>CM072884.1:100526047-101126047 GCA_037013685.1 Acridotheres tristis | reverse complement strand
TACGGTTTGTCCGTTCAATAAAGTTGGTAATTTTTTTCTAAAGAGGCCCATGTGTGTTGTTGTTTTTGCTGTCTCTTTCTCTCTCTCTAGTGCAGTGACCACACATCTTGTGTCTTCATGAATATGTGAGCTATTCTGTTTCCTTCCAAACAAAAAAATTATTATTATTAGTTATTGAAAACTCTGCCATTTTCCTTCATTACTAGCTGTGTTATCCTTCTTCATGACAGGTATATTTAGTATATAAGAATTCTTTTTCTCCTAATATAGTTGTTTTAATTCCATATCACCATTCATACTGATGCTCAATTGTGTCTTTTCTGAAGTTCTTACCTGCTGATTTCTTTTCCATTTCTCTGCACTCCAAAAACTTACCCTGAGTTTGCATTGATTGCTGTCTATTCCTCCTACTTCTCTTTGCAATATTTGTTACTCAACTTATCACCTTCATTTTACTAGTGAACTAAACTGAGCTTTTAGAAAATCATTACATCTTTTCAACTGTACATCCATGGCTTTTTAATAATCTAAGTTTCTAAAGAGTGCTCTGAGGAGCCAGAAAAAAAAGAGATTGCCAGTCAGAAAAGAATCACTTCTCATAATTTCCTTCAGCTTGACAAAACTAACTCTTATTCTCTGTTTTTCCACACTGAATGTAATCAGATTGTGATCGCTATCTCCAGGCTTTGCCAGCTTCCTCTCCAGTGACGAAAGCTTTTCTTTCTTTTATTTTTTTTTAAGCCAACACAACAAAGCCTGATACAGAATTGCTTTTTGTTGGACATATCACTGCTGTGAGAATGTGCCACCTACTGCTTCAGGACGGTTGTGTTTTACTACAGGCTCCCTGGGTGAAACCTACAAACCCACCAACATTTTTTTCCTGTCTTAGGATTGGGAACAAGTGCTCAGATAAGGAGCTGTGCTGCTCTCCCAGTGGGAATCATGTAGGAGCGATCCCTGCCCATCTCCCCATCTCTGTTTCCCTCCTGAGTTTTATCTGCTGTGCATCAGATGCTGTAGCTGCACGTTTCTCTCAGCTGTACTTTAGCAGAGCAGTTCCAGGTCTGTAACTCTGTGTTGCTGGCTGGGACAGGAGGCAGAAATAAGCAGGTAGGGATGGATGGGGTCTCCAGCTTGGCAAACCAGGCTCCCATGGGCTGTGGGAGAACACAGCTGAAGTCTGATCTCCCCTCAGCACACAGCAGCACAGAACTATTGCTTCAAAGTCCACTTTTGGGCTTACAACAGCTGGATATCCCAGCATTTTCAGAAGTTCTTAGCTGACTCTGGTTTGAACGATCTCCCCTGGGCCACAAGGTAATGAAAAAAATTTCTCCCAACCAAAGAGGATGATAGTAAATGCCTCAAGCTGCTCCAGGGGAGATAAAGATTGGATACCAGGAAAAGTTTCTTTACCAAAGGAGTTGTCAAACCCTGGAACAGGCTGCCCAGGGAACTGGTGGAATCACTGTCCCTGGAGGTGTTTAAAAGACATGAAGATGTAGTGTTTAGGGACAGGGCTTAGTGGTGCACTTGGCAGTGCTGTGTTTACAGTGCTACTTGATGGTCTTTGAGGTCTTTTTGGTTCTGAATGATTCTATGATTCTATGAAATGGTTTGTGTCTTGCTTCTTTCTGTGGGTAGACCGAAAAACCTGCACAAGCTTAGCATCAAACATCCTTCACACTTAATGAGTCATTTTGAATTCCAAAACTATTTACCCATGGGGAATAAAACCAGAGGGAAAAGGGAGTAGAAAAATACTGCAGACTTTTGAATAGAAGTAGCATAAGAGCATTTCTTCACAACACTGCAAGAATCTACCCTTACAAACCTATTTGAAAGCTCTACCTCTTTGGTTTGAAACAACATGGTGTGGGGTTTCTTTTCCTCTGATGCTCACTCATTTTTAATTACCTTTTGCTCCCTAAAAATCTAGAACACTTAAATTGAAAATAGCAATGATCCACAGCCCCCACTCAGTATCAGAAATCTGTATGCAGTTGCACCCAGTATTTCAGTTTGCATAACTTATTTGTGACGTTATTAAAGCTGCTTGCATAATAAAATTAAAGGCAGTTTACATTTAGTAATGTGTCTGTTCACTTGCCTGTAATCAAACTGACAGCTTTTCCTTTAAACAGTCAATCAAGTCTCTGGTTCTTTCTGGCTCTGTTTATTTGATTGGAGTTGAGATGTCATAAAACAGAATGGAATATTTTACAAGTTCTGATTACATGCTTTGACTTTTTTAGGACTGCAATTTCTTTCATTCATAAAAAAGAATCTCTGAATATTAAAAAAACCAGCCTGATTTTCATTTCACAGTTGATGCTACAGTTACTAAAACCACAATCTGAATTCTAAATGTTTTTTCTCAGTCAAAACTAGCTAAAAAGCCTACACATTAAGATCTTAATTGATTAGATTATAGCAACAATTTCACGAATAAGGCAGAGTTTTTCCAGGCTATATCCCCTGAATAGAGTTTTATTTAAAGATAAGGCAAAATGATTCTGCTACAGAACAGAATTTAGGAACTGAATGATACATCTGCAGCTGCCATAGAAGGTGGTTATTTGAAATAAAAAATATTGCCTAACATTTTTTATTACTCAGAAATTGGATACATGTCCTAAAAATAGTGAGGCCATGTTAGCTGTCACAATCACCTTCATAATTTTGATGTGCCTTAGCATAGTTTCCAGACAGATTAGCTCCACAATCTTGCCAGGCACAGAGCTGAGACTGACCAGCCTGTAGTTACCCAGATCTTTCCTTTTTCCCTTTTTAAAAATGGGGGTTATGTTTCCCCTTTTCCAGTCAGTAGGAGCTTCACTGAACTGCCCTGACTTCTCAAATGTGGTTTACACGTTTGTTTTACACACAGTGCCTTAGCAACTTCATCCACCAGCTTCCTCAGCACCCTGTGGGTGCATCTCATCAGGTCCCCTGGACTCGTGGACCTTCAGCTTCCTTTGATGGTCTCAAACCTGATCTTCTCCTATGGTGGGTGGTTTTTCATTCTCTCAATCTCTGCCTCTGCCTTCTGCTACTCAAGTAATGTGACTGGAGAAGTTATTAGTGAGGAAGAGGTAAAAAAGTCGTGAAGTACCTCAGTTTTCCCACAGGAGTGTTTCCTTCCAGAGAGGGCCCACATTCCCTAATCTTCCTTTTATCACTGATGTACCTATAGAAGCTTTTCTTGTTGTCCTTGGCATCCCTGGCCAGATTTAATTCTATCAGAGCTTTAGCTTTCCAAACCTGATCCCTGGCTGCTTGGAGAATTTCTCTGTATTCCTCCCATGCTATCTGTCCTTGCTTCCACCCTCTGTGGGCTTCCTTTCTGTGTTTGAGTTTGTCCAGGAGTTCCTTGTTCATCCACACAGCCCTCCTGGTGTTGCTGCCTGTCTTCCTCTTTGTTGGGAAGCATCATTCCTGAGCTTGGAAGAGGTGATCTTTGGACATTAGCCAGATTCCTAGGGCTCCTCTTCCCTCCAGGGCTGGCACTTTACCAAGCAGATCCCTGAAGAGGCCAAAGTTTGCTCTCCTGAAGCCCAGGGCACTGAGCTGGCTGTGCACCCTCCTCCCTGCCCTAAGGATCTCAAACTCCACCATTCCCTGGTCACTGCAGCCCAGGGCTTCCCTTGAGCCTCACATTCCTCACCAGCCCCTCATTTGTGAGAGCAAGGTCCAGCACAGCACAGCAGAGCCCCTCTCCTCATGGCTGCTCTGTGCCTTGGAGTGGGAAGTTACCATCAGTGCATTGCAGGAACTGCCTGCATTGCCTGTGCCCTGCTGTGCTGTGCTTCCAGCACATACTGGGGTGGTTGAAGTGCCCCTTGGGGACCAGGACTTGTGAATGGGAGGCTGATCCTACCTGTCTATTGAGGGCTTAATCTGTTCAGAACTCCTGGGAGGGCAGCCTGTCACAGATCTCCAGTATAATGTCACCTGTCCCTGCCCTCCCTTTGGTCCTGACCCCTGAGTTCTCAGTCAGCTCCTCATCCATCTGCACAGCTCCTTGTACTGCAGCAGCTCATTTGCACAGATGGAGGTGGAGGCACCTCCTCCTGGTCTCTCTGCCTGTCCTTCCTAAAATGCCTGCATCCTTCCATTTGAACACTCCCGTGCCAGGACCCATCCCACCACATCTCCACGGATGTTGGATCCCAGAAGCCTGAGTTTTTGAGCTTTCTGTGCTTCCTGGCACTGACCCTCTGGAGAGCACTGCTTTTGACCTGAGGCCTTGGAGAAGGCTTCCAAATTTGAATGATGAAGTTAAAATCACGTGTGTGTAGTAAAGAGAAGTGTGTGATTTCGCATGGTGAAGGGTTTTAAATTTGAAGTTTTTATAACATAGTAATAGATACGGGACAAGATAGAAGATTTTGGGTGGTGTCTCTTTCAGTGCTCATCTTCCTTCTTCGTGGTTTCAAGTAGTAGCTTCTGGTTAAACAGTTAGTGCCACACTGAGGGTCATGGGAATTTAGTTATTAGATTAAAAATATAAATAATATAGGTGCTATTTCTCTATTGAACTGTTTAGCTTAAAGAGACCTTGTAGCTAGCTGGATTCATCTCCATTTTGCTCACTTCTAGCTGGTGAAGAAAAGTGTTTCAAAACTTTCTGTACTTTTGATAAGATTTAATAAACAACCAACCCCGAACACAATAAAACCTGTTTCCTTTGTGTATTTTTTTTAATCCTAGCTCTAAGTAAAAGCAAAAAAAACCCTCCAAACAAACCACTGATTAAGTGGTGCAAAACACCCATCACTGTTACACATGATGCCAACAGGATCACAGCCTTGCAGAGGTGTACACAACTCCAGCTCCTCTTGTTTATTCCCTGTGTTTTGTGCTTTTGCATAGAGACATTTAAGATGGCCTCTCAACAGGGCAACAAGATTGGTGAGGGGTCTGGAGAGTGAGTATGTGAGGAGTGGCTGAGGGAGCTCGGGGGTTAAACCTGGAGAAAAGGAGGCTCAAGGGGGACCTTATCACTCTCTAAAACTCCCTGAAAGGATGCTGTAGCCAGGTAGGGGCTGTTCTCCCAGGCAGCCTGCAACAGGACAAGAGGAAATGGCCACAAACTGCAGCAGGGGATGTTCAGATGGACATCAGGAAGAATTTCTTCACTGAAAGGGTGGTTAAACATTGGAATGGGCTGCCCAAAGTAGTGGTGGAGCCACCTTGAACCCCTGGAAGCGTTCAAGAGATGACTGGATGTAGCACTTGGTGCTATGGTTTAGTTGATAAGGTGGTGTTTGGTGAAAGGTTGGAACCCAGTGGTCTGGGAGTCTTTTCCAATGTTAATGATTTTATGATTCTATGATTCTCAATGAAGCTGACTTGCTGACTGGAGTGGCTGCAATTCCTCAGTGCTGCTCTTCAGGTGCTTTCCTGCTGACCTGGAAATCCTCTCCAGGCTCTAGGCATGTCTTGCTGGCCCTGGTGTCAAACTAGTGTGATTGGGATGGACTGAGGCTTCTCCTCAGCAGCTTAAGCCTCTTCCCCAGATCAGCAAGCCTGTGACAAAGATCTTCCCCTTCTCTGACAGATGGGCCCCATCACTCCTCAGATTTCTCAAAAAGAGTCCCATTATACAAGTAGCCCCTGGCTGTGGCACCAGTCCTGTAACCATTTGTTGATTTGCCAGATTTAACTGTCCCTTTCAAACACTTTCCATTTGACTTTTGAGAGGATAGATGTAAAACTCTCCGTGTTCCAGTGTGTTCTCACCACTGCTCACAAGGCTCTGTAATCCTTGATGCTCTTCAAACATTATATTTCAGATCAATCTTCAATTTCAATCTGTAATATTTGGCAGACTCTGTGAGCATCAGACATGGCCATATTTTTATTCTTTTCATCTTACCCTTTGATCTTTTCATATATTACACACAGATGCTTAATGGTCTTACTGCTACAGGCCTTATGGTATCCTACATTCAAAATACCTCTCTGGAACATATATTCATAATAACCATTTGAAGTACTTATGAAAGCACTATGATTAAATTAACTTTTTGTATATAACCTGATATAACCACAAAAAAACTAGGGCAAGCTTTTCAGTTCTGACTCTTTTTTTTGGTGTATTTTTTCACTATATTGTAGTCTCAAGGGACCCAGTTTCAAGAAGTGATAAGTACTTTTAGGATATCATTTCTGAGGATGAAAAATTTAGGGTGCAGGATTACTGAGATATGACTTCTAATACTGATAAATAAGAATCCAAACCAATGATATACCATACACATATGGGAATAATGTATCATTTATAAATCTCTTCAAATACACTTTAACTGCATGACACAAACTTTGAAAAAAGTTATAGCATCAGTTTAGGATATCCTTTCTTCTTCAACAGTTTAAATGGTACATAATACTAATAGGAATGATAACCCTACTAGAATGAATTTTCCTGTATTTATGGGTATATGATCTGAAAAAGCAGTATCTTGAAGCAGTCTCCCATAGGGAAGATTAGATGTGGCAAGGAAATGTAAGAATCATAAATCAGAATTGCATTCTTTACTTAAAAGTCTAATTGATTAAATTTTGATGGGATTCATTCTCTATTCTGAAGCTTTAGTTTTGTATAATTCCAAAGACTTAACGTGAGTAGGAATTACTATAGAAATTACTATAGTAGAAATTAATATAAAGAGACTATTCTGTTCCTCCCACACCCCCCCCAAAAAAAAAAAAAAAAAGCTTCAATAATCCCAAGAAATGGAGACTTAAGTCCTTCCTACCTAACTTCAGCTACCTAAAAGGGAGGCACCTGGGCTAAACCAGCTCTGCTCCTGCTTAGCCAGGGAGGTGAACATCCCTAAGGCAGTAACCAGCTTTAGGGTCCCCCTGAGCACAGTTTGGTCACCTTCTCTCCTGGCAGCTGTGAAGACTTGCAGTCCAAGTAACTGCACAGAGCTCAGATATGGATTTTGCAGGACTAGGTTTATATAAGAGAAATCTGACCAAGACATAAAGACTGCTTGATTATTGTACTATTAATTAACTGTAACTACAGTTTTAGCAGCTGCATAACAGTGAAAGTCTTTTGAATATCTCATTGAGTATAATTAAGCTCTACATTATGAATATAACTTATTAGGAAGCCAATCTGAAATTTCAAGCCTGAAGGAACTCCTGTCACTGGCCCAAGTGTGGTGAATTCTCATATTTCTTCCACATTTTAGTATATTGAAGAAATTAAAATAATTTGCTGCATTCTTGCTTTCTGTACTCTGTGAATGCAGCTCATAAATGAATTGACAGCAGGCATTCAAGGAGTTCTGTCTAAATTATCAGATTCCAATGAATATGATCGATAGCCAAAAAATATTTAAAATTAGAAGAGGAAACATCTAACCCTATTAGAAAGGAAAAATAATTGTTAAGAATAAAGAAATAAACATTTCTGCATGTATCAGCAGTCTTTCAAACACTTTTTGAGAGATCCTGATAATTATATAATTTTTGAATGTGTGGGAAAATTAAATCATATACCAGTCCAGTTCAGTGACTGAAATACATTTCATTAGCTCTCCAGTCATTTACGAGATTGTTTAGCTGCTACAAACAAAATCTAATAATCTAATTTATCAAGTTCCTGTTTGTGGAAATTAAAAACAATGAAAAAATTATTTGGTTTAGTTCTTTATATCTATGTTCTTGTTGCCACCAGGGAAGGAGATATGAGGGATGGTGTCTGACAATGCAGAAGCACCAGAGCTTAGCAGGGCAGCTGGGTGCTGCTCTCAGGCTTGGAGACCCTCATGCCCTGAGCTTTGCCTGGGGCTCCCCCAAGGGCAGGTGAGCAGGTGAGCAGGGGAAAGCAGGTGGTGCCTGGTGGCAGGGACTGCTTTGCCTCACTGCATTCACGCTGGGTTTTCACCAAACATAAATAGTGCTCTTGACTCACGGTCATTAGGGCACTGTAAAAGCATTTGGTATTTCCCCCTGCAGTGCTTGTACTTTAACTGCACATGACTGACAGCAGCAATTTTGTTCCTCAGCACAGCTGTAACTTGATGCAGGGTCCCTTGGAGTGGTACCTCATGGCTGCTGCCTGCACATTGCAGAAAGAGAAGTCTTTATTGGATGTTTCATGGCAGTTCGACTTTAGCTGAGATTTTTCTGGTCTCTTATGAAGGCTCTGAAAGCGGCTGTCTAAAACCCTGAGGAACTTTGCAGCTACTTTGCAGTGGAGCCGCAGTTTCATGCAAGGGACTTACATAAGGAAGAAAAATGAGAGAGATCACCACCTCACCAAAATAAGAGTAACCCTGGACACAGCCTTTGCAACAGGTTTTTCGCAGCCTTGGAAGACAATGTAATTCAAAGCTGCCAGCCAGCTTTTCCCGGTCACAAAGTTACCTGCTAATTCTCAGATTTTGAAAGTGTTTGTTCCGGATCTAAAGCAGCCTTTCAGTGTGTCCCAACATGTGGCACACTTGCTGTGGGTTCCAGTACACAGGATACAATTATATTCTCTGACCAGTCATCTTCTGTTTTATAGCCCAGCTCTTCCATCCCCTGTGCTCCCACTCAGCTACATTTCCAGCATGCTGAGTAATTGGGCTTCTTCATTTTAGAAGGGACTTCATTTTATTCCCAAAAAACAAAACTCACAGCAAGTGCTGAAAATGTTTGGTGTATAGAGATGGCTTCATTGCAACTGTGATTTGGATACAACTCCTGCTTGCTTCTGCTGACCAACTGTTAGGAAAGGGCTTATCAAATTAAAAGAATAACTTTTCTGCCTGTCTAAGATTACGTTCCACTCTACTCCCCCAAAGAATGTACATTTCAATGGTGTCCTTCGAGTGTACTATTGAGTTGTTGGTGAACCACAGCTGCACCTATTTCATTCGGAGAGGTGTTATTTGAGAACAGCAGAACACATGATTTGTTTGCTTCTGATGTTGGTGCTGACTATTGGTTACTGAGGTCGGGGTCATTATGAGTCTCACAGAACGTGTGAGTTCACTTTTGCTTCATGAACAAAGTCTTTCATGCCTTCCAGTCTGAAGCACAGTGGGGCTCCGGGCACCCTGTTGCTCCTGGATCACACCTGGAGAGCTGAATCCTTGCAGCAAGTCCCCTTGCTCAAGAGCAGATGTGCCTGGGGTTGCCCCTTTCCATCAGATTCAACTACAATTTGACCCCCCCAAAAAATTGCTTCTGTCACCACAGTTTGGCCTGTATCTTGCTGGTTCAGAGGAGCATCCTCTTGGGAGTTACTCTCATCCTGGGGAAGGTTTGAAATCAAGGTTCTTTTTTTCTCAGTTTAGTGCTCTAACTTCTACACTGGTGTGTAAAGTGTAGGATGAATTTTGAAATGAAAATAGCCCTGGTTGCTACATTTGTTCTGGGCTCGATGCTCTCATAGCTTCAAAGCTACCCCTCAAGAAAGGCAGATAGAACACACCCACTGCTCTGCTTCAGCTCATGGTGGCCAAAGTTACAGCAATTTTATAGATATGATCAGAAAATTGGAAGAGATAGGGCTAGAAATATCTCCAGGCTACATTTCCTGCACTGTTCGGGATAACTTTTGGTTTCGTAACTGGGGAGGAAAGAATTCCTGCACACTGGCAGGAATATATCTCCTTTACAGGACATGACATGAAAATGTCCAGCCAGAAATATTTTGAAAGACATCGGTCAAATGTGCACCTCCTTCAGTGCTATCAAAGCATCCAAGAAATACTTTATCTTGAGTGCTTCATGGCAGGAAGAGCTGCAGGAGGCAAAAAATGGAAGATTTTTGAAGTGATTCAGGGGTCCATTTATCATAAGACAAATTTACATGTTCTCAGGTTACCCAGCCTGAGCAGTGTGCAAGACACCATTTAAATAGATCTCTGCTAGTTTTTAAAAAAAATTTAAACTGCTGTTTCTGAGATGAAAGGTCTTATTTATAAACACAGCTTCCCACATTAAAAATGGAAATGCCAGGCCAATATGTCATATTAAATTAAGCAGCAGTAATGCTCAGACATGGCCAATCCATCTAATTTGAAGCCAATGAAGAATTATTTTAATTCCAAGCTCATTTAGATTGTATCTAAACCAGAAATGTTTATTTTTCAAAGGGTATGAAGCACATTACACTAATACTGCCAAACTCATTGCTTGGAGGAAGGACTAAAACTTTTAGTCATTAGGCAAAAGCCCACTTCTTTCTGGCATTTTAGCAGTTTTCTGGGTTTGAATTCAAGGCAGTGATCACATTTGCATTTTTGTTGGCAGCAGATAGTCAGAGTCCCACATCACTATTGAGCGTTTTTATTCCCTGGTTCAAAAATCATCTGGTGATGCTCGGACAGGGATGGACCTGTTTTATTATTATTATCTTAGTAGTAGTAGTAGTAACTGTGGTAGTACTGTAAGAATGAAAAGCAGCCTGGTTTTCCCCATGTTTAATTTAGAGCAGAAACCCTTGCCTGCCATCTCTGTGTTGGCGAGGCAGGCAGAAGGAATGCTGGAATCACAGCATCTGTCAGAGCTGGAGCTGAAGGAAATTCAGCACAGAGGCACATTCTCTTTGACTTTATTCCCCCCAGACAAACCTTTGTTCTGGTACTTCCAATGTTTTATAAATGTCTCCTTCTCTGTCCCTGGGAAACATCTGTGTGAGGCACATCTGCCTCCTGATGGCTGGCAAACATCCTGACAAGGGGACTCATCTTGGCATCCAGCAAGTGCCACCTCATTTGTCACCATGGTGCCCGTGCTGCCCCCACAGTTCCTCCTGTCTCACTTTCTCTGACCCTTGGCTCTCTATAAGCTCATAAAAAACCGGGATTTGTCTTCACAGTTCCTGCAATTCTCTTTATTTTTGATGTTTATTTTTGAGATTGGGCTATCTGTTGTGTGTAGAAGGAAGGGCTTAAGGAGAAAGGCAGCAATGTATGACTTTATAAAATAGTTTCTTTAGCTTTTTCAGTTTGTTTGACTGGTGAATCCTGCTCTTTCTGTCTCTCGTGATTTACCTCCATTAAATGCTCTGATCCATGCTTAAAAATCTTCCAAACAGGCCTCCTTCCTCTCTAAACATTGCATCTCTCTGCACTAAATGAAGGCAGAAAAGCTTCCCAAGGTTCAGTGTAAGAAAAGTGTGCAAGTGCAAAGCCAGACAGAGGAAAAGATTAATTCAAGCCTGAAAGGTCCCTGTAAGCTGGGAAGGTGTGCTGGGAAGGTGTTTAGCACAGATAAGGATAGGAGACCCAGGGAGACAAAGTCTGAACTTAGGGATTTTTGGAGGATTTGTGAGAAAGATGCCAGACAAAATAGTAAATAGGGATTCAACTGAACAATGCAGTGTCAGAGAGGGGTTACAGGGGAGCCCTGGTGCTGGGATCAGGGAAGCTGCAGAGGAGGAATGGAGGCAGTCACAGCAGTGCCTGCAAAGAGTGGGAGGTGCTGAGATCATGAGAAAAAACTGGGCTGTGAGTCCAGGTCCCTGATCTACCAGCAAGCAGAACAAGGATTAATTAACATCAAAACATGAAAAATTTTGTTTTCTAGCCCTTCAAATAGAGTCCACTATTTACACTTGAATCCACTGATGGGCAGGAATGAAAACCTGATTTTAAAATCCAAATTCTGTCTCACAAACACTCCCGAAAAAGAGAAGGCTTTGAAAAGGTAGTCTGATGAGCTAAAAATCTTGCTGTTTATACTCAGATTGAAAAAAGACTGTCTGGAAGCTTTGTTCTCATGCTATTTTTGCATTTTACTTGGAAGCCCTTAGGGTCTCAAGCAGAAGCTGTATGTAAGAGAAAATGAAAAATGTATTTGAATGTATCTGTCATAAAAACAACAGGAATGCAGAAAAAAAAGGTATCTCTGGCTAAGAGAATTTGGAAAAATTGAGGAGGAAGGCTACAGGGAGCTCTTTGAAAGGATTGGTACTGGTGTTCTCTGGAGTCCTGGGAGAGGGAGCACAAAATTTCTCTGGAAGGAAACAAAGAGAATTGCAAATATCATGAACAGACTTAAATATACTGTCCAGAGAGTTGTACCTCCATTTTAAGGTTTTTAACTTAACAAAACATAATTTTAAAAAGCGAGTGAGACAAAGAAAATTAAAATCCATAACTATACAAGACAGTTTCAACATTTCAACTTTAAATCTTTTCCATTATTTCTCCTAATCTTCACACAGAGGTGTATATCCCTACATTCTTGCCTATGTTTTATCTCCTAACACAAAAAAAAGAAGGTCTAGTAAGCTGCAAAAGGTTTCTGTTCCAGTTTAGAATATGATTCAGGACTCAGCATCTTCAGGTCCTCTCCAGTACAGCTCTTCTCCCTGCTACAGCAAAATATTTAGGGTCAGACCTAAAATCACTATTTTCACACCAAGCATGACTTAGAGCTAACACACCTTGCTCCAACAGCATGATCCAAGAAAGCCCTACTCACTCTTCTTAAGGCACCTAATGGTGGTCTCCTAGTTTTCCATACAAACTCATTTACCTGGAGCTTTATTGTTGCATACACTGACAAATGTCACCTACACACCTGACAGGTGCCCCCACGAGAGGCTCCTGGAGATTTTGGCTTACTTGGTGTACTCACATGATGTCTCAGCAGCGCTGGCAGCCTTCCTTTCACTCAGAGTAGGAGTCAGAGGCAATGGGTACTTTTATTTTGTGTTAGATTTGCTGCAAATGCACCTTCTTAGAAAACAGGTGATACAAATTCTTATTTATCCTGGCCCTGAAAAGAACTGAAACCTACATTTGGAGTATCTAATTTGCTACTGTTACAGATATGCTTCTATGGTTAAAAACAAGCTCCACTCCTTCCTCCTTAGGTAAAAAAAGTTGAGGATGGAAGCTCTGCTGCAGAGGACCAGGAAAACAGAGGGGTCTACTCACGAAAGCATGCAGGAGGCAATTTCTGGCCTTCAGTCCCACCTGGCAGAGGCACCTGGGCCTGGGAGACAGGAGCATGTCCATCTGCTGTGCTGGTGGTCCTGAGCCTATCTGCACATGCCAGTTTGAGACCATTCTCGGGACAGCACCAACATTTGAAAGCCAGTCTCACAATTCCCAGCAGAAACCTTCTCTTAGTTTTCCCTTTGGACTGGTTTAAGTTTCTCCTTGCTTGGTAAGGTGGGTGTTGTGGATGCCATGAGAGCACTAAGCAGGAGAGAAAGACATCCTTGTCTGGTTTGGCACAGCATCACTGACTCCTGCTCTGGAGTACTGGAATTTGAGGGTGAGTATCACAGTGCTGAGGCCTTTCTTGAAACTGCTTCAAACCTGTATCAGCAGCCATTAACTCCTCATGAATACATAGTGAGCATAAACTTACATGCTTTTCTTGCCTCAAGTTCTTCAAAAGTATTGTCATGAAACACAGTATGATGGAGTTGCATTTGCCTAGTGGTTTAACGACAATGAAAAAAGATAATCAGGATATCTGCTATATATCTGCACTGCTATAATTTGTTTAGTGATACATCCCCTTACTGTTTGCTCAGCTTCTATATGAGTTTAATTTCAAATTGACCTTTGGTCTTTTGTCTTTTTGTGGCAAAGCAACCAGGATAGTATTTAATTACAAATTTTCTGTTTAATCTATCATTTTAAAAATAGACCAGAGTTGACTTCTGCAGTACTTTTACAATAAAATAATGGTTTCACAAAATCATGTTAGCTTGAAGAAAACATTCATATTGTCATGTTAGTGTTTGCTCAGTGACATAATTAGGTTCCCAAAAACTTCCATAATTTATTATCTGTGGCAAGAGAGAAGAAAGATCCCCTCTGATTACATGCCTGATGGAGTAATGTTATTAGCATTTCTGTTTCTCTCTCCAGAGGCTTAGGGTCTTTTTTTGTGGGGGGTAGGGAAGAATAAAATATTCATAAAATGGGTGAGGAAATTATTTTGCATTTGCGATAATTGTGTCCTTTATTTATCACTTCATCAAATAAATTTTTCACAAAAAAACCCAAAAACTTTCTTAGATGCAGATGGCATTTTTCACATTTACTGTTTCTCATGTTAATGCTTTTTGGGAGCCTGTTGCTTCATTAGTAATAGATTTTCTCACTCTGCCAAGTTATTTGACAGAAGGTGGATAGTCAGTGATGAGCAAACATACATATATGTTAAATAGGTGTTTGCATGTGATTGAATTACCATTATCTGCATTTAAACTCTGTTCTGGCACCCTAAAAGTACACAAGCAGAAAACAATCAACAGTTACAGAACCCGAGACACAAAAGGTTACAACTGATTCTCAGTCCAAGCATCTTCCTGAGCTGGCAGCTAGTTTTGCTTGTCTAGGTTGATAAATATGGAAATTCATCTGCCTGATTTCAGGTGACTCGAAAGGTGCCTGTGTCTCCCATGATTTACAGTCTCAGCTGACTTTCTCACTAGGTGGTAGCTACTCAGATGATTTGGGGGCATGAGAAAACATATTGTCAATGACAAAAATCTGTTGATTCTCAGAAAAAAACTCTTAGATTCTCAGAAAAATATTCTTTTGCCAATTTCCCTCAGACACCCAAGACCCTTAAAATGCTTTTCTACAGTCCTGGTGATCCTCACCCAGAACTTTTCCTTACCCACTCCTCTCTGCTTCTAACACAGCCCGCTTCTGGAAAATATTGCTTCTGACCACGAGAAAAGTGTTTCTAGAAAATTCTTAGGTCTTGCTATACCAGAAAGCACTATACTGCCTTGCTAAAAGTACTGAGACTCCCAGACCAACAAACAAAATGCATTTTTAAAACACTGATGTGAGAGAGGAACATCAGAGCCTGCCCTGTCAGAACCACCCTTCTTATGCTTTACCAGAGGTCTTTGTCTCCCTTCAGCTTTCCCACTGTACATATCTAAGATCCACTGTTTTAAAGACATTTCTGAGGAAGCTTTAAGAGTTTTGTAATTTTCTCATTTACAATTGTTGGTCAACTGCACCGGTTATTCACAGTGTGAATTCATCAGAGGCTTCAAGAACACTTGTATGTTTTTGTGCTTCATTTTTTAATTTAAATTTCTCTTGCCTTTTGTGCCTTTTCCCTCACCACTTTCTCTTTTGTCACCTGCCAGTGTGTAAAGCTGTTTCAATCACTCTGTAGTGTATTTATCTGTTGCAGTGATAAAAGGATATGCTCCCATCCTTTCAAACTGTCATCTGCTTAAAAGAAATGTCAACAGTGGCAAAATCCATGATGCTCATCGCATTCACACTTCAGGGGTACAATTAAATGCCTAGATTAAGACCCACGTGGGTCAATTTTTTCATGCATTACAGCTAAATGAAGTTGAATGTTGCAAATGGAAAATGCCTCTTACCAAGCACTTAACATAATCTCTTTCTGTTACCTTAGACACCTAGAGAGAGCACGCATCTTGCATTATCTCACTGAAATACATGCTGAAGGTCCAGGGAAATGTCAGCCACAAGAGCCACTGTATGGTTTTCCTACAAGTGCAGAGAAGTAATTCTCAGCACAGCTGTTCTGGGGAGACCTGGGGAAGGATGGAGGTGGATTTCAGAAGTCCCGAGAGAAGCACCTCAAGGTGCTGTTCTGAGTCCCTGTTCTGAATCCAAAAGGAGCTTCCTAAGTCCTAATGCTCTTTCAGCAAGTGATTCACATAAAGCCCCAGAGGAGGTTGCTCCTTGACAAAATCCATGTGCCATGTGTCACTTCTGACAGATGAACAGCCATCCCCATAAGCTTCATTTGAAAATGGCAGGGAATCATTTTGTGGGGAGGGCAGGGTGTTCCAGCTGCTGCAGATTAGAGAAGTCACCTTCAGCACACTTGGTATGCCAACCTGAACGGGCAGTAAAAAGAGTGGATGATGAAGCACTGCTAATTTGCAAAACACTTAACCTGTATGCAATTATCATATATAGTGCCTCTAGCAGATCAGCTCTGCCATTCTCTGCTCCTACAAAACAGCAGACCCATGCTGGGGATCACCATAGGACTGTAGCTTCATGCAACTGGATTAAAAATGTAGGATGCTGTGTAATTTTCCACAAACCTGCTTATTTATTTGGTGCTGCCAGAAAAGTCAGTATTCCTCATTTCCTGAAGAAGTTAGGGAAGCACGAAACAAAAAAAAACAAAGAGCATTTCCTTTCTAGACAAAGGTGATTTGTGCAAATATTAAGGGTGAATGTTTTTTTTCTGTCATTTTTGTTCACAGCAGGTACCAAAGGTCATTAACTACAGATAGAATATACTTCCTATTGCACAGCAAGGTTACTAATAGATCAGAAACTGCAAGGGTTCAGAAAGTTGTGATGATTTGCCATTTTTATAAATCTGTTCACTGAAGTGTCTGGTTTAAGGAAGAACAAGTGGGCTATCTGAACAATAAATCAGTGGGGTTTCTTTATTGTTTGAATTAAAACAAACAATGTAGAAATTAGGTAGTAGGTTTTTTTCTGCTTTTACAGGGTGATTAAAGACTGTGCCCTCTGGCATTTCTGTTGCACTTCTGGTTTCTCAAATTTTCTGGTTTTCAGCTTAAGTGTTTTCCATGTATACTAAACATATGTAAGTGCAAGACACTTGTCTTAGCTCAAAGTCTCCAATATGGGGATTTTCTGAATTGTGAAAGACCTGGAAATGAGCTTCAGGTCTGAATTATGTGTTTACCAGCAGAAGAAGTTTATGAGAATTATCCATTCCTTTTTTATTGTCCACCTGAACTACCTACAGGCATTTCTTCTTTCCTGCCCATCAACAGCCATTCTGGGAGAGCTGAGTAAATTACAGGTGCAGTTTGGGTTCAGCTGCACTAGAAAACACCACCCTGGTAAATGCTGAGGAATGCCAGGAGCTGTATTAACTAACTCCCTTGCAGGGGCTCTGTCTCAAAATGAGCACCTCCCACAGTTCAGGGGATACCATCTCCATGTTCCCTGGAGAAAGGGGATGTATTTCCAGAGTCTGCTGTTACATGGATTTTGAGAGAACTGAGGAACTGAGCTCTGTTTTCTGAGGTTTTATCCACTTGCAATGAGTCTCATTATCTCCATTAAAATCACAAAAAAAAAAAAAAAAAAAAAGGTTTTAGCCAGGGTGTTTTTGAAATACCTGCCCCACAGCTGAGATCTCATCCCATGTGTGGAGGCAGTAGTAGTGCAGAGCCCCCTGAGCAGTAGGTCTGAAGGGCTGGCCAGGAATAGACAGGTCTGCCACACATCACAGATTTAACCATCCCCCAGCTCTTCAATTCACACAGGCTCCTCATGCTCGGGGGTTGGCCTCTATTCTACATTTTTCCTATCTCAATTTCTGTTGCTCAAGCATTTCTTACAATGGCCTCAGACCTGACAGAAGGAAAATTGTTTTCTGAATAGTGATAAAGTGATGCCCCCGAGGGAAACATTGTGATATTGCTCCTCCCTCTGTCAAAACAGATTCTGGGCATAAGGTATATCCTTTGCACCAAAAATAAAAACGGCCACTTGTGGAATCACCAGAAATGTCATTTATACCAGGGAGGATAGCCTGCAGCTGTTCAGGGTTCCTGTATGAATCTTTTATTTGTTTGTTCTTGTTCCTCATTGTAGTGATGAGACACATATTTGAGCCTTTCAGACTGGAGGGCCTGGCTACCATCATTAAACAGGCACGGGAAGAAGTGGTACCTGTGCCAGGTAATCACACTCGGGCTGAGCCTGGAAATCCCACCACAACTATTGAACACACAGAAGAATTTGGCAGCAGATGCTCAGGGTTTCACCAGAGGACTTCGGCTGCTTGAGCCATGTGCAACTGCATTTGGCTCTGTGATAATAAAACTTCTATTCTCTCATGTGTGCTTGAATGTTCATGTATTTATTTCCTTTCATAAGCTCCTTTGGTTGACATGACATGACACCAAGGAAAAGAGGGGGGATTATTCATTCCCGCAGCCCAGAAGGGGAACTGAAGACACTGAATGGGTGCTTTTGTGAGAGGGTGCACTGAGTTCAAGGTCAGCTTATAAATGTGAATCCCTTATTAGAAAATGGGATCCCTGTCTACTTCAATGTCATAAGTGTAAAATGTCTTCCTCCCCTATTTTTTAAGTACTGCTATGTACCACTTGGTTTTATTTCTGTCATGCAGCTTATGAATTTTGGAGACTTTGAACAGAAGAAAGTTGGTTCTTCTGCTAGTTTTGTATCAGTGCTGTGTGCCTGGCTAGACCACTTCTGTTTGAGATTGAGGATAAACCCACATGGGCTTCAGCACAGCCCTCTCCATGGCAGCTATGTGTCTTGGAGTACCAAGCTGGAAAAGGGTCTGTGTCTATAGATTTTTTTGTGTGTGCTTCCCAAAGCATCTTCTGGAGCACTAAGTGTAGTGAAAAGTCTCTTTGCTTGATAGTAGGACCAATCTCTTGGTGCCTCATATTTTTATATTAAGAGATGGAAACTGGAGATTTAATCTCTAGTCTAGAGATGAGTATCTAAAAAAAACCCCTGGACTATAGCAGGTCTCTAGCAGAATTCCAGCTCCTGTTACTGCAAACTCTCAAAAATATATCAGGCTGGCCATGACTGCTTTGCAGCCTGTCCTAGTCAGGAGGCTCTGATCCCTGATCACCACAGTGCTATTCCTTCTGGTGCTGACTTCAGTAGACACAAACCCAGCACCACTCTGAAGGTGTTAGTTAAGTGCCAAGATCACAAAGGGTATTACAGGACCTGCATGGAAAAGAGATTGACCTTGTGAGCCTCTCTCATGACAAAGACCTCACAAATTCAACTGACATTAAAGGAAGGTGTAAGCACAAGCAGGAGTGAAACAAAAGTATTTGGCAGAAGACACGCTGGGCAGACCAAAAGTTAGCTGTAAATCAGGAACAACAGTCACCTGGAATAATGTATCAGAAAAAATATGAAAAGTCAAAATCAATAGGCAGCAATGAGTCAGTCAATCATCTGACACCAGTAAAAACCACATAGGACTGAGAGAGTGATGGCCAGTGAGTATCTCTTCAGTGGCTTTATCCAGACTCTTACTCTTTAGTCCTGGCCTACTTTCTGTCACTTCCTTTGCAGTCAAATATGAAGAAAAGATATATTGGTCTTTATCTCTTGTCCATGATTCCATTAACCTCCCAAGATCTTTCAGTTTTGATGGGTGCAGAGCTGGGGAAACACTACCAAGGTGCTCTGAACATGCTCTGTTCAAACATGCCCTGAACTCTGGTTTCAGTCTGCCATTATCTGCCTGGTGCAGTATCTCCCTGCTCATGTTAACATTCAGATTTTATCACAGTAACACCATAAACAATGCCATAAACATTTACACTAATTTTGAAGTCAAGGAAGGGCAATGGTAATTTGCCACTGCAATAATGTTTGTGAAGCATTCATGAAAAATGACAGGCAGGGAAACAAGAATAATTGAAGCTAATGGAGACAAAAATCCACAGTTATAAAGATATATGGCACTTTAGAAAATTGATTTAGTACATCTAGTGGGAAAAAAAAGGAAGAGCACATGATATCCAGTCATTCACAATCTACTTATCGTGAGTCTTCCTGATTGAATTGGTATCAGTACAAATCAGCAAAGTAATATAATTGATACCAACAGTGTTCTACTGCTACTAAGTCAGTGTGAGATCAGAATCAGTTTGAAGATACGGATTTGAGTTACATTGCCTCATGACTCTGGGTAACATATAAAATATTTCCAAGGAATTTTTAAATCTACACATGGCTTAAAGCAAGGTCGGCTGTGCAGCATTTTGTACTTCTTGTATCAGGACCTTATAAACTAGAAAAGTTGCTATAGTGTTTTCTGTAAGACAAAGAATCACGCTTCCTAGGTTATCAGTTTGTTTTCCTTTGGAAAGTCTTGTACTTATCATTCACTAAGAATCACTTGTGATTTGGTTTGGTTTTTTTTTTTTTAAGAGGAGACTCCCTGCACTTGACTTCCCAAGGAAAAGCTGGATTTCTTGACATGTAAGAGAAACATTGAAAATATTTACCGTGGACATTGATGTTTAGGTATCTAATTAGGGCATAAACCAGAATATAGTCTGAAAAATTACTTCCTACATGTCCAGTTGATATCATATATTGAACTCACTTGGCTGTCTGCTCTCCAGCCAGATTTTGCCAGTGGGAGCAGAACGTTATGCCATTTTTGCCTAAATGTAAATGTAGTTGTTTTGTTTCACATACTTGGACATTATGGATAATTACTTTTTAACCAGTCTTTCTTAGTCTAGGTGTTGCTAAATATTGCATTATACATAGTTTGATATTTAACCTGTGATCATTGACTTAATTTATGTAACATACGGCTAAATTAGACAACTATTTCCCAAGCAATGCTTCCCATATGGTGCAATGGCCAGGAGGTTGATAATTCAAACATTTTTTCATTACATTGAGGCATTCCCTCTGTCAGAACAGTTCTCCAGCCTTTTGCTGAAATTCCCTGTGGAGTAAGAAGAGGATTTATTGGCTGATAATAATGGATATCATGACTGGTATCCCTTGAGCATTCAAAATCTGACACACACAACAAATCTCCTCCACTCAGAAAAAGAAAAGTGTTTTGCCTAAGCACATTCACTTTGTAACTGTGTGAATTTGGGGCATGCCCTTGTCATTTTTTGAGCAGGAGCAGAGAATGCTGTTGAACTTGAAATACAGCAAAAAATTTTTGCATGTGCATATCACTTCTCCCATGGAATTTTCAGAAGATTGCACTTGCCTTTGGTGATTTATAACAGGATTTTTTGATTCCTTTTTCAGATGTCTCTCAGAAGATGTTTTTCTATGTCCTTCTTGCAAGAGAAATGCATCTTAAATTAAATATGCCTTAAAGGGATATTTCCATCTGTATTGTCTTCTATTTTCAATGAGACTAAAAACCGATGGAAGGAAATTGGGAAGAAAGCACTGAAAAGCCACTAAAATTTCTCTACAGGTTAAGGAGAAAAAAGATTTTTCAAGGAAAATGTATATGAATCTACTAGTCATGCACAACTCATGCATTTTAAGACAAGACTGAGAAATAACTGCTGTTAATAAGTCAAGCTTTCAAATATAACAAACTCCAGTGAGTATACTGTTCTAAGATGCAACTTTTTAAGGCTTTCAAAATCTTCAGCTTAATATTATTCCACTTTCTTGAAATTTCAGTGTTAACTTGCATGAACAATCAGCATCAAGAAAATATGCAAGAAAATAAAATGAAATTGTCTAGAGACAATAACTGAATGATGTCAAAATATCTTTTTTGCAATTTTTGGAGGGTTTTTTTGCTTCTGAAAAATTTTCTTCTTTTCACAAAAGTAGAAGCTGACTAGTAATAGCATCAGGGTATTCTATTGTTCGGGTTCATCCCACTTTAATATACATATGTGTCATGCCACACTTTGAATTGAATCACCTGCTCTTCATTCAGCCATGCACACATCTGTTTGGATTGTTTATGGTTAGTGGATGGGGGCCTGCAGTTTGGTAAACAGGAACTTCTCTTTAGTGTTTAAAACAACTCTCTCACCAGAAAACTATTCATCATAGTGCTGAAACTGTGGAGCAGTGATACAGAATCACCTAAGCTGGAAAAATACCTCTGAGATCATTGAGACCCTCTGCTGTAGTGAATTCCATTGGTCTTGGTAGTCTCCAGGTTTTGTCTGAGATCTGCAGGGCATTTATACACTGGACTACCTCAGCCTTGCATCTGCAGACCCTTATCTTCTGGCCTATGGCACAGTTCTGGCAATGCCATAGCATGGCCACAAGCATTACAAAGTAGTGATGTCTAACTCTCAGTAAGAATGTCATCTTTGCCATCAGTCTCTTGATGTGAGCTGGGGGCTCATTAAAGGGTTGAGTGACTGACCTTTCAATGCTACACTCGTTCATGGCATTCCTACAAACACATGCCAAGTTGTGCCCCTAGCTGATGTGCAAGCACACACTAACCCATGGTCAAAGGAGATAAGCATATCTCAGATGAAAGACAGCAAGCCAAGAACAGAGTCCTAGTGATTTTCATGACTTCTCTCTATTTTAGCTTGCAGCATGAGCCTGAACAGTAACCTGAAGCTATTGGCCCATCTTTGCCCTTAGTTTCTAATTGCCCTTTAGAGATGCTCACAGACTTGGCCAGCATCTAGCACAGGGTTTGGGAAAACACATTCGTGCAGCACATGGATGTACCTCTGAAATTTGTATGTCCACTGTATCTATTATATCTATTCTGTATGTTTTATTTGGGTATATATATATGTATATATATATATATATATATATATATTTATATAATGAGTGGATTCAAATGCCCCCTTGTGAAACTTGAAGATGGTGCCCTGTCTTGAACCCTGCCCTCTCTGTCCATCTTCACAGAGCCATTCAAACACGTAAAACAACAGTATTAAGGGAAAATGGTATTTCTATGTCCAGAGTAGACAGTGGTCTGTACAGACTGGATTGATGGGCTAAGACCAATTGTATAAAATTCAAAAAAGCCAAGTGCCAGGTCCTGTACTCTGGATCACAACAACCCCAGGCGATGCTCCAGGCTTAGGGAAGAGTGGATGGAAAGGTGTCCAATAGAGAAGGACGTGGGGATGCTGATCAACAGCAGCTGAACATGAGCCAGGTGTGCCCAGGGGGCCAGGAAAGCCAATGGCACCTGGCCTGGATCAGCAATAGTGTGGCAGCAGGACCAGGGCAGGGATTGTCCCCCTGTGCTCAGCACTGGTGATGATGCTCCTCAAATCCCATGTCCTGTTCTGGGTTCCTTGTGAGAAGAAGGACCTTGAGAAGCTGGAGTGTGTCCAGAGAAAGGCTGCAGAGTTGGGGAAGGGTCTGGAGCACGAGTCTTATGAGGAGCAGCTGAGGGAGCTGGGGGTGTTCAGCCTGGAGAAAAGGAGGCTTGAGGGGCTTTTACCTGAAAGGAGATTATGGTGAGATGGGGGTTGGTCTCTTCGCCCAAAAAAACAAGCAATAGGACCAGAGGAAACAGCCTCTCTTATTGCTAGGGAAGGTTTAGGTTGGATATTAGGAAAAAAATATCTTCATGGAAAGGGTTGCCAACCATCAAAACATCCTGCCCAGGGGAATGGTTGAGTCACCATTCCTGGAGATATTTAAAAGATAAGTAAATGTGGCACTTAAAGACGTGGTTTCATGGTGGACTGGGCATTGTTAGGTTAATTGCTGGACTCAATGATTTTAGAGATCTTTTCCATCCTAAATTTTTCTGTGATTCTATTATCAGGACAAGAGCCTCCGTGGCAGGCAGCTTTTGAACACTTTGCCCTACCTCAACATTCCTCTTATCCTTTCCTTTCCGTTTTGATGAGAAACTATAGAATATAACATTACAAGTCTGCAAACACCTACTCAGAATATTTTTAAACTTCCCTAATAAGATAACCATTTCTACAGTGTTATAATTAGCTGATTTTCCTCCATAAGACATCTGTGCTGATAGAGGACACTGTTCTTTGCATTACCACTTTTGAGCAACACCCAAACAATGTCCCTCCATTAAGACTCTACTGCCCCAAATCTAATTTTTCCCAGAAAATTAGAGAACTTTAGAAGAGAAACATATGTCAGTAGGTGATTTAAAATCCATTTGTGCAACTGAAACTGTATGGAAACTTCAAAATCAATAAAATAATGGCATTCAAAGGTCAATTTTTAAACAGAAATTGTTATTAACCTATTCCTATGGTCATTGTCTGTGCATATAAGAAAGAATAAGAGATGCAATAGCACTTGAAAAATGAAAGTGTTTATCTCTTTATGTAATGCAAATGTAATAACTTACCCAAAATAATTGATAAGCGTGATGGAGCCCAGAGTGGGTGTCTAACAAATGATGGATATACAAAATTTGAAACTGAGAACAATTTTCACGTTCATTTAACTCTTTCTTAAAGTGTTTAAAATGACTATTAAAACCTAAATCAGGGGGAATTGTCAGGACTTGGTTGAATGATGCTCATTCAATGCAGATTATATGTCACTAGGCTACAGGTTATTTGTTGAACTAATGATCTAAAACATGAGCTAATCAAAAATAATATAAACCCAAAAGCGATCATAAAAGAAGCTGATAGGAGTATGACAGACAAATCACTCTGTGGGAACAAAATAAACATGACCAGTGTGTACTAGGCATCAAGGGGGGTTGGGAGCACAACTTGTCATTGGATTTCTGTTTCTCCCAGATATTCATAATTAATGGTAAGCCACTTTCTGCTCCTTGAGTCTCTGGATAGCAAGTAAAAGCTCAGATAAAATCTTCAAATTAAATAGAATTGGATTTAGCCTCTACAAATCAGATTTAAGGGGGTATAATCATCATTGCTGTGTTCCTGTTACAGCTGGTGATGCTACTGGAGCAGCAAAAGTGCCAGTAGGATACAGCAGGCACATGAAGCAATGGAAGGAAGCAATCACATCCCTGAGATTGCCATTGCATGTCCCATCTGCTGCTGCTGCTCCCCTTTCCCCACGTGCCCACCCAAGGAAGCTGCTATGACCACTCTGGAATGGAGCAGTGGTGGGGTTTTCTTTGGCTCAGGAAAGAGGCAGAAAAGGACTGAGGTCTCAGGAGCAGGCAGGCAGACACCATTTCTGAAATAAGGTAAAATCTTCCCCCTCCTTCTCAGGCCTGAGCTCAGCCACTGCAGTCTTGGGGATATTGGGACACCCAAAGATGAGGTTAATCCATGTTGACCTTGAGTCTGAAGGTTCCAGATATTGCTCAAGGCCCACTGCATTTATTCATGTCAGGAAAAAAGTAAACAAATGGCATGTCAGAGTAGCTTGGGAGACTGAAAACACTGTTTTCCTTTATCTGAGTCAGTTCTTGATAAACTAGGTGAGCCCTAGCAACCAATAATACTCAGAGGGAACTTGCAAATGACTTTGTTGAACAGATCTGTTAAGGCATACTTGAGTAGATCAATTATCTTTTCTTGTTTGACCTTTTGTGGAAAAAATTGCCTATTTTTCCATGGATAATTTGGGTTTTTTTCATAAAATTTCTCAAGGTTGATCACAAATCTTGTTTTAGCTGGTTGCAGAAAGAACATAAAATGTCCATTTTTCTGAGAAAACAGTACTAGAAAATAACTTTTAGGGGGTATGGAGAAAAAAAATAAATATTTCAATAGCTTTTGAGCCTCATTTTCACATCTTTTGCACTAAAAATTTTCTTTCGAGTTTTTTTTTTTTAATAATGCTTATATCATCACTTTGACAAGAATGTCAAGAAAAATTGTAGCTTATTTGATTTTTGAAGGCAATACTCAAAAACTTCTCTGTCAGATGAGGTTCTTACCTGGCAGAAAGGATAGATAGCAACAGATTTCTAAAAGCATTTGATCTAATACTATTTGCTTAAAATAATAGCATCACATGAAATAAAATGTAATCTTTTGTAAATGGATAGTTAAACTGACTAAATGATACATATCAAATTACAGGATTAACACAAAAAAAATCACCTCCCAAAGGGATTGTCAACAGTCAAATTACCCAAAGACCTGATTTTAGCTTGGTGCTTTTTAATATTCTCACTTATGACATGAAAGAAAGTATGAATCCTTGCTGGTACTGTTTTCAGATGACACAAACATTAACAGATTGGCAAATAGTTAGAGGCAGAAGTCAATTCTGCAGAATGATTTGTATCTCTTATTATTTTGGGTCCACATAGGGTGAAATCTTCCATGAGTTGAAGTACTATGGAAATATCTACTGGGCTTCAAAACTAGATATCAAAGCCATAGAAAATCTTTGAGGACTTGAATAAATATGTCTTGAAAGTAAGGTTGTATTGTGTGCAATAAATATGGTTGGAATATTCACTGAGCAATAAAGGAAAACACAATGCTGAATAATTGCCCATAAGTGAACAAAGGCTGTTTTTATCCACTGAATGACACAGACATCCTGTGAAGAACTAGTTTGTTCCTTTACTGCAACTCTATGGTTTAAACCCACCATATATGGTAAATTATGAACGAATTAAAGTGTGCATATCCTCATGAATAAGACCTCAGCTCTCTTTGATTAACAAAGCTTAAAATATTGATTTATCACAAATGTGTGTACCACTCTCATGGGCTAGTAAGCATGTCTCAGTAGTCTGCTTTACTAAAACTGTAGGTATAGATCCAAATCTGATACCTGAAGTTCATTATTCTTTACTGTTGTGCATAAATCATTTTGATCTTTTACTCACAAGGAGGAAACCACTGCATTTAACACAAATAAGTGGCCTTGGCATGCTAAGCAAATGTCATGAGCATTACATCCACTGAAAAGTACTGGCTGAATTAGTAGGTGGATATCTGCAACAATAGCATTGATTCAGGCAAAAATATGTCTGGTTTCCAACTGATTCATTAGCCAACAACTGTGATGAAAATGTAAAATCTATACATTAAAATAATATCTAATAGAATAGCATGCCTGCATATTTGCAGATTTCTTTCTGCACCCAGACTCCAGCTTCCTCAGTAGGGAGAAGTTGTTTTTACTGAAGTAATAAAATATATCTTAAACAATTTCTGAATTATAAGGAAGTGAAAACTATGCTGAGGTTTCAAGAAGAGAGAAGGAAAAAAATTACCTAAGCCCCTTTAAAAGGAGCAAAATAAAGGCGCCAATGTTGAAAGATTTGAGTAATCTTTATTTTTTTTGATAAATATTGCATTTAAAGTTTTCTTCATGGACTGCTATTGTCAGAAAAAAGAGGAATAAGCTGATCAAGCAAAAGAAGTGACCCTAATTGAATTTGAATGAGTTTCAGGAGAGGTTATAAAGAAACAAATAGAAATATGCCAGGAAGTTAAGTTGATAGATTATGTCTTTGTGTTGTTTTGTCCAAAGTATATGAGAGACATGATTGATCTGGAATGATATTTGAAATTTATCATTCATAGTGTGATCTGAGCTGCTAATTTTTTATCTTTCTTTGTCCTGCTCATAGCAAAACATCTAAGAGTAAAATTTGCTTGCATTTGTTCAACACCAAAGATGCTTTTATGTCAGGCAGCACAGAGGAAAGTAAATAGATGAAACTCCAGAGAGGACGAAACAAGGACTTATAGAAAGCCACGTAGAATTCATCAGTTTGTTTTGAAACCTCACATCGTTAAAAAAAATGAGGCAACATGTACCTCTATTACAAATTCACACTTAAAAAACTACCATGCTATTCCAAAATGGTTCTTTGTGATATGTGGCTTGATGCTGCTGATGGATGTCATAAAAAAAACAAAAAACCAAAAACCAAAACCCAACAAAAGACAAACAAACAAACAACAACAACACAAAACAAAACAAAACAAAAAAATAACCAAAACCCCCAACAACAACCAACCAAACCCACAGCAAAATTATGTGCATGAGTGTGGTTTGTGCCACCGTGTCACAAATGTCTCTGCCTCTGCCCAAGGGGGAAGAATGGGAAATCTTCAAGAGATGTGCAGACAGCATCTCTGAAAAGTTCTCAGGCTGTTGGTAAAAGTCCAGTTAGAAAGCTTGTGTTCATATTGGGTTTGAAATCTGATGTTACATAAATATTTACTGTTCATTGTCAGCTTCGCTAGGTGTTGAAGCAGTGCTGTGAAAACTGCCCCTGGCAGGTGCTGCTTGGGGAAAGCAGAGTGTGTTGGAAGCAGAAGCACTAGGAATTGAAAAGGCAAATACAAGCGGATCATCATCAAAGGGTTTGACTAAGAGACAATCACAAAACTCTATAAATGCCATTAAAAATGTAGCTCAAAGTGTCTAAACCACTTTAAAATAGTCCATAGTCACTCAAGATCTAGATTGAGGGGTTTTTGTGGTTTTGGACTGTTGTTACGATCGTATTCTGAAAGCAACCATAAGTCAGACATCTTAGTAAGCAAGGGCTTAGAAAATCTGTATAAAATGAAATCACTCACAGATGAAAACACAAGTACACGTTAAGGCAAGGGAGTGCCTCAGTTTCATCACCATGCAGGTCTGTTCAGCTCCTCAGACAAGCACTGCTGTGTGTGTTTTCTTCCTCTCCACTGAATGCATCAAAATTGGGTTAAAGCATCATGTTTTGACAAACAAGCTCAGCAGAACAGGAAATTATTGCCCTCTGTACAACATTAAATTACTGACATCAGATGCTGTAAATATTGTAGTGCCACAGTAAAGCTACCAGCACCAGTAATGAGGATGCTCTTAATCCTTACAAAACTAGAGTGAAAGAGCTCAACTCTTTAACAGTAAGGGAAATGGGAGATGTGCATCATAAGATTGGTATATTTACAAAATTTCAGGTGGCAAGGAATAGAAAATTCATCTCAGATTTTCTATTCTTTGTCCTCTTTGTCCTTTTTTTCAGCACATTTATCTATGGCATTGGGCAGTAAAGTAAATGAACATTCATTATACCTGTCAAAGTTAAAACACTCTATAATAAAATGACCTATAAAATTCACCTTATCCCTTTATATTGGTCCCTCTATTTTTTTTCTCTCATGGATGAACAACATTTTAATAATCTGTTAATTTTCGTCATCAAAGTATAAGCATATATAATTTTCTTTTTTACATATATATATATGCAGGTCTATTTTGAAATATGCCCTCTGTTGAAATATTACCTAGAGTTTAAGATCATATTTATTCTATTTTTTTTTCCTTTGAAAATGCCCTGATCCAATTTGGACAAGGGTTTGTTTGTATGCGTGCCCTCACCCCCTTCCCTCCAAAAAACACCAAAACAATGCAACAACAAAAAAGGAAAAAACCTAACGAAACAACAACCAATACAACCCAAACCCCATAAAAAAACCAAATAAACAAAAGCCCCCAAAACCCCAATCAACCAAAAAACCCCAAACAAAAAATCAATAGAAGTCCTTCATCCCCCCACCAAAAACAAACAGAAAACCCTACCAAAACAAATAAACAAAATAACCCACCCCTTCCAAAAACTACCCAAAAAATCCCCCAAAAAACACAACAAGAAATTCTGGAGAAAAACATCTGACATTAAATATTGCAACTTTTCTTGAAATGAACCATTACTTAATAAACTAAATTCTCTGCAGAGTAATGGCATATATTAAAAATGCATGAATGCTCCACTGCTTGTATTTGATTTTGCTGTGATGTGAAATATGGAATGTGAAATATCCTTCCACTTCTCCCTGCCACTGCCCATTAGGAAGTATGGTTAAAATGCTGTTGCTGACACTCTTTTGTTTGAAATATTCAGACATTTAAGAATGCAGAGAGCTGTTTCCCTGAGCTCTGGAAATGCTTCTCTGTATCAGATGATATATTGCTATCACTATAGACTGCAAATTTACTTGTAAATTGTAATTTGATATTTCACTTTAATGGCAAAAAGGAAACCCCAGTCCAGGATCAGGCAAACTCCCTGGGGCATATTCAACCAAGAGGGATTTTTCTTAAAAGGGAAAAGATGTTTGACTACAAATTCCCTAAAGACATTAAAGTATTCATGACCATATTCTACCACAGCATTCCCCAGAGAGTCTTTTACATATGAAGAATATGCATAATGCAAATATATTTTTCTTTGTGCCTGGGTCTTCCCATTTACTAAATTTAGAAGACAAGGCTTACGCCCTTTAGTGCAACAGAAATAATTACTGCAGCCTCTGGTGTGAGTGCTGTAGCATTTTTTGACCATAAACTCTTCTGAATTCCCTGGATTTCTCTGCTTGATGCTTAGTTTAATCAAGTCAATCACTTGGATTGTGGAAGAGCAAACAGTAGAGACAGATCCTGGCTGAAAAATATCCATCAGCTGGGTTCAAATGAGAATGCTAAGGGATGGGTAAGCCTAAAAGTTGAAATCAGCCAAATTTTTCAGAAGTATGTTTTTAATACCATTGCAGGGTTTTTTTTAGTACTATGGTATTTCCCTTGCTGAAGAGTAACTTTAAGGAGAAAATGCAGAATGACTAATTCACCTTCTAAGGAGCATCCACACTCAGAATTGTAAATGGTCATCATCCACTCAGATAAACCAAAGCAAGCTGCCATATTATTTGCAAGATAGGAAGTAAAATATGCAATTTAGGTATTATATAGTTCTATTAACCTGAGCTCCTGTTCCTTTGTATGTGATGCCACAGGCACTAAGTTTAGCAATAACATTTCCATGCCTGTATAAGGAAAAAAAGTTTATTTTTTTTCAAGCCTCGAAGCTTATAGTTGGAAAAAAGGACAGGGATTTAATGAAAGACTAAATTCTGCCCAGAGGTTATGAAGCTCAATACAAGTCCCTTTACTTTTAAATAAGCTTCTTGGCCTGCCTAAAACTTTGAAGACCTGAGGATCACTGCATATACACAGGTCCCAGCAGCTGTTTGGTGGCATGTGGGACATACAGCATGATATAAATACATTTTCTAGTAGGTCAGAGCTCAGAAATCATGACTGGTTTTAAGCATAGAATGTGCATTTCTTAAAACCAAGAGATCAAACCATGTCCTTTCCTGCTGCCAGCACAGAGTCCCAGTGCCTGGACAGCCTCAGGACATGTGGCCCAAGTGTGAGTGCATTGCTTGATTGTAGCTTGCAAAGTTCCTTCGTCCATCACCTTCAGGAAGGGTCTGATCTCTGTGGTGATGAAACACAACACACACGACACGTTTTGTCAAATTCCTGACAAGTGATAAAAAACCCTTGCACAATGCACCCTCTTCTTTTGTCAATGATTTTTCAGAGTCAAGATATACAGTGATGGGGGAAAAAATAGCATTTTGCATACATCATTCATACCAAATGCTTAAATTCTGAAATTCATCCTGGTTACCACATGGATGCTTCTTCTGAAGCTGAGCTAAGGAGGCAACAATCACTAAAGACTGTCATAGGTGCATGAACACAAAGTTTGTGTTTCCCCAGCAATTTAAGATGATGCAACCTAAGAGTGTCCCAGTACACAGTTCCATCCTTCTCTGAACTGATGCTGAAGTTCACCTGGTGGGGTGCTGAGATGCTCAGGGATTTCTTTTGGCTTCAGACTGAGCACTGCTTCATTTTGCTGGGTTAGGTCTCAGCTGGATGTTCTCCTGGTCCCAGCCTGGGCAGGGAGAAAAGGCAGGCAGCTCCCAGTGGCAATTGGTCTGATTTACACTGCTGGAGCCATCACTCATAGAAGGGAGGAGACCTTTTCCCAGTTCAGCTTTTCAGCTGGTTCAAGTGATCTTACCTAAACAGCAGCCAAAAGACAAATGCAGAAAGCAGAAACTGAAGCATAGTGCTCCATACGATATCCTTAGCCCTTTTTTTCTCAAAAAAATACTATAATTTTACACCAGCAGCTTAGACAAGACAACTGAAGACAATCCAAATCAATATGCATAGCTTCCCAGGACACACACTCACAAACAAATTACTAACTTTGGTGTTGCAATAAAGTAGGTTTTTCTTATCACTGGGCAGATATAACCAAGTTTTCATCCCATTTGGGGAATAATTAAAGAGAATTATCAATCCAGCCCCAGTCTTTGGGTTTATAGTTGATGAAGTCGGGACTGCAACAGGAAACTTTGCTCCATCAGGCTGCTGAAGGAAATGGTGCAATGGTCCCACATCCTGGGTGCTCCCAGGGTTCCTTTTTCATGCTCTAGGCAGGACTTCAGGATTTCTTCCAGCACAGAAAAGCAACTGCGATTAAGCACCATTAAATGTGTTTAAGGGTTTCTCTGTTTATTCTTCATCTTCTTACACCAAAAATAACATCAAAGTGGTAGTTTTTCAAAGAATTAAACTAATAAAAAGAAAATAAGTATATGATCACTTGAAGGACCATAAATATCAATGGCTTCCAAAGCATTTTAAAGAAACATATGTACTTACTCTTTTTAAATCAACTTGAATAAATCAGCAATCCAAAAAAATGGATTACTTATGGCATTTATTTTCCACTGTGTATTTAAGCCCTTAGGAGCATCCATTTTTCATGTTCAGACCTTGTTGGTTCTCTGCAACTTTTTTTCTAAATTCTTTAAGACCATGTTTCCACAGACACGGAACTATTCTGCAAAAATTATAAATTGCCCTGTTAGAGATATTCCAAAACTCTATTCTTCATGGCTATCTATAGCACTATAATGCATGCTTGTTGTTAGCATTAATAGCTGCATTTAATTTTACTATATAAATATTTAAAGTTTGTAATTTCTCTGTTGCTGACACAGCCAGTGCCAATGCAATGCCATGTTTCATTATCAGTTCCTCATATACACATAATCTTGTCAGACTTTGCTTCCAATAAATATAGCATGATATATTTTGAATATTTGAATAGCTGTGTGCATCCATATTGCTTTCAGCCATGACTTGTTTGCAGATTCCCAGCTAAGAAGTACAGCCACGTGGAACAATTACCTGCAAGGATTGTGCCAATATATTTTCATTAGTCAGTGACATCTCCAAAAAAGAAAAATTCAACCGCATCCATGAGAAATAAGTCAACTTACCTCCTGGATCCCCACAGTGGGATGAGCCACATTCAGGACCCACCTGGGTATTGTTTCAAAGTTGTAGGAGCACAGTTCAAATTTAATCTGCCCATATCCAGTCCTTCTTCAGTGATTTGACAATCTCTTTCTCCACAAGAGTTTTCTTGTGAGTGAATATCCAGGAGGAGTGATCTCTCTCTCATCTATTCTGGGAAATCAGTCTCAGTTAATGGTCTCAGATTTTGAACAGGCTGTGAATTTTATATTATTCTGCACCTCTCTGAAAGCTGCAAGGTGTTTTATCAAAAGTGAAGATAATTTGGAGGAAGTCTCTCCTTTCATGTCAGATAACAGAAAATGTAATTTAGTTAATAGGACCACTTTGTGAAGCTTCTGCTGCTGCATAAGTACATTCAGAACTCCTGAATTCCTGTGGAGTAACACAACATTATATGGGACGTATCCAGGCTCTAACACAGATTTTCTTCCACATGCATAATTTTTGTACTTTTTTCTGAAGTTTATGGACACATATCAGCCCAAGCAGAATTACCCTCTAATAACTCTGAATGGACATCATGGATTCCTTCATGCACATCCGCAGTTCAGTGTGACAGTTCCAGAAGACTGGATTTACTGCTTGTGCTGGATCCAGTGGTGGCTGCCTATTGCCCTGTAGCAGACCTGGTCAGCACATACAATTAACGGAATCATAGAACTGTTTGGGCTGGGGGAGATTTTAAAAACATCTTCCCCAAAGCCCCAGCCATGGGCAGGGAACCTTTGGCTTGACCAGATTACCCAGAGCCCCATCCAGCCTGGTCTTGAGCACTCCCAGGGATGGGGATCCCACAAGCTTTCTGTGTCTCCCCATTTCACTGGCATAAATCATTTACAGGGGTTCCAGCAATACAAGAAGACATCATCCCTTTCTGTGTCTCAGCTACACTGTCCAGTCATGCAAGCACAGAAAATATGATTCACTGGAAATATTAGAGGCCTTTAAAAATGAATATTTTTAGATCTGGTCTCTAGACACTAGATAAAGTATCTCGGGATCTGAACAGTCCCTCCAGTGTGATTCTCCCAAATTTCTGTTTACCTGCTGTGTGTTTTGGTTTCCAGCATTAACTAAGATGTGATATACCCAGGCCCATATTCCACTAACTTGACTGGAGTTAAGACTGAATTCTGTATATTACACAGAGGAGACAAAAAGTCCATTTTCTTGGGTGAAATATCTAACTACCGGTATGCTCTTTGCTGCTGGGAGAGTTGCCACCAGGTCTTTGGGGGAATCCATGGCTCTGTATACAAAGAAAAAAATAAATAACCTCCCCCAGCACTGAAGAAGTCCTTCTAAGGGCAGAGATTTATAAGCCTAATATATTTACATATATAATGTTCTTAAGTACTTCAATCTTCTTTAGCACTGAAGTAGGAACAGGTCCAAAATGTTAGGTCTGGAGTTAAATTTACAGTGCTGAGCAATATTATATAAAACTACCCCTGCAGTTCTATAATATACACACAATTTTTTTTAAAACTTTATGTTGCACATGAAGAACGGCAAAACTATAGACTATATTGCAAAAAAGCAGACTAGAAAGGGGAAGACACATCTTTCCTACCTCACAGCTCATCAGTCAACATGCACAGATTCATAAAAAACAACATTTGCTCCACAGAGCTCTCTTCCACTGCTTGACCATAATTTGGATCTTGCAACTTACTGTTCTTCTCAATTCCTTTCTCCTCTGGAGCCAACTGGTCTCTTAGAGTGATATTTAAATGTTTTTTTCTGGTCTTTACTGGGCAGGCTCGTGAATAACCACATAGGGAGTGACAATCTCTTCTATCAAGGATCATTGTGAATTCTGTTTAGATACACTAAAAGGGGAAGCTCCTCAGAATTGTATTAAGCTGTCCTTAAAGTAAATTTCAGGTTTATCATATATTTTTTTATGTAAAGCCCAAATTAATCAGTATTTGTCCTCTAAAATGCATCACTCTTTTAAAGATTGACTTGTCTATTTATTATTTTTTTGGAGAAAAATATGTGTGCATGTTCCTCCTATCCAAAGGAAGATAAACCTTTCTGTCCCAAGGAGCAGACTGAGGACTTGGCCTCTTGCTGGATGAATGCATATGCAGCCAGTGATGAACTAGGCATGATGTGCAGAGGAAGGGAAACAGTAGAGAAGGTGATGAAGAAAAAAGATGTGGAAATATAAAAAAATCAGTTCAACAAGGGCTAGTGTACAATATGGTGGGGAAGGAAACTGAGGGCTTAATTTTAGCCTAGACTAGGTTTTTTTTGGTTTTACTTGTTGGACATTTCAAGTGGTTTAAATATTTATTGGATATAGCATTTTATTTTCTTTTTCTTCCCAATGACACAAAGAAGAACTGACCTTTAACCTTTTTTTATTTTATTTATTCTATTTATTTTATTTTCTGTTTGTCTTGAATTCCTGAGGAGGACCTCAAGGATCTCTACATTATTTTTGATTTTTAAAACATCTTAATAGAACCGTTTTAATGGTGTCTACAAATGTATGGAGCTTATTAAATGGGAAAAAAATAATTTCTATGGCAATGAAAGCTCTCCAGGTGTGGTATGAAAGGGGTAAAGGATTGACTTCTTTTGGCACTTTGCAGATCATTGATTGTGGTTGTTATGATACCCTGGACAACCCTGCGGATCACAGCTGCTTGTCTTAATATATCTAATAAAGTGCAGATGGGAAAATTTACATGGAAGTCTTAATGAAAACAGAGAAAAAATCATGAAATTTCCAGTATTCATTTGCTGGTCATGCTGACACAGAGCTACTGTACAGTCTGGGAATGAGCTTTTCCAGAACAGACTTTATAGCTGATCCAGACTTTGGAGCTGATCCAGAACCCTTCGCAGTGAGTTGTAGCTTCTGAATTACATAGGATTTCCTTCATTGACTTAAATGGTCTTTGGATCAGGTCCATAATGAATTATTGCTTAACATAACCTACAATCATAATAAAAAATGTTTCATAAGAATCCCAAGAAGAAAAGAAGTTGCAAACTTCTGTCCCTCGATTTCCCTTTACAAAACTCCCTGTTTAACAGATAGCATTGATTCAGATTGCAGCCAATCTCAGTGTGATCAAACCTGTCGTTCATAAACCCAGGTCTTCTCATGACTCTCTTCAAAACTTGGGTTCCATTTTTTATGAGGCAGTGATAATGATGTGGTGCAATCCAGACTGCTGGAATTGATTGTGTTAGGGCCACTCCTAGTCCTATCCAATCCCAGTAATCACCTGTGTTTAGTACACTGCAGTGAGTGTCTAAAGCTCTGAATTAAACAGAAGCTATGTTCAAAATCTAAAGGATCTCATTAAGCAATAGATTATTTCTGACCTAATTAATAGCATCTCATGTGTGAGGATGAGCTTCTCATTTTTACGTTTCCTTGAAGTTAATAGGAATAATGTAATTATCCACATAGTATCTAAACCCATCTGAAAAACACATGAATATGGTTCCTTCTGTGATTTTAATTTACCTTGTGGAATGGTTAATAAACAATAAAAAGGCAGAGTCAATAAATAACAATATTTTTAGGAACTTTTAAGTTTCTGCATTTGACATTTTGCTACTCAAATAATTCCTCCCTAATCCTAAATTACATAGCCAGTACACAGCTAGTTAAATCCTAAAGACACTGGGCTGGTCCCTGAGGCAGCCTGACATTGCATCCACACACACAAAGCTGGCATACCTGAGGGAAGCTCCCTGTGGAGGAAAAGTCCTCACTGGCACTAATGGCAGGCAGGCATTAAATCACTGACAGCAGAGTTATTTTCTCTCTCTTTGCTTCCTCCACCTCTCCCACCCAGGAGGGTTGTTTAGCCAGCAGTGGGGATGAACAATGAGCAAGCCATGGATGCTCAGGGTGGGCTCCAGTCACTGCTGGGAAGGACTTCCACCACCTCAGCCTTTCAACAGGAAAACTCCAGGAAAGAAGATATTTCTCCTCCCAGAGGGTAACAGGTACTTTCTGGTTGACATGAGGTGAGTCTAGACCTAGGCCTGAGGGAAAAAAACCATAGGAAACTCTGTTCTTCAGTCTTTTGTCTGAGAGGCAGATTTCCCCCAGCCTGGCAGGTGCTGTGTCAGCCAGCCTTCTGCCTGGTGTGTAAGAGCAGACACCGAGTGCAGCTGCTGTGAATTCAACCAGGCTGAAATGTTAAATGTTGCTGCTCTGAATATCACATTACTTCATTTCTCCTTTGGGAATGCATATCTTAAAGTGAGGAAATTTCATTTCCCATGTAGAAGGCAGGAGGTCATTTTCACCTCCTCTTCGCAGTGACTGAATAGGTGGAGAAAGCACAAGCAATGGATGTTTACAGTGACCCTTTTGGCTGTGAGAGCATTTTGTAGTGAGGTGTATGCAGATTTTTTGCTTAAATTCAGATAGTGCCTAAGATTAAGCTTTAAAATGGCCTTCTTTCTTTATAAGTGCTCTGCATTAGTTGAGTTAATTTGCAAATGGAAGTATCTTGGTTTGTCCCCACTGCCACTTCTGTTTAGCTGTTGATCTGAATATCAAGCAGACTTATTTTGTTCCTTGTGGACTATCAGCAGTAATACTCATCCTCAATTTACAAGTTTGTTAAGAGAACTGTTGATGGGTATGAGTCAGCACAGTAGTCAGTTCTTTGCCAATTATCTGATTTGTTCTATAGGTTTTATAGAAAAAGGGGAGGGGAGGAAGCAAAAGGCTAGTGGCAAACTGAAATAATAGGACAGAGGCACTAAGCAGCAAGTGCACCAAGGGATGAGTTTTACAGCCCTGGATACCAAACAAAACTTGAAAAAGCACCGAGAGGTGATATTGAAGGTTACAAAGCTGGCATGGACTCCACTGCCCCCAAGGCAGGGCTGCCCCTCTGACAGTGGTGAGTTTATCATCCAGTGTCAAAACCTTTGGCAGGAAGCAGATAAAGCCCTAACTCTCAGTGGGGAGAAAATGGTGTGTGCAGGTATTGATCCTACCTGAAGAGATGTTGCCTACCCTGCTTGCTGAGAAAACAGTTTCTTGTGTGCATCTAAGTATATTAAATATCCATTTACTCTATTCTAATAAATTTTACATTTGGGACAGTATCCAAATTTAACATAAAGACAGCCATATAAAAAAACTATGTGTTTATACCAATTTCCTGAAAACCAGTGGCTGGCTTAGAGAGAGAGAGAGAGAGAGAGAGAGAGAGAGAGAGAAGCCCTTAATGACCCTGTGGATGACCAGACTTCAGTATGCACTGCCCACTGCCCAGGTAGCAGAGGAGCCAGGCTGGATGGGTGTGTTTGGAGGGCTCCAGTGCCCCCAAACATTCAAAGACTCTCAAACCCTGTTCAATATTAGAGCATTCAACTTCGAAGCTAAGGAGCCCAGGTCACATTACTGCTGCTGCTTGGGGAAGAAGCTACTAACTTCTATGGTTATGAAGGAAATCTTGAAATGCCTGGAGCAAAAGACTGGAGAGGTATGACTTTCCCCATTCATCTCCATCAGCTATTAATCATGAAATCTAAAAGTGACCATTTAATTAGCAATGTTAGTGATTTCGCCGAGAACAGTTTTAATCAAAACATACAGTGCTTTGCTTGTCTGAAAATCTTCAGCTGCTTTATCTTTCTGCAAATCTTATTTGTTCCAAAACGCCTTTAAATTTTCAAAACCTCACCTTCTATAATCCACTTGAATCTTAAGGGAAAGAATAAAATGTACCAAATTTTAAATCAATAAGAAGAGCCTAGAGTGACTGTGGTGGTTGCTGAATTCAATTGCTTTTTGATCTGCCACAGCACAGTAGGACACGATCCCCTCCATGGGACACAGAAAACTTTGGCTTCAAGGTGCTTCTCAAGGCTGTTGAGTTATTTTTAGCCATGTTGCAGACAAAGGGCATAAATTTCATTCTAATGGATTTATGGTCTGTCAGTAATTAGCGTTCATTTTTAAATTCAAAATTGCTCTTTCATACACACATATAAACACATGTTCTCCCACGCATGCCTGATTAATTTTGATATATCATTCTCACAATAAAGAATTGTTTACTGAGAAAGACTTTCTGGAAAATGAAAATTACAATAATATCCCCAGGATTCTGTATTGCCAGATTGGGCTAAAACGGGAATACATCAAAGAGATAGATGAATCGTTATTTTCCCTAAACACTATCAGGTATGATAATCACATCAGTCTTTCCTTTATCATCACACAGAAACAAAGATTTACTCTAAATCCAGCCTTTTCCCATAAAAATTCAGTTATTTTCCCCTGCCAAACTGAGTATGGGAACATTAAAATTGTTAGCATTTTCCTCCCTAAAATTCAATGTATGTGACTTCACTTGAGATAGGACCTGGTGTGTCAGACAGAAATATATTTCCTCTCATTGAGAAGAAACTAGTGAAGTTCAAATGTAAAACAGTGGTTTCTTCAGCATAATTTTGTGATGATGTTAATTTTGGCCTGAATTAAATGTCATTTGTCACCATTAAGCAGAAAATAGAAAATACACAAGCTAATTAGACAGTTCTCTATAAAAATATTGCTATTGAACAAGTAAAGTTAAAATGTTTCATTGTCATAGTAAAATTAAGTAAAATTAAGGAGAAATCAATGCTTATGATAACTTGAAGAACATTATGATTTTATTTGGAGTTTTTGGGAAATCATCCAAAAAGTCTTGTTTTGGAATATTTCTTCAATATATTCTTGTTAATGCAGAAACAGTTGAGTGTCCTGGAGTTATGGGATGTCAAGGAGTAATAGGGTGATATGTGCCCTTGTGATCAATAAATGGCAGCATTATCTATTAAAAACAGAATTTTTAAAAAGTGACTTCAATACACATTCCTGTGGATGAATGATCTTCACTCTGGTTTGAGAATTTCCCTTACATTCAGGCAAATTCAGATGATCAACTGCCCCATCATTTTCAGTTTTTATGTCTCAAAATCCTCAGGTCACAAAGTACTGGGAATTTCAGAAGCAAGCCAGTCCTGATTTGTACTGCAGAAAAGCAGCTTGGATCATTGAGTCTATTCTGAACAAAATCTCCAGCCTCAATTTAAAACTGCTTCTGTTCATCTGCCATTTAATACTCTTGGCAGAGCTCCACTGCAGCCAATATCCTCCACATCCTAAAGCCAGACCCCATATACAGTTAATGGAAACACCTCTTAACAAACTGACAGAAGCATGGATCTCCTTCCTTGTCGAAAATAAGTTATAACTACCAGTCTGTATAGTTATCAGCATAAAGCTATTTTATGTCTTTATACAACCTCAGTCACTAACTGCTTCTTGCATACATGAGTGACTCAGGAGAGCTCCACCAGAGCCAGCAGTCATGCTGCTTCATGCCAATTGCTAACCCCACTTTTCTCCTTCCTCTTTCTCCCCTGTCCTTCACAGGATGACAGACCTTCTGCTCATTACATCTGTTTTTATGCACTAAATCCAACAAAGCTCAGTCTCTCTTCAAGAAATTTTTCTACCTGTAATCCACAGTTCCTGTCCCTTGTCTGGTCTTTAGTAGCCAGCCAGAGCAGACAGTAATTGTCAGAGATTTTCCCTTCAGTTGCTAACATATCCCATATTGTATTCAAATCTATGATTTTCTTTCTATCACAAGTGTGAAAACCCATCTACCCAAAGGCTGGATGCTGCCTGTGGCTTTACTACAAATGGCCTGCACCATGTTCCTTTTGGTTTGTGTGCCTTCCTCCATCCCACCCCTCCTTATTACTGTCTTCTGAACATTTGCAATTTCTTACTGTTTTCCCTAAACTAGGGGTTGCTGAGAGCTGAGAAAATCATGTGAACTCCTCACAGTTTGTTTCTCATGTCATATAACCTTTTTCTGGACACATTCAAAAAGAGCTGAATGGCCTTTTGTTCTTACCCAGCATGTCCATTCTCACTTCACTCAAGTATGTGTTAGTCTGTAGCCCACACAAGGTCTTTTTGGTCTGTAACAAGGGAAGAGTTCCTTACTCCCTGTTCCAGAGGTGCTACTAGACACCTGCATGCAACTCTCTCAGGGATCGTTTTTTAAACCCTTCCTAGAAAGGAGATTCCCACTGTTGCTGCATTTGGATAGGAACTGATGAAAGTTTAATGAGCTTTGCAAGAACAAAAGACTCTCCACTGGTGCCCATGACACAGCTAAACTCATTGCCCACATAAATAGAATCCATTTTTTCCAAGGATGTTGTCAGGATTTTCCAGATAATCCAGAAATTTGCATATTCAACCAGGTCCTTATTGCAAAAACTCGGTCTGGAGTGAAGGGAGTTCCCCCAAGGGGCCATATCTGCCAATATGGATAACATGAACTATTCATATTGCAGATTCCATTTCATTTGAGCCTTAACAGGTGCTGGTGGATCCCTTCTTCCCACGGTGAGCTCAGGTGCAAGTTGTGCAAGTAGGAAGATAGAATCACTTTCAAAAATCCCCTCTATAGATTCCACCTTCTCAGAGCATCTGCTGCACTCATTGCTAAATCAGTGCATGGCCTGAAGATCATCTCTGACTGCCTAACACAACCAGGACCACAATGAGAAATTCTAATGATGACAAAAATATTTTTTAAAAAAATTCAAGCATCCCCTGAAGTCCAGGAGGTCAAGAATCCTGGGGTAATAGGAGCAATTATAGGACAAGTTCATAACATCATACTGTCACTTGCATTAATATGCAGGGTGAATGATACAGGTTGACAGATGCAACCAGTGACCTTGGGAGAGCACCTGGTTCAGTGCAGAGAAAGCTCTGGCTGGGTTTTTTCTCTGATACCAGCCCAAGGCTCCCAAGGAGCATAACCCCAACACTGTGTGCCTTGGGCTAGAACACTTCCTCTGATTAGCAGCTGCAATCGAAGATCTTTGCCCTCCTGCAGGGAAAGAACAGGATCAGACTCAGAAGAAAATAGATAAACAAACCCATGTAGTTGGGTGAATAATCCACCTATTCTATTTATTGCTGATATCCAGCATACATCAATAAACCTGTGGGATCTCTTGGGGGAATCTACTCATCACTGGAGGTGGATGCTGTACATGAGATGTTTATTTTTTTTCCCACTAAAAAGAAGTCTGAAAAATGAGTCGATAATTATTTTTGTCTATGTCTTCAAGATATAGAATCAAAATATAGAGTCATTTTTCCCTCTCTCTAACAGGGCTGGGAAAAACAGCAGTGAGCTTAAGCAGCAGCAAGGGAAATTTAAGATAAACATAGAGTAATGTTTCCTGATGAAAAGGACAACCAACCCTTCCACCACTGGAGAACCATAAAGCATAAGTTAGATAAACTGATCATGAAATCCTGCCAGAAGAAAAGACAGAGAGTAGATTGTCTCTTCTGTCTCTGTTTTTAATTTTCTGTGAGGTTTTGGAAATCTTTCTGTTGGACTGGCTTTAGCTGCTTGACAACATCTTCTGTGGCAAGACACAAAGCAGAATTCCAGTGAAAGTTTCAACCAGCAGGGACTATTTGGTATGGCTGCAGAATACAGACATAGTTCTAGAAGTGCTAGAAGATGTCCAGGTCTTTAGGATTTACAGCAAAGAATTGAACAAAAAAAAAGGTCCTGGGATTTAAAAATTTCACTTCTGAACCTCTATTTTTCCAAAGAGCACCTCAATCTTTCATTCTCTATTATGTGTAGGTACAATTTTTGTGTATTGCATACACAAAAAAAAGAAAAGTGAGGTGCTTCTGAGCAGTGAAGAGATATGGGCTTTATAGAATTATTGTATTTGCACTTATAGGAAATGCAGAGATGGTACAATGACTGCAGTGCTGGATTGAAAAGAGTATTTATTCTGAAATTAGAGAAGTCACCTGTCCTTGATCCTGTCTTCCAAGAAAATCAATACTGTACCAGGCATTATGCATGCCACTAGATTTCAGCTAGCTTTGACATCTAGCTATTTTTCAGCTCATATTGAAGTCCTTCATTCACTAGCTCCCTAGGTTTTTGTACAAAATCTTCTTTTTTTCAAGTTTTGTCATCTAGAAAATTATTTCCCTATTCACCTGGTAGCTTTCTGACAGCTTTTGTAAAAGAACAAAAAGGGGCTTATTTCCTCCTCTATTGACAATATCACCTCAACTCCTACATGTTTCCAAACTGCTGTGCTTTGTTTTCTATATGCTTTTAATTACAGCTCTTGTACCTCTGGAAGAGTGAGGTTTTCCTCCCTCCTGAGAGCTGCCTTGTTCCCCTTAAAGCTTTTATTTTCTTTTCCCTTTGCTATCTTGGTATTGACAGGATCTTCCTTACTATCTGGTTCTGTCACTTCTCATTCTTTAATGATGCCATCTCTGTGCCTCAGAGCAGTGTTTCAAGGATTACTTCTGCGTCTGCCCAGGTGTTTTGGAGCAGTCATGCTCAGATCCCCAGTCCCTGTGCTCCCACCATGGCACAGGCAGACCCATCTCAGTTGTGCTCCATATGTGCCATGTGCCTCTAGAGCTGCTCCAGAGACAAAGAGAGGCTTGGATCACCCTCATTTAGCAATCAGTGTACCAGTGACTGCCAGGAGCATCCCAAGGTCCTCTGGCAGCTCTAGCTGTTAGTGATAATTCCTTCCTTTTAGAAGCATTTTCTTGACATATCTCCTCACAAAGTGAATCTGTATTTCCTAACATACAGCTGCCACAGGCTGAAGGTTTCCTAGGCAACCTTCCTATGGAAAAGCACACTACTGACCATTCTTACCTTGCTCTTGTGAAGTCAAGCTATAATTTCATTTATTATCTTTTAAAAATGTGGTTGCCATTATGCAGGTGAAAAAGAAGACAAAGTAACCACTTCTATTTCCCAAGAGCCACAAGCTGGTCTTTACATGCTGTGCTCGACAGCCCAGCTGTGAAAGTGCCCTTTAGGGCCATAATAAATCCTAGGAAAATTAACATCAGCTATTTTTTCAAACAACAACGTTTCCATGTTTTTCATTCAATTGGGGAACACCTATAATCTAGGTGCTCTACAGCTGGGTAGATCATAACTAGTCTTATTTAAACCAGCTGTAAGCCCTGGGTCAGCAGTCCCAGAGTGGGGATGGGGATGATGATGATGGTGGTTTCTGAGCTCTGTTGCAGGAGGCTGGTGCTGATTGCTGAGGTCAAAGTGACACACTGAATGCTCACAGCACTGCACAAACACAGCTATTGAAGAGCTCCTGTTTTCCGTGTCTGTCTCCAGCACACCATGAAATTTTTATTCTTGTAAGCTAATCCAACCCTGTCTCCCTGATAAGCATGGCTTTAAACTTAATTGTTTGTTTGTTTTTTGAGGAGGAGGAAGGAAGCATCACACGCTGACGCAGTCAAGCACAGGAGAGAAAAGCAAAACCTCTCAAGCAGCAGGTGGCACCTAAACAAATGCTGAACAAGGTAGTTCATCAATATGCTCGCCCTGTGCTTCCTGGGCTGTCTTTCTCTCAATCTTAACTTGATGGACTGGTAATTGCCCGTTTTTTCTCAAGAGACACCACTAAAGCCTATCAGAGGAACTTGCCATGTCTATTCTTAGCCTCCAGATCTATTGTGGGAGAAGAGAGGTGGGGTTCTTCTGCCAGCCAAGACAAAAAAGAATCAGCTGTCTGTAAGCTGATAAAAGTGAAGCCGCAATTTCCATTTACTTTTCCATTTCATATGTGATGTGTTGGGCTGCTTCAGCTCCCTGTCACTGCAAGATTTAGTTTATATTAGAAAAGCTCACATCCTGGGGAGCAGCAGTAGGTAACAGGAGAGCTACCACCTCTTTCTCCTTTAGAAAAATCACTCCTAAGCAAGAAATAACCCTGTCCTCACAAGCACAGCAATTGTACACCAGGGGCATACAAAATAATAAAATAGGTGGCATGTTTTAGATGGCTCAGACATGCACGTGACACTAGAAAGAGACTGTTATTTTATACCAGGGAGATGTGGATTCTTTCTTGTCTACTAGCTGAACAAGCTATGGGAGAACATGAGCTGCAGAGGGCAAGGTGATCCCCCATCAGTGATCCCCAGGGGATTTTCTGCTCCAACTCCCAGAGCCTTGAAGCATTTCCCATCACTGTAAGGTTATGCAGCTGGCTCTAGAGCAGAACAGATGCCACTCAAAGGCCCTGCTGGCGTAATTCTCAGTACTTGTGGGAGGGAACCTGTGCCTCACACACAGATGAGACAATATAGCTGTCTTTGTGGGTCTTGCCTGTGAGTGTGCATTCAACAATCAGGAGGAAAAACTCCCTCCCCTCCAGGCTCCCGGAGGGCTGATGCAGGTCACACATGAATGAAGGCAGCTATTTCACACTTGGCTTGCAGAGGGCACAGCATGCATGTCTGGGGAGCAGGGAGAGGAGGGAATGGGGGAAGGAGGTGAAGGAAAGAAAATAGGGCAATGGAACTTGATTCTGTCCTTAAATCATTCACCACACCAGCTGGATATAAATGCAATTTACTTAAGAGACTTCGTTTTAAAATATTTCTCCGGTTTTCTCTTTATAACTTGTCAAAGGAAGCTTTTATTATTTTGGGTTTTTTCAGAGTTCTTAAGTCCTCTTTTGTCCTCTCTCTTCAGTTTAGTGTAGTTAGAGACTGCCTAGTTTATCTCCAATCCCAGGAAACCCCAGGGGCTGTCCTCCCAAAGCTTTTTAAAGTTTTGAGTTCACTCACTGGGTACATTGGAAAGGAACAAACTACATTCCTTTAGCGTTCACCTCCCAGGGCATACCTGGCAGATCAAACCCAGTACGGGTTTTGAAGAAATACACCTAATTCAGCTCATGCATGCTATCCATGATTCTGCTGTATGGATCTTGATGCCAGTAAAAGCCTAAAATTTATTCCAAGATCATCTCAGATAACATGGAAGTGATGAATATAATTGTTCATTCCTCTTGGTAAGTGTGATTACAAGCCATGACACTTCCTTGCATGAAACCAAAGCAAACTGAGTTAGTAAAAACTGCCTGTTAGAAATGTTCTATTTAGAGACAATTGCAATTCAAGATCTTAAAACATTTCAGAAAGAAACAGAAAAAACATACAAGTCTTGCTGAGGAAGCAAGTTTTGAACCAAATAATCTAAAAATATTTCTAATTATCCCTTTTTTTTTAAAAAAAAAAAAACATTATATTTGGAGAGGGCACAGAAAAAATAGTTTGGGGGTAGCAAAGTTATTGGCACATATTTGGCATGGATGGTACTAGGAAGGCTGACAGGTTTCTTCTTTTCAGGAACCATCTTGCATTCCTTGCATAGCCAAGTATTCCTGCTTACATCAGGCACACCCTGACTGGGATCTGTCTCTGTTTCTGCAATGCTGCACTTACAGCTTAATGTATCAAAGACAGTGCACATTAATTTTAATTCCTATGACTATGCCAAGCTGTAAATTGAGGTGGTTCATGAATCATTCAGCTGGAGAGGCAGCTTCCAGGAGAGAGGTGAGGCAGATGGTTGTGACAGCTAAACCTTCCCAGCTATCCCAGGTCTAACTTAACCATCTAGTGCTGTATTTGTATTTACTCTACCTGCTGAAGTCCTGTGAAGACAAAATATCATTTTTCCCCTGCAGCTTATTCAGCTTTCCTTCTCCCAGGAGCTACTCAGAGGTGTCACCTCACCCTTATTTGTCCCTAAGCAGCTCCTGATGAAATAGGAAAGGAAAGCCACACAGCTTCAGCTGTACCTTGCTGGTAAGAAAGTTCTTTTGTGGACTCTAAGGGAGGAGAGCTTGTCTCAGCACCTCAGGCAATAATTCAGAGGAATAGGGACATGAAGGGCAGGGCAGGAGAAGCTGTTTTCTCTGGTATCAGCAATAAATTATCCTAGAAGTCAGGGAGAAAGGTTTTGTGTCTCACTTTCTCAGTCAATGAGCTGTGTACAGAAGAACTAGAATGCTTCTGGAGGCAGGAGAAAATGTGAGCTGAACATGGGAAGTTGTGTTATCATCACGTTGTGTGGTTCACAAGCCCAGCTCCTTGTCTCTGCAAAGGAGCAATCCTGATCTGCCTTGTAAAGATTTTATCATTAAGGAATATCCCTTGTGAAGTCACACTTGATCATTTCTCTCTCCAAAACAAAAGACTGTCCACGTGCCTCTGTATCTGAGAGGAGGGCAGCTTCTCCCCAGGCTGTGATGCACAATGCATGACAGTTCAGGCAGGGCTCTCTGGGAGCTCTCCCATCCCAGGGTAACTCAGCCCTTGCCTATCTTCTAATCCCTGGGGTGTTAAGAACAGACACACAGCTCCATTTCTGGGAAATGCTTTCACATGAGGGATCTGGGAGTTCATCAGTGGTACCAGGGTCCAACTCTCTGGCAGATCTCTGAAGCTCAGTAGTCCAGAGTTGTCCTTGGGCGCTCCCTGGTCTCCTCAGGTTCAAGAAAAATGTGAGGCACAACAGATATGGGCCCAAGCCCAGTGTCACAAAAGGATCTGCTACTTCCAAACCAGCTCTGCGGAGACTTTAAAACCAGAGAGCTGAAAAGCTGAGGGAAGCCTCAGAATTTGCCTAATTTGCATTGTATCAATTTTGTAAACATCTCAGAAGGGATATAGCTGGAAAACTTGTTTCTACCATTTGATAGCACCTGCTTTGAATAGTAATGAACAAAAAGTGAAGAAAAGGAGAAAACGATGTTCTACAGTTGTGTTATGTCTCCTGCAGTTCAATGAAACAGCTCCCTGGTTTGAGCTCATGAACATTTACTGTACATTCATTTTATGGGCTTTGAGTAACTCTTCTCAGTTAAAGGGCTTTTTTCAGCACATATGGGCTTCCAAATATAGTGAAACCAATTGCTTTGAAAAGCAATATATCTGCTAAAGGGCAGTTTTATTTTCCTTTAGGTAAAGCAGAACTTTTATGCATAGCAGAATCCCAAAATACAAAGCCCACTAATTGGGAGCAGGGAAAGACAGCATACTAAGAGTAGTTAAAAACCTGGTGAAATATTTCAAAATCTCGAAGGATCCTGACCTCAAACCTGTTATAAAAGCCATTCCCAACTACTCAAGCTCCCTTCAGCACTTAAGCAGGAATGAGCAATCACTATTTTACTACCTATGTGTCTATTAAACAAAAAAAAATGTTTATACATCTGAAGGATCATTTGTAGAAATTACACTGAGAATACACATAACAGTGATTTTTAAAAAGCACCAAGAGACCTGATATGTAAAGCAACGAGACCTTGCTGCCACACTTTGTGCACTGCCCCATTCATCCCTGCCCTCCTCCCACCTCAGGCTCTGTTCTCATGAGGAGTTGAAGCTTGTTCTTTTTCCTCTTGCTGCTGTGACTCCATAAATCTGCAAGCCAAAGCTAAAACCTGGAGTTCAGAGACTTGTAAGGTCTGGGTGCTATGTCTGCCAGCTGAGGACACCAGGAGTGAAAAGCCTACAGTCTGAGAGGGAAGTCTCCAAGAATTTGGAGGTGAGACCATGCTGGCAGGGTGTGATATCTAAAGTTAAGCTTGGTCTGTGAAGTGTCAAGGTGGGAACAACATGCCCAGCCCATGATTGTAAGCAGTGGGAAGTCAGGTTCCAGTTCAGGTCCCCAGTGTCACATCCTGGTGCCACTGGAGACACCAAAGAGTAGCCAGGACACAGGGCTGGCTGAGGTGATGTGGAGCCTAGGGAAGACCTCAGCCTCCTGATGGGAGACAGGACAATAACACCAGAATAATTTAACAACAGTTTGCTGCATTTAAGTACATGAACTATATATTGACTCTACTCAGTCTAGTCAGCAAACGGATTCACCTGTAACAGATACCAACATTTGGCCTGGTCAATACTGGGTCAATTAACTATATTGACAGTATGGTTGCATGGAAATTATTAGGAAAAATTTCTACACTGATAGGGTAGACAAGCATGGGAACAGGCTGCCCAAGAAAGTGGTGGAAAATGATCAAAATTGTGTAGATGTAGTGTTAGAGACATGGCTTAGTGGTGGACTTGGCAGTGCTGGGTTAATGGATAGACTCGATGGTCTTAAAAGTGTTTTCCAACCTAAATGATTGGGTGAATTGCACTCTAAATGTAGTTACACACACAAATTCCTACCTGCCTCTGGAATATACATCCCTCCATTCACATGGGAATAGAGCTGTTCATTTGGCAGAGAAGGGGGAACAGTTGGTTGTGGGTTGCAAAAATGCACCAACAGTCCCTGTAACTGGGAACAACCTCTGACTATTTATCTCCTTGAGCGACTGGCTGAGGAAATGACAGGGCTAGAGAGCTCAGTTCCCCTTACCTGCTCTTACCTTGTGTCTCACCCTAGTTTGATTATGTTGCAGCAGAAAAAGAAGTTTTGGATGTTATTCCTTACCTGTCCTGTCTGAAACCTGGTCTTAGGTGTCTCACATTGGCAATTACACAGTGAGGAGGAAAAACTGAGAACTTTTGCTTCATAAGCACCCCTGTTGGAAGAGACTACCAGGATAGAGAAGGCACATATTTTCTGATGATTGGATTCCCTGACCAAAAAACATGAGCAGTGCCCTGTACCATAAGAGGACACAACTGTTGAGGTTCAGCACAACACACAAACAGGGTCCACAGAGTAATATTACACCAAAATAATACCCTGTGGGGGTATTAGGTTTTTAATCATTATATTCTGAGAACCTCTCAGGAGGATCTGGAAAAGCTTCTCCAAACAGAGAGGAATTCTGAAGACCTCAAATTTGCATCAAGTGTTGACAAAATGGCCACACCCCTCTGCAATGGCTCAACAGCTAGGGCTTATACCACCTCCAGTCAGGACAGGTTGACCTGAATTGCTTCCAGGACATGAAAAAGCTCTTACATTTCAGCAACAGTTCTTTTCTTCCACAGCAGTTTGACCTATTGTCTTAGTGGGAGTATTTTTTTACTATTCAATACCTGCTACAATAAGTCAAACTCCATATACTAACAAGAAGCTCAGGGTAAGTTAAATATCAATGGGTTAAGTAAATATGATGGATAATGATTGCCAGCTAACATAGGCATTTGAAACGTTATTGCATATTTTAATGAAAAGTCCTCAAATTAATTTGTGAGGATGGTGCCTATTCTGAATGCATGCTTTGTGCCTTGCCTCCCCTGCCCCACTTCAAAGAATATTATCTGCTGCTGTTGTGTGGTGGCAGGCTCCTCTGCATATGGAAGCAGGTGCTCCCCAGTTATCACAGACTGACATTCAGCACCCTCACTGATGTGTAGATAATGTCAGCCTGGAAAGGTGGCAGGCAGCATCTTGTCCAGCCTTCCCTGTGGTATGGAAAGATAAGCATCTCCAGCTGTCAAAATCCTTCTCCTTTCTTCTGTATGCAAAACTTACATCCCATTTGTGGCAGCTAAGGATGAGAAATATGCCCTTGGTTTAACATGCTTTGCAGTTAATCCTTTTCAAAGTGTGTTTAAAGCCAACAGCAGTAACTCAGTATATTAAGGGATTTGGTCAGTGACCATATTTTAATGGCCATCAGATTGAGGGTGCCTCCTTTATATTGTAATTCTCTTGTGATATTTATGCATGCATTGCATGTACAGGCTAAAGGGGATGAGGGAATTTTATAAATCCTGGGGTCTGAGAGAAATGCAGTCCTGGCCAGGAACAAAATGTGTGCCATTTCTTCAGGTTTTTTGTGTCATTACCTATCTTATCTTGCAGAAACAAACTGCTTATAATTGCAGTGAAGAGGCTGATGCCTGATGGTTAGTATTTTAAGTTGCACATGAAGATATAAGCTGAAACTATTGTGCTTGCTCTAAACAGTGGCCTGTGATGACACAATGTGATGACATGGACTGCTGCAAATCTAGCAAGAAGCACCTCTAGACATGGGTACTAAGCAATAGTAATATAGTATAGGTAACTAGTACCATAGCAGCATAAATAAACTATTTTGATACTACAAGGAAATATTTTTAATGCTGGTTTCTTGATGCTTATGATTGCACTGTGACTGCATTTGTCTGAAAACTGTTGAGTCAGTAGCTGATTTCAATCAGCTTTGACAGAGCTTCCAAGGGTATCCTACTTTTGCCATCTCTGTGAACACTGGGTATCTGAATAGAGTTAAAAGAGACACATTTAACACCCCGATGAGAGAACAGGAGGAGATAAGAAAAGAAAGGAAAGATCAAAAAGAGAAAAGAAGGCAGAGAAAAGTTCTTGTCTTACTAGATGTCAGCACATTTGCTGCCAGATGCAGACCTTGGTGTATTCACTGTTTGCCTTGTCCCTACTCCTGCCATCAGGTAACCCGGCACACAGCAGCTAAAAAGCAGCACCTGGACTTTACACCCTGCCAGGCACAGTTACAATCAACAGCACAAAGACACCTGAACTTACTGCTCTGGGGTTCCCTGTGCATGGACTTCCATGGGCTGGGGAGAAACTAAAGCATGGAAAATCAGGAAGCTGGAAGAAAACGCATTTGACTTCTTCAGATAGGAGCTGATTACTTTTAGCCACTACAACAGGTTGTCACTGCTCTCTCCTGGGTATTTATGTGTAATTTGGCTTCAACCAGCAGCCCTCAGTCATGCCCCAAGGCTATAAATTCCTGGGAGTAGAGGAAGGGGCAGATCCAAATCTCCCACAGCCTGGTGGAGAGCTTTAACTGGTGATTTATTGCACAGCAGGACAAGCATCTGGCTGTGTTACTGATAGGAAGCTGCACAACTCCAGAGCATGTGTTGCATCCCTCTTGGAGGCAGGCATTTGACAGGAGCTGAAAACCAGACTACCTTTGGTAACTCTGCTCTTGGCACTTCCAGTTCCACAGATCCTTTCTCCCATACCTTCCCCTCTGTTCACTGCCTAAAGGATCCATTCCAATGATTCCCATGGATTCCTCCAGGAAGCAGTGCCTGGCACGCACTGTCCTACCCAGGCACCGTCCTGTTCCACAGGTGTAGAGTCAAAGGCTTGTGTTGGAAGGGACCTTAAAGATCAAGGTAGTGACTCTGCAGCTGAGGAACAGCCTTCCCAGGCCTGTAGACAAGCTGAGGTGGGAGAGCACTTCTAGAGATGGGCAAGTTCAACCCCCATCAGTCCAGGTGTGTCTCACCAGGGCTGAGTCACTTTCCTGGGTCTGCTGGTGACACTTTTCCTAATGCAGCCCAGGCTGCTGTTGGCCTTTTTTACAGGTAGGGCCATTGCTGGCTCCTGTCAAAGCTGGTGTCCACCTCATCCTTCTCTGCCAAGATGCTTGTGAGTCAGATGGCCCCTGGCGTGTTTTGGTGCCTGGGGTTTTCCTCCCCAGAGGCAGGATTTTGCACTTTCCCTGCTTAAACTTCACAAGGCTCCTGACAGCCCATTTCTCCTGCTTTTTGAGATCCCTCTGGATGTCAGCACGACTCTGTGGCACACCTGACACTCCTCCCAGTTTTGTACCAGCTCCAAGCCTTTTGCTTTCCCTCAGGCAGAGCCTACTGTGGAATGACACCGTGCCTCGTTGTGAGCGGATTGCAGCAGTGAGATTATTGCTTCAGAATTCCAGCCAGGGCTGAGCCTTCTGTTTGGGATGCTGTGGGCACCAAGAGGCCAGGGCAGACATCTGAAATATTTACCATTCTTCAAGTAAAATTACAGTTCTAGACAATTTACAAATGAACACCCAAGGTCTGAAATGCCTTAGATGTGCAAACAGGGAGACCATGCCCCGAGCCTTCTTTGTAACTCACTTTAAATTGCTAATATCTGCTTTGCAACTATTTGTCTGAAAATGTATTTAGTCTGAACTAACTGCTGTGCAAGACTGAAGCAGTGTTTTGTTGTGAGACATGCTAGACACAGCAAAAAACGCATTTCTACCTCCAACACAAATGCTTGACTCCCCCATCCTTATGTTTGCTCAGGCCCAACAAAAAGTCATTTTTCTCATTGCTTATTCTACTCATAGCCACTAGAAATCGGTATAAAAGAAAAAAGAAAAAGTGGAAAAAATTCAGAATGTGAAATATTTAGTGCAGTGCCACAAGAAATATGGGTGTACTTTTAAGGTTGGTCCATTTTGCTAGTTCCATGCAATTGAAAAGGAAGGTACATGAAAATATAGGGGGGTTTTGGTTTTTTTTCTGGTATTGCGACATTCTGTTTTACCTTTCCACAAGTAATCACAGGTTCTAAAATCTTGGGGCTTTTTGTTTTTTTCTTTGTCTGAACAGGGGATTTTACATGTATTTTTACTGCAGATGAAGTAAACAGAAACAGTGGTAAGGTAAAAAAAAATTGCAGCTGTCTGGAGGAAAAGTAGGGAAGATGACGAATCTATAATCACACCTCTGTCAGCCTGGCTGCTCTCAGCTCAGATGGTAGGATGGTGCTCTCTAGGTATAATGGAGATCTATAAATAGCTGCATCATTATATAACCCAGCAGCAGTCTCATTCTCTTTCTAAATATAGGCTGTGCAGCAAAGGACAGTCTGGTGATGTGTTGCTCCTGATACCGATTAATGGCATGACTCATGCTGCCCAGCTAATAAAAATGAAATGTTTGCCTTGGAGGCACCACACTGGATAGGGTGAATTTACACAAGCAAAAAAGAAAAAAACAAAACAGACTTTGTTTTGTGACCAGTGAAGGAGAAACCGAAATCTAAGCAATTTCATAATGCAGGGCAATATTACATTATGTGCCTCTAATCATAAAGACTTCAAAGAAATATGAAGATGTCATTAATGAAATGTTTAATGTGTTCTGTTCAGACAAAATAGTTTATTGCCTGTGAGTAATTATTGAAAACTCATTGGGGGGTTGTAATAATCTCACATTTCCTAGGTCAGCATGGCTGGCATGCTTGGCCTGCCATTGAAAGGTGGGCTGTGTTCACTCAGGATTCATGTGCAAAGCTCCCACTGTCAATCAGAAGGGAGGCAAAGTTTTCTGTAAAGTATAAATATTCTTTATGTAAAGAGCTTTGAGATCAGTGCAGCAAATTGCATCTAGGGCACACTTTGACCTTCAAACTTTATCATAAATAGTGAGGCATGTACACCCTTGTTCAGTCATACTGCCTGTGTGCTCCCTCCAGCAATCAATATTGCCATTTCACACACAAGGATTTTACATCCACCTTTTTGTCATTAAAGTGAGGGTGCTGTCTCTGCTGAAGCCCTTGCTGATGTCTTTATTTAATTACATGGTGAAGGTCTAACTCTAAATTGTGACTTTAATTTTGATGAGAAGTGCTGCAGTGGATTTCCCTTATAGCTCAGGACATTGGTCTTTGCTCAGGAGGGAAAGAGCCTTCTGCAGTGAATTGCAGCATCATTTTGTACCATCTTCACCAATTTGTCCAGACTTTCATGTCTTTCATTAGAAACAATTTGGTGATCTTCCAGGAGCCTGCTTGTGCAGTAAAGCAGTTCTGGGCAGGACTAAAAGTCTCTCGGACAGGTGAGGCAGTTTTTGCTCACCACTGAAACAGGTGCTGCTGTGTGAGGCTGAGGTTTCCTAGCTGGGAGGCCACACAAAGCATTGATAACACAACCTGAAACTTCAGCCTCCACTTCCTTCTCAGTTACATTCTGTCCACTGCTTCTTCAGACTCCAGCCCTATGGTTCAACAGAAAATCGACCATTTCCTCACCCTACAATAGCCTATGGTGCTTTGCTGAGGAAAACCTTAGGTTAACAAGCACCAGAGAAGAGGAAATGTTATGCACAACTTCTTTTTTGCACAATTTCTCTGACTTTTCCCAGACTCCTTTTTCAAGCAGTTAGGTGTTCCATTTGCACTTCCAGCAGCCACAGTATCAGTAATTCTTAATTTAAACGATTTAGCTGAGTTTCCCATCAAAACAATATTTTTTCTTCTTTCCCCTCAGGATGTAGAGCTCTGCTGCAGCTGCTTGCCTTTGACAGATTTGCAGTAATAAAAAATAAAGTAAGAAAACTGTTATTTTGCTTTCAAACACAAATCTTTTGTGACAGATTAGACATGGAGGGATAACCTACCCGGCTGGAGGAGTCAGGTATTTATCTGCAGGACTGCACAGCTATATTCAGCAAAGACATGGCACCAGCAGCTTGATCTTGGTCATGTGAATAACCTTAAAACCTTTTAAAACCCAGGGCAATGCTAAAAAGATGCTTAAAGGGAACTTGCACAGAAATGACAATCCTTATCAGTCAGGAAGGATCCTGCACTGAAAGCCTCAGCTCTGCTACACAGCCCTTGTGGTCCCCACCAGTTCCAAGGGCCCACACTCCGTTGAGGCTGAGGAACAAGGTACCACCAACCAGCCCATAGCTGCCTAATACCGTGTGGGATGTCTCCAGTCCTGAAATACAGCTCTTGGGGGCTTTCAAACCTCACAAATATCATGAATCCTAGATCTACTGTAGGGTGAGGAAGAGCCACATTCAAAGAGGAGAGCTACCATTTTGATGAAAAGTCACATACATAAAGATTTGTATGTTCCTAGGTATTTCTATCTGGCTTGAATGGACCTGAAGAGAGGCAGAAGATGGACAGTGAGGCAGAAGATGGATTCCCACCAGAGCCCCCTATAAGGATTGATCTGTAAGGCGTTTTTAGAGCAAATATAAACTGAATGGACTCATACATTTATGTTAAAGTGCTGCTTGCATTTAAAATGAAAAGAGGCAGAGGTACATATTTTAGATACTCTTGTGGATCATGAGCTTTCCAGGGGAAACCAAACTGCTTCTTAAGGGGCATGCAGATCCCATGGGAAGGCTCTGGGACAGGTGTCCCCCAATGTACTGGGCATATCAAACCCCATGCAGCAAGGAAATTCAGGATAATTAGGTCGGAAGGCACATGCAAAAGGTAGTCTGATGGTAACACAATAATTAAGTCCCCAGGCAAGTACTGGGAGAGCAGGGATGCTGTTCTCTGCTCTACTCTCTACCAGAAAGCACTGACAAGTTCTCTGACACTGGACTTGTGGTGAGGCCAGGCCACTGCCCCAGGCACACAGCCTTGCAGGCAGGATGTAAAATTCATCTGGCTGGCGTTTTCCCCATGGCCAGGTCCTGCCACAGCTGTTACTTGATGTTCCTGAAGGGTCTTGGACTTGCCTCACCCTGTCTGTAAAGTTTCCAGCCATCAGCATCCATACCTGCTCAGTGAATATGCTGCAACTAATTAAGAGCTTCTTCTCTGATTGATTAGTTTGGAACAAGAGACAAATCATTAAACCCCAGGCCTTTTATTGATAATTTGCAAATGGGGAAAATGGTTCAATTCTTGGTATCGATCTTTAGTTACATCCACTTCCCCACAATTATACAAAACATGACATTTGTTACTTGGATTGTGCAGGTTAAAGCCACATCTAGGAAGAAAATATCCCTCTCTGTAGCTCCCTGCAAAGCATCTTGTCTTCTACAAAACTACTGCAGGGGCAGAAAAGAAAAAGAAGCAATGTGCTGCCTTAAAAAACATGCTTGTGGTTCTATGGAGAACAGAAAGGTCTTCATTTATTAGCTGCAAGAAAAAAGGTTAAGGTCCAGGACAACATGGTGATTCAAGCCTTACAAGCATAGTCTGAATTTTTTTTAAACTTCCAAGTTGATACACAAACAGCCAGGCCAAAGTAAAAATATTTCCAAAGCTAAAAAACATTTCTGGCTTAATAAAAGCTCGTTAGTAGAGTTGGGAACTGAATATCCATCCTGCCCATCCCTCTGGCTGAAAGAACCACATAGGCCCTGTCTGTGTCCATGTAAGTCTCCAGGACCCCTCCAGGTGTGAAAGCCTCTCCCCTCTCCTCCACTGCTTTTGGCATGATGTGCCATGAGTCTGCCTGACCCAAAAAACCCCCAGCACCCTCCATGCTTTACATATCCAAAATTAATGCAGCAGGGGCCGTATGCTAAAACATTCTAACCGGGCAAGAAACCTTACAAAGGTAAAACTTGAAGATTTTACCCTTCATTAACAAAATTCCATCACAGTTCATTCAAAAGTTGGAATTATTTGAAACCTGATGTATATTACTTCAAAAGTAATTCTAAATGGATGTTTCACTGTATTCTGTGATGAAGCCCTTGCTAAACCTAAAATAGCCTTGATTTTTTTCTAGTAAGAACAACCAAACCAGATGCTTTAGCCTACATTTCACATTTGAAGGTACTACTGATATAAAAATAATACCCTATAGGAAGATCCTACATGGTGCCTTGAAGAGACAAGAAAAAAGGAATAGCCTGGCAAAGAATTATCACCTTTATTATAGAGCTGAGGAACAGAGGCACTGAGTGATTAGCTGTCTTGCTCATAATACCATTGCAAGGCTATAGCCAGACCTAATAGGGTCTGGTTGTGCCAGACAATATATTCTCACTACACTGCCATCTTTCTTCACTGATGTAAATGGCTTATTTTAAAAGTAGATTTTCATTGGCATCAACTTGGTTAAAGACACCCAATTTCTCACGGCTGAATCACACATTAAAGCTGAATAACCCTTATTCTTCTGCTGCAGATGACTGCTGTGGACAGCTGTCGTTATAGGCACTTGAATACTACCAAAAAAATTAACATATTAATTTTAGTAAAAAAAAAAATCACTAAAGTTTTAGGACCTGAAGAGAACATTAAGAAAAGATCTTATTATCCTTAACTCTGTCTTACACCGTCAGGTGACAGGTATGTGATTCTGTAAAATATTGCCATAAAAAGCCCAAGATTTAAAGCACCAGTAATATTCCTGACATACACTGGAGATGTAATAACCTGGGGCACAATGTTCAAAATCCATCTAATTCCAGGTGACTACAGCCAGAAGTGTGCACAGTGTAGAGGAGTTGCTGTATGCTGTATCTATTGGTGTTTTTCCTTTGCTGAGGAATTTTTGTTCACTGATGTGGTCATTTCTCTCACTGCGTGCTCAATTTAATGGAGCAAAATCCCCATGATAACAAATGACAACAGGGTAAATCTTCCTCTGGGCCAGCTGCTTGGTTCATATAACATGCTAACTTTTCTAGTAATTATGTGCTTTATAAGAATATGTAATTGGAAGTGTAACATTGGGTGCAGGGGTTGCATATAAAGTTATGGTGTATTAATTGTTTAATTTTTGCCTAAGCTGCATCCGGGCTTCTCAATTTTGATGTAACTAAATAGAGAGCAAGACAAGAAAATGTGACTCACTTGAGACTTCTGAGCAGCTGTTAAGGAAAGGAGTGATGACTGGCCCTAAAAATAAAGCAGTGGAATAGTAGAACTGATGCTCCAGGTGGTCTCTGTTCCTACAAAGCACCACAAAGGGGAAAGCAGCTGTGTGTCTGCAGTCCCCATTGGAACTCATCTGGAAATACAATCAAGCCTGATTGTGTGCTGCAGACTGAGTTTTTCTGCCTGGAGAATGGCTCTGCCAGGGATTTCCAACTCTCTAAAGCCCATCCACAGAAGTCCATTAATTATTGCTGCTCTCCTGAGGACTGAGAGCCAAACCATTGGTGGCACTTAAGGTAGTTTCAGGACTCTGGTGCTTTTTCTTGGCACCAAATTCTCCTCCTGTGCTTCTGCTCTAGCCCTCAATGTGCTCACAAGCTGCAGGAGCTGTATTTAGGGTTGATGGCTCCCAGCTGACTGGCAGCAGGCAGGCACAGCAATGGTATCTTCCTATTTTTACCCAACCTTTATTATCTCACATTAGCCAGCTACTTTATTTGTGAAATAAAATTAGTGGCCCAGGTGCAATCTATTCCAAGTCTTTCTCAGACAGCAAATTTTGGCAGCACTTAATCTAAATGTTGGGAGTTCTGCTAACCAGTTTTCAGCTTCTAGTCCTCACCAGGAGGAGCTGAGCCTCTGCTGTCTTGTAACACATTGCTTCCATATTCACTAGAGAGCCCAGTCAGCAAAAAACACTTCTTTATCTCAGTGTGAATGCATCTAGAGATTCACCAAAAAGACACAGATGAGATATAAAGCAAATGTGAAGAGGACAAAGACAAAGGAAGATGACAAAAGAATTCATAATTTCTTCCATTTTCCAAGCAGCTCTGAAAGCCAGCTGAGACTTCTCTGCAGCACTCATCACACTGCAAACAGTGATGTGTTTTAAAATATTACTCAGGCAAGAAAGGGTGTTCTATTATTGCCCTAACTTTCCCAGCCCAATCTACCTTTTGCAGCAGGCATTTATGCTTTCATAAAACTGCCTTTCTTTTTCCTCTCTTACTAGTCATAATTGCACATAAATCTTTATCACAGAAGTTTGCTACTCTAGTGAGACCACTTTCTGCAATTTAAAGAACTGAGAAACACATTACATTGTTAGTCAAAAGGGCAGGAGATAAAAGGTTTGAGATTTCTAACTTAATTTGAGATATTCTGTGCTTGTGTTGTGCGATAATGTTAGAAGTAAAGTGTGGGTGGACACTGGTTTTATAGTATCTGAACTTTTCAGTGTCTCTTCCCAACACCAACACAATAATTCACTTGCTATACAAGCTGCCATGCACAGAATGACATTATGTTCCAAACCTGTGGAAGAAAACCATGACAGAACTAGTAAGGAAATGTTTTCTTCTGAGCATGTCAAGGATTGAAGGCCAATTTATTTTTCAGAGGAGTCAAAAGCAATATGTATCTCCTCAGCATCTTGAAATCCAGGCCCAATTATACTTTTTCTTTGTAACTGTGGCAAACAAGCTGCTTTCATGGTTTCCAGAACATTGTTCTCTATTGCAAGTCAGGTTGCTTCATTATTTCTAGTGGGAAAAAATATTTTGGGGAGAATCAGGCAACTGGAGAAAGATCAGAGGGCAGCATTTCTTTAAGTAGGTACAACATGAAAAGCAACATAAGTGTTCACATTTACAGAAGGTTGGATTTTTAGACTAATATCCACATTTGGAAAGGAACACAGTGATCTTGTAGTAGGAGGGTAGTGCAGCTTCTTACAAGGTAATGAAATAGAAACAAAACTTTCACACCAAAGTTTCTCCTCTTCAGGTTTAATTTGCGTTCCCCATGGCAGTTGATTCTTTCCTTTTGTGACACACTGTAATGCTTGAGCCAAAGCCATGGTGTCTGGATCTCTGCTGGGATAAAGCTAAGGCAGGTTTTCGAACTAGAATTTCCTCTATGGGTAGTTTGCCATATGCCTTTGCTGCCTGATGCCATTTTAGATCAGACTGAAAGAGAGTGTCTGTGAATTTTAATTGTAGCTAAACCAGGAAATCACTTCTTCACTCCTTCAGTGGCCGTGTGTGCTGGATGAGTGCTCTCTGCATTTCAGTGCCTTCTGAAAGGGTGCAAGCTCAAGGTTATACTTTCTCTTATCCATTTTTCTTTAAATATTTCCCTCTTTTCCAGCTAGGTGGCATGCCAGAGCCCATAAACCTCTTAATATTCTAGCTTTACCACACAGCCTTTACAAACAAGGTCATAGAGAACAGAAGGAAAACATATAATTAATAATTATCAAGACTTACTGCTGTGTGGGCTGCAAATCCCTGCTCAGAAATTAGAACCAAATTATTCCAGGCTTTAAAAAAGGTAGTTAAGATATCTAGCATACCTAAATTATCTCCTCTGAGAGACTACACCAGCTCCATTAGCTCCCTGCATGTATTTTGCTCCATGCTAACACGTACCACATGCTTTAAATCACAGCAGCCAGTTCCTTCCCATTGCACTTTTCTCACTCCCCACACTCCCTGAAATGCATTTCCAGTTCCCCTTGCCTTGTCTCCTTCACCCCAGCCCTCTGTTAACTCCAGCTGATCTGGAACAGCTACACAGATTATTTAGCAAAGCAGGGAAAAAATGGAAAATATTTAAAATATTTTTGAAAATAGCTGCAAAAATAGGTAGTGCAGTCCTAGTCCCCCTAGGAGTCCTTCAGGTTTGTTTCAGTCACTGACATGAGAGGGAACTACCAAGCAAGGTAAGCCCTTATCCATGGTATTTCTAAGCAACTTAATTTAAAAAGGATATGGTTGCACTTGTAACCAAAATCAGAAAGTTATCCAGGGAATTATTAAGGATGCATAGATTTTAAGACAAGGAGGTACAAGTATGTTACCTAATCTGACTGCATAATCCTGGATATTGAATTTGTCTCGTGTTTCCCCAGGCTATCCAGCAGTCTATTATTATGTAAAGAATTATTTTCCGGGCAAAAAGTGTTTATATAACAATCTAGGACTTGTTCATTTACCAGTGAATTTCCAGAAGGAAATTTGCTTTGAGTTTGGAAACTTGAAAAGTTGAGTGTACATCTCCATAGGGGACATTTGTAAGGAGTGGGCCCACACTCTCCTAGAAAAGCTCTCCCTGAGAAGTCTGTCCTCTTCTTGGAAAGTAGCCCCTCTCTTTCAGATTTTATCTATTCCCTCATCAAATATTGTGCATGTCCTTTGCCCAGAGGAAAGATCTGTGGTTAGTCAAACAGTACTTCAAAGGCATCTATTTTTTTTCCTAGTAAAATAATAAATTATTGACACTCAGATTGTGATATAAACATATTCACCTATATTCTTCTGGCAAATAATAGAAATAAATCAGATTAAGAACATTTATTCCATAAATAAAAAAGTAAGATTGTATCCGAACATCTGTCACCAAAAGAAATGTTTCTGCTACCCAAATCCATTTGTTAATTGTCTCCTCTCTGCCTGGAATGCAGCTGTTTAAGCAATTTCTGAAGTAGCATCTATGTCATTGACAGACATCTGTGCAGAATCGGTGATGTGCAGAGAATATTCTATTTATAGAGAGGCAATCATGCCTTTCTTGTCTTCCCTCCTTCCACCCACAGCTCTTTGCAGTGATATCAGGGGAGTCCCAATCATGGTATTAATTTCTTTTCAGCTGAAATGTACCCATAAAGTTCAGTCCAGAACAAATGAGTAAAGGAAAGTGAAGATCATTTTTCTTATGCTGAAAAATATTTTTAGATACCAACCATAGTGATTTCTTAATATTAGAAAAGGGCAGGATTTGCTGAAATAGAAAGAATATAAAAATAACATTTTACAAATAGCATAGCATCTATTATTTATCATAGCAATCTTTGGGTAAAGGCCCAAAGCAAAATATTTGATTTTGAAGATGAAACAAAAAAAGGTGGCAACTATCAAAAAACCTTATTTATTTTATTTTTGAAAATTTTTTGCTGAAATACAGCCTCTACCTAAAACAGTCTTGCTGGAGAAAAAGAAAATAAAAGAGTTTTAGTTCTTTTCAAATGCTCATAGAAGAAAGGAGAAACTTCTGTACAGTGTTTCATAGATGAAAAATATTTTATGAAGAGACCAGTTCTATTTAACTCTCTATGGCTTTCCATGGAGCTAGGATGCTCCCATTCCACAGCAATCACCCTGCATCGTAAACTTATCACAGTAGTTCTCATGTTCCAGCCCAGAATAACTGAATTTGATTGAATGCTCCTTAGGAAGAAGAATAGGAAGGTCCTTGAGACACTTTGTAATGAAACACATACTAATTATGGTATTATTTAAGAGTAAAACATTGCAAAATGTACTTTGTTTTACAGTGTGAAGGGCTATTCAAATATTAAAGATCATATATTATTCACCTACAAAGAAAATGAGTTATTACTCTAAAATGGAACATACACAACAGGGCAGAAAACTCCAACATGACATAGTTGTCAATGTGAAGGCATTCTAGCTAGTAATTGTTGTTTCCAGGAATCCTGTGCTTGACAGCAGGCTTATATGGGCACAGTTTAAGTAAAAAAAAAAACAACCAACCAAACAAAACTCCTATGAAATGTCTTCAACACCAAAGATATGACTACACAGGTCCAATGTGAAGGGAATTTATAGATTTTGTGGTTACTTCTGTCTTTAAATTTTATTTTTGCTTAATTGTCTGCATTACATAAATTAAGGAAATTCCATATACTGGCTTGTGGGTCTCTGCTCAGAATAGCAAGGGATCTTATGATGACTTTGAGGAAGTCAGGGTCACCTGGGGTTCTCATGGCTTTTCTGAGTCTCAGCAAAGACATTGCACAAAATTAGCCAACTGTTTCATTATTCAACTTATTTCACTATTCAATTTAATTTATGTCCATGTTGTTATTTGTAAATTTTTCATAGGTACAATCTATGCTAACAGCTCCAACTTCCATTAGAAATACTTCGAAATAAAATGAGATATTTGCAAAGATCAAGAGATAGAACTGTTATTTATGAATACCTATTCTGCAAAATATCTTAGTTCAGTTCCTGTCAAGGTTAGAGTTAGCTCTAGGCATTATAGAGCCTGCTAATTGGAATGAGGATTCTCCACAATTAGGTGAGAATTTTTCTGCAGCACAGGTGGGGTGATTTGTTTGGTTTTCCTGGCCTAAGAGAGATATCAAAACATTTAAAAATACTCTGCATTCCCATTCAGGCTCTGCTGAAAGGCAGTACTGCAGCTGCATGTTCTGTAGACTCACTTCATGTTATTCATGTCAATTCTTTTGCATCTCATGCAGTCAGGCTTGGTTCTGATTGAGGCCAGACCTGGGCAACCTGGGCAGTCTGACCTAGTGGATGGCATCCCTGGGGAGGGGGGATAGAACTAGGTGATCTTTAAGGTCCCTTACCAATCTATGATTCCATGATCAGCAAAACAAGGCTTGCACTGCCAATTCCACCAAGGCCCTGTATAAACCCTCAAAAAGACAGCAATTAATTTTTTCAAACCTGATAAACCATCCAGCAGACTGACCTGTTTTCCCCCAAGCTAAACTACCCAAGAGCCCAATGTGACTTCTTTGACATGATACAGTCTACATACTAAGACAAATTTAGGCACAACTTTTGAGTCTGAAGAGAAACCCTGACAAGTGTTCACAACTATTCGTGCTCATAGGAGAGAAAACCAGAGTCTGACTAGATGTCTGCTTATTTAAAAGCCCACATGGCAGAACACATCACAGAGACAGTCCTGAGTCCCAAAGCAGCACTGCCCCAGCAGAAACAATGCCAGGAAAACATTTAGCAGAGAACAGCTTGAGGCTAAACTTTGTGTTAATTTGCTTGCCTACCTCAATATTTTCCTTTTACTGAAGGTTTTTACAACCAATGCATTTGTCAGTGTCAGACACGGATAAAATGCACAGCAGTCAGGACAGAGATTAGTGGAAAACTGGCCAAGGTTTGCTCCCTCCATTCAGTCAAGTCCTTGTGTCTTGAAGCATGACAGCTTAAATTTTTTAAAGTAGTTATGTAAAATTGTGACTGCATTTGTATCCCCTGCTGCAGCAGGTCACTCTGCCCTCTGCCCTGGCCAGAAAAGCTCATCCTCCTGGCAGGGAGCAGAGAGAACATCATTTAAATTAACTCCTTGGCTGCCCATGAAGAACTTTTCCACAGCAGGCTGGGGAAGTGCCACACCAGTCCTGAAGGCAAAACCACCTGCTCGTGACGAAGGACAAAACATCCAGTTTAATGCACTGTCCATGTGTGTGGTGCTCTCTGGATTCCCTGCCTTTCCTCCTAAATGATGAGGCCACAGGTGTACTTGAAAGCCAGGGGGCAGACAGATGAATTTCCTGTCATCCTTTTTTGTTTTTTAGCTTGTGTCAATTTTACTTTATTTTGCCAACAACTCGAAGAAAGACTTTACTTGCTGACCTTTCTTAGATGTGTTGTTACATGTCTGAAAATCAATTTCTAGAGTTATCTGTTGTCTTGGTTTTTTCCCTCCCCTATAGCACTTTGAAATGTGTAGGCTGGGGAGAGATAAGAGATATAGGTTTGCTGGACTGACACAAATATAACAGGGACACAATTTGTGACTCAGTTCATTCATGGTAGATTATATGCTCTTGAGATTCTCGATGATTTATAGCTGATGTAAATTGTGATACTTACTTTGCCATTAGCAAAGTCATTATCTCTGCTGTGAAAACTTAGAATCAATACATGTCAGCAGAGACAGAAACAGTATTGTGAGCTTGCTGATAAAAATGGGTTTGTGGAGAAGCATTCTAGGATTCCATTTCACATGGCCCTTTCAGAATTCTGAGAATATCAATTTAACTAACAAAAATCATGAATTCAGGTAGTTATGTCCTTTGCAATTATTAGGTATGTGGTAATGGCCAGAGTGCATTAGCAGTGTCTCTCAAAGAAGAGTTTTGCAAGTCACAGCTAGGAAAAATTAGCCTGTAACATGATGCTGCCAGCCATTTTCTAGATAATAACTAATAATACATTGAAATATTACTTTTTATCATGAAAATTAATTCCCAGAATAAATTATTTTATTCTGTAATTTAAGAAAATATATTTTTGGAGAAATGCAGTACTAATTAGAGCCTCTCACTGAAGATGAGGATCAGCACCATACATTTAAGACACTGAGAACAGGCTGGGTGTCATACTGGACATACAAGGCAAACATTTGAGCTAGAGCTATAGTGAGCAAGCCACTGACTACAGTCAGTTCACAATAACTAGTCACACAATCTATTCGTTCAAAGTCAGTTTAAAGATCATTATTCTTCAAGTTACAGCTCTAAAGATTTACTTCACTAAAAAAGCCTTCTTTTAAGATTGTTCACTTTGTGTTTTTTTCAGGAGCTACTATTTGTACAGGAGAACAGCTGAAAGAACCACCTGCCCTTTCTCCAAGGTATTGCTGAGGTCTCAGGCTGAACTGCTTTCAGAGCTCTGGAACATTGGATGTAGCACTCTAGTCTAGCTCACTCTGGAAACAGCTATCAACCATGAAATGCTGATCTCTCTCACATTTCTCACTTGTAATTTGATATGAACAGCATTTACTATGCAATGAGTCAGGAATTTCCATAAGGCTCTTAATAGCTTCACAGTCATTATGTTTGGTCCCTGCATCAGTTCCTTCCTCCACCTCTACCATGACTGGCTCACCACATCAAATCCCAACGTGCTCTTGTGTCTACCCTTGCATCTCAAATGTTTTCAACATCTCCACACCTAGACTGGCTAACCAAAACAGTTGCTTTTATCATGGTCTCTAATTCAATATCTTCCAGTTTCACACAGTGTTGCTATTATAGGATTAACATTGCCGGAGTATTCCAGGTTTGAAGAGAACTCTGGGAGTCTCCAGTCCACTTCCCACTAAAAGTAGGACCAGCAAGAGCAGATTGCCTAGGTTGCCTCCTGTTGAGTTTGTTTCCTAGGATAGAGACACCACAATCACCATAAGCATTTGTGTCATTGTTTGACCTTCCTCACACGGAAGATTTTTTTCCCTGCCATTTTTTTTATAATTTTCCTTATCCTTATTTCTGTCTGTTGCCTCTTTTCACTGCACTCCTATGAGCAGAGTTCGGGTCTGTCTTCTCTACACCCTCCCATTAAATCGTTGTGGACAGCAATATACTCTCCCCTCTGCCTTGTCCTTTGCTGAAAAATAAAACAGTCCCCGTGACCTTTCCTTTCTATTGTGTACTCCAGCCCCATTAATATCTTGGGGATTGAAGGTGAACTTGCCCCAGAAGGTCCATATTTTTCTTGTAGCGGGCAGCCCAAAACTGGATGGAGAACTTTCAGCACAACCTCATAAATGCCAACCACATGGGACTAGTCATTTCCTTGGACCCCTGGGTATGGTTTTGCTAAAACTGTGCAGGATGTGATTGGCTGCCTTTGGGATAGAGGGATACACTGCTCACTGATATTTAACTTGTAGCACCAAATTGATAGCTCCCTTTTTGCAAGGTTGCCTGCTAATCACTTAGTCCCTGGCCCAGATGGTTGCAGGGATTCTCCTTTCCCAGATACAGGATTTTGCAGTTCCCTTTGCTGAACTTCATGAGGGTCCAATCAATACATTGCTCCAGTCTAGCAAGATCTCCCTCTAGATCTCCCTCTACAGAACTTGGCATCAGCTGTGAATTTTCTGAGTGGTGCACACTGTCCTATCATCCAGGTAATTTAAAGACAAACAAGTCCTGTCCCAAATATGAATCCTTAAGGACTATCACAGTGACCATCAACTGGAGGGACATTGTACTATTTATTAAAATCCTTTAGGATAACATAGTCCAGTCAATTATCCATTCACCTTATTGTCCACTTAGCCAAACATATCTCACCAGCTTGGCTATCAAGATACTGTGGGAAACCGAAGGCTTTGCTGAAGCCAAAATATACATCATCCACCACTCTCTGCTCCCTGTGAGTCATCTGTCTCACTAGGGAAGGCAATCAGTTTCATCAGGCACAGTATGCTGCTGGTAACTCCAGCAGGCTGCTCCCAATCACCCTTTTGACATTCAAGCACCGGGACAGGACCCCCAGGAGGACTCGCTCCATAAACTTGGGCATGCCCTTGCAAAGCTGCCATGGAGCAGCCACGTGTGCTCTTGGCCCATTCCTCTGGGGCTCATAGAGACATCCATCCTATCTGGACCATCTGGCTTCTATGTGCCCAACTTGCTTGAGTGCTCCCTTACTCTGTCTTCCTCTCCTCTGGGTATTGGCAGAGGAGAGTGCAACCAGCCTCAAGAGCAGGAGAGTCTGAAGGAAGACTTGCACAGTAAAAAAGACAAAAAGGCCCTGACTGCCTCCACCTTTTCCATGTCCTTTGTCCCTCAATCTCTAGCTGTTCTTAGCAGCAGGCTCAAAATTTCTTTAGTTTTCCTTTTTCAATTCTGTTATAAAAGCCCTTCTTCTTGTCCTTCATCTCCCTTGCTAATTTAAACTCCAGCTGCTTTTCTGGTATCTCTCTGTTTTCTTATATTACAGTAAATTAAATAAATTCATCCCATTGGTAGTAAGAAAAACTCTGAGGAAAAACTCATTGGAGCCATTCACACAAGGGAAATAGCCAAATGCATCTAAATCTTTCAAGACTTGGGATCAGCAACCAGATGGAAAGGGACAATTTCCAGATGCCAACCCTCCATGGAAGATTTCAAATCCTCAAAGAAAACAGCTAATAGAAAATTCATCTTATAAGAGACATCAGAGAAAGAAAAATTGTTCTCTTCTGTTACTGTGCAGCTCAAATCCCTTCCCAAATTCTGACTTTTGCTTTATATATTTAACTGTCAATGCGCACTAATTACCAATTGTATTTTAACATTCTGTCAGCACATTATATCTATTTTCACTAAGAAAACTTTTGGGTTTTTTTCCCATGGCACATTAAGATAAGCACTTAATTAATTAAGCTGCCCAGAATTGAATGCAGATGACTGGGAGTGCTACCACTTCTGTCAAGTATGAAACATCATTGTTGGGAAAGATGTAGACAGCTCCAAAAAAAAAAAAAAATCCATAGTTGAGCACATACTCAAGGGACAAAGCACTGTGTCCTTCAAATCCTCTTTCTCCCAGGACTTCCTAGGAGAATCTTGGTGCAAACAAGATTTTGGAAGACAGTAGGGGTGTCCTCTTAGTCTTCACAATGAAAGACTGCAGTATTTTCAACATGCAAATATTAACACCCTAGAAGATGAAACATGTTTTCAATCTTTTCTTTAAAGATTTTAGTTTGCTTCCAGATATTAATTTTCATATTTAATATGAACTATGCTATTATTTATGGAGGTATCAACACATTCACTGTCTTTACTATGAGAAATTTTTTGACATTTTCTCATTAAGTATATCAGGTATGAAAACAGCAGAAAGAGAAAACAGAGACTATCGAAGGAGAGCTGGACTCCTGCCTTTTTTTCAAGTAACTTTCCAGACTGGGGTTATCACTGTAAAGCTAAGAGTAAAGTTTCATACCAGCTGTCTTGCCAAAATTATCTCATCTTCCCTTTGATAGTAAATGCTTTATCTCTTTTTCTTTTGAACTTTTTGCAATGATGCATAAGGAAAGTGTTCCAGTTTTGCTCCATTTTTCACAAAACAAAGCACACACCTAGTCACACACCTGCTGCTTGGTATATTAATTCCCAGAGCCAGGCTGGCTCCTCCTTTAGTCCCTGCCTTCAGTCATGTTTCTCTTTCCATGGCAGGGATCTGAGGCAGCAGGTCTTCAGCTGTGTTACAGCTTAAAATGGCAAATGGTGCATTGCTTTGAAGCTGTCCATTTATACACCCACTCTTGTACATGACCCCTGTGAAATGCTCCTCTGGGATAATATGACTATTACCTTCTTGATTTCCTACATCATGCATGTTTTTCTCCTGAAGCCTCTTCTCACACCACCTTGAGAATCACCTTTCTGTTTCTCATTTCATATGGTATTTTGGCTTATGCCCTCTTGCATTTAAACATTCAAGATCTCTATCACAGTTTCACATCTCTGTTTAACCACAGTTTAATTGTACTTCTTACATGTTGTCTGGACACAGGGAGCAGGGCTCTTCCTGTTCCTGAACTACATGATTACAGTTAGTTAATTCCTGCAAGAATTACCTGGAAATTATTTCTATATTCACTTATACCAAAGCCATCTCTTTTTGGGAGTAAATGTTCCTTCTAAATAATTGTATTTGTTGGTGATATCCACCCCCTGCACCAGCAGGACCAAGCAAGTCTTAGGCAGTCTTCATGTGTCCTTTTAAATCCTGAGAAATTTGATGAGGAGACATTCAGTGTTTTTGTTCTTTCTTTTGAAGCCTCCCCCACTGTCCTCTTGACACCAAGGACATTTCACTCAATCACCCCAACAGAAGCACCTGTCACCTTCAATTCTGCCTGATCTGTCTTTGTTTCCTGAGCTGTCACCTAATATAACACGAGCCCAACAAACTGATCTGGAAATGCCTTAAAATGAAAGTTTTCCACAGCAGGCATCAAACCCACATGAGCCATTATGGAAACCGATATCTTCATGTGTGAAATCATCTCTGACCAGCTAAAGCATCCCTTGGGCACTGCTTTGTCCTCGAAGCTGGTCAGGACTTAGGTGCTTTGGTGCTGTCACATCTGCTGCTGCTGACCTGGACGTGGAACAGGGCTGGGAGAAGGGGAACAGTGCACCTGTGGCCTTCGTGCTGATACAGTTAAGCATTCATCATTTGAACCTCTTTTGCTTTTGGCAATGTAAACACTTGAATAACTTTCCAAACACCAGTCAACTAAAAGTCAGGCACTGAAAAGTTTTGACACTGGGGGAGGATTGAAAAAATATTTAGGGAACCATTTTTATTGACAGAAAAGACAAAGCTAAATGTTGACCTAAATTTCTCCATCTGACACCTAACAGGAGGAAAACCAGTGTGTACAGGGACAGCTCTGGGTTCTGGACAGAAGGCACCAAATACTCTGTAATCTATAAAAGGAGGCAGAGAGCAAGGCAGAACATAAAGTCTCACGTGTTTCAAGGTTTCTGTGGTAGTTTGCTCACAGGGGTGTGCCTGAAGCCCTTTGATCCTTGGTGACCCTGGGGAAGCCACTCTGTGTCTGCGCTGTGTATTGAAAAGACAGGTGTTTGTTAAGAAAGGCAGGAGCCTTTCTTGAAATGGAAAATGTAACCCTCCTTCCTCCAAATTATCATCATTTTGAAATTAAGGAGCTCTCAGGAAAAGATATGGGAACAGGAATAACAGTTCTGTACTAGGAAAATTAAAATAAAAGTACAGTAATAAAAAATAACCAAACACTGACAGAGCCAGAATACAACCTGACACCCTGTCAGTCAGGGTGTTGGTAGCAGTCCTATTAAATGGTGGCTGCAGTCCTCCTGCAGTGACAGATGTGGTTCTGTTGGAGCAGTGGTACTGTAGAAAAGTGCAGCTTTCCTCCAAAGGTCCATAATGATCTAGAAGGGTCTGGTTTTTCTCTGGGAATCCAGTGGAAAAAGGCTGCCCTGATGTTCTGAATCTCAGATTTTATCTAGGTAGGAAATGCTTGGTTCCTCCCCCTGGCTGGGGCATCTCCCAATGGGATGATGTAATTTTATCAGTCATGCAGTGGGACTCAATGGGCCATTAACAGAAGCTATCCTCCCTGGAGGAAGGATGGGTCATGGAAAAGATAAAGAACACTGCCCCACCTGGTTTCAACAGATGATGATAGAATACATACTTTTAGTTACATCCCAAGACATGGTGCTTTGCTTAAGGGTCCTGATATGCACACCACTGGGGTGCAGGGTAGGAGGAGTTGTTGAAAAAATCCATCCAAAAGCCTTTAGGAGTGACAGGTGGCAAATTCCCACTACACACATAGAGTTCTCCTTTGTGAGGAATGGTGTAGGGTCTCCCCCAGTTTTAGCCAGATACCAATTGCTCCTAGTAACACAGAAAATGGCCTTTTGCAGGAGTGCAACTCCACACTCCTTCCCTTGGCTGTGCCTGTACAGCTCAACTCTAAAGATGGCACTGGAGGGTTGCTTTGCAGCAGTTAAGTACAGAAGGAACAAGAAAAGAACATCAGACCCTGAAATTTAGGGGAAGACTGAAGCAGAGCAGCTAATCCCACTTGAAAGGATGGGCTCATGTCCAATTACACATTTTTTTTCCAAACCGCTGGGAAAGCCATTATGCTGGTGGCAGTCAGATTGGTGCAGTCAAAGCAATCTTAAAAGTATTTAGGATATCTTTGATTAAATGATCTAGTGGACAGACTGAAATTGCTTCTCTAGGAAAACCCTAGCATGGATATTTTTAATTAAAATGAGCTAATAAGAGATTTTTACTTTTAAAATGACATGAAAGGGAGAAAACAAAAGTGAGTTGTACAAGAAAGGGAAAACGCCCCTTTGTTTTCTCTACTGATTATCACCATACTGTTTTTAAAATCCCTTTGCTTCCATGTGTAATCAGGTTGATTAAAATCCTCTAGAGAAATAAAACAGCTGCAGAGACCTCTAAAATCACATTCTTCTCTCTGGCGTGTGCATTGTATTCTTTTCAACAGCTTTGTTTCCAAATTATTCTTTTCCCTTCGTTGCCTCTGAAAGTCTATTACTGGATTTATTAAAAGAAAGCTGAATAAGCATGCTGAATACAGCCACAGTGATTGCCTCAACACATGTTGTTCATGCAAGGACTACTGTGCAAGCAGGTTTGAGCTGCTGGCTGTCACTGAGCTGAGCCAGAACAAAGGAAAACCCAGCTGAAAGAATGAAATTGTTAACTAAAGGAAGGTTCCGTATTTTGCCCTTCTATCATACACTGAAGAGCTAAAATAATTATTAAGCTGAAGTTAGACCACGACATTTTACTTCAACCCAGGCTAGGAGGAGAGATGTTCCTATCTTGTCTCTCAAATGACCTGACGTCTTTCCACTGTCTGAGGCTGGGATGAGGTCGTGCTGCCCCATGCTGCTGCTGCCAGCTGTGCCTTCCAGGGAATCAGCTCATCTGGGGTGACTTGGGAAGGGGCACCCTGCTTGCTTCCCACTCTGCTCGGTGGTGATTTGCCTGGCTGTAGGAGAGCAGAGCACACCTCACACATTCATTCGTTCACTGTGAGTACACACAGCACACACGGGCATTTGCACCATGCATGGGAGGGAGGGGAGTGCATGAACCCTGGCAGGAGCCCTGCAGGAATGCATGAACCCTGGAGCTGTGCAGGTGGCACACCAGTCCTGCCACTGTCAGTGCTAATGCAAACCAAGGTGTGCTCAGTGCTTAAACAGACCTCTCTGGGCCAAGTCCCTTCCTCCTCCTCATTCCAGCAGGTTTTTCACAGGTAGGCTTCCCTAAGGAGGCAGGAGGTTTAACTGAATGGGGACCCTGCAACCCCTGACACTGTAAAGAGGTGCATTGTACCCACTGCTATAGTGGGAACTGCTTCCCCAGGGAAGGGGCTGAGTCACCATCACTGGAGGTATTTTAAAGTTGTGTGGAGGTGCCATTTAGGAACATGGTTTGGTGGTGGACTTAGCAGTGCAGGTTAACCATCTTCTGCAGCCTAAAGGATTCTGTGATTCCGCTCTGGGGAGCAGGAGGGGCGCCCTGTTTCCTACCAAGCCCTCCTTCTGTGCTGCACTCCCCATAGTGGTGAGTTTTGTTCCTTGCTCAGCCCATCCAGCAATTTGAGTCACCTCAAAACAGAGGGAAAGACACAGCTGCAGGCAGAGGCAGTTCTGCAGGGCTGTAACACTGCTGGAGTTTGCACAAGCAAGATGCAAGTGGTTTTATTACTGGCCTCAGTCAGCATGATGGCTCAAGTCTTCCCACTTTTTTGATTTGTCCAAGAAATGTACTTTAATTTCTTGGTCAGGACAATAGATTTGTTTGTTTTGTCAGGCAGTACCATTTTAATGCAGGTTACACAGATGAGCACGGACCTTTTCTTGCTGAGCAGCTTTATGTGCCCATGGTGAGCCACCCATCTCCTCCCCAGCCACCCTGCAGCCCAACACTGACCTGGCCACGGGCACCAACAGCTTCCCCTGCCCCTCCAGGAACACAAAACTTCCCTAACTCATCATGGAGACCAAGGAGAGACAAAAAAAATTTACAGAGACGAAAATATTTATTACCTCAGTGTCATAAATAAGCCTACACTTAGTTTGATAGAACATATTGAGTTTCTTTTAATGATTAATAGAACCATATCTGGAAAGGGCAAGTTGAAAAAGCTACTTTGCAATTCTGAAACAGTGATAAAGTCACTCTTGAAATGTTTAAAAATACATAAATGGAGCATCTACTAAACAAGAGCAAAGAGTAAGTCCTATGCAAATGACTGAGGACTGGGCGGATTCTGAAAATACCAGAGACTAGAAATTTCTTTCTGTCTAGAAGAAAATATGTGTCCCAAATAGTTTTAAATCAGTAAACTTTATGTGCTATTATCCAGATGGAGTAAAATGCTATCCCTACAGACATTAATCACTCAATGAACTCACTGAGGTCAGAGTTTTACCCTGAAACTCAAATTTTTTAAAAATAATTCATATTTCTGACATTTTTATATATACTCACATCACACAGACTTAGAGACTTCCCACACTGTGCCCATATATATAAAAAACCATTTATAGCAGTAATTGTACTAATGCTTTGTAAAACCTTTTACTAATTTACAACACTAAAGAGTTTCTAATTTCTCTTTGTCATCCTATTCAGGTGTTACTCCCTATTTTGCTCTCTTCTCTCCAGTCCAAACCACCCAAGGCCCATTCTAGCAGAATGACATGGAAGCACGTGTTGCCTGGTGAACAGCAGCCCTATTTCACAAAACACACAGATGTTTTTGAGATGCAGCAGCACTGCATTGTTTTGCAGCATAGACCTACAAAAGCACCTCTTTATTCATTTAAAATGCCATGATATGGAGAGTAGCTGATTCATATGATGTGTTCCTTGGTGAAAAGAACAAAAAAGATGTATAAAACTAGAAATCAGTGACAGAATTGCAGCCTTTTTGGGTGCTCCAGACACCTAAGGAAAAGAAAATAGCCCCTCAAGCCCCAGGGCTGGTTGGGATGAACTCTCAGAACACACAGTGCTGTGACCCCACCAAAGCACTGAGCACACACCTGCCCCAGGAACTTACAAAAGCAGACACGTCTCCTACACTCAGGTTTTTCTCCCAGCAGAAATAATATGTCAAGTTGTAAACCATTCCCCTGGCCCAGTCTGGCAACTTCACATCCTACAATAGCTTTTTATTTCTTATTGCATATCATGGCATAAAATCACATATTTGTGTTTCCCTAATTGTTGTATTTGAGAATGTAATTTTTTTCCTGGTTCCATCCAAATACTCTCTTAGTGTCAAGAGGATGTGACATCATATTTTTTCAGATTTCTATACTTAAATGTCTGCTACTCACATTTCAGAAGAGGACTATGCATCATCCATGTAAAACAACCTAACTGGTCATTGCTCACAGCAACACTGGTATGTTAAATAAATTTTATGGTAGAAAAAGTTTAAGATCCGTTTTGAAACTGTCCCCAAGCTTTGTTTACCAATTTGGACAGTAGATATGTATGTGATACAATTTTTAGAAACATGTATTATAATGTGCATCTCAGTTCACAACCATAGTTAATATATGCAGCTGTGTATGTGTCTAACTTCATACATAAAAGTGTTCCAGCTTTGGTGCTTATGGATTATTAAAATTATATCATTATATCTCTTTCTTTGATCACAATTTAGTGTAACACATTATCTTGATTCTCAGTAACTTCTAACTTTGATGTTATATTTAATAAAATATAATGCTGTGCTGAAGAATCCCTCGGGTATCTTTAATTTCTTTTCTTTTTTATTAATATATATTACACTGTAAATTGAATTAAATTGTCTGATTAGTGAAGCAGGCTCTTGCTGCAGCAGTTAAACCTTGAATTCCTCAGGGTATTCTATAGACATTGTTAAAGCATCTTTCCAAGGTGCTGATAAACCCATGGGAATTATGCCTAACATTTCCCTTGTGCTGAGGCTGGTTTCATGCTCTGACCCCAACCTTTGCTTTCTTAATTCATCTTCCTTTCTTCCACAGAAACCTTTGCTTTTGCTCTTAGAAATGTTGTAAGGCTGCACCATAAAGTAGGAGACAGAACTGACACAGGTTTTTGAAGACCTGCCACCCCAAACCCAAGAGGCTGCATCACCACAGAGCATCATCCAAAAGATGCAGCAAAACCAGCATCACCCATTGTCCCCACCAGTGGAAATTTGTCCTTGATGCTCCAAGGGGCTGCCTTGAAGTGGGCCAGTACCACTGCTTATGGGCACCCAAGCTGTGTCAGGAAACCTGGCCAGGACATGCCCAGGAAATGGAGCTCAGCCCAGAAAAGCCCAGCTGGTGATGAATGAGGCCCCAGCACAGTCCCTGTGCCCAAACAGCCCTTGAACAAGTGCTCGGTCACACTCATGAAGTACACTGTGTGCTGAGCTGAAGTTCAAACTCGGGCATGGCACAAAGACTATCTTACCAAAAACTCCTCTGGAAAACACTTAAAAGCAGTTAAAAAACTGAGAGAGGCATGGACGTGGGGAAGAGGAGAAGAGTGAGGCTGACAGGCAGGTGTCTCACTCTTTCTTTCAGTGGCTTTTGGTTGAGACAGCTCTGCCATCTGCCCTTCTGCAGCTTTACAGGGTCCAGCCCTACCCACAAGAGCTCATCAAGTGTTAATTTTAATTGCCTCCAGCAGGATAATGAGGGCAAATGGAGCCCATACTCTGGCTGACTACACCTACAAAACTCTCTGAGAGAGGAGATCCTTCTTAGCCTGTCAAGCAGTAAAAGTAGTCTTGAGAACCTGGGGCCACATCATTATGCTCTTTATTACATCTCATTAAGACTATGTATTATAGAAGTAATATTGTATAGTTGGACAGTGCCAAGCCAAGCAGGTTTGCCATATTGCAAGCATAGGAAAATTCTTCATCACTTTGGCTTTATTTGCTAACACAATTGTCTTTAAAACAGTCAATCAATGTTCTATGCACGTAGGAGAAATTCAAATGTACAATAGACTGACCAGTAAATAAAAATCAGATTAAAAAGACTTAAACACAAAAGACCTTTTAAATTATTATAGTTCTGCCTCCTGAGTTGTCAGGCTTTTAATATTTCACTGACAGATACATATGTGTGTGTATAGATGTGTGTATATATATATATAAAACATTGTTATGAGATATATTTCTAAGCCTGTAATTTAATAATACTCAGTGAAAAGTTATATGCAAACTCACCTGATTATTTTATGAATTATTCAACCAATTTGTGACATGATAGTGTTCCTACTTAAAGAATAGAGGTCCCCCTGCACAGGGCATGAGACAGAGTCTTTTAATTCAGCTGAGTTTTTTGGTCTTTCAGTGTCCAGACCCAGCTTGGACATCATTTATGTACCTAAGCATTTTTATGCAGGTGAAGAGCACAGCTGCTTTTTCAGAGAGCTAAGTCTTCTACAATATGATCAGCAGAAATATTCACAGTGTATAAACTGGTGTTTTAGCATTTCAGGCTTAAACAAAACAAAACAAAAAATAAAAACCAAACAAACAAAAAAACCCAAACAAACAAAAAAACAAACAAAAACCTAAGAAAGACTGGATTAACTAGAACACAATAGGTTTCCGTATTTCTAGAACCTGAGGAAGGAGACACAAGACAGGAGTAGAAGCTGTTTCTTTACGTCTACACAGTAGAAAAATATCTCCTCAAATTACAAAGGTAAAAATGTTTCATTCATATGTGACCTTCCCCTCCTGGTCACTGAAAAAGTAGATTACTGAGCCAGCAGGAATAAACATTTCACAATATTACTGAAAATTAAGCAAAATAACAATTTTAAAGCTCTGGGAAAAGGATATATTTGGTGAAGGATTTGTTTGCATAGATGTAATAAGTGAACCTGAGAGCAACGCAGGAAGGCACTGCTGGCACAGACCCAGGAGGCACAACACAAAAACAAAAAGCAGCCAGGTGGTCTGATAAAACAGAGGCAATGGGCAGAGCCTTCACAAACCATCACTAATGTCTTGGCTGTCTTTGATGACAAAAGTTTTAAGAACTTGTTTAATTACCTTCTGTTTTGCTTTCCCAATGATACCTAAGCAGCTTATCAGAAGTGAACTGTAAATTGCATGATCAACTCTTTGGTTTGAGGTAAAAAGCTGCAGGTGAGGCAGGCCAGGGTCCTTGTGTGGACACAGGCAAGACCTAAGCCCCAGACCCTGAGAATCTGAGTCAACAGCAAGAATTTCCTGAATTAGGATGCTATTGATGAACGTACCAGTCAGCAGCAAGGACTTCTGTTTTCCCCCTGGCAGTGTGTGATACTCTCTCAGCTGCCAAAATCAGGGTACAAAATCTGGTCATGCCCTCTATTCTTCTCTCCGAGTGCATTGCCCCCAAAACACCCAGCTCCCTACTATACCCAGAACCTGTCTCCTGCCTGCTGTAGGAGATAGCCTAGCAAGGATGAAGGAGTTTGCAGTGGTTCCTGTGCCACTGGGAATATGCACACCACCGTGCAGAAATCCCTGGTACTAAACATGAAAGACCAAGCCCAACAAGGAGCAGGAAGAGTGACATTTAAGGCAAGAAACATTAGATATTTTAGAAAAAAATTCCTATCCAGTACAGAGAAACAACTTCATAAATCACAAAATGACAAGACTCTGTCCCACTGGAAAATAACCATGGGAGAGGAATTCTTGCAAATGCATCTCTGATTTGAGAGATAAAATTAGAAAACCCAAAGCTGACTGTTGTGAAACCATCTCTGCATATTCCAGTAATTTAGAAAGTTCAGATAAGTGCCTGAGTTGATGTCCTGATTTTTCTGAGAACAACAACCATATTGGTACTACCTTTAATTGGGCCAGGATGTCAACTCTGAACTTTGTGCTGTTGATCCAAAGCAGCCAACCTCAGGTCATGTCAGTGCTCGTATAAGCACGGAAATACAGCCAGTACATACTCAATGTGCTAAGGAACCTTCCCATTAGCCAGCAAACAGTATTCATTTGCTATAGATCCACACCTTCTTCTGCCACCATTATTTATGTAAAAAATACCTCCAGGAAAAAAATTTAGTAGGGCAATTCAAATGATAAACTGTACTCCATGGAACTAAGGAACTGAGCTGGCATGAGGGAAGGGAAAATGCTTTCCTCTTAAGAAAACTTTGATTTTTCAGGGAAAACTTGGTAAAAGAATGTTCTGGTCCCAAATCACAATATTTTGTTTCTAAAAAGTGACAACACAGCCTTGATGACAGGAATGCCTGCTTCCTTCACTCTTGAAGATATTTTGAGATCCTGTCCTTTTCCATAAATTATGCTTCCATTATGTCCCCCTCCTTCCTAAAGACACACAGGAAAATAACCCAATTTGTTTCAGTTAGGTAGCTTCAGTAAACCTTCCTCCACCATGACTGTTGGACAGCCATAGAATCATAGGATGATTTGGATTGTAGGGGGCCTTAAAGGTCATCTAATTCCAACCCCTTGCCATGGGTGAGAACAACTGCTTGTACTTCCACCAGGTTTCTCAGAGCCCCATCCAGCCTGGCCTTGAACATTTCCTGGGATGAGGCACCCACAACTTTTCTGAGCAGTCTGTTCCAGTGCCTCAGCACCCTCACAGTAAAGAACTTCCTCCTAGCATCCAATCCAAAACTACTCTCAGTTTACAGTCATTCCCCCTTGTCCTGTCACTACATGCCCTTGTGAAAAGTCCCTCTCCATCTTTCTTGTAGGCTCCTTTCATGCACTGAAGGCTGAAATCTAGGTCACACCAAAGCCTTCCCTTCTCCAGGCTGACCAATCCTGATTCTCACAACCTTTCCTCATAGGAGGGGTGCTCCCTCCTTCCAATCACCTTGGTGGGCTCCTCTCCCTTCCCTTGACCTGCTGCCCTCAGTGCTTTGGATGCAGCCCAGGACACTGTTGGCTTTTTGGGCTGCAAATGCCTGATCCTGGGTCATGTCCCACCCACCAGCACCCCTAAGTCCTTCTAGGCTACTCTTGATCTTGATCTTCATCCCCAACCTTTGTTGATACAAGGAGTTGCCCACACCTGGGTGCTACCCCTTGTGCTTGGTCTTGTTAAACCTCATGAGATTCCCATGAGCCACTTCTCAAGCTTGTGCAGATCCTCTTGGATGCCATCCCATCCTTCAGGTGTGGCAACCACACCACTCAGCTTGGTGCCTTCTGCAACTGATCCCTTTGTCTGTGTCATTAATGAAGATATTTAATAACTGGTGCTGGTATGGACTCCTGAGAGACACCACTTGTCACTGATGTCCATTGGAACTCTGAGCCACTGACCATGACCCTCTGGACGTGACCATCCAACCAAGTCCTTAACCAACAGTATTTGTCCAAACCTTGTAAAAAAAGTTTAACTTACTAACATCTCTATACTGATAAAATAAAATTGAAGCACATAAAAAATTATATTTTGTATATATGTATATACACACAGAGACCAATATGAATTTTCAGTGATTAAATCAGTTTAAAGAAACTCCTTTTGAAATAATTCCATCTTGTAAAAATGAAATCATGCACAAGGTAAAAATATATACCACTTATATAGGTACCTTTCTGTTAGGAAAAAAAGAGCTGTGTATGCACACTCTCTCACCCTCCATCCCATCCCCCCCACCTCCAGTAAGAGTTATGTGTTAAAGTTTTTCTGCTGTAATAAAATATCTTTTCATAAATATTCTTAAAAATCAAATTGAAAACTCAACTGTATTGTTAAGTCCTCTACTCCTAGATTGCTCCTTTTTTTCCAGACAAGTCAAATGATACTGGTACTCACATACTCTTACCTTAAAATCACAAGTCATCCTGCCCCATCTAGAACGTGAGGGCAAACATGAACTCTACCTACAACACCATGTAAGACCCAGACACTATAAAATCCATCATTTAAAATCGGTATAATATTTCTGGCTTAAAAAAAAAAGTAGATGAAGCTATCTTCAGCACGAGGTAAAAACTGTCCCCTGCAAAAAACTGCTACAGTGTAAACCAGAGTAAATGCTGCAATATTTATGAGTATTGTGGCACTGGGATTCCCCTCTGAGAGCCTCTGATTTTCACCATACATTGATTTTTATCATAAAGTGTTCTAAAATTAGAAGAGGCTGAGATCTGACAAGTATCCCTTATGTTTTAGTCCTGCAAATGGATACCATGAGGTACTTTCTCAGCTTGAAACTCTTCCAAAACCAGAGGAACTAATCTGACATATTAAACTGAACTTATATAAAGTCTTGTGTCTTTACATCATGCAATATCATTTATGGCATGCTGGGCTGTGACAGTTTAAGTTATGAAAATGCAGTATCACGCAGCAGATCAGAGATGGCTTTATAGCAGGTCTCATGAATTTCTTCATCCAGAAAGAATAAATTTAGTGTGGGAGCATTCTGCATAGAACCCCTGCAGAGCAATAGATTAAAACTGAATTTTAGCACTTATGTCTTGCTCAACTATAAATCAGGAATTAGAATTGATAATGGCAGTTATCCATCAACAGCAGTGCAACTGCAGATGGTTATGGTAAAAAGGAGATACTTTTTATTATTATACTCAAAGAAAAGCTCTTCTATTTGGAATGTTTCTAGGCTGTAAAGAGGGAATGATCAGACCCATGCAGATCATCAGCATGGGTGAGGAAGATGCATTTGGAGTAACATCTCTGCAGATTCCAGGCCATCTCTCTGAAACTGTGGCAGTGGGCTTGGGCAGTTCCCACAGCAGCCTCCTGCAGTCAGGAGAGCAGGAGGGAGCAGCAGCTACCAGACCCGGCAGGACTCTGCGCCGCGGTTCATCGTCGTGTTCGCCGCGCAATGGAAGGCGCTGCGGAACTCCTCAAAGTTGCTCATGGCTCCGATCACCCTGCAAAGAGAAAAGTGATTGGCATGCAGCATGCCTTTTGTCAAACACTACAGGGCTGCAAGCGCTTCAGTGTTTTCACTTCAGGCTGAATTGTCAGGCTTTCACAATAATTTTTTCTACAAATAAAACCGAAATGTTCAGCAGGAGGGCTCCCAGTTAAAGCTAATATGAAGCAAATATTGTTTCATGCTTTGAGAAACATCTTGCTTTGCTAGAAACTCGATGAAAAACAAATGCATTTTGTGATACTGTGTCCTTTAGAACAATTTTCTAATGAAAACCTTGGCAGCACAGGTGGGAGATCAGCAGTAGCTGTGCATGGTGGAATCCTTCTTCCAGCCCTGCCAGACAGCAGCAGTGCAGCAGCAGGAGGATGTAAGCACACACTGGGCTTGTGCTGGCAGTGGTTTCATGGGGCTCCAGATTCTACTAACAACACACTCTGCCCACCCACACACACACCCACTGGGTCCCTGGGACTTTGCAGGCTCAGGGGACAATTACAGCCTCCTGTTGGGCAGCTCAGCCTCACACCTGTGAGTGTCTCAACTCCTCTGATATTTTGGAAATATATTTTCTGAGCCTTCTGCCCTGACCAGCTCCCAAGCTCTCTTGCTTCTACCACAGGTGGTGTGATACTGAAAGAGCAGCACGTTCCTGCCTGACACAAGCTGGACAATGTGTCTGCATTCCAGACTGGCACCTTCAGGCACAGGGGAAGAGCTTGGTCTTTGCATGCAGTCATCCTTGGCTCCTGCTTTCATGTCTGCATTTTTTGATGCAGTCAGAAACTATTATTTTACTTTTGCTTGATTGCAATTGTGTTGTTTGCTGCTTTTTCCTATGCTTTTGACCATCTTGGGATTTATTAACCTGAAAGTTGCAATGGTATTAAAGATTTTTCTGAGTTAAAAGTAGAAAACTATCTACTTTGAAAATATTTGTATACCTTTCCTTTGTTGTGCAGTGAGGAGGTATTTTTCTATATTGCAGACAATCAGCTTCTCAGTGTAGCTCAGCATGGTAGAAAATATTCTTATTACATTGATTAGATTTTCTGTGAGTAAGAAAATTTGCAGTCATCTGGCACAAAAATTCCTAAAGGTCAGTTTTGTAGGGAAGATTACTAAATGAGGTTAGGCTTCAAATAAGATATGCAGCTTTACTGTAAAAAAAACTGCAGATACATATTCAGGGATTGGAACAGCAAGAGCTGGTCATACAGAACTGCTGCTGCTGTTGGTGGGAGTTCTGCCTGCCACGCCAGGGATTTCAATCTGAAATCAGCATTCAAAAATAGCAAAGACACATGCTAATACTGAAAATCTGCCAATTAAAAATAAATAAACCCAGAATTAATCCAGTGAAAAAATCTTTATGTGTGCATACTTGCCACTTTTCTACCCATGGTTTGATATTGCCACATATTAACTGAAATGAGAGTGGAGTGCCTGGATTTCATCCCATTGAATTACAGTAGAGACACCTTTCCTTGAGCAGGTCATGCTGGCCTCCCTTGGTAATCAATAAAAAAATGTACTGGCAGAGTCAAAGTAATTTAAATTTATTACCTGCTGAAAGATTATTTATAAATATATATTAACTTCTAAAATGCCATTTCCTTTTTGACTGTGAATAGAAACTGGTGTGAGTAGTTCAAATACACACACCTATGCTCAAGACCTATGTTGTTAATTTCTATAATGTTTATTGTTACCTTTTATAATTACTTTTTAAAAGACTGTTTGAGCTTTTTGGACAGAAAGAGCTGTCAGTGTTGGAGCTAGTTGTATGGTAGTTATGCTTATGATGGTCTTGGGACATAAATGAAACCAATTTGGGAGAAATAGATAAGATAATTTGTTAGCCCAGCTGATATGATTTGCAAAAGGACAAAAGCACCAGTGCTTTTCTTCAGTTCTGAAACAGAAGCCAGTTCTCAGTATCTCACACAAAAACTAGAAAAAGAAAGAAAAAGTTTTGTCTACATTTTCTAGATCTCAAATTAATTTAAACTTTTCTGAAATTTTCGTTCATAGAGTGATGCCTTCAGGAGTTTTCCTAATAAATATCCCTAGAGCTCCATGTATATCACCATCTCATGGGAATGTAACTATGTAACAATTCAGAATATAAATATGCCTATAGGTAAATAGACCTGAAGATTTTAAAGACATCAGACGGTTATTTTACCAAAATCTTGGTAAGAATTATGAAAATAATACCTCTGTAGGCTGAAGGTCAGCCTGATGCTCCTGTCCTCACTGTCATGATGTATTTTCAATATTAAAAGGCACACAGATTTGCATAGTGCACAACTTTTACCCTCACTAGCTGGCATAACACTCTTAGTCAACAGAAGGTGGTAGGATTCTCTAGAAGATAAATAATCCACTGTATTGTGTGAATTTTGTTGTGGAGTTAACATTCTTTGTCCAAATAAAGAGGTAACATAGTACTTGACCAAGGGCAAACACAGAATTCTTAGTTAAGTAAATACAACTAACATGAATCCCAACAAAACCAACACGTTCTTGGGGAAGAAGCAGAAAAATAAACTCTGGCTTCCTAATTCCTAATGTAGTCTCTAAAACTTCCCCCCTTCCCATGGCAGGGAGTTCATGAGTGTCTGTGGCTGGATGAGCCTGTGGAATGTCTTTTGGCAAGGACAGACCCTCTGTTATGGCTGGAATACCTTCAAGCAGCTCCTTCAAGCAAAGTGTCCCTTGAAGGCCAGTGGAGGAGTTTGGTCTTGAACTGAACTCACAGGGCACGTTTTGCTTTGCATTATCAATGTAATTCAAGGTCCAGACTCAGGAGCTTTTAATGAACTCAGACAGATTAAATCAAGGACCCTCCTTATATTCACTGTTTTCTAAACTAGAACTGCTATGGGAAAGAAAGTGATAGATGAGGCATTTTAGGTACTCAGGCCATGATTACAGGACATCACAGGGATCAGAGTGTGTTCTGGTTCAAATGCTTTTGAAAGTAGATGCAAGCTCCTCAATTTTACAGAAGAGCATTTCTAATAGTGAAAGATAAGCTAATAAAACCAGTTCAATTTCCATCTAAACCAAGAGCACAGTCCAATTTTGTGTTTGCTCTTAACGCCCCTCTTAAATGCTATATTTCTGCACTTCTGTTCTGCAGTGATTGATTCTGTGTGTACACTGAGGAAATACCATATTTGCACTACCTGAACTGAGGAGGGCTGTGAGCTCCAGTATATATTTGTTCCCTCGCAGATTCTGGTCTAAAGGAGTTGCATCTCACCTAATAAAATTAAAAATAAAAAATAAAAATCCAGAAACAAGCACATTATCTGGGATGACTTTTTATGTAAAGCAAAATGCAATGTCACTGTTCTTAAGATGCCTATTATTTACAGAATGCATAAAATGGAAAGACACCATAAATTTCTTCTTTGTTTCACCTTTGCCAGTCTGCAGTTTTCTCCTGGTATACTCTCTTGTTTTTCAAATCTCCTAATGGATCCAGTGTTTACCCACTGTTTTTCTCTGTACACTCTTTCCCATCATCTAATCACAGTTACTATACTAGTTCTTCTTTTGAAATTCTCTGTAATGGTAGCTTGTCTTTCAGCTTGTGCTGCAGCATCTCATACCTTAATAATTACCAAACATACCTCTTGGCCTCAAAACCATGTAATTTGTATAAAAGGTACACATAATGATGCTTATCATCTCTAGAATTGCTGCTGTATTACCTGACATATTTATGCCATGCTGGAACGTCAGTGTCTTTTGAAATTACACATTTTCCACGTTTCCATCAGTGGTCCCCAGTTCCCTATTCCTGATAAGATACTTAACCCAATCAAAAAGAAAGCATAGATAGAATATTTGCACAACTGAATAATCCCTCTTATGCTGTATCCATTGCATGAAAAATATCCTTTAAACTGCCCCTACCTTACCTAAGTCTCTACATTAAATGTTTCTATCAGCAAAATCCTTTAAGCCAGGTTGCCCATAGGATTTCAGTGGACTTCAGTGCAATTTTGTCTGGCTGAACACAGTTCTGACATTTTAAGTGAGTCTGTTGAGTGTCTTGAGCTTTGTGGAAATAGACTGAGCTCGAGTGCATACACTGCTCTCACTGTGCCCTCCCTGTGAGGGACATGTGATTCCTGCAGTGGTCCTGTAAGACCCCCAAATGTTCCCCATAGCTTCAAAATTTTCTTGGAGAAAAACTGACACGAGGTGAAACTTAATTCAGCATGAACGGTGAAAGTGGAATCTTTTCATTGTTCAATATAGTCAAACAGCCACAGGCCAATAAACTGCTACATTGACTCTCAGCAGAGGAATTATTTTCAGCCAGGACTGGTTGCATTGGGTCCTGTTTTTTAAGTTTGGAATGATCCATTCCTTCAACTGGTGGCAAAGTTTTATAGCCTTTTACTTCTCATGTAGGAAGTTTGCCCCAATTTGTTTACCCAAATAAATAATTTCTGATCCTCTCCCTTACTCTATGTTTTTTTTCCTAAAAAACTCACATCCCTTACCAAAGTTTTGTTACAGCATATTTAGTGTACAGATGGGAAAAATAAACCAAGACTTTCTTCACTGCTGCTTAGTTTCCTTGAACAATGTACACAATAACAAATGGTGTTAGTTAAAATTGAAGGAGGCTGAGGAGTAAATACATGCAGGAAGACCCTTTTAGTGCAGAGAAGTAGAAAGAAGAAAGAAAGTTGCTGTGACAACACTGTGCACATCCAAGAATAATTTCAGCAGTCCTGGCACCCTGGGTAGATGAGGGAAAGATAAAGAAATAATAATTGTGGGAGAAGTCTCTGCTTATACTCTCGAAGTCTGTGTTTGGGTGATGCAGATTGTTGAAAACAAGCAAGCTCATCTCTGCACTGCACATTGTTCAGGTTAATAGATGGGGATTTGAAACACATTTGTACTACTCACATGGGCATAACTCAGAAAGAAAAGCTGGTTATGTGTGAACTCAAGGCCTGGAAGCAAAGGCTCTTCTTCTCCTCCCCTCTTTTCTGTAATCCATTTCCTGTATGCCTGATAAGAAAGAGATACTAAGTGCCTTTCAGCAACATGAAGATAACCACAGCTCTTTTTTATTTTATTTTTTTAATAATATGATGTTTCAGATATTTTCCATCTACTTACCCTGAAAGCTTCTCGCAAACCTCCATTATCTGCAATGTTTTCTGCTAAAGTTCTCTTCCCTTTCACCTTGGCAGAATGAAAGAACATCAGTCATTTGACCCATTTCTGAACTTCCTACTTGATCAACTTCAAAAAGAGGGGGAAAAGTAAAACAAGGCAAGAACAACCTCAGTCGATTTCAACCAACTTTGGTTAAAAAAACTGTGTTTCCATGTGGATACTGCCAGTGAACTATCTTCTGTGATGAGTTATCCTAGCTCTGGTCATAGATCTCTACTGCACAAAATATAGTAGATAGAATGCACTTAAAATCCAGCCCCTGATCTTTGAGCTGAGTGTCAGTAATTTTCCCCTAAGGACTGTTTATATCTGGTTATATCTGAGATCCAGTAGCCTCTTTCTTAAACTTTGGTCTAAAAGGTTATGTTTATTTCTCTACATAACTCTTACAGTACTACTGGGATGCTAAAATAACTTCCAAGTCATAACATAAATAAGTGTGATTAAAAATAACTGTCAGAGACAGAATCAAAATTGGTAGTATATTCGGTGCTCTAAAAATATCTGCAAAGGATTCCTGTTGCTTCTTCTGGGTATTGATTCCAAGAACAGGAGCAACAAGAATGTATTGTGGGAAACTGCACTATATAAACTTTGTGAGGAAACTGGTCTCCTGGCATTACCAAGTGCAATATCATTACAAAGAAATCCTAATTTCTGCTGGAGTAGCATTATCTCGACTCACCCAGCCTACTAAGGTCCTTGTGTTACCAACTCTATTTGTAATTAAGCAGTTTCACTCTCTCCTGTGCCTCGAATAAGCAAGATAATTGAGCCCAGTTTTGAGCAGGGCTCTGAAGGTCAATGCTGGCTGCAGCCATCAGCTCTCCTGTGCCACAGGGATCAGCACAGTGGGGTTGGCATCAGGACTCAGTTCCAGGATGGCAAAAGAGGGGGAAAAGGAGAAGAATAGGTAAAAACACCAAGAAGAGGTAAAAACACCAAGGGAATGGCCAGAAACTTGTGCACAGCCCCACACTCAGTGCAAAGGAGCACCCAGATTGGATTTGGGACATCTTAATTGATGCCTTGGGTAAAATGTTACAGGAAAAATGGGAGCCAGAGGAAAGTGCAACCCTTTTCCTGTCAGCTCTCCCCTGCCCTCAGGAGGATGGAGACAGAGTGAGAGAGTTGCTTTTAGGACAAAAGGTGCTGGGAGAGCAGGGAAGGGCATGCACACCTTTCTCCCTGGCCCTCCTGTTCACACATTTTACTTGCACTGGGCTTGTAAAGGAGACTGACTTAGACCACAAGATCAGAATAACCTGACAGTGGAACAGGGCCACAGGGCATCTAAAAAGGAGAAGAATTCTTTCTGCTGATCTCAGGCAGCTCTGGATCAGGTATTCCAGACTGCTCTGCACAGAGTTTGTGGCAGGGATCAGGGACCATGATAAGCCCTTTATTTGATGAGATGACTTTAAGTGATTATTGCACACTGAAGCTATTTCTATATCCACTTTTTCTTTCATTAGGCTTCTTTTCTGGAGACATTTTTATTGTATATCAGATGAGAAGGGAGAAGAATAAATAGGTTTCTTGATCCATGAAAAATATTCATACAAGGGTAAAAGATCTGCAGAGTATTGATGCAAATGACAGGCCAAAATGATAATAAAAAAGGTCTTTGCTTGCATAGTTCTTCATACAAAAGGCATAAAATATGGCAGAAAACTGGAAAAATCTTCTATCATCTAAAAAGTGCTTTTGGTTATCCTGTGGATATGGAAGGAATGGGATGACAAAGCTGTGGGTAACAGGATCTCTCCAGTAATCCCATCCATGGACTTCAAAGGCAGTATCTACACTGAGAGGAAATTCACACCTACCTCAACTCAAGAGACAAAAGGTAAAGGGGATGGCCAATGGCAGAGGCATGGGAAGGGCTCAGCCACATCCTTGGGGAAAGTTTTAATGATCGTCTTTGAGTGACATTTTTGTAACAACAGTTTTTGTCCTACAAATATTCAGGAATGAGCCTCTGAATATTTTATTTGTAAATTAGCTTATTATGAAGTATTTCAAGTCTGAGCTGCTGGACTTCAGACTGGACCACAACATGGCTTTGTTATCTCTGAGATCAGCACAAACAAACCTGGCAAAAGTGCTAGAATTGTTGATAACCATTTCATGGGGCCTTGCTACTCTTAAAAGGCAAAGATTCACTAGTATTTCTAAAATGTAGGTAGAGGTGATAGAAGTGAGTGGAGACTGGAGTATGTGTTTTATCCTGAAAACTAAGATTAAAATCGTGTCCCAGACAACATTACTGGAATTTCAGCTATTCATTTCTGAAGGTCTGGGATGCATCCCGTTTATCCTCATTTTGGACACACATATGTATGTACACATTTTCAAGGAAGCCCATACCTCTGATAGACAGTGAAACAGAAACAATTCCCTTGCACTTTCTTTCTCAATCCTTTTCTAGGAGCTACTGCTGTCATATTCCCTTGATTAAGCATACAAATGGGGTCTGTGTGCACACATGGAAGAAATAGCAAGAGTTGAATCTGAAATAAAGTAGGGCTTATGCATCCATTTTATAGCTGCAATAAATAACAGGCAGAATTGTTAAAGGAATCTATAAAACATGCTATTATATTCATTCTAAAAGAGTGACTGCTCAGTTTTCATCACAGACCTCATCTTCAGAAGACATTTAACATGCTCACAATAATTAGACCAGCCCTGCTGAGTGGCTTCATCCTCTTCCTCTGATTCCAAAATAATGTGATGGAGAGAAATGGTTTAACCCTGTCACCAGAATGTGGGTAGTGGTATTTGTCTGGACTAATCAAACCTGACAGATAATTTTTTACACAATTATTCACCTCAAAAAATCATTTGTTGTGAGAAATTAAGTCGGTAGCCTTATATCCCAATACTTTGGGATTTATAAAAAGGGAACTTAAAAAAAAAAAAAAAAGAAAAAAAGGCACAGCCACCCAGACTTCTCATGCACCACTGTTTTCAGTCACTGATGGTTTACATACATGTAAGCCAGCTTGCTTCCAGTAGTAATTGTTGTATTGATTAATCATGCATTTTGTTTTCTCTTTAAATTTTTCTTCAGAGTCAGTTGTCCACCAAGGGTCTAAATTTCCATTTTTGTCATATTTTCGACCTCAAAAAGGAAAGAAAGAAAGAAAGAAAGAAAATGTTTTTGCAGGAGAAAACTATCACAGTTTAGGAATCTATCACCTTCACAGAAATGAGAGGTGAATGTTCTCATGTAAGTGTGTGTACAAAATGGATAGGACCAGTGAGCAAAATCTTGACCCTATTCAAATCAGCAGTGAAAAGCTGGCATTCTATTTATTATCATAATTTCCATTTGCAGAAAAAGATAGTAATGACTAATGAGTTCTATATTACATTTTATAATTACATAGTGTAAGAGGCACTTAGCTTTCTTGCAAGTATAATTGTATTTTTCATCCTCAGTTCATATGTCTTTCATTCTGAAAATGTGATGATAACTAATTTATTATTAATTCTTCACTTGATCAGGAAACAAATCCATTTCATGCAAACTTCTGAAGTTTCCATTTTTGATTTTGGAGCAAAACCTGAACATTTAAGCCCTGCTCATGGAAACAGGGGGATTACACACATCCCATGGCCCAGGCTGATGGTTAAGCAGTGGCTTGTTTCAGTCTCAGGTCCCTGCTCCCTATCATTTGTAGGAGTATTTAATCTCTATCATGACTCCAGCCAGTCATACACAAGACATGTTTGGACTTTTCTGAGCGTGTGTTTAGCTGCCAATGTGGATGCAGCTTTGCTCTGTGATTTGATTCTTCTTTGCAACTGCAGGAGACAGGTAAGGAGCAACAGAGACACAATACCAAGTACTGAAGATGTTTTGCTTCATCTTTTTCTTTCTTTTTATTTTACCTTCTCAGTGTATTGTCTTGTTCAAGGTGACAAATTCCCTAGACATGTATTTATTTCTATATTTGGAAGGTAAGAACCTGGGTAGAAGGAGGGGTCTGCTTAGGAAATCAAACATTAGGTTCCTCTCTGACTGGCAGGAGACAAGGTGGAGATTAGGTGCTCACCTACACAAGCTGGGAGTTTATGAAGAAAAATGTCTCCATTCTGGAGTGTTTGCCAACACCAAGTGTTACAGAGCAGTGGGAACAGGATACCAGGATACAACGTTTTCTTTTGTTGTTGTTGTTTTGGGGTTTTTTGGGGTTTGGGGGGGGGGGGGTTTGTTTGTTTTTTTTAAGGTATTCAATATTACAAAATATAAGCAAAGCTAAAATTACTCCCTGGAGGAGGAGGTTCACGTTTCTTTCACTCTGCACCTCCCTTCTCCTCCCTCTCCCTTCACTTTCTCTCAGCAGCCAAATTTTAAAAAGCACTTTCCTGAGACAGCCAAACCTAGGCAGTGGCAATGCCCCAGTCCACCCAGTTTGTCAGGACAATTGGATTGACATTTTCTGACCATTTTTTTCCCCTTCTGTCTCTTTTTTGAAATTAATTTTAATATTTTGCAACATCTTTTCTGTACCACTCTTGTTCCAGTATTGTGTTTTAAAACTTTTGCAATTATCTTTTGAAAAAGGTCAAACCTGAAATGAAAAGTTTTCTTGGAAGTAATTTTTATCAATCAGAAATTATCCCTTTGCCCCTCTCACTTCCCCCCTCCCTGTTAGGACTTTCAGAATCTGTTGCTGATTTAATTTTCATTCAAGACAAACAGAAAGACTCAAACTTGTGGTATTTTTTACCAAACAAAATCCAATTCAGACAAGCAAGTTTCCATGTAAATAAATCTAATAAATATAAGTTTATAATTTTGTCACACAACTCAGCACCATTAAAAAAACCAATAAAAACAATGAAAATGCTACAGCATGTACAAGTCAGCTTTTTAATCTGTCAACTTTGTAAATTAAAAGGTTATCAAAATGCAGTCAAATACTCACCATTGCTATCAAATCCATGAGTAAACTCATGGCCAACAATCACTCCTATGGCACCATAACTTAATGACCTGTAACACAAAGAAGCAGTTTCCTCAGGAAGTGTTCACAATCATGAACGTTAAAGGACAAAAGACCTCAGGGAAGATCAGTATTGATTTAAAAAGAGGGTGAGGATGCAGGGAATATGGGCCTAAAAATCAGACCACACAATTTTGACTTAAAGATGTTGAAAGTCTTAATGTTCAACTCTTGTTTAAAAGTAACATTTCATCTAAAACTTTGAAAGCACTGTGATGGTTCCAACCAAATCCCTTATCAGTATCATATGAACTCCAGTCGCCTTCAGCTGACTGCATTCTGTATATTCTGACTGGAAACAGGAAAAAGTTACAGCTGCAACTACTCTGAAACAAAAACAGTATTTTGTAAAGCATTAACAGATCTACATTCAGTTTTAAAAAGAAAGGTCAAATAATCCCTTGCACCTGCCCTGGAATAGGACATGATACACAGTCAGATCTAAGGCATCTGGGAAACAGAGTAAAGAGAAATATTTTTTATTCCTGACTGACAATTAATTATATCTTCCTTATTATACCCCAATAAAGATGCTTTTAGGAGAAATAGGGAGGAAAGAGGGAAAAGCTCAGAACTTTTTTACACCAAATGCAGTGGATATCATGGAGGTGGCCTAACAAGCAATTTGTTGAGTTGATTTTAATTATTTCAGTTATTGAGATGCTATACTTCAAAGTAGTTTATAGTATATCTAACACATCATATTGAAATAGAAGAAAGGCAAAGAGTATTGAAATAACATATTATTGGACCTAATGATCCATAGTGCACTAATTGCTCATCTCAGTCATGCCCAGAAACTATTATATCATTTAATTCCCTCTGCTCCTATGAAAATCCTTCACTTTGTTGTTTTTTTTTTTCTTTCCTGGATGGTATTTTGCATATGTTAAAATCTTCCCTACTGCTTTTTAGCCCAAGTACTGTTACAAACCATCTCCAACAAATGCAGGCTGAAATTATACATTTCAGCAATGGAAATATCATCCTCTTGTGTGACAAGTTTGTAATCTTGCGTAGCACACAGTGATAATTACCCCTAATAAATGTACTATGTAAGACTTGTTTTCCATATCTGAAGTAAAGAGGTTATACAGGATCTTTTGCAGCTGGAGAAGTATAAAAATAATAGCACAAAACATGTAAAGAGATTGAGAAGAAACAAGCCCTATTACTAAATACATCTTATTTTTCCTCTAAGGTCCTTTGTCACCATGAGTGGCAGGGAGAAAGAGCAGGTTGGTGTTCTGGCACTCTGGCTCCTTGGAGCTTTCCTTAGCTCCAAAAGATAAGGTTGCAGTTGCAGTGAATTTTGGCCTTTGAATCTGTGAACCCCAACAGAGCATTTTGTCCAGCTCAACAATATTTTTCTCAGAAATTTTCCCAGTTCTGTTCATGCTTTTCACTTCTGGGCAGAGATGGAAGGGATAGGTAGAGCCCAGCAGATACCACATTAAAGGGGAACTTTCTGGGACTGGGGAGGCTCAGAGAACTGTAAGGAAGCTATGAGGTCAGGTAGTTTGAAGTCTATATTTCAATATATACGGCACTGAAGGCTCACAACTGTGAGTGATGGCATTTGAGTTATTTTATTGAATGTACTGAGATGTAAAAGTGATAACTAAGCTTTGCTTTATGCAAATAGCTGTAATAGGTTTTTGGTGGTTGTGCTGGAACTGGACACTAAAATGCCACTAAATGTTAAATATTTGCTAAATCAGTTTTTCAGCAGGCACTGGTGACTTTTTGTTGGTTTATCTGTCCCACTGCCATGTAGTGCTTCTTCTAAGCAGACGGAAAACATCCAGAATATTTCAAGGACAAAAGCAATCTGTTGTCTGATATAAACCAACTACATTTGTTTACTAAATTACATTTTGATACGTGCTCAAGCAAAACCAATTTAAGCTCAGGTAACCTTTAAGGAAGAAAAATGAGCAAAGTATAATACTTTGAAAGAACCACAATTTTATCACTATGGCAGAAGGTCAGAAAACAGAGAAATCTGTTCAGAAAGCAAAGTTGGAAACAGTCTGCAATAACTATAACAGAATATAAGTTCACCTTAACAAGAAAGAACTTTCTTCTGTTCCAAATTACCACTTACAAAGTCATCTGGCCCACAAGAATTCTCTTTGGATGCAAATTAATTTGTTCATAAATTGAACATGTCTTTCTACATATATTGCCAAATTTCCTGTTTACAAGGACACAATCCAGATTGGATGATGGCAAACACAAAATGTTCAAAAAGTTTGATTTTTTTTAACAATGATTTATTAAGGATATGTTTCACCAGTAACTGGCTTTATATAACTGCAAAATAACTTTCAGAAACTGCCAACAGAAATTTTTCATGGTCTTATCCTGCCCCAAAATAGAAAGCTATTGAACTGCACAAAAGCAGTGATTTTTCAAAATTTAATGTATGTGACCTATAATTACCCTTCCTCAGCTACGTTGGCACGTGGGGCTGCTCAGGCAATCACTTCTGCACATGAAGATATTCTCATGCACCTCGACAGGCACAGACAAGGGCCCACTGCTAATCTTAGATATTAGCAGAAAGAGAACAATACACTGACAATAATTGGCTTCTCAGGGCATTCACTTCTCTTCAGGAAGTGTTAGTTATCTGATTTACCATTCCTTTTAATACCTGCCATGTGCACACTGCTGCATCTGCATGCTGTAGCATTGAAACACTTCCACTTGGGTGCACTTAATTAGCAATTCCTGTGAGAAATCAGTCATCAGTTTAAGACAACAGCAACACATACGGCTCCCAAGGATAAGAAAAAGCATCACACAAAGCAGCACTTCTCAAAGTCAGCTGTTCCAGTAGCAAAGAGAGAACACACAACACAAGTTTGCCCTACAGCAGGACAACACAGTTTTCCTGGGTGCTACCTTTCTGTTGCCTTCAGTGCTGCAGGCTTCTTCTCCACACCTTCTTGTTTGTCTATGTGTTTGCACTACCTTCCTTCCCTGGGATTCCTCAGCTCTAGGTGGATGAGGTTGCTTGGTGCAGTACTTACCTAGGATACTGTGTTCCCCAAAAGAAAGGCTTTTGAAGTTCTCCTGCTGGGAATCCTGCAATAACAAAAAGAAAAAAAATAGTGAGGTCAATTGAATACAGCTGAATAGCTGTCACAATGCCCAAGGGTTTCGATTTTATGACCTCATTTGTTTGGTTTCAGAAGGCTTTTTGAGGGGACTTTTCCCTTGGGTGGTAGAATGCAATAGAGAGGATCTCAGAGAGGCAGCACAGATCCTGCCACACACACATTGGAATAAATGCATGTGCTCCTGTGGAAAACACACCTCATGTTTCCTATGGAGAGTACTGGATTATCCTCAGATGTCCTGACTGATCAATAGACAATACATAGGTAAAGTGCAATAACAATTAAAATAATAGCTTAGTGAGGCTTTAGTGAAGCAAGAAATATGAAAATGATAAAATGTAAGCCTGATTCTATTTCCTCTATGAAAAATAGAGTAAATGAACATACTTAGGCACATCTGTAAGGGAAAACTGTAGATTATTAAGGCTGTAGGGTCAATCTAGCTATAGATGTTTCCTGTCTGCTTCTGGTAGACTAACCAGTTGCAAAAAAACACCCATCAATGGAGACACTCTGGTGAGTGATGAGCTACTGATGTTCCACATAGGAATCAAAATTGTTCCTCAAATTCAAAGTCACAGGTTTCTTTTTAATTCCAGGGTGACATTTTAGTACCAGGATACTAAAGACAGTGGAGCTGCACACGGTAAAAGTTTAACAGCCCAAAGAATTGCTAAATAAAACATATATCCATGGTCAAAGTTCTTATGTGATGGTGAAAAGTGTCATCCTTCCAGGCTTAAATGTGGAATTTACTGTCTTGTGTCACAAACTCCCATCTATAAAGCACAGGCATACAACTGCTTAGAAGGTTTACCCATACAGTCATCACCTTGTTGAGGAAGAACATTTCCTCAAGTAACTCACTTGTTTTCCCAGGAACTGCTGCTTTACCCTAAGGGTCTGTCTTCAAGAAATCACCTGAACACCCAGAACAATACAAAAACCATATTCATTTGATTCTACCCCTATTCAGGTTTTTGCCAATAGTTTGGTCATGGATTTATTTGTATCTAAGTTGTCAGGCAAGATCTTTGTCTTTTCCTTACAAAGTCTTTAAAAATTTACTTTTAAATGAAAAAAAAATCAAAAGACCCAAAAAACAAAAAAAAAAAAAAAAAATCGAAACAAACCCAGTATGCTGAGTGTAATTCATGCCAAGTGATGTGGCACAAGGCATGTCCTCGCAGCCTGCCCAGCTGCTTTTTCCTGTTGCTTCTCTGTGGCTGCCATCATTCCCTATCTGCAATTAGCTTATGAAAAGTGTGGGCTTCTAACTTATTTTCTAAGTGTTGTCTGGGGTTTTTTTTTCCTACTTCTCCAGACATTGTTTTATTGCTTTATCAAGCACGATATCATTTTCTTTTCCAGCACTACAAACCACAACTTTACCAATGTCAAGGACAAAGTTTTACTGATCTAACTCTCCTTGCCTCCCAGAGCACAGAGAAAAATATTTATAATGCATGTTTTAAAAATTTTAAGGAGCAATGGTACACTCAAACAACCTGATGAAAATTGCCTGTTAGGCCTTAAGAGCTATGTTCAAAGCTGAAAAGGTTTGAAGGTTCCCTTCAAATACTGAAACTCAAAAAGGTTTTGGAATGCTTAGGTTCTGCTAGCTCTAAATGATCCCCACAACAGATGAGGAATTGTGGCCAAAATGAAGAAATGAGCCCATACTGAAGTCAGTATGAACCAAGGTAGCACACTCATCCCACAAATCATGTTTAATGATCACACAATCCTGGGTGCCTGTCACTGCACCAAGAGGCTATCAAGATCTTTTAAGGAGCTGCAATTATTTTTTCCCAGGTATAAACTTGTAGTGAATTTGCACTTGTCTGCAGTAGAGGTAATAAACATTATTTACAGCAAATTAGGTGCAAATCTTCACTGAGGCTTATCCAGCTACACTAAATGTGTCTTCATAGAACACTGCTGAAACACAGTCAGCTGTGAGTTAAGCCATGAGATATGAACAAGTCAGTGTGAAGGAATGGTAGGAAGCTCCAATGCTGAATCTGTACAACAGGTTGGTAATTATTTTACTCAGAGCCAGGATCCATTTTAGGTTAGACATCACTGAGCCAAGTGCTGGTTAAAGGAGGGGTTTCTGCTTCTGGATATGTGTGAAAACATCTCTGTAGTTTGCACTAAAGGAAGCTGAGGAAGTATTCTCAGGCCAAAGCAGAGTCAGAGGCAAGTAAAATGTAATACAGATTTCAGAAAACCTCAGGAAACTGGAATACATTATCACCAGTAGCAGTTGTTTTGTTTTGTTTTCTTTTGCCTGGGGGGTGCATGTCTTTGTGGTTTTGTTGTGTTTGTTTTTTGATAAGAAAAAAAATCAAGGTTTGAAAGTGATTCTTGGTGAGCTAGTAAAGCAAATGGGTCTCATTCTCCAGAGGTCAGCAGCACTGAGGGACTGGGGGTGATTGTCCACTATCCCAACACTAGAAGAAGCACATTAAGAGCTGGCAACACTCTTTATGCAACATCACCTTCAGGCAAGCAACAACTACATCATCCTTGGGGGGAGCAAGATACCTAGAATGTCCTTGAAACATGAGATTGATCACCAGACAGTTTCTTATTTTATGCTGATTTGAATCCCTCAATTTAGGCTTCCCTTCCCCTGTGAAGCCTGTTTCTTTTTTTTTCCTTTGGCATACTGCACCTAAAAGAATTAATGACAAAACTCAGAGAGGTCATAGTAGGCTGCAGATGCAACAAATACTAATGGGATTATTTATATGCCACTGGAGTTCAAGCAGGCAAAGGACAGATCTGAAGGAGTAAGACAGACTTCAGGGAATTTCACGTCTTAAGGAATAGATACAGGCACTGGAAATGTATTTTGAGCTAACACCTGACCACAAATTTAGCCTGTGTTGTGCAACTTTTAAAGCTTTCTCCCTCTACACAATCCCAGAAGAGAGATACAAGCTGAGAGAGTCTCTATACACCAGGTTGCAAATGCAGGCTCAGAGTCTACACTCAAGGCCATTACTCACCAACAGCAGACAGAAAGAAAACTCTGTTATCTTATTAAAGATCCCACACAAATCCATCTGCCAGCAAGACCTGGACTTGCAGAATGTGCTTTGACTACAACCTATCTAAATTTGGAGCAGTGCCACTGGGCTGCAGCATCATTCTGAGACGGGCACTGGTGTCACATGCCACAGGAGCACTGCTCTGTGGACAGCTGGGTTCAGGCTGTCCCAGAACAGCACTGGTACTCCACATCCATGCATCTTACTGGTGGGACAGCCAGGCTAGATCATCCTCAAGATGGGCTTGGTGCCACTGATCCCAACATGCTAAGGACCAGCTGTTCTGATCACAGCCTTTAAGCCCAGCAGTTCAAGGAGTTTTCAGTGCACCTGACCATCCTCTCAAGTAGCCAATTCTTCAGCAATTTCTATTTGAGCATGTTAGGGGAGAGAGTGCTGAAATTCTTTCTAAAGAATAAATCATATTCACATCTCTCTCCTCCTCCACTGAGCTAGTAATCTCAGTGTAGAAAGCTGGTCAGAGAAACTGTTCCCAGGATTTACTTTACCATGTACGCATGGACTGTTGTGAGCCTGGCTAGCTTGTAATTCCCTAGATTTTCCTTCTAGAAGATAGGAGTGACATTTGCTTTCTTCCAGTCCTCAGGAACGTCCCCCAGTCACCATAACCTTTCAAAGATTACCAAGAGTGGCCTCATAATGAGGTTGTGAGCTTGTAGGTGCACCCTGCAGAGCCCATGGGCTGGCGTTTGCCCAATCTGTTTAAATGTTCCCTACCCCACTCCTCCACCACAAAGGGTAAATCTCTGTTACCAGTCCCCTGCCCTCCTTCAGCACTGCATTTCCCCTCAGCTTGCTGCTGCTGCAGCTACACTTACAGAAAAGTTTTTCACATCTCTTGCCAGATTCATCTCCAGGGAGGCTTTTGGCTTTCCAAACCCCTGTGTCTTGGACAGTGACTGTTCAGCTTTCCTCTTAGTCACCTTACTGCTCTGGAATGCAGGGACACTTCAAGCAGTGGAGTACACCTGGCTTACTTCAAATATTTCACTCTGAATTTATGCTGATCTTGAAGCTCTGACAGAACTTTTCCTGCACAAGACTACTTTTAATGCAATTGAAAGTTTATATCTTCATTTTATCCATGATGTCATTTTCAGCATCTCTCTCCAGCAAGGTGCTGTAAAGCTTGTCAGAATGTATTTAAAATTTGAAGGTGGTTTCTTTTTCTCCAATTTTGCAGGAGCTTTTCTGCTGTTAATAAATCCATTTACTAGCTAATACCTTCATGGTGTTATTATACACACTTTGCCGATTAATACCTTTACCTCAGTATGATATTGCTAGTTTACCAAGAAGACACAAATAATTACATTTGATCTGATAATTCCCTGAAAAAATGCAGAGCAATAATGGAGAAACTAAACCAAAAACATATGAGAAGGCTCACCAAATCACAAGGAAATTTGGAGTTCAAACCTAAATATGAATTCAAATTTTATAGTTAATTACATTATTCAGTTATATTGCATGAGGTTTTTAACTGAGCAAGGCAAAGCCTTATTCCCAGTCAGTGCTTTTACAACTTCCACAAATGAGGTTGGTTTGTTTACTTCTGACAGGCTAGTGAATCTCATACATAAGTAACAGATATGGGAGACAGCTGTGCTAAACTGTGTGATATACAGATTATTCTGCCAATTGGTGCACTGGCATCTCTCAGAGGTGTTCAAAAGCTCTAACTTCTTTTTTCAAGCGTCACTGAATGAATCCAGATGTAGAGTTTTAAAGGGATAAGATACAAACAGAAGACTAACTGCTGGTCAGTGATCAAAGAACATCGAATTCACATAAGGAATTAAATGTGAAGGACAGGGGTGTTGGTTGGTGGTCTAAAAACAGCCCAAAGGGCAGGATTCATTTGTTAAAAGAGGTTGCACAGACTTCTATTTGGACAAGTGAATCTCATCCCAGTGATGGTTTTGATGTCCTCTTTGGGGTCCAGCTGTCAGTCTCAATGGCAAGGGCCTCTTGCACGTTTTATTTCAGATAAAACACATGAGGAAACCTTTCAGACACTGTGGAACACCCCAGACAGCTTTGAGCATCCATATGTAGCTGACAGAGACCAAACTGTCTGTCATTACATGGACCTGAATCATACACCTTATTTCAAGTTTTATCCTGAGAACAAAGAGGATAGAAAACAAAAATTGTATAGGGATAGAAAATATCAGTTGTGTAAGGCACACTAACTGCTCCATGCAATGCATTAATACAAAGCTTAATTTTATGTAGAACTCAGTGAATAAATTCATTAAAGAGTTACAGGGGAAGTAATGGTCTTAAAACACAGGCCTCTGCAGCCTCTGCTTCAATTCTTGGCTCGGGTGAAGCTTCACCTGATGAGAGGCTCTTTCCTACACATGAAAAAGAGAGTACCTGGTGTTTACCAACCTCAGTGGGGCAACATGAGGAGAAACATGACGTGGTTTGTGAACTGCCAAGGAATACTGTCTGCTAAGGGAGTAGGAAATGTGAAAAAATCTGTTCTACAAGAAACTTTAATCTTTATTTTGTGAGGAAAAATCCTCAGCAGATTCCCTGAGGTGAGGGAACAGGGGTAGGCAGAGAAGAACAAAGGACAAGTTCTTCTATTTTATACATTCATAGATAAGAATTTTAGGAAAAAAAACCCAAAGAATGAAGGTAAGGATCATGCACCATGGTTAAATAAAAGAGAAAAGTGGTCTTTAGTAAATAGGGAGAATTGAAAATGAGGGCTCACTTAAGACACTTAAAGCTTACTTAATAACAGGGCTTGGAAGGTGTGCAGTCCAAATCTGTTACGTTCATTAACCTACAGTAAACTGATGGCACACTTGAAATTACTTCACCAATAACCTTCCAAATAGTCCAGTTCTTAAGGGAAGAGAAATGTCCCTATGCACATTCCCCTTATCCTGCCCTGGCCATGGCACCAGGTGTTGTTTGCCAGCACTTCCCTGGCTCCTGGCAAGGTAAGAGTTCTCCCTTGCAACTCACAGCATCAGTGAGCTGCCAGTGTCAATACCTGCATGATGCCTCCTGTAAAGATGGTACTTACTGGCTAATACGAGCTCTCATCTGTGTTTTCTCTATGGATGCTAATTTGAATGCAATTTTAAAATTCTGTTGTAGATTATATCTGCTTCCTGTAACATGCATTGAGGCTGCTCTCTAAAGAGGCCTCTTGACTTTCACTAGAGAACTGCAGTAACAGCACAAATGACTTAGAAGGAGCATGAGTATAAACTTACAGAGATAATATCAACATTAATTATCCAGTACATCTATTCAAGCTTACACCTCATAAGTGCATTGCTTATATTTGCCTCAGTTCACTGTAAATCTCCCTTTCATTACTGTTCACAGCCCACAAATGTGACTATATTTATATATTCTAGAGGCACACATATTTATACTTTGAAAAAAACCTAAACACCAAATGTCTGATGAACAGCTCCCTTTTATCCTTAACATATTCAAAGGCCAATATTTTAGTGCTGTAATGAAATAAAATCTTTTCTTGAGCAGAAGTATGCTAGCACACTTTGATCATCACTTGTCTATTTTCAGCACATATTTGTTGACTGCTCTAGAGTGCATTAAAATAAACTAATCTTTTAGGAATGTGTTTTTGGTGTTCCAATTATGATAATTAAAAAGACAGTATTCATGCTGCTTGGATGATATGAAGTGTGCTTAGATATATCTTGAGACTCTAAAGGCAATGACACATACCTGTTGTCCTTGTTAAGCACCTATAATTAAAGGGGAAATTGACAAGCAAATGCACAGAAACTTGAAAACTTATGCCAACTAGGATTAAAAATTATTAACAACCATTATAAACTTGCATAGTGAGACACTTAGAATTATTGAAAAAGAGGAAATAAATAAATAGAACTCACATAAAGAGATCAGCTGTAGATTCGTATAATATTAAGATAAATTATATGGAACATTTTTTTAACTCTGCTCTTTGCAGCACATCTCACTTTGATCCAGCTACTTATTTCTCCGTTGGAGATATTAACAGAATCATTGGTCATTTAAACTATCAATATATAGTAAAGAAAATGCAGCAAAGCAACAGCAAACACAAAAGTGTTTGCACTAAAAAATAGCAAAATTTGGTACATCTACTGAATATGCAAGATTTGCTATATTCTCCCAAATCTAATAATTTGTTACATCATCTATTCTCTATTAATTTTCTCTTTTAGTGAAATAATACATTTTCTTCCAAGTAACTGAATAGTCAAGTTAAAAACACTAACAGCCGCCTGTATTTGAAGATCACATGGACTTGCATGGATATTCCAATATTTATGTCAGTGATACTGAGAGAGATTACTGAGAGAGAATTTGTGATCCTGCCATCAGGAGTGTCAGAGACCTCCCTGTGCTCTGAACATAGGAAGCAAAAGCAGCTGCCTAAAGCTCAGAACATCCATAGGATGACCAGGACATCCACATTCCCCTTCCCTGTGCAGGTACCTGATGATCACTCCTTTTCAGAATCCATGGGTCAAGGCACTGATGTTTCTTTTCCTCTAAACTTTTTCAACAAGTCTCCAGTGATTAATCAAGTTTGGAGCTGCTGTGTTTTTTCTGATATCATCACACAATACATTTCCATTTCCAAACTAATTGTCCTAATTTTTAGAATCAAATTTTGGAACCAGGGATTTTCCAGTTCATGTAGAACCTACTTTCCATAATCAAATTCTATTATGCATTTTAAAATTCTGATTTCTCAAGCTCTTCTGAGTAAACTCACTTACAAAGAGCAAAAATAGAGGGGCCTTGAGGACACTAAAGTCCAGTCTGTTCACTGAAGAGCAGAGGCACTCAAGCAGATAAAGAGGATATCTGGTCCATTCACTCATTTACAGAAGTGATCAGTAATAGATATGAAGGGAAAAAGTGTCAGGCAACTACCTGTGAGGTGATTCTTCTGCTAGCACATATTCCTACCTTCCAGCAGCCAGCAGCAGAGGGAACTGTCCTCCTGGACTGGGTTTATATCCTCTGTTCTTTTGTACAGAACAGAGCATCCTTTTTTTAGTTCGTCTGCCAATGCAGTGAGTAGCACAGATCCCCACAACACACCCCTCCAACTATTTGCCAACAAGGAATTGGTTCCAAACTCCTTTTCTTATCTCTGATCAGTCATTAATTTATGAAAGGGCCTTTTTTCTTGTCCCATGACAACTTTCAGTTATTGGTATTGGGAAAGAACCTCATCAAAACTGTTCTATGGAAAAAATATATCATCATATCAAGCATATTTACTCACTTTCTGAATTTAAAATAACCTCCAGTAGATTAAGAATGCATAAAGAAACAGCAAAAAACATCTCACATTCTCATGTTCACTCTTCACTGTTATATCATATGCTTATTCATTCTCTCTATTCAATCATGTTGTGGTCACAACCAGATTCCTACATATAAAGGCTAAAATGACTTGTTATGCAGATCCCTCTGACATGTCTTTTGAAAAACAGGATTTGACGCTTGCCAGACCTATTCTTCCTGTGCTGAGGCCACTATAAGTCATAGCCTATACATCAAAGCTGGTTGTTTGTAAATTTTTTGTCTAAGTTCCTTTGAAATACCTGGGAGAATATTATCTGGTCCTTATACTTGTCACAGCTCATTGTATTAATTCCTTCTAAAGTCCCTTGGGACTAATCTCTCACAAGAAAAAGCTCCAGGATTAGAACTTCCCAAACTCCTCCAATGCAAGGAATTATCTTATTTTTATGCCTTAGAGACTCTCCTCTCTCAGTGAATTTGACAAAAAGGTTTCATTATTAATTCTTATGCTCTTAGAAATTTGATCCTCGAAATCTTCATGGGCTTGCTGTATCACAATTTTACATTTAATTTGCTAGAGTTCAAACTTAATTCTTATTTTCAAATTATTCTGGTTCCTAGAACTTTTTTCCTGCTGTTTAACTAGGCCTTTAAAAATGCCACAGTTCTTGTGGCATGTGAGCAGCCCCCAGAACTTTGTACGGATTACTACTGAAAACACAGCTGCAAAGTAGTAAGGTAGAAGTTCTTCCCCACCAGCATTGATGGGAAATCAGTAGTGATGTGTCAAATGTTTATCAGCAACTTCTACCAGAGAATGTTCCTCCCACATCTCACAGGGCCTCTTGCCCCAAAAAATCACACCAGCCAGCAGTGGGAGACAGTGGAAGCCTCCCTCTGAATCTTCCCTCCTGTTGCACATCACTGTTAGGGCACGATTACATTTGTACCTCTCTCTCAGGTACAAGAGCATTTTTTTCAGAAAGAGCCACTCAAACCCTTTTCCTCTTTGAAACATTCCTAAAAGGACTGAGAGTGAGTGTCACTGTCCAAACTTCCAGGTCACTTGCCAGTAGAATGAGAAGATCAGCAGTTATGACAGAAAATACAATTACACCCAGGACTGAGGGGTTACATTTGACAACTCTCTGCCTCCTGACTCTTTGAGACACAGTGAGTGTGGAATTTTCGGTGGCTCCAGCCTCTCAGCACAGTTTTCTCTAATGGCAGAGAGGTTGGGACAGCTGAGCATTGCTCAAATTTGAAAGAACTCAATATTAAAGAAGGTGTAACAGTGATGGCTCTCATCTTTCTCTGTGCAGGCTTTCTCTCCACTCACACAAGTGAATGTCCCCATGATACACTCACCAGCAGTGGTGGCTGGAGGAGGAGCAGCTTCATGGGCACCTCAGAGCTGTGACCACCTCAGCCAAGTGCTCCCTCAGATGATCAAAAAAAATGTGACTGCTTAATGATGGCAGGCCTCTAATTAAGGCAGAGCTATCTAAATCTAGCACTAATTTTAACCAAAAGAACTTCCTAATTATTATACATGCATTACAAATGAGATCACTTAGACACAAAAGAATGTGTGTGCTTTGAAGGCAAAACTGTTTACAGAAATTGGGAGAAGCAAATACCAGACTCAAATTGCCAGTCTTCTGCTACACCTTCTTCAGTGTGATACATTAAATTTGTAACTTTCTCTCTGCAACCAAAAGAGATTCAGGAGAAAAAGGGGGAATCACTCAGTAATTTTTGAGGTCCTGTCTCTAGGGACCACAGAAGTGGTGGCAGCCACCTTCCAGACCCCAATGGCATAGAAAAAGAAGGCTGATTTAACGTGCAAAGCTAATAAGAGCAAAGAGAATTGCCAGGGTAAAGGTAACACTGTTGTACAAAGAAAGTCTGGTATAGAATTTTAAAGCCTGTTATAAAATTTCAGTTCAAAACCCCATTGAAGCAAACAGGAATGAACACCCAAACTCATAACACATCTTTGAAAAACCCAGCTCTTTTACCTTATTTGTTTCCACACTAGAATATATGCTATCTAAAAACAACTAGTGACAAAAATTAGAATAAGACAAGTAGTACTGCACATTCAGGTATTTTCTGTTAACTACAGATATCACTCCTTGAAGGTATTATACAAATCCACTGGCTACACCTTCTTATGTTTTCTGGTCTATAGCTCAGTCTTCTCTAGTCACATTTATTGTTAGATATCTGTCAATACCAGAGGACAGAACTGCTATCACTGTGTATTTATGGAGATGTGTGTACACATGTTTTTGCTACAGAAAACAGAGGATAAACATTAGGCTTTAATAAAAGTGATTTAAGCTATCAGTCACAATGGACAGAGTACAAACAAACACAGACACACATGGTCAGTGCACCCTATCTGGTACAGGGTAACTCATGGAGCAACAGTAGTTCCAATCTGTGAGAGTTCTGGGTTTTCCAGAATGATCCTCTCACTTAAGTCTCACAGCTGAATGACCAGATTTGAACTTTTCATTTTCAGTCACAAACAGACACAGTATAGACACAGACACAATAAGTACAGCTGTTATCTGAAGCCTGATACATACGTTCCCAAACAGGCACTTTATAAGGAGGCTCAGAAGGCAGATACTCACTGATCTGGTTGGTAGATGCACTATAGAAAGCATTCACAGTAGTTGGGCTTGTAAACCACCTGTAGCAAGAACAAAATAAATTGTCTGTCAGCACATTGACTTTTACCTTTATGAATCAAGCAAAGATAAAAATTGAACTCAGTAGAAGGAAACAAAAACATTAAGGAATTAAGACACATAAAAATTTAAGTACTTCTCCATTTCAGTACATGCTACCTACACCTTCTAGAACATTTAAATCTATTGTTTAATGACTTTGAATGTGTACAGTCAATGAATGCCCAACAAGAGCAATTCTTAGTGTTCCTATCATGTGATCTGTTTAATTTTTAAGTGGCCGCTGTGCTTGTGAGGCCAGCCATGCTGATGAAACAAAATTCACCCAGCAGAGGCTGCAACACTGACAGCAGCTGTAAAAACTCTCTTGGGTGTCTTTCAAACACATGAGAAGAAGCTCCCTTTTGAAATTAGAGAGCATTTTGAAACAAGTGGCTTTAGAGGCTTTGTTGAACAACTATTTGAAAAATTAGGATTATGCCATAAGCAGGTCATTTCTGGGAATGTAAATTCAAAATAAACATGTTCTGTACCCTACACAGTGAACATGACCATCCTAAACAAGCAGACTTCTTGCCAGGCATTTCTTCTCATAGCTTGTTTTCTCATATATACTGGAAGAAACCCTAGATTTGAATAGGAGTTGGACTTTGATGATCCTTGTGATTCCCTTCCCACTCAGGATATTCTGTGATTCTATGAATAGCAAATGAATCTGCTTAGCTTAAGCTCATCTATATTGACAGTGGCTTCAACCATATGAATGGAAAATCTTGCCTGACTTCAGCAAGATCCAAATCCCCTCAGATGAAATTCTGAGTTCAGTGAGCCCAAGATTTCACTATATGATTTTATAAGGAAGAAGTGAGGTAAAAGAAATAAAGATTATGATAATTAGTGGTTAGTTCATAATAACTGAGAAGTAACGCTAGTAAATGTCCAAACAGGAACATCCTGATGTCATTAGCAAAACATTACTCAAAAGTTTTATAAAGCCATGTGAAAGCAATGCAATTGCTTTGGAAAATTTGTTTTAAAGAGAAGAGAAAGGAGCTGCAAAGCAATGAGTAAGACAAAGGAAAATCTATCAGAATATGGAAAATATGTGATATCAGTGACAATGTATACACAATTCATGCTTTAAAATAGCCTCATTAATATAAGAGTCCTCTGCAGATCCTAACAACTAATGTCCTCACTTAAACCATGTAACAAAGGGGAGAGTTTTAAAATGGCAGCATTTTGTCTTTTATCGATAAATTTGACTTCTTGTTTCATTCTCCAAGCTGAGCAGCTCATTTTCCAATGCATCAACTAGAAAACCTAATCAATGAAAGCTAAAAGAGTGATGTCATGTACACATTTTAACCATCCATCACATTACAGGCTCTAATTGTCAGAGATAACTCTCCCTGTTTTGTTTATTAGGAGATTGTGAAGGGGAGGAGCAGGGGGAGGTTGTTTTCTGGTCTGTTTTCTGCTTTCTTCATAATAAGAAGATTAAATGTTAGAGGTAATGTAGTGAGATAATGGAAAATTGAAGAAAGAATGTATATGGTAAGGGGATAATGAAAAAAAATTAGGGCCTTAATTAACTACATTTCAATTTCATGTTTGTTCACAGCAGCAATCAGTTGAGCTGTTTTGAAGGATGAAAGCCTACTATTTATGCCTTGGGACCTGTGCTCCAGGCTTAGCTGTAAATCTGGAGGACTGTCCCTTTTTTGACAGGGAGAAAATCCATCTGAAAAGGAGCCATCTGAAACAGTCAGTATTTCAATTTATATTTTACTGTAAGTTTGAGCAAAGACACCTAGTGTTGTGACTTGCACCTCACCCTCTTGGCTTGTTCTGCTTAAAACAGCCTTTCTGTTCTCAAACAGCAATTTTGAAGCATGAAAAAGACTTCTGGGACAGAAAATGCTCCCTTTTTGCAAATTCCTTTTGGCCTTTTATTTCCAGTCAGAGGATCAAGGGCCTGAGATGTATAACAGATACTTCCAAACAGATTAATGTGCTGTGGTTCTTCTCTCCATCTTGGGGGGGGGGGGCTTACCACAGCTAGCTGCAGAGAGGAACCAGCACATGCAGCACAAAGAACTCTTCACTGACTGGAGACAGCTCTCTAATAGCACAAGTTTGCAATTGTTTTTACTGGGGGAGGAGCTGGTGATGCAGGTACTGGTCCCCACAGGATCACCTCACTCTGCCAAGAGCAGCAGTGAATGTTGGCATTTGGTCCACATTTACTGAGGGAGGACATCACACCATCCTCTGGCCATACTTTCACAGCTGTGAACTCGTAGACTTGGAGCTTGCAGGTTAAGACATTTCACAGCATCCCTGTCCTGACACTGCTGCTTTTCTCGTGATCTCCCACCACAGCAGCAGAGCCCATCCTGTTTGCTGAGCTTAGCATGAGCCAAAGACTGAGAGCAGCCTTGATTTTCCCACTGTGAAACTGAACTCAGCTCTTTCCAAATTGCTCTTTCTTAACGTGGCCTCAAGAACGACCCTGTATGAAATTCATTATGCTTTTAAGCAGCTGGGAAGAGGACACTTAGCATCCATACTAAGGAGTTAGGAAGAATGAGAGTTCTCTAGTAACAAGCAGAGTATTTCATATCTGACATGTGGTAAGAAACATATTTCCATTCCAGCATTTTGTTGTGCCATTCTAAGCCCTCTCAAAAAGATTTAGGAAGTATTTTCCACGAAAGAGTAGAAATAACCAAGACTGCTTCCATCCAGGTGAGCAGAACAACTTCACTTCTCATCTGCCACGCTCTTTCAGTGAGCTCCTTGAAATGACTAAACTTTCAGGGACAGTCCTTAACTAATAACACACCAAATTAGAACACAAAGGTGTGTAATAAATAGCTTTTGCTGTTAAATTTTAAGGTGAAGCAAATTTAGAAAAACTCTCCCATTCCTGTTTAAAATCAGATTCTCTGGGCATTTGCTCTAGATCTGGTTACAATTTCTGTGTGCTTTATCTACTAACAGAGGACAGAAAAAAAAAAAAAGAAACACATTACACATTACAAGCTCTTATTAATTACAAAGTAAATAAATAAAAATTCTAGAACTGTTTACGCTGTTTTTGTTTGCTATAATTTGTGGGAAAGGGGCAGCTTTGAATGATGTCCTGTAGCATTACCTATCTACTACTGCAGCAGTCAAAACCTAATTCTGTAGAGTTGACACTTGTAAGGTTGAGATTTCCCTTGTAGAAATAAAATGTGAAACATTCACTGAGATAGCAAGTGGGCAGATACTCTCTTAGTCTGTGTTCTTGAGGCTGCAATTTTCTCTCTGATATTTTCTTTCTCTTAGAAGTATAATGTGCTACATTGCCAATCATGAACAGGGAGGGCTGGGAACATTCATAACACAGGAAAAAGCTTATTAGTTTATTTAATTCTCTGTAAAGCACAAACTGAATTTGCAAATTGATCCTCTGTTTTTTGAGTTAGAAGAAATCATTCAATTTGCTGTTCAACATTCAAAGTTAGAAATAAAAAATAAATAATCATATAAATAAGGAAAAAGAACTTGTGAATGTACAAAGAATTAAGCTGGTTAGAAGTGAAAAGCTGTACAAAGTTTCTGAAAGCTGGAAAATGTCTTCCAAAGAAAATACTATAAAGAAAAACTTCTAAATGGGAGGCAACTATCAAGGTGACTTTCAAAACTGTATTTCGTCTTCTCATTGTTGGCCTCTTTTATATATTTTCCCATGTAGAAACAGGTTATTATCCTAGGCCAGGCCACCATCTGTCTCCCTTAGGAATGGGCAAGCAGCTGGATGGTAAGGCTGGGTCCAGCCTTCAGTGCCACATCCCTGCTTAAAATGAGGTTCAAAGCCCAGGGAAAGGCTCCAGGAGGCTCCTTTCCAGCCTCTCCTCTCCAGGGCAGGTCCCAGCCACACTATTTCCAGCAGCATCTCTCCATCAGACAACAGCCTGCCCAGGGTTTTTGATGGCTGCTTTTCCCTTTTGGCAGAAGGAGCTTTTGCACTGTGCTTAGTGGTATTCAGCCCAGAACCTCTCAGAGCTGCCCTCCCCTGTGGCAAACCAAGAGCCAGGGCTTACACACAATAATGTGTGGTCAAGAAAAACAGGGATAGGTCCTGGAGGAGACCCCAGAATCCTCTCATAGCACACTTCTTCTGTATCCTCTTATCAGGGTACCAGATATCTACATCCCCAGCACTGAAAAATGGAGAAAGATTTGGCCAGGTCTAAAAATCTTAGATTATATGCTGACTTCAAAAGAGAAAGATGAATAATAATGAAGTGGTGTGCCCAAGAAGTCCTCTGATGCTTTGTTATTTGCAAGTATGATATCAGTGTTAAGAAGGACAGATTCCATCTCTGACAAAAAGGTGCAGGCATGTATTTGTACACACATATATTTGTATGTGGGAATGTGTATGACTCCATGGATGGATAGGCAAATGCAAGTAAAATCCTGATTCTCCTTAATTTTTCCCCCCTACATCACCATCACCTCCCCCTGTACTAACCTTTCACTTTCCTCTGTTCCAGTTGTATTTTACCCGGATTATAATGATTGTCTTCACACACATCCTCCCACACTGCCCCTTCCAGACTCCACTGAGCCTGTGCTGTTCTGTGAGCCATATTCCTCAGCTCCTGCACAAATCCCTTTCATTTTTCTCCCTGCTGATACCTGGGCACTTTTTATCTTGTTTGATGGAGCCAGCTGTGAAGGTGACAGTCATCTCCCCAGCCAGCTGTGAGGATGGCAGCTGGCACCCAAAGCTGGTGTTGAGCACAGGTGACACCTCCCAGAGCTGTGGTGTCCTCAGGGGAGCCTGGCCCCAGGACTGGCAGCTCCAGCACCCTTGTCACAGCTTTCTGTACCAGCAGGGCTGGGGATGTCCCACCACCCACGCCCTGAGCAATGCCTCATCTGAGCTCCTCCATGCTCCCTTCTCCTGCCAGCGACAGAGGGGACAGAAGAGACAATAAGGATTTTTGGTAATTACTCTTGCTTTGGGTTTTCTCCCTTTTTTTTGGATTAAAAACTGTTGAATTCCCAAAACAATTCTTACCCACATTACTCCTTGTTTTGTCCAACTTCTTTGTCTTGTATCTCCCATCTCCTCTGTCCATCCCCTGATGGTCTTTCCCTGGTGCTTTGATTGAACTATCATTTTAATTTCACATTTAGCTGAGGAAAGTGATTCCCGTTTGAAGTAATATTATTGAAAAATATCGACTTTCTGCTAAAAGAATATAGTGTTTTACCTTTTGGGTATAATACTACTTTAGCAACTTTTATTTCATTCCTTAAACACTCATTTTCTTATTTATCTTTTTCGGACCACAGCTTTGATGATCTCATAACATCTCTCTGGAAATATAAATGTTATGCTAAAAGCTCTAAATTAGAGGAAAAAATAAATGAAGCAAATAGAAACAAAAACCCAAGGGTAATTATCTATTAACATAGCACCAAGCTTCATAAAAAATTCTGTGGAGTTCTGTGAAATGTAAAAGTTTATAAAACAAAACAGAGAAAGGAGAGGGAAAAAAAGAGAGGTAAAGGATCAGAAAGCAGTGGAGTATGATAATTTAAAAGTGGGAAGTGGCTAAAAAGTGACTGATATTTTTGAGGCCAGGTTTGACATGCCTCAGACTGGTAAGTGGGAATTATTGGTTTATTTTAATATTTTTTTTTAAAAAAGTACTGGAGACAGCAAAGATTCTTTGTGCCTTGGTGTCCCTCAGCAGGCAGAGTGACACCACTTTCAGCACCCTTTTCTATCGCTGAGGAGTTGCAGAGACAGAATAATGTCCCAGCAGGAGCCCTAATTATCCCTCCCTGCCAGGGCTCAGGTGGAGATTACCTCCAGCCCTGCAGAAGGCAGAGCAAATATCTGTGCTAACAAAGGGAAGGGACCAGAAATCAAACTGGCATCCCTCAGGCCTGAATGTGCTCTGAGGGTTGACAAGAAAAGCACTACAGTGGTGATGAGGGGCTGGCTATTATGTAGTCCTGGAAATAAGATGGTAAAGACAGGCATGAGAAGGTGCTCAGTCTTGTAGTGGGCAATTGGATAACAACCTCATTTTTTAAGTATACCCATGTGACAGCTCTCAGACTACAGTCCTTGAGTCAGGAGCTGCCTCCCCACTGGTTTCCTTAGAGTGGAGCTTTGCTGTGGTGCCAAGAACCCACAGGTTCAGCATCAGGGCTGCCCCAAGGCTGACCATTGCTATAGAGAGGCCACTGCTCTCTTGGAACTGTTACTCTGAAGAGAATGAACCATCATGGTCTACTCCTGGCATCCAGGAAAATCCCTAAAATCATCCCCTGGGGTTGATCAGTGCAATGTCAGAGAAAGCTGTGATGAGAAGGTAAAATTCACAGTTAAGTATAAGCTTATAAATAACACCTTAAACACATAGGGCCAAATAAAAACACTCCAACCATGAACAGCCTTCATTTGTCCCCCTGCCTCACAGACAGCACAGAGCCACCCTCAGAGCAAGGCGTGTTCAGTTTGAGTAGGATTTCTGGAGTCCTAAGGAAATACCACCACAGGAGCTAAGCACTGGCACTGATTTCAAAGTCTGTATGTAGAAGGAGTCATATTTAAGTAGCATGATTAGACTAATTAAGTTCTGCTTAGGTTTTAATTTGCATTTTAAGGATTTGATTACCCACCAGTAAAAAAAGAGAATGATTCTCTTATATATTTTATGACAGTTTGTGACACAATCTGCACTCTCATGTTTACAAATAAATAAAAATAACATATGTAGATTAAATTAAGTTTAATTCTGTATCATTGCTATCAGCAGCGGGTAACTAACAATGCTGATTTATATTACTAATAATAACATTCTCTTACTATGATTTCATTCCTACAAAATTTATTTTATAAATCCCTGTTATACCATTTCAAACTCTAACTGTGACCAAGAGACGTAATCCATTTTTAATTGCGATTCAATTACCCCTTTTTTCATTAAATTAACTTTAAGCTTCAAGCATGTGACTACTCTGCATATGAACAGAGATACCTAGAACTTACCAAAAAAAAAATCCACAGGAGTTTCTGCATAATGGGAATTTGCCCATCGGCTTTCTGTGTCATAACATAATGCTGTTAACATAATTCTATTAAAACTTAGTATATAACAGTATTTAATACAAAAATGAAATAATATAAGTTAAGGTATTGTTAGAAGATTATGTAAATTTGCCTTTTGTCTACTCACTCTGTTTTTGGAACTTCTTTTCTAAGCCAGTAGAAATCAGATTGGGCTGCATATTTGCGAGTTTGCAATACATTGCCAAAAAAATCATTTTCTGTAAACTTCAGCTGTATTGAAAAAGCACAGACATTTTTAAAGCATGTCCAAAGAAACAAAAGCAGACATAAAACAAGCAGAACTTTTATTTTATATGAGATAATCACCTAATTTTTTGGCGATTATCAAAGCAAGTAAAATTTCTACACTTGGTAGGAAGAATAAATATTTTATGAGCTTAGTTAAAAAACAGTGGCTGAACAGATCTGCACAAGGGTCTGGAACACTGGGAAAGCTCTTCACTGTGCAGAGTGCTGCTGAAGGAATCATAAGCACCCAACAATAGATTGCAGACTGCACATTTCTATGGCTATTATTAAGAGAGCCTCTTTTCCAGGAGGAAGTAGGCTTACTTTTATTTTTAAAAATGCATTTTAAAACCACTTCCAATAATGTAATGAAGTCCCCTTTTTCAGTTTGCTTTACATTTTATAACAAATTCTTCATATTCTGTGCCTACTGAGAGTTCTGCCACATTAAATATATACTGCCATAGGGCTCCATGATTCCGTAAGTTTCCAAATCTAATAGCATTCACACACACAAAACTAAACACGTGAGGAAAAGAGATGTTAATAGGTTATAAATCCCTGTTATCAGTTTAAAACAATTCCAGGATTTGTGAGGATGTTGCTCTTCAGATGTAAACTATAGTTTTGCAAGCATGATTAACAAGTATTTTTCACCAGACATTGCCACTTATCTGAGAAAATAATTCCATGCACTGAGTGATAGAGTTGGTCATATGCTCTGTCTCATTGCACTGCTTTCATTTCACCACCTCACCCTGCAATTTCTCTGGACAAGGACTAGGCTGGTAGAGTTGGTACTCTCAATAAATGATGCCTCTATCTAGAGTTTGTTCGTGTGCTCTGGCAAAGATGATGAACACTCTTGTATTTTAATGTCTGAACTTGTGTTTCTAGTCTGCCTGTGACTTTCAGCAAAACAATTAATCAAATGCATGCCACAGTTGGAAAATAGTAAAATATATTATTATTACTATTATTGTTATTTATTATTATTATTATTAATCATTTCCTTCCTGCCTTAGTTAGGCTGAACAGGTACTAGGGCAGGAAGGATTCCCCCACAGTATCCTTGTCCAGAAGGCAGCACAATAAGCCTATACATTGGTTAGAACCTCTTGGCATGATTGTAAGCACCAATTGTAAATTAAAATCATAGCCTGGAGAGATGAGGAGAACTTATACAGGTCATCCTAAATTGTGATATTCTGAGGTAAAATGCACTAGTCTTTTTGAAAATCATTATTTTGAGAAGAAATGCTTTTGGTTTGTTCCATTTTTATAACTAAATGCAAAATTATTATATTGTGTGCTTAACGTTTAAAATGCTTAATAGCAGGAAGGTTCTTTGCACCTAGACAGATTTAACTCCCAGCAGGCCTCATAATCTCGCTTAGATACAACAGCATTGACTTTTCAGACACAATTTAGAGCTAGCACACTTCAAAAATAAAATAAAAATAACCAGGCAAGCACGAGTCCAGGTGCATGCCAAACAAAAGACTAGGACTTGGACTTTAGACAGCAGCAAAACAGAGCAAAGAATGGCTGCAATAAATGAATAAAGCTGCAAGCCTGACACTTACTGTTTTGATGTCTTCATTAATATATGTGTCATTCATTATAAATTGAGGGTAACCAACTTTCGCCATAACTGCTTTTGCCTTTGAAAAAGAAAAAGAGAAAAAAAGTTTTGACAGACAAAACCACTTCTCAGTACACAGCTTTTTATCTTTCTTGCACAGTTTCCACTTTTTATTACTATGCTTCCCTGGAGCCATCCTAATTTAACTTCAAAACAACTTGCCTACGAGGTAAACTTGGTGCCACAGATGAGCTCGGCATCACAAGGCAGAGGGTCCAGATTCTGTTGTCAGATTATCACAGTGGGTCTGTGGCTGCCTGCAGAGCTTTTGCGTATTTACAGCAATGTGTCTGAGTGCAAAATCCTAACAGCTGATTTTCCCTACAGGGTTTGTGTTAATCAGATGGTCAAATGCCTGTTTGTACAATGTTTTGCAAAGGACAACAGGAAACAGGCTGTTTTGCTATGGCACAGTAGCTGGTACATATCCAACTGCTGAAATCGATTTGGAGCACAGATGTGAATCAACCCTGGTCCCAGCAAGTGCAGACTGGTGTTTCCACTCAGGGTCACTTCTATTTGCACCGGAGGATGGGTCCTATTCTGAAGGACACTGTACTTTCTGAAAACCATAGGACTGATCTGTGTTCAGTTCTCCAGTTTCCCTCCTTTACTTTGCAGTCTTTGCCTTTCCTCTTTTGTCAGTGGAGGTGCTAAAATAAGACACTTTTCATTAATCCTCTTTCAGTCGTGACTTGGTCCCAGTGTTTATGCACAACCTGTGTAAACAGTCCGGTGTGAAGTAGCTGTGGATGAGTATTCCCACTCTGTAAATCATGGCATAAACAGCCTTGGTAATGTCCTCACAGAAACACCAGCAGGGCACTCAGTCACCCAGAATCTCCGTGGAAACAGGTTTCCAGAGGAAAAGCACAAGTATACAAAAATATAAGATGACATACCAAGAAGTTAAATGCAACATGTCCATGGGATAAATTATAGCTATGATGGACTAGGATAATACACAACTTCCATTTTTTATGTTTTCAGGATGGTGAGTGTAACTTCTCCATAAGTCTTTGGAATTCCCTCCACCCCTCAAAAAATGCTCCTCCGTGGTCATCAAATTCTGATGTTAATAAATGAATATTGCAAGATATGAAAAGCAATAAATAATTGGCTTTTAAAATAAGTACAACCATACTAACCCTGCATTCTGCTCTCTGTGAGCAGAGTCTGGAACTCTCAGGGGTCCAATGACTTTTATTTCCTTCTTGCTGCAGGGACTGACTGCTCAAGGGAAGATTCCCCTTCCTCCACATACCCTTTCCCATTCCCCCACTTCACAGAATCTCAATACAGCAGTGTCTCCTATACAGCAAGAGGGAAAACTAGCTGTTCCACAACTTGAAGAAGAAAGGTGATGGAGGATTGCCTCCATTTAACCAGTCATTCTGTCTTTCTGTCTCCTTTTTTTTTTTTTTGTGAGAAGAAAGGCCTCTTTTCTTCAAACTCCTTCAATTTCTCAGTCTCACTTGCAACCCAAAGTCATAATCCTCCATTTGTGACATCACAATTGTGGTTGAGATAATGAAGATGTCACAAACAGAAGATAACAACTTCAGGTAGGAAATTAGCAGCAGGAGTAGACGATCTCTTAAGCAAGAAAGATCCCATTGTCATGCAAATTGCCCAAGTAATAAAAAAAGCAATGGAAGAAAAATGCTGAATGGAAAATATGAAATGATCCAAATTAACTCTCAACAGAATGTTTTCTCACTTTGCCAGAAGGTTCAGCAGTCTTTCATGATATTTTAAATGCTGTGGTGGGGAGGGAGAATAAAAAACCAAGAAGGGAGCACAATTCTTCTGCAAGTTTGTATGCAATCAAGAGGTCTAAATTTTTCCTGGTGGTGTTGTCAGGTCCAACGGACTGAACTTTGCAAGGAATCAGAAACTTTCCTTTACCATTTCCCATGTTTCAATGCTAGTTTAAATTAGCTTTGGAAAAGGAAAGAGCAAAACCCATAAGTTTTAATTTCTTATAAGTCAGCTACTTAAACAAACCTGGTGAATATCAAATGTTCTGCATGAGTTCATCACTTGCTTTGTGACTTTCACATTTGATGTTGTGAGATTGAGATTTTTAAGCATGAGAATAAAATAGTTGGACACTACAGAGATTTTTTTTATAAAGGCAATATAAAACCCTAGTAAATAACAGTGTGTCTCGAGATTTTTGAGAGCAAACTCAAAAGGTAATGCTGCTTCTAGTCCTTTGATGCTCTGTTAATGTCTAAGGCTGTCTGTATTTTGTGAGATAGATAGATAGATAGATAGATAGATAGATAGATAGATAGATAAGGAGGAAATGTTATATTATTGTATTTATTACTTAAAAGGCATTACCACAATATGTGTGGTGTAGCAATCTGAGCAAATAAGACAGACAAACCTGATGCTGACAGTGAAGGATGTTTGGCTGCTGGTTAGGGAAACTGTTTCCTATAGCCAAAGCAAAACTCATGAGAGAGCACAGGAACCCTTCTGAAGCCCTTGGGAATCTCTCTGACTGGGATTTCTCCTAGAAGCTTTGCATCAGATGCAAACCTTTTCAGCTGAGCCCAGCACACAGCCCAATTTATTTATACAACTGACAAATTAGAAAGTATCATATTGAGAGCAGGTTTCTAAATTTGCAGTAAATATCACTTGTGTAATATTTAACAGCAGTTGGGAGACTCCTTATTTATACAGCACAAGGAAGTGGAAAACATTTCTACAGCTTGCTTACTCTTTGATAATGATGTCATTATTTTCCACTTGATAGGATTAAAAGTATGTATAAGAGACCACCAGCCTTCCAGGAGGCAAGCACAGGGAGTCAAATGAAATGTGACAAATGTACAGGAACCAGCCACGTGGCAATGGCATATGAATCCACCATAAATCCACCATGCACAACTTTTTATGGTTTAAAGGCTCATTTAACTCCTTTCTCTAATTTGCATATTAAACAGCCATGTGTACAGGAGGAAAAGAGGCGGTGGTGCCTCCCCCAGGCATCACTGAGCACTCAGCCTGCTTGGGCTGTTGGGTAAATTAAGGGAACTCAGCACTGCAGGGCTCCTCTCCCCATCACAAGCAAGAGGATCTCAGAGGGTGCTTTAGGGTAAGTCATGAAGACTTTTCTATCCCAACAGCCAGAGACAGCAGGCTCTGAGGCACAGGAGCCAGAGTGGGACTACTTCCACCACTCCTTGTGCATGGAGATTTCCCCATCGCCTTCAACACAGCCAGGATTTTACCATCAGTGTGTATCTGTTCACAGGGAGAGCATTGCAAGTCAGTTTACTACACAGACAAAATAATAAACGAGCTTTCACTCTCTGCCTAACAACCTGCCAACGTGGGAATAAACACGTGTTTCAGTGCTCCAAAGCAGCCCAGATTCCAGCCTATTCAAATTCTCACTTGACAGCCGAGCATGTGAGCATTCTGAGAGCCTTTTTACCTCTCAGAGTATGATTTGGATATTTTTTACAACACTAACTACTGACATATTTTACTTACTGTAAAGAGAAAACAAAAAAAATCGTATATATCACTACAAAGTTTTATGAGTCTGACAGACATCTTCTGTATATTAACTTGCCTCAATAACTTTGTGAAGATCATTTTTAAGCTTCTAAATATATAAAAAATTAATACAATTACAGGTCACTGAAAAATTACCATAAAATACATTGTGAAAGCTAACATCATTCATGGCAACGTAATGTTCCATTTAATTACAAAGATTAATTCAACCTTTATATATGTGCCCAGTCTTTTCATTTTTCATTGAGAACAGATGATTCAAAAGCCATCTGGTAAAACTGCTGCATAAATATCACTGCATCTATCTAGGGTTTACATAGAAAAACTAGGAAAATAGAGTGATGGATCTTGGCAAAACACAGGGAAGTTCCATCACAGGGCTAAAGCCCAAACTTACAGATGTCAGTAGGAAGTCACTACTGACTTAAGTGAGAGATGGATTGAGCTCACCCTAATGATGCACAGTATTTTCTTTGTGGGAAAATGAAATATCAGGGATTTTCACATTGTCAACTACAAAGGAAAGTGAAGTGGAAACTCAAACATGAACACTTGGCCTGAAATGACAATTTTTAACAGTACTTGATCTGCACTGAACTGTCTAATCCATACTCAAGAATACAGATTATCATTGTTTATCTCTAAAACTTGGCTTAATTGTCCTCTTTTTGTTGCATGTCACAATAATAGAAACTGTGTAGACTTTTCAAGAACTGGTGTTTCATTTAATAATAATCCACATACCACCACTTCACACTGCACCATAACCATCCCCTCTGTATTACAATAATTATTTTGAATGCTCTAAAAAAATGGCTAAAATAATGAAGACAGAAAATACAGCTATTATTCCATCTTTGTAATAGCTTGAGGCCAAGGTTAAAGAAAAAATAAAATAAATAAGTGACTTATGTGAATAATGACACCCATGTACACATAAAATTGCTTTCAGTTAAATGCACATTATAGTTTCAAAAGTAGCTGAGTCCATTTAACAGCTCTGTGCTGCCAGATGAAAGAAAAATCCGAGTCCTTGTGCTTCTTCCCTGCTCTTCTCACCTCTGTCCATAGCTCTTCTCCTGCTGCACCCACAGCCTCCAAAGGCTCCCTCAGCTCAACACATCTTTCTGTGAGACCACTTAACACATCAATAACACAGCAGAAATTTAACCAAGCTTTTCCTCAGCTAATTTTCTGCCAGATCACTGAGCTGAATCATTCATTCACTACATGGAGAAACCCAACAAGTTCTGGAACTTTTACAAACCAAGTGCTGGTGACACATGATGTGGCAAAGTGGAGAAGGGTTATGTGGTACAGGAGTTAGCTCCTCCTCTAAATGGTCTTTTAAAACCAAAGCCTCACTCAGAGAAAACTTACTGACAAGACAATACTATTTAGTACAATTAAAAATACCATACCTTATAATGCTAGGAAATAGAGAGGAAAAGGGATGCAGCAATTCCTAAAACAAGTGTTCATTGAGATTATATGTTCAGTCTTAATATCTACTATTCAGCAAGACAATATTATTATTACCCACCATAAAGTTTAAAGCATCTTAAAGTTTAGTAGGACTACCATGGATGAAAGAGTCAGAAAAAGCAACAAAGTACATCAGTGCCACTCTTTCCTATCCTAAATCTCTTCTGACTCTCTGGAATACAAAGATTCAGTCATTGGTTCAAGCACTGTGATGAAAGTTTCACTGGAATTAACTTTTCATCTTAAATTAATCCCACATGAAATGATTGTTTTTTTAAGCAATAGAACTGGACTAGGTCAGCGAAAGTGTGAAATTAGCATCTTTATTTCAGTCTTACTTATATAAACATACTAATTGACTGTGATATTTTCATAAGCACAACTCCTCAGTTCAATGCAGCACTACCATTAATAGACCTAGTCATGTTTTCTCCTTCCACCAGAAACTCATTCTGCTGCCACCTTTGCTTTAATTTTGCTAAGAAAGAAAATTTCTTTGTCCATTTTATTTTAATTCAATTTTCCATTTGCAATCTCTATATGACAATTAGCATGACGCTGTTATATCATACACTGAATATTATATGTGAGAGACATATATATTCTGTCTTACACAAACAGAATGTCAGATCTGCAATACCTTTCTTTATGGCACACAGAAAGGACTTTAATCTTTGAAGATATAAGTGCACTTATACTGCAGACCAGCACAACTGAGTTCCTGGCACAGGATGTGCTTACCTGCTAACTATTCCTGTCCAAAGCACCGGGGTGAGTTTTAAGGGTCTTTGGATTCTCAGTAGAGCTGGAATGATGCCCATGGACCAGAACAAAGAATGATGCCCAGATATGCAAAATGACTCAGCTCTGGCAGCACACCAGCAGTGGCAGGACAGCTCCAGCATGGGGGTTTCTGCACTGGATTCCCCTCTGCACACCTGTGGATCACCTGGGGCAAGACTGCACCAGGGTGTGTGGAGAGTTGGGAGCTCCTCCTGCTGCACTTCAAACAAGCCAGAAACTGAGGTGTTGTGGTCTGAAGACACAGACTATCATTAGTACCATGCTGATATAGATATAGATACATGCCCCATGGTATGTGCTGCTAAGCTGCCTTTGATAGGACTCATGCCAAGCTAGGCTTGGACTCTTACTAAAAAAAATACTCCTCCTGACTTTATTTTCAGACAACACTCCATGTTTTCCAATACAGTTATCTCTGAAAATCAAACGACCAAACACACTCCCCCAACTCAAAATTCTCTTTGTGTTTTGAAATTGCCTTAGATATCTTTAGTGAGAAAATTTTGCACCAGGATCCTAAGCATTTGCAATAGCAAAAAAAACCCCAAAAAACAAAAAACAAAAACAAACAAAAAAACCACCTTCGGCTGGTCTTTTTCACATTGCTGAGCTGCAGAAATTATTATATTCAGTTTTCTATAGAAATGCCTTCCTGGACCCATTTTACTGCTCACCTCCAGAACATGTCATGAGTTGACCCATACTCCCATGTTCATGCCACCTCTTGATAGAAACGCAACCACCTTAATCCAAAAATCTTTTGTGCTCTTTTGTTTTAGCTCTAGGCAAACAGCAGGCTTAAGAAAACCCACGGTGCTAGCAAAATAAAAGTTCCCCAGGGACCCAAAAAACCTCTGTGTGCTGAGGTCTCTGGCACTGGACACAGAGAGGGGCAGGCTCAGAGATCAGGAAAGGGTGAGGAAGCTCTCTCCCCATCATAATTGTGTGGGATATGATTTACCACAGCATTTCTTTTCCAGTTTTATGCAAAACTCTGAATAACCTGTTCCAGAAAGGGACAACTTCTGACCTTAGCCTCTGCTTGAATCAGTTTACATTCATTTAACATTTTCAAGGTTAAGCAAAGGTTGCTGGGCACTTTTTTTTGAACTGAAGAATAGCATGTGAAAAATTCCCTTTTCATTTCTCATTTCACCAGTGAGCTTCAGCCACAATCTTGATGCAACTGAAACCAGACATGGCAGAGACTCCTTTTAGTTTTGAGACAACTCAAACTCAACTGAGAACTTAAACACCAGTATTCTTCATAACCTGAATGTTTTATCTCTGAGGAGGAATTCCTTTTGCTTGAACAGGGACCCTGACCAGCACTCGACCAGTAAGCATGTCACTATCAGTTGTCCATGCCTTGTAATGTATGGGGAGAAAGCAGATGGGTGCATAATCAAAAACATAGGCTGCAGAATATAGAAAAAATACATTCAGAAAATATTTTACTCTCTACTCAAGATCAAATTCCTCCCTATTCAAAACCTTTAAATTTTTTTGCTTTTAAATAAATTATATTTAGGTATTTTCACACTGATGAACCTCATCTTATATGCAGAAAACTGAGCACAAGACACTTCACAACTTCCTCACAAAAGAGGGCAGCTGAGGAAGCCTTTATTCTTAGTCACAGCATCCTGGCCTCTAAAAGGCCACTAAAGGAACAAATTCCTGAGTCTGACGAGCTCCTTGTGGTAAAGCTCCTTCACAAGTAAACTCCAGCAATACCAGTACCTGAAGCCATTTAAAATCTCACAACTTTGCTTCAGACCCCAGTGACTGGTACAACACCTGAGCAAGTTGAGCACTGCTGGTTCACACTCCTGCTCGTGGACAGCTCAGTGCCAAGGCTGAGGGTCCAAGGTGGGGTCCCACTGCCCTGCCCTGCTGAGCTCCTCTCCCACTCCCAGCCAGCAGGCAGCTCTCCTCTCCGTGGGCATTTCCAGCACATGGAGACCACCACAGCCAGGAAATGCACTTTCATTTCGGAGTAGGGGAGTGCCAAGCAGTTAGCTGAGCATGGCCTTGTAGACTCTTCCACACAGAGAATGGCTCTTCTGCACCTGCATGTCTGCTACTGCTGAGCTGGGGGACTACACTGCCTTTGCAACTATACCTGCACAGGAGACAGGGTTACTTGTAAAAACAACAAAGATAGTGAAAGTTAAAGCTGAAGAGTCCAAGACTTTGAAGGGTAATGGAGGATCTCTTGCTCTTTGGAAGAATTACTCTGTCATTTAGCATAACAATCATCTCACTTTGAGGTTCTGCCATAAAACCTTCAGATTCACCCTGGTCCCTGAGCATCTGCAGGTGTCTGTCCATCTGTCTCCCTCCTATTTCAAGCATGAGATTTTTCACAAGTATTTTGATGTCATGCACCCATTCTGGTCTTATGTAGTCGTGGCTGAGTCTGAAAAATGACAGCTGTGAGATCAGGGTTAAATACAATTTCCTCTCCCTTCACCTGTTTTCCACTATCTGTTTGCACGGTGCTCAGATTATTAATGGAACTGACATCCCTGCACAACTGAGTGAGCAGTAGCAGCAGCCAGATAACAAGGGAGAAGCTGACAGCAGCAATCTAACCCCAGAGATAAGAGATAAGCAAACATGCCATGGCTATTAGTTTCAACTCTGGCCAGTGGAGAAGAACATCTCCTGTGGTTAGTGATCAGGAAAGTCCAGCCTTCCTGTGAAGGTTAAATTAAATTTAGGATGTGATAGATTATTCTTAGAGTTCAAAAATTAAAGTTTGTGATGAAAAATAAATATTTGATGTAAAAGAAGTAAGAAAGAAAAGGAGATGTTAATCTGATAGAAAGTGAAGACCTATTTTTATTCAGAGAAAACATGGAACACTTCTACTCTAGGAGGAAAGTACCACTCTCTATTTCTCACGGGTGAAAAAATGTTACTCTAAAAATTGGCATTTTCCAAACAGCTATCTCAGGAATGGTGCAGGAGTGGCAGCCTCAAAATCCTGACCAAATTCCAAACTAGGTAAGTAGTGCACACTTTTCAAATCCCTTATGTCATTTCTGAGCATCATCTACTTTCCTTCCAGCTTCCTATTGAGTTGGAAGAATGAAGAAGGAGGATTGGACTGTTCAGCCTCAAAAAGGGATGACTTGGAGGGAAGCTCATCAAAGCCTGTAAGTATCTGAAGGGAGAGTGTCAGAGGATGGAGCCTTTTGGAGGCTCTTCTTGGTGGTGCCAAGCAATAGACCAGAGGCAGGAACTGATGCACAGGAAGTTCCACCTGAATATGAGAAAGAATTTCTTCCCTGTGCAGGTGACCAAACACTAGAACAGATTGCCCAGAGAGGGTGTGGAGTCTCCCTCACTGGAGATGTTCAAGAACCATCTGGACACAACCCTGTGCCATGTGCTCTGGGATGGCCCTGCTTGAGCAGGGAGGTGGGACCACATGACCTCACTGTGATCTCTTCCAATCTGACCCATCCTGTGATTTTGTGAAAGATGAGTTAAACCAGGAAAATAAACCCCTAGTGATATATTTACTGTGCAAGGGAATTGCAGACATGTTTGAAAAGAGTAAAAATGTGGCACATTTCAACCTTATGAGAAGATTTGCTCATTGCTCCCTGCAATGCAACTACTCAATACAACCAGGCCCTTGAATTTTTTGCATCCAGAGACCACCCTAATTTCAGAATGCTCACTTCCACAAAGGAGGAGCATGGCTAAGGTTTAATTGGCACTCAGTAAAAGTACACTTTCCAATTTAGAAATAGCAAGGTTGTTTCAAGAATATCTGAATCAAACTTTCCAGTAAAACCAGTAAATTAGAAAGTCAGCCATCACCTCTATAGGCTTTTGAATAGGAATGAAGTGTCTAACTGCAATTAGAGCCTTTGGAAATTTCTCCCACTTTTCTTAGCTCTTCTGAAGTATGTCTAGCAGTTTCTATGAGTGCTCTGAAGCAATCTTACACTTTGTGAAGTTCTCTGTCATCCTTGAAGCAAAGATATAAAGTCATCTTAAAGGAAAATGTAAAAGGTGTCTTGCAAGCTTTAGTTTTGAAACTCCATCCCTCTCTTTTACCAAGTATTGTTCTATCAGTTTTGTGCTGGCTTTCATTCTGGAAATAGCCATTGAAATCAGAGGCACTGGGTCTCAGGGCTGGTTCCACTGTCATATTTTTGCATTAGTTTTCATAGGATGGGTCCCACAGACCCCACAGGATTCAAAAGGCATTTTTAATTTCTGCAGAGTACCCAGTAACCACTTTCAAGACTGGATGATTTGTCATCTTCATTCAAAAGTAGCTTGGCATTAAGAAAGATTAATTTCAGCTCCTGAAGCTGTGGTCCCCAGCCTTTTTTATGGGCTTGCCTCAGATCTCAGTGAAATGTTATTTTTCAGAACTGCATCTAGTGCATACCTTGGACAGGCTATGTGAAGAAAAGCAGGAGGTTCCATTCTCCCAGCATGTATTGCTGTGCCAAGACTTTACAGAAGCAAGAGTGAGCACAAAAAGAGAACAAGCAATGATGATTCTCTGGTTTCTGCACTACCATAACCTAGGAGAAGGTGACATTTTTCATTCAAGCAGAAAGAGATTCTTTTTACCCACAGAGCACAGTGAGGCAGTGGGACTCATTGCTTTGGGAAGTTGTAGATGATGAAAATTGTTGTGGGTTCAAAAAGCCATTAGAAAACTCACAGCAGGAAAATATGAATAAATACCAAGACAGCACTTCTGGCTCAGGAAGCAAGTGAGCTGCAGTTTGTCAGAGGCCAGGGAAGGACAGTGGGAATGTGTCCCTCATGCTCTCCCTGTCCTCACATTCACCTCTAAACATCTGCTACTGTTTGGCCCCTGTCCGAAACAGACACTGGACTCTGCTCTGAGCAGTAAAACTGTCATGGTCAGAGCGAAATCACCCAAATGTGAAAGGACAGAGACCATGGAGAACTGGGAAAGGGGGTTGTGGCTCAGACAATTGACTGCAGGGCTGGATAGGGCCAGCAAGTTCTAGCTGGGAAATGAATGGCTTCATTGGGATAACCCACAGACACCCACCTCCTTTAAAGTACCTATACTTTGTAAAATCAGGGCTTGTACAGGCGGCTCTTGATTTCCTAAGGGCTATTGGCCCAAATTACACGGTGCTGTCTAGGGAGGTTTGCTGTAGTTCCCTGAAGAAGCAGAACAAGCCCTGTAGGCTAAACAAAAGTGCCTAACACTGCCCGAGAGAGCCACCTATAGCTAGGCATGGTCCTGGTATTTTCCTGTGCTCCTCTTGACTCAGTCTTCAGACTCAGATGTGGAGAAAACAAATGTTGCATGTACAACTTCCTTAGAAATAAAGCAAAGCAGCAGGCAAGTTCAGGAGCCAAATGATTGCACAGTGACCTTGGGATTTGTGCTCCATGACTTAAGGAGGTTAATAATGTTACAGAAAAATCTTACTAGAGGAAAAACAAGCTCTTTTTTTGGCTTATCATCCGTGCTTTAAAAATAGTACTGCAAAGCAAGAAAACCTAACTTTCAAATAGGAAGTTATTCCTGTGCCATAGTCTAACAGGATACTTTACAAGGGAATTGCAGAATCGAAGAAAAACGTCTTTTTTCAAGCCTCCAGTTGAACCCAAGAACAAAGGGCATTTTAGGAAGGAAAAATAGTGATTAATAAAATAATGGTTCCTGCCCAGGAGTGGGAATAATTTAACATGTCAGTAATGATCTTCCATTGAATTATCCTTTGAAGAGCAGAAGCAATAAATTACCATTTTAAAGAAGCGAGCCCTCATCACACAAATTACATCAATGGAGTTTCAGTTGTGGGTTCCCCCTTTCCCCTGTGGCCCACCATGCCAAAACACAGCTGTCAATAGCATTTAGCCACCACAGCCAGCTGCATTCTGCACTTTCACTGTAAGGGAAACAAAAGGGTCTCCCTTGTCTCCCCCCACCCTGCAGTCCCGCTCAGAGGCTGTGACATGGCCCTGGGTAACTCACAGAACATGCTGAAGAGTGCTGCCAGACACACCCTTGGAGCTGCACCCAACTGAATGATTTCTCTGTTCTGAAAATGAGGGGAAAATGTAATGACCCTCACAAAAGGGAGACTAAAAGAGCAAGAACAGAAACCTGTTTGGGGTGTTGGTTTGTTTGTTTATCAGAGCGTCCCATTGAAAATTCGGGGTGTTAACAGACATACTTGCAGCAAATTTGAGATAATAGTCAAATACGGTACAATAAAGAAGGGCTTGAATAGAGCAGAGGAGTAAGGACAGGAGAGAAAAAACAGCATCACAGCACAGAGCCGAGCGCTTCTCTCGGACTCAGAACTGCTTTGGAAGCAGCGTGAGCTCCATCCAGAGAGCCAGGTGAGAACTGCACGTGAAGGCAATCACCTAACCCTGATAGAAACCTTTTCTGTAAGATGATCTGGTTTAAATTCATCTTTCGATCACAGAAAGAAAGGAATGGAGGGAGGAGAGAGGTAAATTATTAGATGTTATCTCATGATATTGTTTTGTTACAAAAGGAATGTCAAACCTTAACTCCAAACTATGCAAGGGCTAAAGAGATTATTCTCACATATCAAGGCTGCAAGACAATTGTTCCCTGTGTCACATGGAGTAGTAGATTTGATCCTTTTAACATCAAATTAGTAGTGTCCCCTCTGAGTAACATAAAACAACAGGACAGACACAAAGAGTCACAGATGGAGTGATTAGATAGAGCTGACAAGCTGCCTAAAGCAAAATTCAAGAATAGTTTCTACCAAAGGGTCTTTTGTAAGTCCTTTGGAGGTCGATGGTTCCTTTGATTGCAAAGCATCAGGCTGACAGCAAGGTATACAAATTTGCCCTCAGCCATGCACAAAAGAAAGGTGAGCATCAGTCAGAAAACAGGAAGCAGAAAACACATGAAACAGTGAGTATCTGAATAACAGAGGGGATTTGCAATTAATTCTCTTTGAAACCTGCCATGTCCTTTCCATTACAATGTTGTCATCTAAAGATACAATCACCACAAGGCTCTCTATACCCATTGTCCAGACACCCAGATCCCACACTGACCCTCTTTTTCTTCTTTCCGGAAATGAGTACAAAATTTGTTAATGACCCAAATATGCCTGGAATTAAAGAAAAACTAAAGGCAAATTAAATAGATCACATGGAGCAGGCACAGTAAACAAAACCACCATTAAGTTTCTGCAGTAAATTTCTTTCCAGAGCATTTGAACATTTCAAGAATTTAATGAGATTAAAAATACAGAGGATGAGCAAAATATATGAATCAGTCATTTCCATGTAGGATACAGCTCTGCCATGGAACTTAGGGCAGAACCTCCAATCTGCACTACTACAAGGGACAATGTGACAGTTACTGATGAAAACATAAAAGGCCAAAGCATCCTTTACCTAACTAATAGCTTTCTTTCTTTACTTAATTAATAGAATTAGAACATTTTGGTTGGAAGGAAGAACATGTTGTCCAATGGCCAGACCACCTCAAGGTGACCAAAAGTTAAAGCACTGTGTTAAGGGCATTGTCCAAACCCCTCTTAAACACAGGCTTGGGCCATCGACTACCTCTCCAGGAAGTCTGTTCCAGTGTTTGATCACCCACTTGGTAAAGAAAAGCTCCCTAATGTCCAGTCCAATCTTTCCTGATGAAGTCGCTTCAAACTGTTCCCACACATGCTGTCACTGGACCCCAGGGAGAGATCAGCACCTCCCTCTCCACTTCCTCACTTCAGGAAGATGAAGAAGTGGCCCTTCAGCTTCCTTTTCTCCAAGCCAGACAGCCCCCAGGTCCCTAGCTGTTGCCCTGCACCCTCTCTCTCCCAATTTATACTTGGAGCCTGGTGTATCTCCAACCTGGGTGCAGAGTCCAGCATATGGATGACATTTATTGACAAAAAAATGCAACTTTTACAGATTTCTACAATAAAGTAATACTGGGAGTTTTTTAACCAACCAATCTCCCTCATAAAATTCATGCTTGTCTGTGCTGCTTTATTAAAGCCTAAGTATTGAAAAAGTAACAGCAGAAAGTGCTAGGCTCATGAGATTTAATTAGAACAGTGTAATAGATTTTGAAGGTTCTGTTGTATTATAAAACTTAGATTTCCCCTGTGAATTATCTGACCCTACATGTAATGAATCTATTTCTTGAATTAAAAACATGAACATCCAAGAGTTCCAGGACAAATAGAAGATCTATCATTAACAATAAAGAATAGTTAATAAACATGCACACATTCCATGTCTGGAAATCTACCAAATGTCTCTCTAGGCTCTTTCCTTCCAGCCAAGTAGCTATTTCTGTGAATCTGAACTTAAACTTGTAGACGTAAGCTGTATCACATAATTGCTGCTGCAGTATCTAAGGCATTACATAACACTCATGTCTTACAAGTTTGACCTGGTTCCTATGTCAGCAAACTATGAAATGGCTTTTTTAGTTCGGTGAGAATGATTTTAAACCATTGGCTATTCATGTGATAGTACTATGGTTTGTAGTATTATTTTTGTTGTATTTAGGGAATTTAGTTTGTCATGCATTGCTCAGCCCAGACTCACCCCACTAACTTCAGAACCTTCAATGCCATGTCTGAATTGGGAGCAAAGTGCCATGTGCTTCCAAAATGTGTCAGAGGGAAACAGCCATCTCTACCTATCAAAGATCTAGCCTGCCTTCTGATGAAAACCCTCCTTAAAATGGGAAAAGGAGAGTTTTTTTAGGAGTTCACTGGGTTTTGGCAATGTTTGTATTGTTTCCCTGCTGAAAGGCAGGAAGGAAATTTTGAACAAAATCAGTAAGCAGGCTGTTATATAGAAATATCTTTATTAAGGAAATCATTAGAAAATCTTTCTGCTCTAATTTTGCATCAATTTTAACAAATTTCTAAATTACAGATCATTATATCTCTAATGGTATTTCTAGTTAAAAAAAAAAAAAAGCATAACAGCCAGTAAGAAATAACTGCAGCCCATTTACCACTAAGTTAGCAGGAAATAAATGTCATTTTACTATTGTTCTCTTGCTATAGAGTTTATGGGTGTGTTTATGCAGCTCTATTTCATTTGCAGGTATATGAAGAGCACTGCTGTATAAAATGTAAGTGGACTGCATATGGAATTTAAATCTTTCCAATGATAAAATGGCTCAACAGCCTTTTCATTAGAAATACTAAAAAACTCTGAAGGCTGTATTTGCTTTTAAATCAAAACACTGCTATTTTTATTAAAGCACAGAGGGCAGGAGCAGTTCAGCTGCACTTGCCTGTCAGTTTATTCAAAGAGGGTCCTTACTAATTCACTGATATCCCATTGCCTCAATAAATATGGAGACAGACCTACACAACGCCCTCCACTTCTCTTTTTATATGCCCCCTCCAATTGCTGCTCTGGGAGCTGAGTTCTGCATCTGGACAATCTTCCTTTCCACTCATCATATGCTGTAAATGTGGGAATAGAGTGAAAAGGAGGTTTTGAGTACATCCTCCTGCCTTCACCTTTGCCTCCTGCATTTTATTGTGACTTTATCTGAAAGCAATCAGTAGCAGTAATGCCATCCTTGATTATAACACTTCCTAACTGGCATTATTCTGTCAGGAAATGGATGTTCAGCTGGGATTGTCATTACATTCTCAAAAGACTGCTCTCAATTCAGGCCTCCCACCACAATACTGGAAAAACTATGAAACCTGAATTGTTCTCATATCCCCTTCTAGGCTGGATCCTCCATCTTCACAGCAAATACCCTCAGCTGTCACAGGTGCTTTAGGCACCGTTTTCTGTCTGTAGATTGGTGTGTCCCTGGGATCCCAGTCAAGGTGAAGACTTTGTCAGGAAAAGCCAAATCTGAAATAAGCTCATAGGCTACATCTAGAGCCAGATAGGGAAAGGTGGATGCAAAGGAAGAAGAGCAAGGCAACAAAAATAACTCCTGCAGAGAAGCAGGAGCTCAGATGGATCAGCATCCAGAAAAACAAATGCTTCCCTTCACAAACAAAATGATCAGGAAGTAACTGGAACTGCAAGTACAGTCCATGACATACTGTTACCACTCAAGTTAAATCTTTATCATAACAGGATTTTACTTACTCAACATTTATATTTATTACCTTCTCATGAGCTTTTCTTTTTGTTTCAGAGTCCATCCAGTCGTTTTCCTTTTCTAACATGTCAATAAAAGCCCAGCGAATTCCTTCAGTCAATTCCTCCATCTGCAAAATATTTAGTAAATCCCTCCCCAGTAAAATATATAAATATATCATGGCAGAATTATTTTAAGGAAAGCTTTGGTGTATGTAGGAGGGATAGACTTGGTTAGACCATAAATGATTACAGATCAGATGGTATCTGCTGTCCTTTCTTGAAGGCTCATTTCTGCTTTCTCCAGTATTAGGAAACTTCTTTTGAAGGTAAGATTTTTTTCCATCTTCTTTCCCTTCTGGTATCACACACCCTGTTCATTGCTGATCATTTCATGTCATATTTGTGAGAATACCCATCTTGAAATCATAAAAAACACAGAGATTTGCAGTCCTTTGGGGAGATTTCCCTCCCTTAGGTTCTAGATCACTGGCTCATGCAGAAGGAGCCAGCTGAAAGGCATCTGCACAAATAAAGCCTTTCCTGCAGAGAGAATGTCTGTGGCCTGGTGTGGTTAATGTGAGACTGAGACACACCTTATTAATACTGGCAAAGAACTAAATTTGGGCTGACAGCATCATGATCCAAATGAAAACCAGTATCCAAATATTTAGCCTGTATTTAGCTGCATTTGTGAAGCATTGCTACCCTTTACTTACTGCAGGGAGGGAGGCCCTGGCTCACAGCACTGAGCAGCCTTAACTGCTTCTGTGGTCCTGGACCACCAGTGACAGCTTGGATCTGTGCAAAACTGGGAAAGCCCACAACCACTTCATCTTGGCTGCTTCTTCAGACACCTCTGCAAAGCCAAGACCACATCCCAAGCAAGTAAAAAATAATAATAACAGGGCTTCTCAGTGAGTGTGCACACTAAGAAAACGCTGAAATGACAGAAAACAAGAAATATAATGGCTAAGATATGCATTATATGAGTCTAAAGAGCCCTCATTCCTATGGATCTGTCTGGCAACCCAGAAAAGTGTCTGCAACCAGCTGCTTCCATTTCCATCAGCAGATGAACCCCATGACAGATAGCCATGGGGAATGCTGTGAGAGTGAGGCAATGAGAGGAATCCAGAGCCACTGCTTGAGTCCTTTAGCACAAACCAGAGTTAAGACAGCACAAGACATGACAGACACCCATTAGATGAAGACTTATTGGAACTTTGTGTTATCAGTTATGCTACATTTAAAAATAATGAAAATGTCAAGCAGCAGAGATTTATATAATCTTATTCTATAAATCTAGTAGATCTGAAATGTCATGAAAAGCAGGGACTAAACCCTCAAAAGTAACATTACTTTTAGCTAAATTGTCATAATGTATCAGATTAATATTTTAATCTGGAACTGTCCTTTATTTGTGGTGCAGTCAGAAAAAAATGTAGCAAAGTTCCTTAGATTATTCATTTTTTCCTACCCTTTTCAAAAAACATTTTCCTATTTTTAGAGTCAATATGGGTCAATCAGAGCACGTCTAGCATTAAATATGACTAAAGAGTGAACACTCACAGTAAACTGCATCCCAGGAAATAAGGTAACTTAAAGATATTGATGACAGAGCACCGACTCAATTAACTTCTCTCACTAATGAGGTGAACTCCCTGTATTTGGAGGTTACAAGTTCAAACTCAAGCTCTGCAGCTGGGCCCTGGTGTACACTTAGGCTTTATGCAGCAGCTGTAGCTGCAGGGGGCAGGGGCAGAAACCTATTCCTGCTATCAAAGTTATTACTGAAACTGCTCAGGCGTATCTGTAAAAAACACTGCAGGCACTCTGAGTTAGAAGCAGTGCTATATTTAGACACAAATAATGTCTTTCTTGATAAAAGAAGTATCTAAGGTATGAAACATCAATCACAAAACATGGGGGGGAAAGAATCCATATTATCCCTAACTCAGGATTTGCTTATCATAGACAGATACATGCCATAAGCCAGAAAAAAGAAAAAGAAAAAAAAATAACTGTACCAATACGAGTGCTTTACTCACATGCTTTCTTACTGCTTAAGAAAGAAAAGTAGAACTGAAAACCAGTGAAATAAAAATGATAACACCACAAATTATTAACTTGAAAAACACACTTCTAAATGAAATGCAACAAATTTCATCTGTATGTAATTTTATCACCATGGGCTGTTCATTTTAAGACTGAATGTTGTGACCTACTATGTGACTATGAATTTTATATGCATTTGTCACTATGGGTGCTACTGTGAATTCAGACTTGATAATTTTCCAAAGCTTTGGTCTAAGAGGAATGTGTACACTAAGAAACATTCTCATTAACTTGCATTTCAAGAGAAATCAGTTTCTGCCCTATCTGCTTCTTATAATTTTTCCTCACAAATGCAAATATGAAAAAGTGTCCATCCCCTCCATAAAGTGTACACTTCTTATACTCCTACTCTTCCCACTTAGCTGTGCAGGATAACACACTGCATATGCCTGGCATATTTTTGCAACAAAATGGCCAAATAGCACATTACAAACTGGATAAAGAAAAAGGGGATTGAAAAGCTGGATCTCAAGAGAGGAAACTCCAGATAAAGACAAATATGAAAAGAAATGCAGAATCTGAGAGGGAAACAGATGACAAAGATTTGGACAAGTTAAATAAGTGTGTGCTTTCTAAAATGGGATCCTTCCCTGAGAAAGCAGTCCAAGTAGATAAAGTCAAAGAGGCAAACTCCGGCTGCTGAGCCAGGGCAGTGCAGGGCTTTCACAGAGCTGTTGTTCCCAGCACTGGGTGCCATCTCTTGTTTCCTAAGTGGTTGTGTCTCTCCTGCATGGAGAGCTAAGTTCAGTGACCTAATGAGTCAATTTAAAACTGATTACTGCTAGAAAATCAATGGCTATAAAAGCAGATATTGGAAAACCTTATAAGAAAAACATTAAATGAAAATAAGTCATAAATTATTGTGAAGGGTAATTCATTATTTGAATATGTTATTGAGAGAAGTGATAACATAGGTATTGTTGAAATTTTAGAACAAGGATGAACATCTCTCTAGACTCAAAGGTATGGAAGAATATTTCCTTCCACTGTTCAGCAGAAAAGATTAGAATCACAAATATAAACTCTCACTATGTGGCTCTCAGCTTCCCTTAATTTGAGCCAGACATCAGTCATGTGTTTCTTGCTCAGATTACAGGTATAGCAGTCACAGCTTTCAAAGGGTAAAGCAGAGAAATCTCAACCAGTTTTTTGATTAGTCAGTAAAAACTTTACTATAATAAATTATACTAGCTATAGTAAAACATTTCTCATCCATACCCCTCACTCTGCTCCTGCACAGCCTGACTGTCACTATTTACATAAATTAACAGCCTTAAACCTGTTTTTGAACTGGCTGCTTATTTGTCTGAAAGACTGCAGGTGGAAAGAGGGGGCAGTGCCCAGGTGTGCAGAAAGGTAACACTTCTTCAGATGCATTCAATTTTCTCCTCATGTTTGGGGTTTTAAAAATTCAATTAAAACATTTTAAAGACTCTTATCCCTTTTTAAACTTTGTTCTAACATCAGAGGCAATTTGTGAGGATGAAACCACCAACTGAAAATTTCCAGACAGAGGAAATGCCGAGGACTCACCATCTCTTTCTTGTCTTCTTGAAAATGAGCTTTCACAAACATCTTACCCACAACGTAGGGGAGGGCGTTTTCTACAAGGTCCACGCATTTATCCCACTGGGGTAGCAAAGTTGTAGTCCCATGGATCACCTGTTGACAGGAGCATGTATTAGGCCATAACATCATCCTGTTTTAGAACCCCCATGCAGTATAGGCCAAAGCATATTTGTCAAAAAGCCACCAAAAGGAAACAATAATGATACTCTACAGTTATTTCTATTTTCAGCCAATGCTAGGACAAATACATATACCTGTAAGATTTTAAACTTAACAGTACAGTGGTAGCAGGGACTTAGAGAGACTAGACTTAGAGAACTAGTGCTAACTTTGGACTAATATTGGTATTCTTTCTGTGTTAATTAGAGAGATAATTTCCTCTAGAAAAACCCTGCTGTGAGATATCTCTTAAAAACGTTTGCTTCTCCTCTGACAGGCTGGGAAGCCTGTCAGATTTTCATGATTGTCCTCATGAAAATCGGGTTAGTCCTTATAAAACGCCTCCTGCAGAGCCTTCATTGCCATGAACTAATGACGTCTAGCACAGATGGGTACATGTCCACACCTTTTTGTCATTTATCTGTTCAACTACTTTTATGGCAGTTTGTGTAAAATAGTTGCTTTCCATTCCTTTCCCAAACAGAATTTTCAGGATAAAAGAGATTTGAATCATGAAGAACACTGAATATGTTTGTTTCCCACCCAAAAATAAAAAAAAATCAATCTATGTTGCATTAGAAAGATGCTGGTAGAACAACTTGCATATTTTAATAAAGAAATTATATTAGATACTTGCAGGCTCTGATGATGTCACCATAAATGAGCTTCAAAAGAAACAGTCAAGAATGGTCAACACAACAAGGAACAATCAGGAGCATTTGCTGCCTTGGTTTCTGTTTCTCACAGGAAGAATTTTTACTGTGGGTGCTCACCTAGCTAACATTACATTGCTCAAGATGTTGTTTGTGCAAATAAATCCTGCACACAGCAAGACAAAAGATGGGTCCATGTGAGCAATAAGCAGCACTGATTTAAGAAACTTTTGTTATTTTCAAGGTTCAAAGTGTTCCCTTTCCACTTAAGGAACACTTTTTAAGCTTTGCCACAGAGAACAAGCACAGTCCCAGTCCAGCAGTCACACCTGACAGCTGTGTAAAGGCAGAGTATAGTCAGCATCACACCAGAGCAGGTGGGATAAGGATTTTGGCCTCCCACAGATTATAAAAGCCTCTTAAGCACCAATTTTGCATTTTCTGAGCCCTTTCTTTGTCTCATTATTCTCCTACTTTGAGCACAAGATTAAATGTCCAGCAAAACTGAAGGATTTGGATATGTTTTTCCAGCAGCAAAAGATTTCATTGGAAAATTCCAGAGCAGCTTAACCCTCAGCTATTGAAGGTGAGATATTTTGGTAGTTTAAAGATTGATTTTCCCCTTCATATTGTCTGTAATTAAGCATAATCAATGACTCACACTTAAATACACCAGTGAATTGCATTTCTAAATGCTTTTTATTAATACTGTATATGCAGTAATAGATTTTCGATGGCAAAAAGTACACTGCTTCTAAAAGAAAACCCTATTAGTCGAACTAATACATAATAAAATGATATTTTTTCTAAACAGAGCCAAATTTGACAATCAACTCTTTTCCAAATTCTTCAACCTTTATACATAACACAACAGCACACTCAAAAAAAAAAAAAAAAGAAAGAAAAGAAAGAAAGAGAGAAGAAAAAAGAGAAGAAAATTTCTCTCCGGGGTCAGAGTAATCCCACAATGGAGCTTTTTCCTGATGCAAGGGGGAGAAGGGGGAGTTATGGCATTAGTCATCAGAGCTTGAAATTCCTTCCAAAAGCTGTGAGTATGCATCAGCCATAGAAATAGTCAGGAGAGAGAGCTGGCTTTTAGACTGTGACATATTATTATTACAACATAATAATTATCATTATTTTGAGGGAGGCTTGACTGTAAGGAGGACATAAAGGCAGCACAGGCTGTGAGACCAATAAAAATAGAGCTGAGAGGAATAGATTATATATCTCACAGCTAGTTTATTGATATTTATGTTACAACAGCCAACAGGAACTCCCTCAAATGGTCCTCCTAATATTAATGTACCACTCTAAAACACAGTACTTCAGGTAGTAACAGTGGCTATAAATAGCTGTTTTCATGCAGTCCCAGTCAATTCAGAGCTTCAGGACACAATTAACCAACCTCTTCCCAAGGTGCCACTGCACATTTACAAGGTCTCAAAGTGCCACTGCAGAGGAGCTGCTGATAGTTGCTGATGTGGTACTCAAAGCACTTTCTCTAGAGTCAGCAGGTTTGTCCTATTTCTAAACCTGAAGGTTTTTTTACAGTTTCATCGTGTATTTTTCCTTCTCCTTGCAAAGATTTTAAGGCCCTGGTGCCAAGACTTCTACATAAAAGGTATAAAAGCCACCAATAGAAAATGAGCACCTTGTGAAAAAAAATACTCTGCTTGTGATGGTTGAGGCTGACTGAATTAATGAAACAATGAATGTATATAATACATCCTTTCCTTTAAGGGTTGCTGATTTATCTCATGGTCATATCTTTTTAATAGTAATTCAATGTTTTATTCACTTACCTGGCAAGAGGTTGGTGGGTCCTTTTTATGATCCTAAAGTGCCTCTAGTTCTCCATACTCTGACTGGATAGATATATTCAACAATAAATAGACTAATCTAATGCCTTGGACTCCATTCCTCATGTCCTTTCTATTCACCTGTGAAGTCTGTTCCACTGAGCTGTTTACTCCAATTAACTTTAGCTATTAACTATTAGCTAGTGCTGCTTACTTCACTCAACTAGCTCTCTATCTCCAGGTCCCAGGGGCAGATAACAGGTGTGAGCTGCTGATTCACTGTTTTTACTGTGCTGTAAGCTTTCACAGCCATTTACATGGTCAATATTGTTTAACTCATTCATCAGTGATGTGGAGGAAGGGGCAGAGGCTCCTCAGTGAATTCACTGATGGCACAGAGCTGGGAGGAGTGGCTGAAACCCCCAGAGCTGTGCAGCCCTTCAGAAGGGCTTGACAGGCTGGAGAAATGGGCAGAGGAATGGTCTGGAATTCAGCAAAGGCAAATGCAGGGTCCTGCCCTGGGGAAGGACAACCCCAGGCACCTGCACAGGCTGGGGCCAACCTGCTGGAAAGCAGCTCTGCAGAGAAGGGCCTGGGGGTCCTGGTGGACAATGAGCTGTCCATGAGCCAGCAGTGCCCTGGGGGCCAGGAGGGCCCAGGGATCCTGGGGACATCAGGGAGAGCATTGCCAGCAGGGCAGGGAGGGGATCCTGCCCCTCCACTCAGCCCCACTGAGCTGTGTCTGCAGTGCTGTGTCCAGTTCTGGGCTCCTCAGGACAAGAGAGACATGGAGACACTGGAGTGGGCCCAGTGGGGAGCAACAAGGATGATTAGAGGACTGGAGCATCACTCTTACAATGAAAGTCTGAGGGAGCTGGGCCTGTTCAGCCTTGAGAAGAGAAAACTGAGAGGGAAGCCCATCACTTTTTAAAAGTATCTGAAGAGGAGGTGAGAGTGGAGACTTTTGGAGGGATCTTTTCTGTGATGCTGAGCAATAGGACCAGAGGCAGGAATTGATGCACAGGAAGTTCCACCTGAACATGAGAAAGAATTTCTTCCCTGTGCAGTGACTGAGCACTGGCACAGATTGCCCAGAGAGGGTGTCAAGTGTCCTTCACTGGAGATGTTCAAGAACCATCTGGGCACAATCCTGTGCCATGTGCTCTGGGATGGCCCTGCTTGAGCAGGGAGGGAGGCTGGATCAGATGACCCCACTGTGGTCCCTTCCAATCTGACCCACTCTGTAACTCTATGACAGTCTTGATGATATTATTAATAAGCATTGAGTCACTTTGAATTAGATTTCTCCCTAAGCTTCTACGTCCCAGAGATGTGACAGCAGCCAGTTACCATATTAAAATGCACAATATCCAAAGCTTAATGTTTCCTTTCAGAATTTTTTCTGGCCATTACATAACTCAGTGTAACTCAGTATTATGCTACAGACTGGCTGATAGCCAGCATCAATCCATTTTACCTGACTAGCTAGGAATGTCCCAGGAGGGGACACCTACAAACTTGTCACTGTGGTTCTGACAGCCAATTTCTCATATTTTACATGAAGAAAATAGCATCTTTAACAAGCCTATTTTGAATATGATCTCAGAAGTGCAAGAGACTGCCTTTCCTGTGTAGTTTCCATCAAGCTATTGGAGTTTATTTTTAGGTATGTGATCAACTCAGAACTATTCCAGTATTACTCAAGGAAAAACAGTACAGGTTCTTTAATTAGCCACCTGCATGCCTCACCAGGGAGGACAGAACACCCACACCTCCTGCACCATGCCAGCCTCCTGTTGTCAGCCAATTTTCATAATGGCAAAGTTCACCATCCAAAGTGGCTTAGACACAAGACAAAGTACCATTCAGTTTCAGTTGCATCCTTGGTTTACTTAAGGACACCTCACGCTGCCCACATGATTACCAAAGTGGCTTTCTATTCAGGGTTCACTTAATCAAACCTATGTGTTTTACATAAATGCCCATATTACTGAACAGATAATTAGCTCTGTTCTCATAGCTTGTGGCAGTTTTCTGGTTCTTCTGCAACCCCAAGCTGAAAGGAACCTAATTATCTTCTCTATGGAAATGGCTGGGTATCTTTGTGCTAGAGCTCCTGGAATGTTGGCATTAGAGCATGGAAGAGCTTTGAGCAAGCTTTTAAAAAGTGAAATCCTACACTTCTGTTTTATTAGAGATTTATTCACAAATGGGCAAACAGTAGTTTTCAAAAAAAGTTTAGATTTTGGTCAGAAAGGTTTGGCCTGAATATCACAGCCCACATAACCTAATTCAAGGTTCTGCAAAAGAAGACTAAGTTTTTTAAGGGGGGGGGGGTTCGAAACCTTGTTAACATCATCTAAAACACTTTTTGTCTCTAGTGTCATATTAGTGTCATATAAATGTCTTAGTGTCATACACAAAAATATGTATGTCAATTGTTTTAGAGGGTGTCTTCAAAAAAAAACCAAAAAAGGTTTATTCAAGAAATTTCTCCAGAATGGAAAACATTTTGTGTTTTGCAAGGGTATAAGCAACTATAAGGGAAAACAACAGTGTCAACGCCAGGACCTTTGTAAATGCTATGAAAGCATAACTTACCCGAGAAAATTCCAGCCACCGATACTGAAAACGTCTACTGAGGTTAAATAGCCTTGAATAAACCATCCTCCACACCAGGTAATTGGCAAGAGTCCTGTGAAATCAGGCATATTTTTATTAGACATGTAAACACATATGATGTACCACAAAGCACTCACAGACAAAAATTTTACCCAAATGGTGGAAATTTCACCTTAAAAATGAATGAGTGATGGCCAAGTTGATAAATCCCAATTACATGGGAGAATCTGTATGATTGCAGCCATTTAATATACAATTTCCCCATGATAACCATCTTCTAGGGATTATTTAAAACAGGTCCATCACCTAGTATGTAATTTTTAGGTAATGTTTTTTTTCAAAAGGCTGCTTTAATTTTCCTTAGAAGTGGCAAGAACTATGTTATAATAATAGTTGCATCAAAGTTTTATCCAGAGATTTTTTTTTCCTTTTGTAGATCAAAGTAAATGTTATCTCCCCTCATTAGCAGGGCACGTAAATGGTAACAGAATAGATAACAGTCCATCCCACATACACTCTCATTATCTCATATTTGTATCTTTCATTAGAAGTTATCAATATGCCTTGAAAACTTCTACTATTCACAAAGTTATTAAAGTATTACCTATTCCTATTTTGTCAGATGGATAATTGAAAAACCAAAAAAGAGAAGTGTCAGTAACAAAAATCTTTTAAGAATTGAGGCTTAGAGATCAAGGAAGAGCTTGTTTAAAACTCCCAGGAGATCTGGCATCCACGCTCCTTTTCTAAAACTTTGGGCACCTGACTGGAGGATTTATCCAGCCTAGATTGATCTCTCCATGTTCAGCAGTGGCTGTACGAGCTAAAGGTGCATTCTGAAATACTCAATTCAACTTCAAACAGTCTCAAGTCCAACAATGGGCTACACTTATTATTCTCATTTTCTTTTATAGATGACATATTTTTCAAGGATAGTCATTGCTTCAAAGCTAAGATATTCAAATGTTATTTGCTCCCCACTGGGATATATATAACATTTTTGACAGGCCACAGACTTCTCTGCAGGTAGGAAAATGGCTTCTGTGCAAGTGAGGTTGCTGTTATGGACTGTCTGAACAACTCCCCCATCTCTAAAAATCCCATTTCTGCAGTCTCCCATTGCCATAAGTGTGGGGCAATGCAGCTGTTGCTATAGTGTCACTTCATCAGCTTCACTCAGAGACACATCCCAAGCAGTTCCCTCCTCTGAATCATAACAGCTTGGAAATACACTTTGTGGGCATGTTGTCTTGACAGCAGCATTTGCTTGAGACATAACTTCAGTTTTGCCTCTAACCAAGCTCCAGTCCACCCACACAAAGCCTTCAGTTCAAGATGTGTTGCTGCATCTCTCACACTGGGAATATTCCCTCTTTTACACAGCTATATTTTATAGTGCACCTAAATGCCCACAATAATTGTAAAACATATCTGGAAAAGATTTTTTAGCATGAATAATGTGCATTTATAAGACAGCACATGTCACAAAAGCCAAAATAGTTAGCTCTGTTTAGATAATCACACCATTTTAAGATAATGTTTAGGATCATTAAAAATTCATTCAACCTAAGAAATGCCACAAAGTTCAGATTTTTCCCTTAACAAGTTTCTGACAATGTGGAATTTTCTCACTCAACGACAAGTGAAGCACCCTAAAAGCACTCAGTTCTCATTGTTTTGGTAAACAACTCGAACTACAGAAAACTCACAAAAATCTGCCTCAGATATTTCAGCAGAGCTGAAGAATATCTCACTGCAGCAACTTCTGCAGCATTTATACAAATCTCACAGATTAAAAGGTTAAAGATTTGCTTCCAATCAAAAGCCTTAGGTAAAATCCTTAGTTAAATAAATCACTGTCATGCACCAATTATGTATTACAATTTACTTAATCACCACCAAAACCAAAATCAATTCTCTCTTCTGTGTACTTGTTTTCACAGAGCAATGTTTGTTTCCCCAAATTGGTGAAAGACTGGTGAAACTGAATGAAAGACTGAAATTCATAAAGGCTGGGTCTCAAAAAGGTGACTTATTGAAAGATGGTAATATCAACAAGAATTCAGAAATGTTTGTGTCAGGTATAATTAATGAAGGCAGATGACAATTGAAGGAAATATAACTAGTTGGGATTGTTTTAATTTGGGAAGAAAAGGGCTGACACATGATAAAACCAAGCTGTCTGATGAGACAGTAATAATTCCAGATTGCAACCACAACAGAATCCACAATGCATTAAACAGCAGGGAGGTTCCACTTGAATGCTTATTAATGGGGGGCAGGTGGAAAGGTTGAGGGTGTTTGTTGTTGTGTGTTTGAAGTGCAATGCGCTTTAGTTTGTTTTTCAAAACAAAATAAAACAGTCATTTATCTGAATTTGTTTACCTATTTGGGGGATGATTATCTTACATTTTGGGCTAACTATGCCAAATTCAAACCGTTTGGTTTTCTTCAGATGGCTTAAAAACTGACACTTTTACTGATAATGATTTTCATCCCAGTTTCACAAACAAGTTCACTGAGGCTCAGAGAAGTTAATCTCTACACGTAGAGCAAAGTCCAGTAGACAAATAAAACATAAAAATCCTCTCTGCTCTTTCGATGAGACCAGACTATTTGTTGTTGTAACCTTTCAGAAGAGTACACTCTATTTTAACTTCCAAATGCCTGTTGCAGAAAGTGTAGGCTCACTTCTAGCCAGTATGACCCCTATTGTGACACACACTCCCAAAGGAAGTGGTGGAGAGATCGTTTGCTGGGACAGTTAAAATTATACAGTACTTATGAATATTGACTAAAGTACTTTCTGTCCTGTCTGAGAATAAAGTAGGTTGCTCATGTAAAATTCTGTGAGTTTGCAATATTTTAATCAACGGGCATGGTAGCAATTAAAGAGGACAGATTTAATATGAGATAGGTAGAAAAATTAATTGACATTTTAGGAAAAAGATCTCTTTCACAAATTTTAGATCTGTTTGAAAATTGTTTTCAGAATTGAGTCACGAATCAAATTATAAGTACTGAAAAACTTTTCCCTCTATTGCTAGAGGCACTAATTCAAGACAAATTATTGTAACTTCTCTAATTTTTCAGACGGAGATTAAGACCAGAAAAGAGATCTAGTGCCACCATCCATCTCTGAAGAAAATTCCTCATATGCTATATGAATTAGAGTTCTTCTCAATTAATAGTCCCATATTGCAAATATGTGGGAAGGTAAGACAAAGGAAAAGGAGCCTACAAGAAAGCTGGGAAGGACATTTTAAGGGGGACTGGCTTTAGACCAAAAGGATAGATTTATCAGCTATTAGGAGGACATTCTTTACTGTGAGGGAGATGAGGCACTGAACAGGTTGTCCAGTGAAGCTGTGGATGCCCCATCCCTGGAAGTGTCGAAGGCCAGGCTGCCCCTGCCCTTAAAGGTAAATCATCACAATGGGGCTCTGAGCACCCCAGCCTAGTGCAAGGTGTCCCTGCCTGTGGCAGGGTGTCTTCCAATCTAAACCATTCTACAATTCTATGAAACTAATTATGCATTCTGAGATCTGTGAGAATGATAAAGCTGCTTCTTTCAACAGCCGCAAAGACCTCCAGAAAGGATGAAATTTAGAGTATCCTATTTATGGCTCACATAAAGCACCAGCACATAGGTAACAGGGAAGGGATATAAACTCCTAATTAGTGCCAGCACAGTTCTATCTCCCCTCTCACATGGCACAGCTGTACTGGAGCTCTGCCATTGCTCATTTACATCACAGCTACACACACACATCTCTTCTTCCTGTAATAGAGATAAACCCCATTAAAAATTAATAAATGCCCCAAAAAGCTGAAGGAATCCCTGAAGCCCTCTTACAAAGAAGGTGTGACTTACAGCACGTGACATGACTAAGGCTGGCTATCCCCAGTGATGGAATCTCAGATGGAAACTCTTGCAGGCTGTTTGCTGAGCTGCTTGGGCAGCTCACTGAGGGGAGCCCAGCTCCTGGGCTGGAGTCACAGCAGTGCCCTGGCCTCTGACCTTGCTGCTGCACCTATTTCAAGCTCCACACAGGAACTTGATTATATGCAGTTAAGTAAAATTCTGCTAAATTCATGCCACACCTTGTTAATGTGCTCTCTTCTAGCAATATTGCCCTGTGAATGATTTCACAATTCAAGATTGCTCAGCAGGTTCTCTGAGGGAGAAATTTTTAATACAAGGATTGAGTCTGTACAACTTGCCACCTCCAACAGGAACTGCTTCTGTAGCTAGACTTAATTTTCACTCCATTCTTTCCTCCACCTGAAACAAGCTTCATGAAATGCTTCACCAGACCACTGGGTAAAATACTGGGGCATGAATATTACTGTGACATTTTAAATAGTACCCAGGCTAGCAGGGTGCTCATTCAGGAAGAGAACACACAAGGCACTGGAATAAAAGCATAATTTAGGGATAGCCTTGTAACTGAAAAGAATATGAACTCGGTGAAAGTACCTGCTTTTCCTAATGACACCCCATCTCCTGAAGTGATAAGAATATAATTCCCATTATGAACACTGAAGCAAATCTAAAAGTTTGAAATGCTTTTCTAGGAATTTCATGTCTAGATATTTACAGTAACAAATCAAATTCATGGTTTTTACCTTAAATAAATCTTTAAAATGTTATATGAAGAATGAAAAATGAGATTACCTAAAAGAAAATATTCTTGTCAAGCTTTCAGGGTTCACCCTACAGCGAAATGTTGAGACTTCATTGTTAGTAGTTCACATTGAGATGATTTCCTAATTTTCTCAGGCCAGATAGCAAGCTTACCTCTGAGGCAGACTCTGACATTTTAAGTAATGAACATTATCACCTAATAGATAAATATAATCTTGGTTATCATGCCTGGACTGTTTGAATACATTTTACACACAAGAATTTGAAGATTGCTTGGGTTCATTTTAGTACTATTTGCCATTTCTAATATTTTATGATGCAAATTTCCTAGGATAAGACTGGGCAGAAAATCCCTAATCCATTAACATATGCAGTGTGAATATACTGGAACTGGTTTTGCTCACCCTCTCCCCCTGACCTGTGAGGTCAGAAACCTGGTCTTGAGCTTTGCTAAAGACAGGCATTGCAATTATTTCTGGTCATCACTCCAGCCTCCTTTTGCCACGACATTCAGGCTAGCTTAACTTCTGTTGAATACTCAGATTTTCCTTGAATAAGAAACTCTGGATGGAAATGGAAAAAGTCTCCAGGTATTTACTCTGTAGTTACAAAATATATTTGCATATAAGTGTATATGCAGGGAATAACTAATTCCTTGTTCTCTTGCTAGATATGCATCCTCTAAATCACACATTTACACTGACTGATGTAAGAAACTTTGAGTTAGAAAGAAAGGACAGCCCAAATAATTTAAAAACTTTCTTCAATAGATTAATATTGGTGGAATGAATGCTACTTACCTGAATCTTTTTAAAGAAAGGATATTTGATGATCTGTAGGCAAATCAGTAATTTTTCTTTTTCTGATTGTTTGATTTGTGTGCTATTTTTGCAGGTACTAGGAATTAATGTAAACATTCTATCACTAGATACAGAGTGACAATATGAGAATAATCTTTATCTTTTTTTTCCTGAAATACATTTGGTTGTGGCCATAGTGTACAATCAGCAAAGATTGATATTTGGAGACAGCATCTTAACGAAATTTAAAGTTCAACAACATGCCTCAGAGAACAAATTATCACAGAATTCCCTTAGACGTCATCAGTAAGGATGTTTCAAATGGGATGTTACTCTTTCATCACTGTCCCAAGCTGAGCTGCTTCTCTGTGCAAAGCACATCTGCCAAGTTTAATCTGAAATACCTACATTTCACAACTATGTTCTACAGATGTAAAGGATTTCACAAGATACAAGACCCTATACAACTAAGAGATGCTGAACGTATCTGGAAAGAGCAGCTTCACTGCAACCTCTGTTAACCAGAGAAGAAAAGTGTTGAAACTGAAAATTCTCCTGCTGTGCACAAGGTAATATCTAAATCCTCATTCAAACAACCTGTTTGCCTAGAGACTTGATTCCAAGAATAGCTGAAACTCATTAAAAAAAAAAAAAAAAAAAAAAAAAAAAAGAAAAACCAGCATTTTATGTCCCCTTACAAGTGTGAGCAAAACCATCATAGAATCCTTACTTTTTCCTTTCATTTTCTAGTATCCTGAATAAATCTTTGAAATACTGGGGAACACGGACAATCACATTTTCTGAAGGACCTATATCTTTAAGCTCAGGATAGAGTTTGGTGTCAATCACCTTCTTGATGTACCCCAGCCAGTCAAACTGCAATGACAAAGAGAAGGGTAGTTAAAGCAGATTATGAAGCGAGATGATTTATTAACTAAATTACATCTTTAAAACTAATGGTTTCAATGCTTTACTTATTAAAAACTTAGAAACTATTGCACTCTGTCATTACATTTGTTTACAATCCTCATTAAAGCTGAAACAGTATTTAAAAGAACATACACTGTAAGTGAGCACATACATTCCTAATGATACTTCTTCAACTTGCTGCTCTGAACATTGAAGACAGTTCTAATTATACAGGCCAGACATTAAAAGAATAATTTTTCAATTATCCCCAACCAACCTGTGGAATCATGGCACTAAGCTCCGATATGTTCATTTTATTGTACATCACCTCACTTGTTCGATTTTCATATGGAATCATGATCTGGTGAAGAGAAAAAAATGCATAAAACCATCAAAACAAGGTTATCTTGCAGGGACTGTTACATCATTACCACACTTCCTAATCCCAGTGCAGAAGTATCTCACCACCTGTTTTCCAAGCATTTATGGCATTAACTTCTGTTTCTGAGGATTGCATTTAACTAGAAGAAATGGAACATAGTTCCTTTTACATTTAACTAATCTGGGAAATTTAATAAGCTGCATGTCTTCTTTGGACTTACTAGACTGATTTAGCTAAGGAAAGACATGTTAATACATAAGAGATTAAAGTACACCTTGACCATTAATACTTATTCATTCCTTCCTATCAAGTAGAAGCCAACTTCAGATTTAATAGGTCAAATCTGAGATAGGTGCATCTTCATAACTGGAAGTGCATCTCATGTCTGGGATTTGAATGTGTTCTTGTTAGGGCTTTACTCCAGCTGGGTGAAGAACAACGAGTTTCTCCTCATTTCACCCCATCATCCTGATTTCCATAGCAGGAAACCTGAGTATCCAGGCCAGACATGAATAAAGCATTCCCCAACCAGGCCTCTCATCTGGGTGACCAGAGAAGCCAGACCTCAAGTTCCTCTGCAGCATCCAAGGACACAGCAAAAGAAATCCTAAATGTGAAGCAAGTCCTTTTATAACTGACAAGAAGTGAATGCAGACTCTAAGACAGCCCTGTGGCTCATAACAGTAAAACAAACAAAGTACAAGATATAGCTCAAAATTTTCTCAGTGTTCAAGAGAAACAAAAATTCCCGATGACAATTCCAGCCCTGCTGTAAGGTAAATCCTATACAACAGGCTGTATGCTGGGCAGTCTAAAGGACAGAGATTGATGCCAGACTAATCAGACAGCTGGCACTTTTCCAACCAAAATTCTCCAGTATGTGTTTCTGGTTTTAGTATTGCTCAAGCCATAGAGGGAAAAAAATCAACTTTCTTTTATCTTTCTGCAAATTTCATTTATCTGAAAAATCTTTAAACACTTCTTGAAGCTATTTACTTCCCTCCTCTCAAAAATTTCCCTCTTGCTCCAGTGATTCAAACTTAATAAAAATCTTCCTTGTACACAATAAGATCTCTCAAAGCCTGCCACTCCTTCCTATATCCAAAGTATTCTCTTCCTGAGCATAGAAATTCTTCATTACATGTGTTTACTTGAAAAAATGCAGAGGAACACGGGATACAGTAATACCTCCATCACAGTAAGACGTTTATGTAATCGTAATAATATAATCATTATGTTTATTAGAGCTTATGCAACAATCTATGTCCATTGACTCATGCCTAATATCTGGACAGATATTAGGAGGATTATTCTAACTAAAAGAACCTGTAAACAAGCATGGCTTGTTGCATAACAATGTGCATTACTGATGCTGAGGGTTGTTACATGATCCATGTCATCTTACATGGCAGCTACACTTACATACTTTGTGGATTAGTGCTCTGTAAGACACTTGTTAAGCAAAGAATTAGAGCTACCAGAGATAAGGATACATCTTCTTATGCCATCACTGATAAACAGAAGAAATATTTACTGTTTTTCAAGTGTGCTGGGTCACAAGGAAGTATTTGTACATTAGTCCATTCATGCTAAGTAACTGAAAGTGAATATTGGACTTGGCTTAGACATTTGACAAAATTTCATCCCTTTCAGCAGAGAGATGGAAACGCTGATTGGCTACTGTTGTGGGTGGCTCTCACTTCTGTACAAACACACCATTAAGAAGCATTCTGTAGACTGCAACAGTGGAATCCAGATAAAAGACATCTACTGCATCACCTGTCCCATGCAGCTTCTTTGCTAACAGGGGACCAGCATTTCACAGGGATAGCTTCCTTCCTGGCCAATATGAAGGAATACTCAGTTCAGCTGGCAGTTCTGCAAACCAGCATCAAGTCTGTACCCTTACTTTTGGTGGTTTCCCAACACTGAGGCTAGCCCTTCTCTGTAGTTTTAGTGGAGGTTGCTCTCATGAGTGGGATTCCTGTAGTAGCCATACTGAAACAGAGATATAGAGAAGCAAAAACTCTCCTTCAATCTGCAATAAACCTGTGTCATAAATTAAACTCCTCACAAAAATGTCACCAAGTAAATGTTAGAACCAAGGACCAGATTTAAATGCACTTAGCTTTACTAAATTCAGTTGATCCTCTAAATTAAAACCCATGGGTTTTTCATCTATTCTCCCAGACTCCTCCATGAAAACACTTCAGGATCTAATGGTGGCACTGCTGTAAACACCACTCTCTCACACCAAGATCCAACATCCCACCTCAGTTTTGCACTGCTTTTAGACTGTTCCACAGAGAGTCAGCCCAGTCTGCTTCTTGAACAACACAGTAATATATTCTCAACACAGGTCCAGAGCAGGAGCTCAGAGTCTACACAGCTTCAAATTTAGAGAATCACTTAGGTTGGAAAAGACATGCAAGGCCTTGAGTTATTTTTCCAGCTGCCCAGTGGATGCCAGTGAATTGGTGTAGATGCACTTCAGCTGGGATATTGATCTCATCACCTTTTCGGAAGGAGAAGCCCTAATTCCTATGGGACCATCCTCAGGCATTTCCACAGTTTCTAACACATCAACAACCCCTGTATCTCTCTTGTCACATGAATCTCCCTTCCCCACCTCCACTGAGATGGCAGACCAAAGGACCTTGCTAATAAATATACCATCCCTTAAACATTGCCATGCCATCCCCAGGCTTGCCTCTGGTCAGGCTGGCTGACATTGCAATTTAAAACATCAAGGTTATTTGGCTAAGGTTCTTCCCCTGAGAATAAAATTTACAGTTTAACAATTAACTAAGAGAAATATTATTCATGCTTTCTTCATCAGGATCTGCTCCTTTCCTTCAACTTCTAAAATCCCTGTTGCTAATGCTGTTGATATAATGGCTTTTTGTTTCAAGAAAGGATTAGATTAGATTACCAACCTCTGCTATTTTAACTTCCAGTTTTAGAACTGATTTCATATCAGATTCAGCTCGGGAGGCATTTGCACCCAGAAGCACTGCTGTATCAACCATGAACTGCAAAAAGGCATCTCGGTACTGTAAAGAAAGAGAAAGACTGAAATGGCAACAGGATTTGCTCTTGAGTAGAGTTGTAGCTGTAGATCAGAAATTCACAGCCACAGGAAGGAGTGTAATACTTTCATGCCTTAGGAACCAAGGTTGTGCTTTCTTTACCTTGAATGCCAAGCAAGTACAAAAGGAGAAATAACACTGTAAAAATACCATGCATGACAGAGATAACTGCTGTGGTTTAGGGAGTACAAATCTCAGGCAATGCAAATTAAAGTTCTGGATTAGACTGACAACTTTTAGCTCTTAAAAATGGATTCTACAATGTGTAAACATGTACACCAGTATTTGAGGTCAACTAATACATTAACCATCATGGGACAGAAGTATTTATATACAAGTGCAAGCTTCATTTAGGAAACTTTGCAATGGTGTTTTGATAGAAGTGGTGTTTTCTGCTGGATACCCTGCAACATCCAAATCCTAACAAAGCACAACCCTTTCTCAGTTTGGAGCTCAACCAAATAAAACCAATAATGAAAAAAGATGAGGGGGAAAATGGTGGCTCTATTTCCCAGCTGACAATACTTACAGATTTGGCTTCTGTGGTATTTTCTAGGTAATCCTCTCGAGATGCCAGAGAGAGGCTTGCTTGATCAAGCTGTTAAAAACAGCACAAAGTAAAATTTAACAGCTAAAATTCATCAGATTCAAAGATAAACTGATAAGCAACTTTGGAAGGGTTCATGTTTTTCTGGCGATTACAGTAGTTGTGTGCAAATATCTACCATATAAAACACTGCAGCAGTCTGAGTTAGACAGGATTTCAAAACAACAGGAAAATGCTATGCTGTGCTGTCAGACATTAACTAAATCACATTACTGTCATCTGGGGAGCCTCAGATGACCCCTGCAATAGCTAAGCCACCTAAAGAAAAGAATCACAGGTGTGATTTAAAACAGCTACATCAGTGAGTAGGAAATTCAAAAGGACTGGATGTACAGGATCAGACCATTGGTGTTGATGACTGTGCACCCATCCTGTGCCTATTTCAGGGGTACCAGAGTCAGCTGGGACCACACCAGCCTAGTGTATGCACCAAATACCCCGAGGTGCTGGAGCATGAGAGCTGCTTCTCTCTCTCTGCATCATTAGGTTTTTTTGACTGAAATTAAGGTTACACTTTTGAGCTTCACTTTTGAGCACTGGGTGCTGTACTCAGTCTTTTGAACAGATGAACTGAAACTGAAGGGGCTCCCAGCCAGGATTGCATGCACAGGACATTGTTATGTCCCCACTGCTTTAGCTAAAGGTGTCTGGTAGCCCACACGAATCTTTGACCTTCACTTACTTATCTTTTCCATCTAAACATGGATCAGATTTTCTGGTTTACATTCACCCTAATATTGGAATTAGGCCTGAAAGTTTGAGATTTGCATTTAGTGTTTTGAGTGAAACACCTACATGGGAATATTTGCATACTGTTTCAAATTCCTAACCAGGAAAAACTCCACGCAGTGTATATTTTATAATTATTACTGAAAACTAAGATTTCCCAGAACTTTTCAATGTGATCAAGCTAGATTAGGGTATGGAAGCCAAAGCTGAAAACCTCAATCAACCAGCTTCCAAACTCTGAATAATATACTGATTAGAGCAGATACAACTGCTTTGATATTCTAAATATTTTTAGTTTGATGCTGCAATTGTTTTTAAAAGATAAGTCTAGTGACAATAGATTGTATTTTTTTATACAATTCATGTAAGTATTTTTTACTCTTTTAATCTACTTTAGGTTAAGTGATTCATATTTCACATTTTCTACAAATAACAAATAAAACTTATAATTTAAATTGAATAAATAAATGTGATATTTTCCTCTACTAGCTGATATCACATCCTTTAAAATATACAAATTAAACAAACCATCCTCAAAAAGGAGTGTCATGCTCAGTGCAACTCTCATTCTTTGAAAAACGGCATCACTTTCTTTTCTCAGCACAATGATGCAAAAAAAATTATACTCTTATGCTTCTTGTACATGTGTCCTTGAAATAGTTAACTTCAGATTATTTGGGGAATTTCAGTTATGTGACTGTTACATTAAATGCTCATTCAAATTCCCTGGTCTTAAAAATTAGATTTGGCAGCACATTAAGCCAAGAGAGCACAAATATGAGAAATAAACAAAGTTAGCCAACTGTTTCAGTACTCATTGGAAAAAAAATAAAGATAATGTTGAATGATGAATAAAGTTTTATTTGGAGTTTCCACTTCTTTTATGACCTATTGATGATTTTGCAATGCTGAACAAAAAGAATTTTGCAATAAAGCCATTTTCACAAGCAGATTGAAATACTCTGTGGTACATCTATACCCCAGGGAATTTGTTAAAACATGGAGAAAGTAGAGCACTGGCTGATGCATTCTGCAGATAAAGGTCCTAATCAAATTAACATCAGAATACCCTACAGAATAATATGTTATTCACAGCATGTAGTACTTCAGTTAGATATTTAATTCCTAGGTGCCCCTAAGCATAGTGAGTGAAGGTACTGCTGGTTATAAATCATTTCCAGCACCGAGGATGTCCCTGCCCAGCCATTTCCTGACAGATGACTTGAACTGAAAATATTATGACAGGAGATTCCTAAATAAACATCTCAAATCTGACAATATCTCAACAGCATTGTAGCAGAATGACACCTTTAGTACAGCAAACTGTTGATCTGCTGTTGACTGTCCAGGAAAATGTCCTAGAGATGGGGAAAAGTTATCCTTCAACTTTAAGCCAGTTAAATCCTCAGTCAAAAGACATATGGAAGAACTGACTTAGAACTGACATCCACTCCAGTGCCACCACAGTCCCTAAATCCACTGCATTCTTGGCTACATTCCTACAGCTAGCCAAGATGATAGCAAAATAAGGATCATAGATCCTATTTTGCTGTGATGAATGACAACCTTCTTATTTGTTCCTCCTCTTTTGCCTTCATGAGCTATTTTCTTGTTGCCATGGAGGGAGGGTCTGCTCTGGCTACTCATCTGAAGTTCTTAAACAACAATGCATTTGGCCCAGGCATTCAGTCTTGCCACAGTTATACAATTTTATGTGGAGTTTTGTCAGACTACAGGGAGGCAACATTTCTTGAGTCTTTTTCTTACTAAACTCTTGTGTAATGCCATGCATTGTTAACAAATTGGTAATGTTTTGGTCTAAAAGCAATAGCATTTCAGGAAAAAGGTAAAGTCTCTTATTTCATATTTTAAAGCACTTGGGATAAATCTGTATTGTAAGGTGCTGTATAAGCACCAGATTAAGTGCTTCCATCTCAAGAAAAACAGCTTCAGTTCAAAATATCTGCTACTGATGAACCATTTTTCATCCTCGCAGACAAAAAGCATTCTTCATGCAACCGATGAGTCATAAGCAGCACACAGAACTAGATATTGACTTCTTATTCTCATGCACATAGACCCTGGCTATTGGTCTGCTGGGACATTTTTATGGGTTTTTTTCTGTTTGAAAGGAGAAAACCTGTACAGAAATACTTTTGAATAGCGTGTTGTTGCTAGTGGCTTCTACATTCCCATAAACTGGCACCTACATACATCTGTAAGCCAGTAGATAATAATAACAACAACAATCAAATGTAAACATTTGGTATGTGTTTTTAAAAAAGAGACCATAAAATACCGTGCAAAGTAACCTATTAGAAAGGCATTGTACCTTCAGGATGTAGCGATTGGAGATTTTGTCATCAGCAGCCACATACAAACGGATGAAGACAGAGCTGCTGTACTGGCCACGAAGAGTTGCCAAGGCTTGGACTAAGCTGAACCTCCTTTCTGACCACAGTCCTTCAGGTCCAATATTGGATTCCAGCACAGGCCAGCGGAAAGGTGAATGTTTCAGTACACTTAACAGGGGTTTCACATCAGCTTTTTCAATTTTATCTGAAATGTCAAAGTGTGACAACAATTACATTCCTGGCAATTCAAGCCCAGCAGCAGCCACAAAAGACAAAGATTTATTGGCATCGATTGATTTCCAGGCAAGGCAATCACAATAGCTGAGACTCAAAGCCTCTGCTCTGCCTGTGAGCACAGCAGCATAGAAGTCCAATCCTGTTTATCTGTATCAAGAATAAGTGCCTTTCAAAAAAGGCAAAGGCTTGAATTAGGTAAATATTTTTTTAAAAACCCACTCCTTGCTTAGGAACTAGCATAGAAACTTCACTGTTTTTGGGGAGGGGGGTTATTGCTCATAATCAAAGCTAGAGGGGCAGCATCTAGGCACCAAGGCTGTAGAGCAGGCTGTCTCACTTGCTGGCAGTCAGACGGGCCATGCTGAAAGAAAATTGTTCAGGAAATAAACCCTAAAGAGTCAGAAGGACAAAAGGGACTCCCAAGCCTTCTTTCACCTGTGCAGCTACCTAAGAGTAGTGATGTGTCCCAAATTAGTGTACATTACCTTACAGCAGCATTTACAAGCTAAGGAAAAGCACTCTGCAAATGTGGCTAAATTGTTTGACATGCAAACACCAAAGCTAAAGAGTCCACGGTCATACCCAGCCCTGGGGTAGTGTTTTGATTAAATAGATTTAGAGAAATGTAGAAAGTGATGAGCAATAGGCTCTTGAAAATAGCAGTATGAGAATTTCATCAGAGGATTCCTCTAATTTACTAACCTCGGGCACTAACCCAACAACCCTGGGACACAGTTTAATATCCTTTTGCACAGATAAATATCTCTTCACAGTTCTGACAAGCAGAGGTTTCTCTAAAACTGACTTTTTGTGCCTGGGTGTACCTCAGTCTCAATAGCCAACTTCAGATGTGTAAAAGACCCTCTACATTCAGTTGAATCCATATCAGAAAAAAAATCGTACATCTGCACAGAGCTTCACAGGGCTCTGCAGAGAGATAAAAAGCCTGCCTTTATAAATGCAAGGAATGCATCTATGCCCTCCTCAAATCAATACACTTACTCTCATTCATGCAGGATGCATAAAGGATCTTGGCCTTCTGTACAGCTTCACTGTCTCGTCTTTTGCTGATGGGTTTCTCTAGCAATGCTGAAAAAACAAATCATTTTTTTCAAAACTTTGGAAAACATAGACACTGACTGTTTTAGCATTTGGTTTAATCATAACATTTGCTTAATTAAGTATGAGGCTCCATGTGTGCCTTCTTAAGCAGTAGCACAGACATAATTGCACCTTCTTCAATCCCCAACAGAGAAGGAGTTTTTTAAATTTATATTAAAGAGAACTGACATAAAGCCAAATTACAGATGCAGCTTGTAACTTATCCTCACAACCAGCTACCCTCAGCAAACTGAGGTGACAGGAAGTCGTGGGGTGAGGCTGGGAACCAACACACAGAGCAGGGAGTCAGGAATTTTTTTCAAGTGGCTCAGCTGCTGGTGCTGGTACATTATGAAATCAGGACCTAACAGAGAAGGCTACAACATCTAAGGAGCAGGCTGTAAATCACAGTTCCATGGCCAAGAGAGGCAGGTAACTCTTGAGCACAGCACAGGAACAGGGCTGGCACACTCTGTTGGACCTTGTCTGGTTTTGCAAGACCCCAGCAGGTCCTGCACAGCCTTACCTTATTGTTATGGGACTACGGGAAGGAGGGGTTTGCTGGTATCGAGTCCTTCCTGTTGTGTGCTCAGTCAGAGCTAAAAAGCCTTGAAAAATTCAAGACTCCCTTCCCTGCACCCAAGTACCACCCAGGGCTCTGGATTTCAAATGAGCAGAGGCGACACAGTGCAAGGGTGCTGAGAAGTGTTCCCCACACACAAAGGAGAACAGAGTGCAACACAAGAGTCCTGTGAATGCAGAGAACCACTGAGACTCCATAGCACTAGCCATGGCAAGACCAAACAGCTCCAAGATCTGGATCAGAGTCAATGCAAGGTTACTCCTCTGCCAGGAGGGGCTGGGGACATGCAGAGTACTGCAGAGGTGGTGGTGCTGCCACCCAAAAGCAGCACCCTCCTGGAATCAGTGGCAGCTGCTCACTGTCCAGCCCAAGATTTCCATAGCACCCTGAGGAACCAACCAGGCTGCACCTCTTAGATATTCCCCACCTGAACTCATGTGAGCACTCAGGGGACCATAATGCAGACCTCAAACTGTTTATTACTTTATTACTCAAGGAATATCATAGTGATAAATAAATGCCACTTTTTCTCTCCCTTTAATCCCTTCATTCCTTAAACAGACAAACAAAAAACCCCATTGCCCAATTCTTTTGCTTAGACCCTTAAGAGATTTAATAAGATTGTTCCCTTTTAGTTATGAATAAGATTTTTCCATAAAAATACTTCTGGAGAGGATAGCTTTGATTTCAAATCCTCAAATATTTCCCAGTTTGTAAAATACAATATAATGCCAATCATCAATATATATGTTCAGTGTGCACAATTCTCAGCAGCATAATCAGACCTGCTCACATTTTTAAAATGGTATTTTAAAATAAATGATAAATGAATCCTCTATAAAACTAAGGATGAAAAACTACCCTCCCATTAAAGCCATTGCAACAATTTCTGTCTTTGCCAGTGAGCTGTACAACCATGAAATTTTGAAGCTAATAAAATTCAATGGCTAAAGCTCAAGAGAAAAACAGGTTATAAGAGCCAATAAAATCAACTCTAGAGATTCAACTGCATCAAATTGTGTTAAAATCAGACCTGGTGTTTTCCCATCAAACCATGTCATTAATGTGACATCTACCCCACCTCACTACTGCAGAGAGTGAGGCGGGTAGATGTTGCCAATTTGTTTAGAATTATTTTAAGAAGACAATTCTCATTTCTGATAACAAAAAATCCACTCATCAAACATGAAAGGCTTAATAAGATGCTTGAATCCTGTGGACACTGAAATAGGGGGTGTGATCCATGGATGATCTTTAGGCTATGGAGGTTTCCCAGCCTTAACCTCAAGTTTTCAGAAAGATTTAGAAGCTCAAACCTGGAGCACTGCTTGCATCCACAATTTCTACACTAGCTAGTGTAAAATCGAAATATGTGATTTAGAAATTTGCTTATTATTTAGCTCACAAATTTATATGGATTTTACATGCCCTTGAGTATTTAAATTCTTAAAGATGAATAGCAAGAAAAGGCAAGAATAGCAAGAAAAGGCAAGAAGCACAGCATACTGACCAAAGATATATGTAATCAATTAGTCTGCCTAGAGGTTGTTTATTCATGGAAAGAAAGTCACTACTGTGATTGAAATCAATGTAGGCCCATCAAGCTCTCTTTAAATTAGCAATATTGGGTCCTGTGAGGACTTCAACTGCAGGCTCTGACAATCCCACTGCACCCATGTGCATTGGTGTGGGTCGATGCACGCTGCTCTCCACAGGGCAGCAGCTCAGTCTCGGCTCTCCCACGACTCTGCAAGCAGAACCAACCTGCCCCAGGGCCAGCCCACACTCTGTGGGCAGTGCTTCCCCTCCTCACACATGGCATGGATTTCAGACTCTCATCCACAGTAAGGGAAACGCCAGCCAGCAACACATGGAGAGCAAATTCAGTCCCTCTGAAAAAATTCACCTGAACTATAGCTGTCCGGGAGAATTGTCTTTCCACTTTGAAAAACTCTAATAGCTTCAGATATTTTCTGTTTTGACACCAAAATGTAAGCAAAACTATGTTGTTTTTCAAGGGATAGGAAGAGAAAGACCACCAAAGAACAGTTAATGTTGTGCCTCATAAGATACCACAGATTTGCTATTTAGGTTTTACTTTGTCTTTCCAAGTTCCAACTCCCATGCCTCACTAAGGAATGGTGTGTATTCATACAAATCCACTGAGAAGTTCAGTCTGATAGGCTTTCCTTAAGCACAGTTTTCTTAAGCTTTGACCTAATTAGCAAGATCAGGGTTACCAACATTTTGACTAAAACAGCTCACTTAGCACCGAGAAGGACATTGAGCTTGTTCTTGGAGCTGTCTTGCTTTCTTGCTTTCTGTTTTCTTGTTTCAAACTAAAAGTTCTAATTCCTTAAAGCAATCTTCCATTTTAGGATACCAAACTTTTATCTCTAAAGAATTGTTAGGAATAAATAGTTTTGATCAGATTAGGAAATACACATCACTCCAACAATATTGAAAATACACCCTTAAAATAATAGCTCATTTGTCAGCTCTCAATTGAATGATACAGCACTAGTTACAGAATAGCAATCAGGCTGTAGAGGTTAAAAAGAAACCACACTCTAAGCTGACTTCCAGGCATCTGAGAGAGCACAGAATTGTTATTAACATCAACCAAAATTTAACAATTTATTGCTGCTACCAAGTTACACCACTAGCCTGCCTGCAAAGCAGAATATCCTAACCAAAAATAACCAGGACAAACAACGTGAACCAGCATAGCTTAAGCCAGCTGAATACACAGTTTGGATCCCATTTCCTTAGCCAAGTATATATTTGAATGGCTTTTTTAGCGAAACAGCTCTTTTTCAGTTTCATCTTTCACTTTCTTCACTTTTAAATTATTTCCAAAGTAATTCTCTTTGGGATAAAAAAATATCTTGGCCTCTATCACTGACCTCAGCACCTCATTATTCATGTTTCCATATGCACAGAATGCTCAAATGCAAGATTTATGTTTCCCTTCACATAAAACTTAGTTATGGCAAGTGTCAAGACCTATGGGCAATTGCACTCCACCGTGCTGTAATAACGTATCTCATTAAGCAGCTACCACTTGCACAGTCAGAAACTGGCTAAAGGTGTTCACAATATCCTAAACTTCCTGAGGTTGCAAATGGCTTCATCATTCACTTTCTTGTACCAAGGAGCCAAGGGTGCAGAAGTTCCCACTGCAGTCAACTTTCTTGAACTTCTGTCACCCCAGGCCAGGCAGGTTTGCATCATTGCACTCCCTGACTCTCATATAGACACAAAGACTCAGCATCACCAGCAAAAAAACACTCCATAGCTGGGAGTGATCTTCACTTGTCTGAATTGGATAGTCCCAGATATCATCAAGGAAAAAAAGGCACAGCTGGGGGTGGGGAGCTGGGAAGGAAAGGAAGAGAGTTCATGTTGAGTTGCCTTCACATAGTTCTTTTTCAGGGCAAGAGGGCTAAAAAAGGCCAGCTTCCTGTGGTTCACTACCCTCGAGTAAATAGCAATCATCTGCTGTTAGAAGTGAGAGCAAGGCACATTGCAAAGTAAGCTCTGCATGTGTGTTTATTTAAGTGCATACTATTCTAAAGCTGCTAAGGATAGTCTTGTGGCTAAGTGTTACCTTTAATCTCACTTTCCGTTTCCAGCCCTTGTTGATTTTCCAGCCCACTGTCTTGCACAGCTTCACTTTGGTTTTCAACCATCATATTTTATTTATGGCACCAAGAAATCATGTACCTTTCCTTCTTCTGACTTGAACTGCATGAGAAAGGATTGTAAAGCCAGATTTGCAGAGAAAAGAAGCATGCACACCGTTTATTCAGATTAGAAACACTGAATCAATGTATCAGTGTCCTGATCAGATTGTATATATAGTGTACCCTTTCAGACAGTTTTCTATATATATATAGTTGTGCTGAAATCCCGAGAAATACTATGTTATTCATGAGGCTTATTTCCTTTTCTAGTGAGAAAAATAAAAGCTTTCTCTGCACTTTACAACCCTAGATATAGAGAAATCATTGTGTTAGTAAAGACAGTAGTGTTTTCTCCATTAGTTTTTGTCCTTATCCTTTTACAAACATTTGCTCTTTGTGGAAAATGCAAGCTCAAGTGTTCACACAGTGATATCTGACAATGATCTGAAATATATTACAATGCTTTGTATCTTGAAGAAAAATAACTCCATGTGCAAATATCCCCCGAGGAATATGCTTGGACTGTAAACAAAACAAAAATTATACAAAAACCCCAAGGGTCATCCCATTTCCTGGAAAGTTGTAACCCTGGAGGAGTGAAAAGCTAGAAACAGACAAATAATTCAGCCTGAACTCCCAGGGCAATGCTAGAACAGACAGGAGTCTTGGACTGCAAAACCAGAGGAGTTTCAAAGTGGGGAGATGATCTTAGTGTGTACACAGGCTGGTGAGACAGACTGGAACACAGCCTGCCCTTCAGCTGTCTGAATTGTTAAAACAATGTTGGACAGTTGGACAGAGGGCAGAAAAATATCAAAACAATTGGGTTTTTCTTTGGAGGGTATGGCTTGAGAAATAGAAGGAAGGGACAAAAAAAGCATGCAATGAGGGAATATGATTTTTCTACAAGAGATGTGAAAGGGTGATGGGATCACAACATCAGAACACAGAAAATGCTTGGTGCCAGAGAGATCTTGAGTCTATTGGAAAAAGGCACAAAGAAAGCCAGCTGTTAAACAAAGAAGACAAATTCAGCAGTGACAGTGATTAACCACTGGAACTAGCAACCAGAGTAGATAGTGGCTTCTCTGCCCCTTAATGTTTTCAAGACTTCATGCTTTTTTGGGAGATAAACTTTACCCCAAAGTCAATTATGGTTTATGCCAGTGCAAGCTACTGAGCTACATTACATAGGTAATGTAATTATCTCCAAATATGTCTCCAAAAAGACCACAGGAAATAATCTAGTGGTTACTCCTGCAATTGCACTCTATACATTTAGGATACAGATCTCAAAGGCACTCTTAGACATGACAGACCAAGGAGACACAGCCATTATCCATTGTTGCAGATAAAGAAAGTGAGCCACAGATTGCTCCTTATCTAACTCACGTCAGAGTCCTAGTGATTGGAATAGTGCTCCTTCTTTGAGCATAAAGCTTGCTGAACTTGATCCACACACTCAAAGTATCCTTTGGAGACAATGAATGCCCCTCAACCCCTTTAATTTCAGAGACTTTGGGAGTTGCTCGGCATTGCCCAGATGATGCTCAGTACTAAACTGAAAGCAGCTCGTATTGCATTCTGTTTGGGATCAGACTCAGACAGCAGCCCGAGGACCTACACATTCAGCAGGTTTATTTGCCAATAACCAATGGCAGAGCATTCCTCTTTCAATACTTGAGCAATAAAGACTCTGCTAGTCACTTTCTCCTCACTCTGCTCCAGAGTTATAAGAACTGAGATTCTTAACTGATGAGAAGAATAACTGAAAGAGCTGTTCCCATCTCCAGGTGTCAGTGACAACCATTGTTTCCTCCCTAAGTTAGCACTGTTATGTGCTACCTCTGTGAAAAAACAAAACCCAAGTTATCCTTTGGAAAATTGCAGATGATCCTCTGATGCCAGCAGCAGGTTCTTTTAAGGATTTTCTGTGAGGAGTTACCTCTTAAGTATAGAAAAAACCTTCTCAAACCTTGTTTGGAGTTTAGCAGTCAAACCAAACAACACATGTGTGCAGAATGTCAGTCCCTGAGGTCCCTGAACTATAAGATAATTATGATTAAACTAGTCCACCTTAAGAATGTCTAACCCTTAATTCCCATATGTTCTTCACGCTTAGGAGGTATGGCAAAAGAGTTCCTGAAAAATAACCTCTAAAACCCAAGTATCCAACTGCACTTGTGCCACTGGGGTTGTTTAGCACTCCAACTGTAGCATGAAGGCATCACCCTCTCTTCAAACTCTCAGCACACTGGATTTCAGAAGTCAAGGTCAGTATGGTTCACAGAGCAAGGATTTGGCCAGGATGCCAAAGGGCACACAAAAAACTTTAAAACCACACTGCTGTTACAGACATCAGAGCTAGACAAATGTACTGTCAGAAGCAACATGAGCTTACACGTTCCAAGAATGATCATTTCAGAATGGTTTGAGGCCAGCTGACATTCATTTAGAATATCTTGTTTCCAATTCCTCCTTTTCAGAGTCCAAAGGGAAGGAGAGCTGGCAGTGGTAGGTTTCATTGTGCCTACAAGGGGCATGGTGTTCTACCCCAAAATAAAAGCACTGGCCATAGCATTTAAAATTATACACAAGACTGCTGAGATCATTTGACCCATGTAACATTCCTGTCTTGATGCATGAAATTAAGAATCTAATTAGACTGCAACATTCTAGGTTACAAAATAGTCAAAGAAGAAAATCTCATACATATATTTTTATTCTCATAGGTTTGGAAAAGGGACTCATAGCTGGAATGGGGTCTAGAGGGGAGAGTGAAGAATATGATCTATCGATCTATCTATCTCTATGTATGGATGTATGTTCTAAAAGAAAGTGACAGACTTGATTGGTATTTCAAACTGAACATATTTCTTGGGAACAAGACAAGTATCATCAAGCCAAGATTATTCTTAGAGTTAAATCTGTTCCTTCAGAGCACTCTTCTGAAAAAGACATGGACATCTGCTGTAGGACACAACATTTAATGTCTCAGTACAACTTTATCCTTCTTAGCAGGTTAATAGCTCAGGTCAAACTCCCACATGAATGCACCTGCCCAGCCTCCATTTCAGAATTGTTTTGCATCTGGAAGCCATGGAAGAAAAGCAAAGCAAAATCTTTCCTACCTGGAAAATATCATAGAGATAAATCTCAGTGGATATGCAGATGCCTGCTTACAGTTCTCATCTGATACCAGTGCAACCCAACCTCAAATACATAATTTCAAGGCCTCATTAAATTCCCTTATGCCTTTAAAACACAAGTTCTGTTGAGAATGTCTCCTGATAGACAACAAGTGTGCAAAACCACTTCTTTCCTCGAATAGTAATTGATAGCAATATTTGGCTTCTGATGTTTCCCTAAAAGATGAGCTAACGAGGTGTATTTCCTTTTTTTAAACTATTAGTTCTGCTAATTGCTCTGCAGTGCTTCTTGCTAGTCCAGATATCTTATGCCCAATCTGACATGCAATCTGGAGTCCTCTTCCCCACCAGACACTTTATTAGAAGTGAACTGCAAATAATTGGTTTTCTAATAAAAATTTGTTTCCAAAAGTCCAAAATAAGAAAGTACACAATCTAAAGATAAAATTTTTACTCCTTCACAAATAAATTTTTCAAAAAAGCAATGCAAAATTTTCTTGGCACCATAAATAAATAATTTCTAAATTGTTACTGACATTAAGGCTCCTCTTCCTTTTCTTTGTGCATTGGTGGCTGTAAACAATTCTCAGTTTCACAGCACAAGAAGGGAAGCAATCCAAGCCTAATGTAATACAAAATATATTTGATTACATTTTATAAATACCTATTTTGAGTTTCTGATGAATTATAGTCCAGATTTCTCTATTGTTTGCTAAATATATATATATATTTATATGGCAGAGCAAACTAGCATCAAAGGCTTGCAAAAAATCTTTCTCCGTGTGCTTCAAACTACCTTTGCCTAATTAAAGCTTTTTGCTTTGAGTGTCTAAAGCAAAATAAAACAGCAAATCAATAATCAATACACCTTCCTGGTGCTTATAATGCAGTTTTAAAATTTTTCAAAGCTTACTTTATTTCCATTTTCATGCCTTTGGCATTCCCTTCTTAACCAGCCTTCCACTACTTTCTGAGCTTTTTTCTCTCATTTAGATCCCCATTGCTAATAATCAGATCACCAGAATCATCTTACTGGAATACATAAGTGCTTGAAATAATCACTCAAAGCAAATTTCATAATGGCAAACCCCTTGTTCACACAGGAATATGAAATAATGCAGAGCACTGGACTCCTCTCAGATTGCCCTACCCCTGCTGTATTGTATATTCCCACTTCTTTGGAAGGCAAAACCACACAGGATATCAATGGATAGGGCCATTAGTCACTTTTGGAAGGTCTTGTGTTGGCTTACATAGCCTCAGACATGCCTTAGATATTGAACATAAAGTATTTATATTTTAAATATTTAAATTAAAATTTTTATTTATAAATATAAATTTCTATAAATCTATATAAATTTATTTATTTATTAAATTTTTATAAAAATTTCCATATTTTCAAGCCAGCAACTAGTTTGGCTTTTTTTATTTAGCAAAACTACCAGTGTATTCTGCAGCTCCATAAATTCAATCCTCAGAATGGTCCCTGTGGAGATCATGCCTTAATCTAGACCTGCCTTGTTTTGATAAAGTGTGTCTCCCTCCTCCTCTTGTTTTATTTTGTGAGCTGAGGGGAGAGGATGGGTTGGTGGGGGGGATTTTGATTTGTTTGCTTTTTTTTCATTATTTTGGTTTTGGGGGAGTTGATGGGGCTTTTTTGTTTGTTTGGTTTTGGGGTTTGGTTTTGTCTTGGTTGGTTTTTTTAAAGGTATTTATCATGATCAAGACACCAGTTATCAATTCAGGAAACTATCTTTTGTATTTGATAATAATGAATGTCCATCAGCCAATTTCTTGATGGCAGCATTCATCTCACCATGGATGGAGCACTGACTCTTGAAAATAAGAGCCTCTCATTATTAATTCTTCTGATATTCCAATGGAACATTTAAATCATTATGAATTAATTTTGCACTCAGGAGGATGCAATTAATATGAATATGTATTCCACAGGAATTCATGAAAACCTAGTAATTAATCAATTCTTATAGGTTTTAGTTCCCAAAGAACATAAACCAAGTAAAACAAACAAATATTCCCAAATACCAATTTTATTAAAGGATTCTGTATTTAGACAAATAAGCCCAACTAATATTCTAGAGTTCCCCCTTGCTCCTTGAAAAGAAATCCCTCAATTCTTTCCTTGAATATGCATTTTAGCAATATGGAAGTTCTCACAGAAATAGCATTCACACAGCTGTGCTTACATAAATGTTTCCTTACGCTGTTCAGTGCCCTAATACACAGCACATTTCCAAAATGGAAATGTTGTTTGTTTACAGTTTCAGCATTTTGTAAATTCTCTGAGTTTGTGTATCAAAAGATAAGCCCATCATGTGAGTTCCTCCAAAAGTCAACATAACTGTACACAAACTGTGACCAAGGAGGTGAGAGACTCTGTTCATAAATTTAATTTCAATAATAAATCTTTCTCTTTTGAGTAGAATTGCCCTCTTCCCTGCCCTGCTCCTCTGGCCTCCCAGTATTATGTTTTAGGGGATAACACATCATTATAATGTTAGGCAAGATATTTTAAACCACATTTACATCAGAAGACTGCAAATTTCCCAATTGTTACAATGTAGGTGGAGCTCCATACTAAATGGCAGCATTAAATTTACTTCATTACAATAATACTTTCAACATGTGCTTGTGGATTTTTTTGCCAAAAAAAGGAAGCAAATGTCATGGATTGCTGTGCCTCCAAGGTTTCAATCTTCATTCTGTAAAATTATCCACCCAAACGCAGCCATCAAAAATGTTGAAGTTCAGTATCTGCAAGTATGAATGATATATATCTTACAAATCCCAGGTTCACTGTAAATTTAGAGGAACAGGAGTGAGCAGGATGCCCCACTTTGGTTCTAGCTGAGGGCTCAGAGGAGGAGGCCATTCCAGTCTCCAAACCAGGGAGATGCTGTGGGAATCCTGCGGCTCAGTTACTGTGCTGCCTTTAAACCTCATTTAGGAACCAAAATTATCTCCTCTCCGTACTCATGGTTTTCCAAAATCACCCATTACAAACACAGTTTTCATTCTGAGCAGCCACAAAGCCTGGAATAAGTCCTGGCTTTTCCACTTCTGACTCAGGTATTTAATTTTACCAAAAAGCTACTAACTTCTTGCCTGGAGAGATTTACCTGACTTGGGCCACTTTTTCTTATATTCAGATAAATAAGCCACTGTAGGAAAGATCTGGGCCACTGGGAAAAAAAAGTGCCTCTACCATTGAAAAGAGATCCATTTATTGCAGAAAAGACCAAGCAAAACAACATGAAGTGTTGTTACTTTTTTTCTGCTTTCTTTTTATTCAAGAGCAGCTACCCAACAATATATTGGAGGCAAAAATATAAATATCCTCTTTTATTTTAATTACTGCTGGTATTCTTCCTCATGCTTGGGACAACTCTCAAAAAGCTCAAACAACTTTGAAGGAAACAAATCCCAAGACACAGGTCAGCTAACATGGAAACCTGGGGATGAGTGTCAGCAGCTGCATTACAAATTTTATGGGACACATCCAAACTATCCCAGTGGTCCCAGCTGAGCACCAGTTGAGTGGTGGGAGAAAAAACCCAGCCCTAAAACAGCCCTTGGCACAGAGTCCTCTGTCCAGGACAGAAACCACTCAACAACAACAACAACTGCTCAACACCGACTCCTGGGATCAGTCTGAAAGCATATCCTACAGTCAAACAGCATAAATTTCCAAAGAGATAATTTTACTTACTGGTTTTACTTATAAAGAATTTATTTTCCAAAGGAAATCATTGCAAATTATCTTGGGAAAAGTTGCCCACGCTGCCAAGGTATTTTGTTTGCTGTCTGTCTCATGTTCTTCAGAAACCCACACACCATATTCTCCTAAAAGCCCTCCATTTCTTTCTGTTTACCACACTGGAAATTCCTCATTTGAAACTGACTGACATTCAGAAAACAGCCACGCTACAAAGCTTAGCACAGCCAGCCTGAAGTAGGTGTCTCACTGGACCAGGAACAGTACAGAGACTTAATTTGTAAACTGGTTTCCACAGTCATAAATTAAATTCAAAAGGTCTGGAAGACATGTTCACAAATGATTCACATAATTTAAATCAGCTCCTTTGCAGTGCTGAGATTTAGGATTGTTTGTGGAGTTTTGTTTTGTTGTTTTTATTCTAATTTATTGCTTCCTGCATGGTCACTCAGAGAAAGAAAAAAATAAGCCAGCTGTATACCATTGTACTTCAAACTTCAAAGAAAGGAAAAGAAACTCCTAGGTTCACAACAAACATTCCCCACAGGTAATAAGCACTGAATTACATGCCTCACACTTCCAGCTCTGGACTGTTCACAAAAAGCCATTTGCTTTTCAGTGGTGAGACAAAAGCAGTCCTAAAACCCTAATGGAGGTCATCAAACCAAAATGGAAAAATTCGTCAGGAACACAAGTAGCTTCACATGAAATGTTATGGTAAGTGGAAAAACATTGAGTAACTCTCAGAGTACTGCAATCTTGACCTGACATAAGCTGAAGCTGTTGCAGTTCAAGATCGCTTCTGTCCATACAACAGAGGCCACAGCCAAATGATTCTTTCCATTTTGGAGGACTCCAAGGACTTCCTCATCAGGGGCCTGTTGGGCACCAGGAGTGTTTGCTGTTAACCAAGGTGAGATAGTTTTGAACATGCCTGTGGTGGAGCTGGAAAGGAAGAGCTGGCTTCAGGTCAGGGACAATCTGGTCCAGCCAGGAGTGCCTAAGGGGAAGTAGTTGCACCTTAGTTCTCTCCAGGAACATTCTATAAGGAACAGTTCTATAAGAAATTTTAACCTAAATATTACATGTCCCTTACCTTCGGGTCATAACCCAAACCACAAGCCTCTACTTTTGAGACATTTTTGGCTCTCTGCAATTATCTTCTTTACTTTCCTCCATGATGCCTGAAATCCTGCTGAAGGTCACATCCAAGGAAAAACCTACCCCTACTTTCTCCAGGCTAGAACATTGTTTATTTTGTATAGCCAGGAGATCAAAGTGAGTTACACGTGTGGTTTGTGGATTCCTCTGAGTACAGAAAAATAAACCCAAGTGACTCTCAAATAACGTATGGAAAAGAAATTAAAGGGGAAGTGATGATATTATTTTAGCTTGAATGCATTTTAAGACATCTAGAGATACCCATATGAGCATTATATATATATTCCTACCCTATTATAAACCCAAATCTTAAAAAAAAAGTATTTTTTAATGATCGCATTTTGCAGATGTAGAAGAATCCCAAAATTAATGTTTCTAATCCTGATCCTTTAATCAACCAGAGATATGCAGACAAAAAATTGACCACCCAGTATTCTTAGCTATTTTCCATCAACCAACTACGGTTTCCTCTCTTTGGAGTTCCCTGTTAAGGTACCAAAAACCTTCACTGATACAGAAAATGTTCTACCCTTTTTTGAAGCTGACACATGCAAAATTGTTTGTTCTTGTAAGTCCCCAAAAACCTCCAAAACCCCCCAAAAAACACACACCAAAAAAACAAAAACCACCACATAAAAAACCAACACAAAAAAGAAAATTAAAAAAACACAAACACACACAAATGAAACAAAAAACATACCAAAGAAAAAAAAAAACACCACCAAACAAAGAAACCACAAACAAACCAGAACACTAAAACCAAAAATAAATAGAAAAAATTGCTTTGTTCTCAAACCCACTAACACCTAATGTGGGGCTCAGTACGTTACATTACACAGCCACAACTACCTTTTTTTGGTAAGAAAATTAATTCTTACACTTGCTATCCATTATCTAGTAGAAGATCTTCTTCCATAGCAATTGCTCCTGAACAAACAAACAAAAAAATTAAGCTTCCAGAATACTGAAGATACACTTGTGCAACCTGTGTAACAGGTCTTTGCCCAAAATCCCCTTCTCAGGAACAGGAGCACCTCAGGAACATTCAGGGACCAGAAAACAGATTAGATGTCCAAATAGTTTATTTTAAATAGCATAATTTTTTAATATATAGCCTGAATAAATTTTTCCATCTACATCATACCATCAAAGAAAATCAAATATGAAAAACGTGTCTTTCTGGTGTAGCCATGTTATCATTTTAAGATTAATAGCTTTCTTTAATATGAGAAGTATTTCAGAGCATGGAACTTGAATAATAACCATGCCGTTAAAGACTGAGGCTTTTTAAATCTTCTCAATGTCAAAAAGGAATATTTACCATGTGGTACAAAGCTCTACTAAGAGTTCTTGAGAAAGAAAAGATAAAATTTGTTTCCAAGGTCTATTAAGCCCTATAACTTTTTCTCTATGCAACAGTTCTTCCTCTTGCTAAAACTTCTTCTAGCAAGGTTGTGGTCATACACAACTTAATAACTCGGTGTTGAGCTAATATATTGAAATAACTCAAGAGAAAACACAGTTATACCTAGAGGCTGAAGTTATGCTTGTTATTTCAGCTACTAACACTTTTCTTTTTCCTTTTTTAATTACAAAGAATATATTTTGGAAAGTTCATGAAGTAAAAAGTTAAGGAGGAGATGGCCAATGTTATATTAAAAACACTCCTGTACACCAACTAGCATTTCACATCTTTGTCCCTGTCTGTGCCAAGGGCGTCCTATTAAATAATTTTGTATAAACTCCCTTTATCTGATACGGAGTTTCCATTAAGCAAATGCTTCCCACTTGGATGTTTCTTTCTTTGTCTTGCATTTTCTCTAGCTATGTATTAGCAACTTCTAAAGGGACTGCAGAAAGAAAACCAAATAAAAATCTGGCTTAGCATGATGTCCTTGATTAGGACCTGTAAAAAGAGGAAATTAAGGATGACAGTGACAGTTTGCTACTCTATATTCAATTAAGACTGGTCTCTTTGTGGCTATGGTTCATGCAGGATGTGCAGTTATCTAATACAGCCCAATTCCGGCAGCAGAAATTAGAATGCAAAGCATAACTTGAAACAGGCTCTGGCAATATTTCTTTTCCTTTCCTTGTGACATCTTCAGCAGACTTTAAACAGAAATCTTGAGATCATATAGGATGCTGAAAACCAAACCTCATATTCTGAGCTCAAATGCAGCTTTTAAAATACTTAACGATGTGAAAATTGAATACAGTAAGACTGAAGAAAACAATTTGAGAGGGGCTTTGGTGACTACACAAAATCCAAAGAAAAATAAGTGCTATATTTAAGCATTAAATCCTAAAACCAACCTCTCTTCTGTGGTGAGATCAAGCCAGGCTTTTATGTCAATTACATACTCAAGGTGGGTAAAGCTCAAGCACATCACCAACAATATTAAATCTTGCATGTCTTCCTTTTTTTGAATGGCTCACTTCCAGCCAAGACTATAAGAACCTGGCAAGATTTTCCTACCTGACAATACCCATCACCCTTTCTCCCCAGCTGGTCTGCAGGGCTCCTGGCAAGGTAGCCACACTGCAGAGTATAGCCCAAAGTCGAGTCACGTGCAGATTAAAATACATTTCTTCCTACACATTTCCACCCTGGGGCTATTTTTTGCTCCAGAAACACCTTCCCAAGCAACTTTCTGTTTCACTGATGATAGCTCAGGTACTTCAGTGGCAGCCTGAATGGCACTGGGAGGAAACCCAATACCCAAACGACTCCATCCTTGGAAGCCTGAGAATTGCCTCTGCCCAGGGCTACGTGAGTCTACTGGAAAATATCACTCTGGCTTGGCCTTATTATATTCTTCCCTGCTGTTGGCCACTGCTACAGACAGCCTGCTGGCCTGGACTGATGACTGATTTTGGGACATTCTTACCTGTGTGTGCTGAGCTCCTGCAGTCTGGTCTAACAATCTGCAAGGGGAAAGAGTTAAATCTCCTTGTCTTTTCCTTTTGGCATAAGTAGTATCATTTCATCCCTCCATTCTTAGCTGGTAGAATTTCCAGTATTCCCAGCATTCCCAGCAGTTCTAGTCTTCCTCCTAAATTCTGTTTATGTTAAATTCAGTATCTCTCAATGTGATTTTCAATTTTAAAAAATAAAAAGATACTTAAAAAAGAACATCAGGTCAGGCTGTTGGATGTTATCCAGTGATGAGAACTGTGGGGATTTTTGGTCATCTCAAACCCAGCCAATTAACAAGCTACAGAGACAAGCCAACCAATACTTTTAGAAATTATCTATTTACCCTTTAATTTGAGGTCCACATTGTGTCGCAGCCAGGGATAAACACCATAGTTGGACATATCTTCAGGAATAGGGTTATTATGTATCCAGCCATCACATGCAAATCGATAGAAGTTCTCACATGGATCCACAGACTGATTTATCTTGCTCAGGATGCCAGCAGCTGTAAAAAAGGCACCACATAGATTTTGTAGAACACTTTTTCCTAAATAGAGAATTACAGAAGGCTACAGTCCAGAAATTATGATTAATGAGAAACAAACAAACAAACAAAAAAGACAAAATATCTGCAATGAATCTTCTTGAGTGTCATACAGCAAGGACAACTGAACTTAGCACGACATGAACATGAGCTGCTGGAGCCAGACACCTGAAGACAGGCTCTCCATTGTTGCCATGATAGAATTAATTGCCTGAAGAATTTAGTGGTGATACATATTAAGTAGATTGTGATTAGCATTTCAGTAACTATGCAGTGTTTGCCTCTTGTGCAGTTGAATACTGCACAAGAAAACAAATCAAATTCTGATCTACCATACATTGGAAAAGAAAACTGTATTTTCAGCTCCATTTTGTGACTGCTTCCTTACCAGTTACTATTGTCAGTGGAAAAAGAGGTGATCAGTCTGACAAGCCCACGACTCGAGAGCTTTTCTGTACCTAATCATAAAATCATAGAACCGTTTGGGTTGGAAGGGACCCTTAAAGGTCACCTAGTCCAGCTTTCTGCAATTAGCAGGGACATCATCAACGAGACCAAGTTGCTCAGAGGTCCATCCAACCTAACCTTGAACACCTCCAGAATGGGGCATCCACAACTTCTCTGTGACCTGTGCCACTGTTCCACCACCCTCACCATAAAAATTTTCTTACTTATAACTAGTCTGAATCTACCCTATTTTAATATAAAATCATATAAAAATGTGTGCCAGATCTGGTACAAAGGCATCTCTGTGCTTAACAATTCACTTGCTAGTTTTCTGGTAACTGGAAAGGAAGCAACAAAATACACCTGAACGTCTAGTCACTCAATATCTTGTTTCCTATTAAAAGAAAATAAAAATAACCTGTATGGTTAGGCTAGTATTAGACCAAATTAAAACATGAGTTTTAATTGTACAAATAAACAAAACTAAAGCAACTTGAACAGTGACTTTTTTAAAAGTTTGAGGTCATCATTCTTTCCCTCTCATTAATTAAGCTTTCTGAGCAAAATGTATAATGGGAAATAATTAAATGGCAAAAATATCATACCAGCATAATATAATCATTATATAAGTGAGAGAATAAAATTTCTGCTTACCAGCTTCAATGCATTCTGCAGTCAAACAGTACTGCTGCTTCGGATGAAACTTTATAAGACCTTGGCTAACTGCAAAATGGAAAACCATAATGAGATCATTTGCAATGAATTTTGACAACTGCAGCCAAATGTTGTGTACTCAATCATTCCAATATCAATGCAGCCTCTGGTCTCAGTGCCTCTCTGACTGCATTGATTTAGAGCACTTAGATGTATATTAAGTAAATATTCAGAATGTATGTTATGTACAAATAATTTTCCCCTCCTAGTCCTGCTTTCTCCTTCCCCCTCTTTGCTCACAGGCAACACAGGCTGTCTCTGCACAGTGCCTGGAGAAGCATCACTTCAGCCCTACTCACTGACAGTGAGCACCACCATGAAACAAGGAATTCAGCATCATTATCATCCTCCAGCGCCTGGAAACACAGGAGAAGAGAAGGCTTGGGTTAGGAGGGACCTTAAAGATCCTCTAATTCCAATGCTCTGCCATGGACAGGGACTTTCTGCTAGACCAGGCTGCCCCTTGCATGGTTAGAAATGCAACACGGAGCAGCCTCACAACCCTCTGCAGGCAGGTGAGCTGCAGGGCTCACTGCACTGCCCAGCACAGCCCAGCACCAACAGCACATTCCCAGGGTCTCCTGATTCCAGCCTGGAACAGAGCAGATTGCAATGGGCACAAGGACAGCTGTGCTTTATAAGGCACAACCCAGTTTCTGCCTGAGCTGCCTCCCAAAAGTATTGTAATTGCATTTGCTTCCAAAAGCCTTGCTGAGAAGTACTATGAAATTGTCAGTTAATTTTGCTCATCTTTTAAAAACGTGTATTACAACTGCCACTGAAATTTAAGCACAGGAATTGCTAATTTCAGACAGTGCTCTCAGGCAGCAAATATGCAGATAATTGATACTTGGGATTAGGAAGGGAGAATCCCAAGGGATAGGTGAAATAGTACTCACTAGATGTGCTCAGTAGGCATAAAGAAATGTCTCATTATATCCATTATCTTAATAACAGTCCATGGCAAAAATAAAAAAAGCAAATAACACTGAACAAAAAAAACCAACAATGGAATATATTATGGTACCATAGCTTTAACAGTGCTGATAGTTATAAAGCAATTTCTGCTGTAGCTATATGTTGTTCAAAAGTGATAAGAAAATGTGAAATATCATTTCAGCCCAGGAAAGTTTTTTTACAAAAAGTCTTAAAGCTAGAACTGAATATAAAGCTGTTTCATCTATTCCAGTCTCACAGTTTTAATGGCAATTAATGACCGAAATAGCTGGATTTCAATCCAAGTTTCTCAGAAAATAGGAACGTAAAACTATTTCTAGACAGCTTTTCCAAAGCTTGTATTGGTTTAGTGAAACACAACACCTCAAATACCTTGCAAATTATCCAAGAAATACACATGATTTTGAGGCATACAAAGGTTGTAATTGGAATATGGAAGAACAAGAGAAGATAGAGAAGTGGAGATTTCCAGAACATGATTTTGAGCAGCTACAAAGATGAACTACAAATAATAGATAATGTCCCTTTTAATTAAGTGTTGCACTCCTCCCAACTCACCTTTTTCCTTGATTAGAACTTAGCCCTTTAGAATCTGTCCAGGTCTTGAGTGTTTGCTAGACATTTTTCTTTAAAAGCAGAGAAAGGAGGGAAAAGCCCAGACATAATTTCATTTTTAATCTGAAGCAGCCCTTATATTTTTGATACTTACAAACAAAAGCAAAATACCATTTCAGCTGGGAAGCTTACAATTTTATCATTAGAACAAACTTTTCCATTTTAAGTAACAGCTAATTTTGACAGAAAGGACTTTGCAGAGTTTTGTTCTCTTGCCTTTTTATTGTTAAGATAACTAATCATGATATTATTACTTAGAGTCGTGGTTATAACCCTCAGCTTCTTCCTTGATAAGCCTGTTTCCAGATTCTTGATCAAATACACACCACAATTGAGTTTAAAAAATAAATCTAAAAGGGGAAAGGCATACAAAAATGCGTACAAATAATGCGAACTTTCCTGTGATATGAGAAGCCCAAAGGATTACCCAGTCAGGAGGAGAGGCTCTCAAATTGAGATTGAAAGCTGCCTGACTTCTCATCCAAGGGAACTGGGGAGCAATCTGCGGGCTCCAAGGAGGACGTGGCTCCTGGGTGTCACAGCTCCCACTCGCTCCTCCAGAATGTCACAGGCAGAAATGCTGAGCCCGTGCCCTGGCGGCTCCCCACAGTAAATAACAACACCTGATCCTCCCACATCCTCCTTAGACTTGTAGGAACTATGAGAAGAAAGCAGGAGAAAGTTACATTTCACTCCTCAGGCTGGAAAATTCATTTCAGGTGTACCAGAAACAGCAAGTTTTGCAGACTAAATGAAAACTGAAGGAAAAAAAAACATCTCGAGGTGCCTGAAATATTTCATATGGACAGAAAAAATGTCCATTTCTACAGTTAAATAAAACTAAAAATATTAAGCCCAAACTTACAAACAAAACCATGTCACAATGAAGCATGGAAACATCTAATTGAAAAAAATGTTAAACCAAAACAATTTAACTTTTTTTCCCTGGTTCTTTAGGTTGCGAATTTCAGACAATTTCCAAACAAATCCTAAAAGCATTTTGGTTGACCCAAGGCCAGTATTTTTATTTTCTTAGCAGTTATACCAGTGAAAATCTTGACACTGAATCCTTGCCTACAGAATACACCACAGTCACACTTGCAAAACTATCTGCAAGAATTAATATATTTGCTTGAATTGTCACACCTGGCCTATGGATGAAGCAGTTCTATCTCTGAGAAGCTGTGGTGGTAAATGTCTATTGCTTTTATAGCTTGAAGCAATAAACAAAAAAATCTAGTGCAGGCAAAAAGAAATAAGGTCTCTCCATTATTACTCCCTGGTGTTTATACTGCACTCTTTAAGTGAAAAAGGTTTTTTTTAATCTAGAAATTTGAAGATTCAAACTCTCTCATGGTTATAAAAAGTTTTGTTGACTTGAATGAGATCACTAATACAGAAGTTATTTGCCTGCAAATGTTGCAGAAATTGCTCTAGAGCAGGAAAGCTCTAACCAAGAGTGAGACTGGTGCTTTAAATATTCTATAGAAAACCTGACATTGTTTTCTATGTTGTCACTATAAACAAAGAAAACCTTTCAAACAAGATCATAAAGGACTGGAGAAAAGCAAAAGACATGCTTAAAGGCAAAGTTTCCACCTACCTAGGGAAAGCTGTGTTGGTTTAAAGAAACAAAAAGTTGGGCTGAGTTGTTCTAAAAGAGGATCCAACTCTGCAAAGTTCTTACAGGATGCAACACAGCTTCCTCTTTGTTTGGAGTTTCTGGGCATATGTATATTTCTACACGTAATTTCAGAAGTGTAGGCATATGCTTTCAAGTGTTCTTCTAACAAAACCAATCTATAGATAATTCCAAATCTGGGAGAGGAAAAACTAATTCCTTCTCTGTTGCATCTAGTTACGCCTTATATATCTGACGAAAATATTTCAATTTCATCCTAGATGCACTCTTTATTACTTTTGTAAAGGCAACTTTGCAATTCATCATAGAAGAACAGAAAGATCTAAAAAATGTGCACACATATGCACTATTGAGGCTTTCTACAGGAATTTTAGTCAATCCCTAAATGAAAACCAAATGAAAGAAAACCCAAAAGCTTCCACAAAACGTGTGTGCTACACAGATTCATTTTCAGGAAACGGAGAATACTACTCCACACCAGCCACAGCCAGTGAATCTGTACTCAGCACAATCTCACCTGTTTCTCTCCATCCTGTGAAAGAACCCAATTCTGGTCAGAACACATTCAACTGAGCATCCAAATTTAAATTCAGCATTCAGAACGTTACACGAGTTCACATTGCATCTCCCAGCTCTAGGACTCCCAAAGCAAGAACTTCTTTACTGACACACATATCCCTTTCAGGATAAATATGAAAAGTGGGGGAAAGGAAAAGAGATTTAGATTTTCACCAAAAGACATGGTGAGGCACAAGCACCATCACCCAGCAGCCAGGCTGGGGCGGGCTGTGCTCGGGTTGGTGTCAATGCTCTCACTTACCCAAGAAAAGAGCGGTGCCAAGCACAACAGTGCCACTGACAAAGACACCGAGGGCGATCCGAGTGGCTTTGCTGGCTGCTCCCCTGGCCTCGGGGACTGTCTCTCCTTCCATCAGGATAGCTCGGGATGTGCTTGGTCTCACAGAAGTCTGGTTTTCCCCTGCTGCTCTTGTGTCAGTGTTTCAGCAGTTCACAAACTGTGCCCATGTGCTCTCCTCCTCTCTCCTATTTAAAACTCCAGGTTTCTGTCATGAACCATTTCCTAGGCACTTCCTGCTCTCTCCCTCTCGAAGCCGAATCACATGTAGAATAGTAGCTGTCTCCTGTGTTTTGTGCTGCCCAGGAGGAGGAGAGGCAAGCGGTGGCCACAGCTTGTGCAGCCTTTGCTGCCTGTGGAGCCTCTGGGAGCCAAGCGCTCAGCAGTTCCCCTTATCAGGGGTTCTGAACACGAGCATTTCACAACGTCTCTGAACAGATGTTTTAACTATTCCAAGAGCTGCACACCCTCTCCAATCAAAGCAGGGTTGCTGACAACTTCTACAAACACAAGTCTGATGGAAGGTTTTATTTTTTTCTCCTTGCTCTTATTTAAAAAGACTAATTATCTGCTGACTAAAGTTTTTCTCCTTTTAAACCATTGCTGCTGCATCATTTGGCTTCGCCAGAAGAGGTACCCACTCAGCAGACAAATCCCTTTTTAAACCTTCCTAAGAACTCTTAGAATATCATGTAGCATTTTATTTTGGGAATTTGGTATGTGACACTGTGTGCCAAAAATCACAGTCAAGCAGCACAAAGCAATAATCAGCACAACCTACAGAAGAGTCCTGCTCTAAAAGCTAGATCTGTTTTTTTCCAGGCAAGATATTTCAGTCCTTGCTGGTACATAACACATTTTAAGAGATGATCCTATGCTTCCAAGTCAACTACTACTATGAGCTTAGTGGAAAATTATCTAGTTGGCATTTTAAGATGGTGGGGGATTTTAAAAAAATCTAATTTATATGGATTTCTCAATGGAGTAGAATTGATAGTCCTCTCTCCATGTAACAAACCTTCACTATTCATCAAGTAAAAAAATTATCCATTTCAGGGTGAATTCTCTGAGTTGAGTGTGACATTCAGCTCTCAGAGGAGCTCTTGCTTTCTCAAGAGCTGGACTCTCATACAAAACATAAGGATGCAGGGAGAGGCAGCACCGTGTGCATGCTCTCGACAACAGTTTACGTGCCTGAGTTACTTACTTTTATGGAGACTTAGAAGTCCTTATCTCAGCCTCTCACCATCCTGATAAAAAGTTGCACAAGTAGAGAGAAGACATACACGTGTCACAAAATGTGTGTGATGGCAATTATCAGTTTGGAGACTGAAACCTTTTTCCACGGGAGCACCTGCACACAAGTTTTCCTGGATGTCACATGGACATAAAGGGAAAGCCCACTGTATCTAGAAGCTTAGAGTTTGAAGATCCTGAAACTTCTCAACCCCCTCTACTGCTTCACTGGGGTCCTGCAAACGAAATGTCCTCAGTTTTTATTCCTGTCCCTCTTCACCAGGAAGCTCCAAGATGGCATTCTCATCTCTGCTTGATGCAGAACAGGAAAACATTTACAGGAAAACATTTACTCCTTTTCACCTGCCTATTGTCCCACATATAACCCATGATTTTGACATCCATCAGCTGAGTCAGGAGAGGGAAATGATGCCACAGAACTAGGAGGACCACATGCCTCCCAGTACAAAAATTTCCACTCGTGCATGAATGACTCCATGGGTCTGAGCAGATATCTGGTTATAAGAAATGCTCAGCACAAGACTGTTACCAGCACAGGTTTGGGAATTTGGTATTTTTTGTGACATTGCCGCAATTGAATCCTCATATCAAAAATCACTATGATCTCAAAGGAGCTGCCAAAAGGGCAGAGTATTGACCCAAAAAATGCATGGACACAGTGTGATCTCAACACTTAATCCACTGTGTGCATGATCCAAACGCTGAGTAAACCTCAGAAGAGCCTTTTGACACATATTTGTTGCAGGCTGCCTGATGGTTTTTCTTCTGTACCCCAATACTACAAATGCAAAGCTATTAGACCTATTGGTACTGTCAGCTTTATATCCCCCCAACCAACACTGAATTATCATATGCATACTCAGTTGCCCCATAATTTCTAAATTTCAGGTTCTTCCCCCTTGAGAAGTATTAGTATGTACTGAACATCATGCTCCATCAGTGTTTCACTGGCAGGATTTTGCTTTCATCAATTGTTGCATACAGGTAGCCTCATAAAATAAGGGCCTTGTTACCTTGTGAAATCATGGCTCAGGCCTCCTACTTAGGCTGAGTAGAAGGGAGCTATGGGAGAGTGACTCAGCTGGAATAGGGGTAGAGAGACGTGAGAGATGTGAGACCTGCTGTGTGACTGCTGCATGGCCACACTGTGGTGAACGCTGGTTGGGTGACTTGGGCTTCTTGTGCCTCAAAACTATGCAAACTAAAAACTGGATAGCTGCTTAAAAAGGCCTGGGGTTTGCAATAAGTGGCTCTCCTTTGCAGTGCCTGGGGACTCTGCACCACTCTGCATCATCACAACTGATGTCCTTCTAGGACAACATCAAGCCAGAAACCAAGAACAGCTTTCAACAGAAAAAGCAGAAACCAGTTATTTCTCTTTGAAAATCTGTGTCAGGGGATGAGGGAAAGGAAAGAAAGCGAAAGAATAGGGAAAAGCTGGACAGTTTATTCCCCTCTCCCAAAGACCAGAAGGTGAGGACTATGGGAACATGGAGTTACCCCAACAAAATCCAGCAAGCTCCAACTACAGGAGTTTTCTGTAGTTGTCAGCTACAAGTCAGCTCCAAGCAGCACCTAATCCTTGTGGCAAGAGAAATCACAAATCAACTGTCAGCAACAAAATTACTTTTCCATGTTTGGGTTAGTGGGCTTATTTACACTGTGGCATAGTATAGTATCCTTCCCTCTGGCTGTAGAGTCTGCCTGGAGTCAAGACCCCATCTTGGTTTCTCCAGCATGTACAGAACTATGAAATCGCAGCTCAACCATAAACAGCTGCAGGCAACAGCTGCAGAGGTCCATTTCTGGCAGTGTTTGAAAAGGTGCACAGAGCACGTGTAAGTTCCTGATAGTGATGATCTGTGACAGAAGCCTGCAGAATTTAATTTGTGGTTTTGATGAGCATTCTAGGATTTGGTTGCCTTTCTCATCCCAAGTCCAGCAGCTCTTTGGCAGGTACAAGATACACGGCCACACTTCCTTCTGGAACGGCTAACAGCACTCCTGGCCATTGCAGCCCAATAAGGCACTAAATGAGGCTGTGCAAAGACTGCTAAACATTCATAAAACATTGAACAGACATAGGGAGCAAAAAAGTAATAACTAAATGCTACATGCTCCAAACCATGCTTCATTCACTCAGAATTCCACATGACCAAGATCCCACTCAAACAATGGGATCACTCTGGCACTTACAACAAAGCCAGGACAATGCACAAACAATTCTATCCATGGTCATATGCCAGAGCTGGCAAACCCTCTGTCACAGGCTCTGGGCTGAACAACTGCAAGTCTCCCAGCCTCTAGAAAAGGTCTGTGAATATAAGCATGTGTGTGTGCACGTGAATGTACACTCACAAACACACACACAAGTATGTGCTATCCTGCCCTTCCACAAGCAGACACAATTCTCACTTCCAGCCATTATGTCAGTCAGAGAAGAGCACTTGTCAGAGCTAAAATCAACAGAACCATGTCAGCTTCTCCTCATACAGCTTGGCCCAAGGAAGTAAGGTTTGATTATTCAATTGATCAATAAAATCACACATATTGCCCAGTTTTCACTGGAACAGTCAAAACCAGTTGCATAGGTGTTGGTGAATGTCTGGAACAGCAAAACAGCCTGCAGTCAGCACATGGTCAGCCCAAGCTTGCCTAAAGAACCTGCGTGCAATGAGCCTGAGTACTGTAAAATATTTAATCTTTCTGGCATTTAGATAGCTTCAAAACATATTAAAACAATCACTGACACTTTCTAAAGAAAAAGATCCCAGTTCAGTTCTAGATGTAAACCCCAATGTAACACAGTAAAACATACTAGGTTACACCAATACATGAGTTACAGACATTGCCTCAGAGGACACTGTCCTCAGGGTACACATTAAAGACTTACCCAATCTAGGAGGTGCCTAGTGCACATTAGTGCAAGTACAGCTTAACAGAAGCAGCCCACAGTCACAGCATCACAGCTTTGGTCATGGATGTACTACTGAGCATTTTTAGCCCATGGTAAAAGGAAAACACAGCCACCATCACACTGATGACACCAAATACAGCTTGAGTGGCTTCCTCAAAGAAACATAGGTATATGCTGGCTTCATTGAAAGAGATTAATTAGTGTGGGTCAGAGTAAAGGCTATATTCCATCCCATTCTTGGGGTTTTCACCCTGGGCCTTGAACTGTTTTTTTGAACTATGCAGCTCTTGCAGCTAGAACTGGGCTTTACATACACAAAGTATGATCATGAAAAATCCAACATATTGCATTTGCAGACAGCTTGACCAGTCATCATCAAATCTCTGAATTTTATAAATTACACTCCATTGGCTACAAAAGCTGCCAGATTTCTGTGCTGCAGCCAACAGAAACCACACTCTGGCACTACTTCATGCCCTTTATTCATGGGACAGATACAGCTGGAAATAAATGACTCTATTGTTTTCCACTGGTACAGCCACATCACAGAAGGCTTCAGTGCATCTGTGAGAATGTGGGTCATTAATTAGGAGTCAATACTGAGCCAACAGGATTTGCAGAGCTCCAAACACTGCTGGTGGCAAGCTTTTCCACTAACTATAACTGTAAGGAGAACACCCTGCAAAATAGAAAACTTTGTTCTCCAACATTTAATACTCCAAATGAATTTTTTCTTTTTCAATTCCAAGTAGACTAAGCTATTCTCATGACACCAAGAAAAATTTTTCCCTGCTGCAGGAAACATAGCATTCTCTGACCAAAAGGTGCTTATATCTAACCCAAACAGCAACTGACTATGAAACCCAACATCTGGGATGATTAAAGTTACGCCACTCAAGTTTGCAAGCTTTTTACTTGCTGCTTTTGAAAAGGCACTTTAATGAAGCCGTGCATATGTTCTCAAGCAGAAGGGACTGCTTTAGGTCTTCCGGCAATTTTTCGTTGAGACGCACGTTAAATTCTAGCTAAACCAAACACGACTTCTCCTACAGACCACATTCACACTACAACCAGAGAGTGTTTACACAGAGCCATCACACGGGCATCCTTCCCATCTGTCATTCTGCTGTATAGATTAAACAAGGGTGCATGCTGTCATAGAAAGGCATTTCAGTTGGGGATTAGAAATGTACAAGACACCCTGGTGTAACTCAGAGCAAATTTTTGCTTTTTTTCATATAATCTAACTACATATATAGGCTGTAAAGACACTGAAAAAGACATTGCTGGGAAATGTCACTTTTCCAGTGACCACAGGTGTAGGTGCAGGGAGATAGAATACAAATATCTGTTGTTTCCTTAAAATATTGCATCATTCCACCAGAGCTTTACCCACTTATTTTTCTTTGTCCAGATGTTTGCTCACAGCTGTCAAAGTCTATTTATATGAGTGGAAGAAAGAAGCTTGGTTACCAAGGAGTTTGTGTCCTGTGGATGAATTTTCAGGTGTGCAACGAGTCACGCATTCACTGGCATTTTAAATTAAAAGAGGAGAGTCACCAGCCCTGCATATGACTGCTTCCAGCATCTGCCAAAGAGATCCCTCCACTGTGCCCTCCTGTCTCTTGGAGAAGCATGACTGCCTCTGCAAAAGCAATGGTTTCTGCCTGCTCTCCCACTTGGATCTCCAGCAGCACAATCTGTCTTTGGAGCAGCAGAGCTCAGAGACAGCTGCAGCCAGGAACAGAGCAATCACTCCACAGAGGTGCCACTGGACAGGTAACAGGCACTCTGCCACTGCTATCTACTCAGAGCTTGCTTGTGCTAACTTTTGTAGGAAACCAAAAACAGTGAAGCAAAAGCTCGCCCAAGTTCTTTAACCCCAAGGCAGTAGAGCTCAGCAGTCCCATCAGGCAGAAGCTCTGGTGAAAACTCTTCTCACACAGGGGCTGTTGGGTCACATCCCTCTGCACAACAAATGCACCTAACCAAGGGCTTGCAGCAGAAACAAGAGACCTTCTCATCCAGGCAAAGACTTATCAGAATTAATATCTTTGAACCCAAATCCCCTCTGTCAAATTTGACTGAAGTTGGCTGACAAGGTCCAGCATTACTTAGCAAGGCTGGGTGGGAGAGAGGGGACACAGAGAAAGGAAAGCACAACTGTGTAACCTCTGTTTTCAGAGGAAATCAGCCTGGCACAAAAAGCCAAGAAAATCAACAACAAAAAAACCCCACCTACAAACCTGAAAAACCAAATCCTGCTCTTCCAGGGTATTGCTACAACCAGCTCAAGGTCTTCCTGAGCATTTCCTTATTTCAAAGCATTTTATTCCACTGAGTTCCTTTTCTTCTTCTTCATCTCAAAACGAGATTAAAATTCACTTTGCTCACAGCTAAAAGCCAGAAAAATCACACATTAAATATGATGTCCTAAATAAAAAGCCCCTTGACAATGTGAGATTTTGTGAGTATTAATTCAGTGGAGGTATTTCTAGATATTGTCTGTTCTTATCATCTTCTTGGTGCAACTCCAGTAACTACATACATATCTAATAATGCTAAGCAGCAGCCCCTCAGCAGACTTTAAATGTATTTAGTCTGCAAGTTCTCTGGAAAGGGGAGACCAGAGTCGGATCAGGTTGAAACCACAGCATGAGGCTCCATGGGACAGGATCATCGGGAGCAAACATTTGCTTTCCTGAAGCTGCAGAAATCCTCAAAAATCAAACAGTTAGGCACCAACTATAATTATCTTTACAAGTCAAATTACTATGTCTCTGACAGCCCTTCCCTTAAGTTTGCAACATCTCTATTTCAAATAAAGCTTTGTTGTCTTCTTTACTATTAAAACAAGGTTTTAGAACACAATAAGGATTTCTGTACTGTCAAACATACCCAAACTACACTTGCTATAGATCAAAAGCTGGATCATTACATGGTATTGCTCCCCATAAATTTTTACTAACCTAAGAACAAGTAGCTGGATTAGGGAAACTGATGAAAGGGCCTCAGAATGGTTCTAACTAGCTACATTTAGACATTCAAATAACCATGCAAAGAAATTAGCAATACTGTTAGCAAAGTTAATAACAATGACAAAAATAGTCATGACCAAGCTTGCTTAAAGGGAAGGAAAATTATGTTGACTAAAGCTAAATCCTTTTCTACAGAAAAGATCACTCTCTTTTGAAAAATTTTCTCAGCTTCTTCAATATGCACTTCCCAAGAAAATGACAGAATCTTAGTCCACTAAAAGATGCTGATAAATTCATAGGTCATTAATAATTTAATGTTGTTTCTATTGTTGTTTCTATTCTAATTTCTTTGAAATTGCTGCAAACATGATCAGCCTTTTCCTTGGTCAAACTGGTTGACTGAAATGGGACATTCATTATCCAAATTTAAAACAATACTCAAGTAAAACTTCCATGAAGATTGTGCTTTTAATAAGAAAGTAATAGATGTGATAAGGGTCTTGCAATTTGGACTACCAACAGAATTCAGATTGGCCAGAACATACTCACAGCATCTGTTTTACTTAAGCAAAAGTCTGCAGACTGGCAGTAACTTTCTAAAAACTAGGAGTATCATGACTTTTGAAGCAGCAATTAACGAGAGAAAATAAGAGCCTGGAGAGGCATATTCCATTCCCCCAAAACAGAGAGAAAGCACTCACAGCCAGACTACATATGGACTAAGATACACAAAATAGTTTCCTACTGGTTTCCCAAACCTGACTTAACTCCACAGATGGGTACAGCCCCACCATGTTCAGGGCAGCTCAGGACAGAAGAACATTGGTAAGACCTTGATGAGAATTTCCATGTGCCAGGGGCATCAGCGAGATCAGGATCCCAGGCTGAGCTGTAGCCAGCCAGGATGTGGTCCCATAGCCCAGGATAGTAACTGTTTTAAGTGAAAGCCCTCCATTTCCTTACAGGTCTTTCTCACACTTCCTAGAGGCTAAGACCTGCCCTCTTACACAGACATTTCCTAACTTTCTCTGGTTCCAAGTCTTTCCCTGGAAAAGCAGTCTGAAAAACTGCAGTGCCATGTTCCTGCTTTTCACCAAGGTGCTGACCATTGCTGAAATGAATTCATTCCCTTTGCTGTCACTACTCACACTTTTCAGAGCACCAGGAGATCACATTACCAGGAGTGATGCAAATGCAGCTCACTTCACTCCGAGTCAATCAGATAAACTCACAGTCCTGTCTAGGCTTTCATACTGTGATGCCAAGACTACATTTTCTTGGGGCATTGCAGTCTTTGCCTTTGGAAAACATGCTCTTAAGAGGTATGGAATGTTTTTAACCTCATTTCATAAAAACATTTATCGTTTGCTGCTTTTATTTTAACCACATTTTTCTTCCCTATATCTGGGCATAAAGGCAACTATAAAACAATTTTAAGCTAAATAAAATACTGAATGAAGCTCATCCATTGTTGCATGAATCTGGATGCACTATAAAATATTTAAAGACATTCAAACATATTTTGATCAGCATGGCATAAAATGTATTTAATGTGTTTGAAGTCCAGATGTATTTGAGTATCATTTGTTCACAATTAAAAATTGGCCAAAGTTCTGTTCACTTGAAAAACAATTCACTCACAGCCACCAGACAGCCAAGCAGGTGGTGGAAACCAGGTCACAAGCACGATCCAGACCTAGACCACGTTGCTCTGCTCTCCCAAATAATACATGTTCAATACAGAAAAACACTTTTACTGCATGAAGGAACTCACCGTGGCCTACACAGGTACCCTGCCACTGTAACTCTCTGAGGAGGAGCATGCCTTTGTGATAGCATATAACAGCACTCCTTCTACAAAAGGAATCTAAAACCACATTGCTGATTTTGCTTGTAGTAAAAATGCAATTAAATAATGGGTCTCCCATTTCTTTCTTTTTAAAAAACAGAGCAAGGAAGGTCAAGAGCCCAGAAGCTCATGTTGCACAAAATGTGTGCTATCCCCATGTTCTTAAAAAAAAATTCCTTATGAGAAAATTTATCTAAAACTTGAGCAGTATTATCTTATTTTTAATCTAACCTCAGAACAACAGAAAAAAAATCAGTCCACATAACCAAAATCAATCAGGATAGCCAAACTTCTGACATAAAATTTTATTTATAAGTTTTGAAGGTATGAATGGCAACAAGTAACTGAAAAACAACACATCACCCTACAAAGCTACATCATCAGCACAGTACCAACAAAGATAAAGCTTTTAATTTCCACTAGATCAGTCACTAGCTCACCTTTTACGTGTTCTCAAAAGTTCAAACTATTTGAAACTTCTAGATGACTGAAACCATAATATAATAGAATATCTTTAGTTGGAAGGGACCCATAAGTAATTCAGTAGATGGGGTTAGAGAAAGACAAGAAAAAAACAAGGGGCAGCCCCCTTAACAACTCCTCTCCATATTTCTAAAGCAAGTATAAACCATTATGCTCTGCAGCCTTTACTTTAAACATTTTCCCCATATCCTACACCTGGCATGACTCGCTTGTCAATCCCACCATCAGTTCCCATTCCTGCTCACCACTGATGTCTGCCAGGCCATGAGGAGCCAGACAAGTCTATTTCAAGCTTTTTCCTCCATTCATTCCAGCAGTGTAGCTGAGCAACATCAGTTTCCCATCTCCCTTTAACCTCTCTGCTTGCTTGTTTTTAACCCACTTGGTTTGTCACACGACCAGGGGAGAGCTCCCTGAAACTCTCGTGGCAGAGGGGACAACACAGGGTGAGGCCAGAGCAATGAGAGTGCAGAGACAGCTGGGACCATCCCCATGGCACAGCTACTGGAATGACTTCACAGCAACCCCATCCCATAGGCTGTAGCTTTGGGGGAACTGGGTTAAACAGACCTCAGAAAACACTCCAGTCAATAAAGTATAGAACGTTTGTCTTTGAGAAGTTACAGCTAAATTTCCATATATCTCATAAGCATTTGCAGAAATTCTAGAAACAGAAATTTAGAGACAGGAGACAAGAGGGACTCTACCTTCTAGCCACAGCAAACCTAAGGGTTAGGTCAGTATTGGGAGCTCTTAAAATAGTTCTAGCACAACCCCTAGGCTTAAAACCCACACTGCAATAGAAAGGCTTCAGCAGTAGTTTGGCTCTTTAGATTTATCTCAAGGGAACAACCTCTTTCATTATTCCAGAAGTTCCAAAACTTAATATTTTCATGCCTCCAAGCTAAGCAGTCAGAAACTTGAAAATGGTTTGGACTCCCCAGTTCTAATGAGGCTGTCTCTTGCCCTACTTACCTAGAGGAGCACATTCCTCTTTCCTTTTCCCATTCATACTTAATGTATCACCTTTTATTTTAAAGGTTGAAAGCATTCCAGGGAGATCTAATAAAAATATCCATCCTAAAGGCCTCCTAGAGAGGTGGCCAATGCCTCAAACCTGTCAGCATTTAAGAGGCATTTATGTAATGCCTTTTAACAACATGCACAAACTTTTGGTCACTCTGAGATGGTCAGAAGTTGGACTAGATACTTCTTTTTGCTCTAGATGTCCCTTCCAGCTGAGCATCCATAATTTTACCAGTTACCAAGTTGGTTCAATGTTTTGCCAGTTAAAAATGCAGGGAAGTGAGAAACAAACCTCTTACATCCCAAATCTTTTTTTCTTGGGCTCAAATTCACTCCCGCCCCTTCCTTGTCCTGCTCCCCAAGAAGTGCAAGGGACCAAGCTGGGCTCAGTAACTGCCACCAACTCCACCCTGCTGCTCCATCTTCCACACACTTCCTCTGCTCCAGAGTGGGATCCCATCCAAGGGCCACAGTCCTTCCAGATAAACCTGCTGCTAGAGGGGCTGCAGTTTCTTCAGGAAATATCCACGTGCCCCAGTGCAGGGTCTGTGCAGAGCAGTGTGGGCTCCCTATTGCAGCCTAGTTCCTTCCAGGGGCTGCAGGGAAGTTCCTGCTCCACTGGAATCCTGCCCAGGGGGCTGCAGGGAAAGGAAGCTCTCCCCTGGTGCCTGCAGTACTTCCTCCCCTCTTTCCTTGCTGTTCACAGGCTGTTCCCAACTCCACTATGCAGCATTTTGTCACTTCTGACCCAGGCCACGCCTGCAGCGTCACTGCTACCTAGTGCAGAGAGCTGGGCCAAAGACACCCATTTACCTGCACCATGGGCAGCCTCTGCAGCCGCCTGGGAGACACAGGCAGCACTTCGACTCTGGAGCAGCGCAGGAAGAAAAGCAAAAAACAGAAGTCTCTGCTTCTGAGGAGCCATTGAACTGCATCTAGAGGTGGGTGAGGCTCCAGCAGTGGGTGAAGATCTGACAGTCAGGAACAGACCTTTGGGGGAGCAGCTGAGGTAAGAGGGTTTCTCTAGCCTTGAAAAAAGACTGGGGAGATATCATTGCTCCTTTAAGCACCTGAAAGGTTATACTGAGGTGGGGGGTCACTCTTTTCTCCCAGGTAATAAACACTGTGGCCTCACTTAGTACCACAGGCAGTTTACACTGGCTATTAAGAAAAATTTTCTCCACTGAAAGTGTTGTGAAGCACTGGAACAGGCTGTCCAGGGAAACAGACAGAGGTACCAGTATGGAGTAGATATGGCACTCAAGGACATGGTTTAGTAGTGAGAGTGTTAGGTTAATGGTCAATTATCTTCATACTTCTATTAAGGTGCATCTTGTCTATAACTTAAGCCACATGGCTGTCTGCAATTAGCTCAAGAAAACGCTAGCAGATAACTTCCCTTTCCTTAGTATTTAACTGTTATATATTCTGTAAGAATTTTACAATCGTAGAAACATTTTAATTCAAGACACAGATGAAAATTTCTAGTAGTCCTTTCTAAAAAGAAATGTCAATGTACGTTCCTATAAGTATTCTGTCAGTCATCATTGTGATTTTAAACAATGAGCTGTCAAAAATTTCTTTCCTGAAAAAAACCTGTCATCCTTCCACCCCAATTAACTAACCAATGGTTATAAAAAACTGAAAACACCTAAATGTTACAAGACAAACCAAGCACTAGGAAGCAATTTCACAGGATATCCCAGTGACGAGCTTAACAGCAGAATCAGGACAAAGCATGGAATAAAAATAATTTTTAAAAATCAAACTAGTCAAGTTTGATAATTAACTGAAGTTAAATGGGGAAGTGTTAGATAACACTAGCAGCTACCAGAACAAAAGGCTTCACAGAGCTGTACATGTTCATCTTTGATAGTCCCATCTACTACAACTATTACTTTATTCCACTGGTGCATTTCTGTACCTGCAAAAAGAATAGTTGCATAAAAATGTTTCCATTATACACCAATAAAACACTTTGGTATCTGGGTGCTGCATAGGCAATATGGCAGATTGTGCTGTGCATTCATTGTGGAGTCATGAAACATCCTCTCAAGTAACAGTTATCATGGCATATTGAAGTCAGATGGCTGTAGCAGTGCTTTTTAGTTATTATCATCCATTTGCCAGTTCTGATCAGCATTTCCAGTTCCATGAGCTGAAGACAGCAGACAGTCTCTGGTTTCCCTCTGCCTTCCTCCCATTCCATGCTCAGTGACAATCCATGACAGTCAAATCCCACAGCTGCCTTGCCTTTGGATTTCATGAAGTTCATATATATTTGCTTCAGTAATCAGTCTACCCTTGAACACTCCTTAATCTGAACTTTCCTTTTAGTCTTCATTTAATTTCCAGCAGTTAAGCTCTTTTCCTTCTAAAATACTTACAAGACATCTTGCACTCATTACTCAGTTTAAAAAAAAAAACCAACAACAAAAAACCCCCAAATGTTTCCAATTTCTTTCCCTTGTCCATCCAATACCATCAGAGGACAAGCTGGGCAGTGTGACTGGCACTTTTTTCATGTCCAGATGTGTCCCCCAAATCCACACACCACATCTGTTGACCCGTTTCTTGGTTTCTCCTCCTGGCTCATTTCCTCACTTCCTTTCCAACTTAATGCCTCTTGCCTCTGCATCCTTTCCACTCTTGACACTGCACAGGAACGATTCTCATCACACTTCCAATTATGAAGTTAATTTCACATTTTACTTTTCCTTTTTTTTTTTACCTTCTCCACTTCTACCTCTAAAGCTCAAGTTCACTGCTATGTATGACCACAGTATGAGCTTCTTCACATCCTCCCAGTTTCCATTCCTCATTCCTTGCTTCCTAAAGCATTCCACATTTCAAAAAGGCACTTCTAAGCTGCTCAGTGCTATTATTAATCACTGCAGCAGTTGCTTACTTTGCTACTTCTCTCACTTGCTCCCTTGGCATCTCTAATGACTCTAACTTACTCTTCTCTCTGTGGGCAAAGTTTGTCAGCTTTCTGCTATTACCCACAGGCAACATCATCTGCAGACTCCTATTCCTCAATTAAAACAAGAAATTGAGTTCTCTTCCTCTCACCTGTCCCCTCGTCTTGTTCCCTCCAGCAAGCTGTCAACACCTCAAATTCTCAAACAGCAAAAATAAAAACCCAAGATACCTATCTTTCCTACCACGCATACATAGGCACTCCAAAATTACTCCATAGTCTACCCTCACTCTATATGTGACTTTTTTTTCCCCTCAAAGTTAAGCCTTCCCCCTTTTTCCCAACTAGCAAGCCTTCTGCTAACACTGTACATAATGCAGATGTAAATACTTCTCTTTTCCAGTTAGTTGGAATTCATGTAAATCTCTTTATTTTCTGGAAGTCATGTTTTTCTTTCATTGTATGACATAATTCTGGGATATGATTTGTTAATATTAATAACTTTTTGATGTGCCCGTCCTGTTCATGCCCTTCTCCCTGTTCCCTAAACTTCCGTGTCAGTTTCCATCATTCTGAATGTCACACTGACTTCTCCTAAGCCTGTCTTTTCTGTGTGCCACACAAGTCACACTGTCACCCAAAGCCAACTTACCACTTTAGAAGAAAAATTCCAGCTTCCACTTAGTGACCTTTGAAGAATTCACATCTAAAATTCTGCACAGAAAATTAACCCCTTCTAGGCAAATATCACTCAAGCCTCAAGTGATTCCCCCCATTACAAATATCAGCATGCTGTTCCACACTATAGAGTATCTCATTTATTATATGGAAAACAATTGAATTTATTAATCTGAGACAGAAAAGATACTCAATAAAAGGACCAGGAAGTACCTTTATGTGACAAGGAAAAAGGAGGTACAATGGTAAGCATCATACCCATTAAGTCTGTCATTTGAACACTGAATCCACAATGGATTTAACAATTCAAGCACACAAGTAATGACAGCGTACCTTTATTTTAACATGTGCACTGCACTGATGTAGTTGATACAATGCCAGCAGTCTTCTCCTTGCACAAACTACTATCAGTCAATAACTTCTAGGTGGAAGCAGCATTTAGTGCAAAGAATAATTAAGACACCTCTAATGTTAACCATGTCTTGAGAACTGTTTGCATACACTGCGCAGCAACCATAGCCATTTCCCAACTGGCCTTAAACATGGAAAACTGATCAGCTATAGCAGTTTGCATTTGAAGTTTCTAACAGAGACTTGTTTTTCTTTTTAAAAAAATCTACACTACAGAAAGAAATAAATAAAGACTAAAAATGTGTATATATTTTCTCAGAATCAATTCAGCAACTTAAAAAAATATAACGTTCAGAGTCTGCTGAATTGCTGTATACTGAATCTATCACATCAAAACACTAAAATTAAAGAAAAAAATTCTTCCAACTCTCTTCATACCCTATTAGTAGAAAAGCTTGCAAGCACTGCTGCCTCTCAGCTATTAATATGCTATTTAGGTCACCATTAATATTCCCCATGTCATTTTGGGAATCTTTACAAGACATCCCTGCACACCCAGCAGCTCCCTGTGCAGCGCTGTTAAAGGGAAGTGCAAACTCTGGTATAACAAGCAGATTAAGTCATCTTCCAGCTCACAAGTTTCCTTGCTAAAAACCAAACCACCCCCACTTGTTGTGACTGATTTCTACATCTGCCAAGCTCACCCAGGAACACAGATGCTCTGAGCTCTGTCCCTGTGGGCTTCATTTCACCTACATGAGTAATCACACTAAGAACCAATGGAAATATTCATGCTTGCAAAGTTATGGATAGACCTGTTTACAGGATATCTGCATTCATCTGCTGCTAGACAATAAACTGATTACACTCCTGGATCATAAATGAAGACTCTCTACTAGATTGTAGGTAATAATATCAAAGTATTTTCTGGGATGCCTACAACAGAGCTAGAACACTTAGGGAAATACAGGAAACTTTATTCTATTTAGAGGGAAGCTCTGTTCTTTGGGAGTATTCAGTGATTCACAATCTGTAGGCCATGGAAGAACTGCACCCTGTGTATATTAGAGAATTAACTGAGATAATTGAAAATAGTAAGACTGAAAAATTGCTTCTATTGGCTATCCAAACTGAAAACATTTTAACATTTTTAAACCAATTACAGACAAGGAGAAAGCAAATTCTGGCACATTTTCTAGTATCAGTCTGGAATTGTGCATAGGCTACCCAGATTCCATGCAGAGTTTATATATATGGGATGCAATAAAATTTTGCTTTATGTATGGTTTAAGAACATAAAGGACAGCTTTTGTTTTGTTTGTTTTCATTAACAGTATCTTGGCAGGGCAAATCAACTCTCTCCAGTAAAACTAAGAAAATGTTGATATGGATGTTGAATGAAACACCATTGTTCAGGATCAGAGTATTTAGGAAAATAGTGCACTTTTTAGTCTACCTTTGAAAAGTAGAAAGTGCACATATTGGTTATATTTCCTACCTCCTTTCAAGTGGGATTTTTAAACAAATATTTTAGTTGATACATAAACTGACAAAAATATAACTTTTGACAACATGAGGAATTGTTAAAGAAAAATACATCTTCTTTCAGAACAGAGCTACAATGCACCCCAGCTTCTACTGGTTTTTACATTGCAAGTGAATTTAATGGAGCAGGAGCCTCAAACACTATGGGCCATCTGTGGCAATACAACCATCACTGACCCTAGTGAAGCACACATACACTTGCTTCAAAACATTCAATACAGGTGCACATAAAGACAGATCACATCACACCCACCTTTCTTCATCCTCTAAGCTAAACTTTACTTCAAAAATCTAGTGCTTCCCAAAAGGCTGGGGGAAGGTATGCCCACATTACACTCAATTCCTTGCACTGTGGTAGAATGAAAATCCAGCCTTGATCTTCATGCCTCAGTACAAAGCTACTGCCAAATCCGTATCAGAATCCAAATAATCAATATGGCAGCAACTAAAAAAATCCAGGAGGTAAAAGGCCAAAGATTCTTCTGCAGCAGAGATTACAGCAATAATGAATGAAACTAGGTTAAATAAAAGTTTAAGACTGGCTTTCTTCCCTTTGCAACAAAGGACTTAGGGTAATCTCTCACAAGATCTTTTTCTTTTTAGTTATGCCCTTCTCTATAGGGAAGCACTGCAGCGTTCATTAAAAAAACCCAAAACCACACAAAAACCCTCTCCCATTTTTAAAAAGCACCATAAATGAAAGATCTGTTGGAAAAACAAAAACAACAAAAACTCCATGGACCACCCTTCAGGGATGAAATGCTAAAGATGTCTTTTTTAATCAACCAGTTTGTGGAGATCTACAAAAACATAAAAAGGATCACATTCTAAAGGTTCAGTGCAGTCAGCAGCTATAGTTTTGCTGCTTATTCATCTTTAAGTTGACTTTCAAAAATAACACCCTAGCTTGTCAAAATATACATTTTCCATTTGCTTTTAAATTAAAATAATAATAAAAACACATTTAAAGAATTCACAATCAATAGCATGACTAAGTTTCAGGATCATCTACAGCATATAATTTAAATGTTCAAGATGCCAATATGCAGCATGTGGCAGACCTATATGCTCCATGCAGCATGTACATTTATGATAATCTCAATCTTGACGTTCAGATGTCAGTCTGTTTCTTCCAAATTGTGTAGAATACCCATCTGGAGAAAATAAGCAGTTAAGGGAAAAAAGGCAACACTTATAAGTAAAAAGAACTGCATTTTAACTGTATACATCTAAATTCTGAAAACTTCTGGTAGCTCTTAAAGGGTAAGAAAAACACTCCAAAGTGAAATCTCAGTGGATTCTCTTCTTGACTCAGCAGTTCAAAGATGCCTACTCTTTAAATCCCATAATACATGTTCCATTAAGGCCTGGCAGTTGTAAAGACAAAAATAACCAGTTTCTCTGAAACTGCATCCTTTAAGGACAAGTATCTTGATATCATTTACATTCTTTTGTCTTGAAAATGCAAGGTTAAATCTACATTTCACCAAGAGCTGACAATAAAGAGAAGCAGGAGGAGCTGGCTAGTCAGTCTGGAGTCAGTCTAGGGTCAGTAGGGGGTCAGTACAGAGGCTGCAGCACTGAACACTACTGGGCTTAGAGACACAGAAGGGAAGCAAATGAACACACGACAGAAGAAAGGCTGGGGCAGCATCATGTGCTTAGTGTATTGTGAATAAGAAGATTGTGGAAAGATGTTTCCTGTCAAGAGAGACAGTCACGACAGGCTTCACCCTGCAGAAACATTTCCAGGGAGATCTTACAAAAGCAGCAAACACAGCTGGCAGAACCACCTTACAGCAGATCACATTAAGGGCTCGAAGTTAAAACTTCTAGGCTCCTTATATAACTTCCTTGCCACCCACAAACTGAAAAAATTCTGAAGGATTATTTTTAGGAATAAGATGTTGAGAATATGCATACCCCTCTACTTGGAATTTTTTTTTCCATTAACACTAACTAGTAATGATTGTTAGGAATCACTCTTCCCCAACTCCCCAGCCTTAAAAATCAAGTCTGAGCTGTATATTCAAGAACAGCTATATCAGACAATATTCAATGACCTGGATCATGCTAATCTGTATGAAGTTCATTTCTTATTTTTGTAAAAGAAGAAAATAAGATACAGCCTTGTCAGAAATGTCAGGCAGCATTATGCTTATCATACAGTTTATCCTATATCACATACACCACTCAAAAACATTGACAAAAACACAGCTTGCTCATGAAAAGGGCTGATCATTTCACCAGTTGTGAATTTACAACACTTTTAGAAAACAATTCCTACAATTATCTTTACAGTAAAACAGCAGTAATTAATTTACTATGAAAAAAAATTAAGTGTTTAAATCAGAACTGCTTTTTTGCTTTAGCTCATTACCTCCAACCAATCTATGCTTGCTTGATTTACTAATACAACTCTCCAGTCTTCTTCAATGTTTAAGGATACAATTCCATGTAGGAAGGAACACACACAGTTTCTTTTGAAAACTCCACAGGACAATAAAGCCTGCTAAGCTGTTCTTCATACAGAGTCAAGGCATCAGTCAGATTGATACAGTTCCCCTGAAGAAAAAAAAAAAGTCCCAGTCACAATCACGCAAAATTTCAGATTAATATATATATTTTGACATTACTGCAAGGCTCCCACATATTTCAGAACCAGATACATGCTGTTCTTAATATTTAATATTTACCAGGCAAACACTGAACAGCTTGTCTTCATTCTGCCTACAGCAAACAACAATTTGTATCCTTTCAAGAAAGGGTAAGTATGGGGGGGATTATCTATATTCTCATTAGCAAAAGCAACCATTATATGAGGGCTTCCAGTTAAAACAGACCACCATGTGTTGTTTACCTATAAAATCTACTCCATAACCATTTTCTTTATGATTGTTTAAATGTATTAGTGAATAGTATTACAACATCCAGATTTTTCTGTTATTTAACACTGCCTAGATCTTACAGTGTTTAAAGGCACTATTAAAAAAACTATAGCCTATTAATTTTAAACAGATTCTTCTACAAAGCAATATGACAAAACACAAATTATACAGAAGCTCTCTGGCTGTGGGCTAAGTTGTCTTCAGTTTCCACACCTCATGCTTCTGAAAAGGACAAGATTGTTATAATACTTTTTTTGACTTGAGGGTGAAACAACCTATCATTCTTGGAATACAAACACATCAAGGATTACAAAGAGTAAGGTATTTAAAAAAACAAAAAAAGCCCCAAAATAAAAAAAAACACCTAAACAAAACAAAATAAAAAAACAAACCACACACAAACAAAATACCCAACACCCCTCAAAAAACCCTAATTCCAGAAACCCCCCCAAAAAACCAAACACATACCCCCTCCCAAAAAAAAAAAACCCAAACAAAAAAGAGTCCCACCTAACTCTCCCCCACACAACTCCTATTTGCAAGCACTATCTTGTCCCAAGCTAAGTATTAATAAGCAGCAGAAATTACTGCAGTGTATACCTGGGATGACCATATGGCAAAAGCTCTAATTATATCTGAATTCTCCATAACTGTAACACTTTTGAAGATTTAGTAGTTACAGTGAGCTCACCAGAACACCAGATTGAACAAACACCAACTACCCAAAGCAATAAAAGTTAATTGTTCAATAACAAAAAAACTTCTCAAGTTTCTTGACCACATAACTGAGTAGACTAGCAAATACTTTGCAACCTTAGATTCAATGGTCTTAGGAAAAGTGTAGCAAATACAAGTTACTTGGACACTAATTTGAAATTAAGTGAAGTTAAATACAGTCACCACACTGTGTGATTTGTGGTGTACAAATCACTCAGGTTGTTTTTTTTCAGGTACAAAGCACCAAATGAAGACTCACCAAAAAGAAGTGTACTGTTGCTGTAGCCCAGCACAGAGATAATACACTCTATGATTGTGGTCAAGGTGCAGATATTGTTAAAGGCCCTTGGCACACTGATAGCCAAGTGAATTGATCTGTGGTCCTCTACTTCCACACCTTTCCTGAGGAATCTTCAGTTCAATCTATAGGCCCTAAATATGATAAACCAAACATAATGTAACACTATACATCAACAGCAAGTTATATGATGACTCTGAATCTCTCCTTGCCCTCACACTATGTGCCAGTCTGGCCATATGTAGAGCAGGATGAGATCTTCAGGAGAAGAGTGTCCTCATCTTCCCCTAATGGTTGGGTTTATTAGCATGTGGTATTAATGTCTTTTACTGTGATCTTTGCTTTTCTGATCAGTAGAAACAGAAGCATTAACTAGCATTTTCCAGTTACTTTCAATATAAGAATCCTCAGCTTTTCCATGAAATTTACCCACTTCTAGTGGAGGAACATTTTCCACAGAAGATAAAAAGGAAAAAAAAAGGAAGTTTTTGTTAATGAATACATAGTTCCTAATGATCCAGCACAAGAGCCAAAGCCCCACAAAATGATGGCAAGCAATGCAAGGCACAGAAGCTTGTGTGTACACACAAGTACACATAATTCGAGGGTTTTTTTAACTGACCATTGAATGCAGTATCTTGTTTGTTCCTGCCGTTCAATAACATGTGTAACCTGCACCTGACTAAGAAAGAATGCAGACGGCTCAATTAGGAAAAGCTAGATCTAACAAAAAAATTAGCTCCCTTACAGTCACATCTTACTCAATATTTTAGGACCTCTAACTTAAAATGAGGACCCCAGGAACCAAGGACTTAATGCTTCCTAAGCATCTGACTGCCTATGTTTTACACATTGTATTACTCTGCTATGACACTGCAAAGCTTTTAAATCCAGGAGTAGTCTCTATGAAAGACTTGTTTAAATGTGCAGCTTATTTTTGGTGGTCCTAGATTATTTTTAAGTGGCCTTAAAATTATTACATGCACACAGATGCATCTGAAAGTTAATTTTCACAAAGCAAGGAACTAAGATGAACTTGAACAAGTACTATCTGTGCTCTTTTAAAACATACAACAGGCAGAGGCCACTCTTGAAATCAGTATTTCTAAACAGCTCCATTTACATTGCTTTATCCATGTAACAATATCAGATGATAACTAGAACCAAAGTGTAAAATTCACATTTTGACTTTGGGATCTATACTATTTTTCCTACTTTCTTATTCATAAGATTTTTTCACAGTGTATTTAAAACATTTCTATTTCCAGAGGAAGTAAAAAGACTCCACTCATCTTCCTCTGAATTTTTGGTATCCTGCTCCATTTTTTTTTTGACTGTGCTCAAGTTTGCACAAGTAGAAAAAAAACCCTCAACTTAAAAAAAAATCTTAACAGAGCATCTTGACAATGGTTTTAGGCACATGATATGATTCTTGGGCTTGTCCTATACAGGGCCAAGAGTTAGACTTTGATTGCTGTGGGCCCCTTCTACACCAGGAAATCCTATCACTCTACTCTACCATTCTCTAATATTTTTAATTTATATTTAGGAAAGCACTCCTTCAAAAGAACTTGCATTAAACATGTTTGATTATAAATTTTGATCATATTGCACAAACAAACCAATACATGCTTATTTGGAAAAGGAAGGTGACATGCTGTATACAGAATTTTTCATATTTGGGTTTGGGTATCAGAAAACAAGTAAGACTTGTAAAAAGGTAGACTATAAGACCAACTGAGCACAATGAACAGAGTGCTGCAGTACTTGTTTAGTAACCTGTTATTATCCAGGGGATTGTGGTGGTTTTTTTAGGTCCAGCTGCCCTTTACCAAACATATCATTTTGTTTCAACATCAGACTGAATGCAAAAGACGACTAAAAAACCACCTGTGTGTGTAATTTGAGTCATAAATAGGAACACTGCTAGGTAATTTACAGAGCACACCACTATTACGTAGGAAGTTGAACAGGATACACAATGATAGAAGAATATCCAGTTTCCCAGACTGTTACTTCAGTATTTCATCATTTCCTCTCTTCTCTAGCAAGAGACAAATCACTGCAGACACTATGGAAAACAAATTACAGGAACAACAAACATGCCGAGAAACAGTTTTTACTTTTCAAACCCTCAACTCCCCAATCTCCAAATCAAGATCTTGCCTAAAGGTTTGGACAACTCACTTAACTCTTCTATCAACCTTCTTCTTCTGGAGAAACACTGCAGGATTTTATAGTTCTGCATAGTTATTTTTTTAAACTATCTGGCTTTACTCAACACAAAGCTAAGCACTCCAAAAATCAAAACTACAAAACTTAAGGCTTATTTCAATAAACTTACTGAAAAATCACTATTATCAACACCTTTCTTTAAGGCATGACCAGCTTGATTAACCAAGACTACAATGTTAGTAACAATGTCAATCACACTTAAATGTTCCAGTATCACTAAAATGCCACAGGGAACCAAGCCCAGAATGCAATGCAGTGTTCACTTTAACTCCCACTGCCTAATGAAGAGTTCTGTGGTACAGCAATGCATTCTTTGTTCTGAACAGACACCATATAACTCAAACAACAGCTAACAGTGAATGCTGTTTAATAAGGTTTAAAGCAGATGACTCACCAATTACATGTTTTCAAAAACCAAAATCACTTTCTTTTTCCTCTCCAGGGTTCAGCCAATTTCTCAACATATACAAAAACCCTGACCAAACTCCTCTGCCCAGCCCCCCTCAATCTCTGTTCCATGTCAAACAATTTGACAGGTAAGAAATAGGAGAATGATGACTTTTTTTTTTCCTTTAAGATGCATCTTTTGGACACAAAAGTACTTGAGGCAGTTTTAACTTTGAGATTAACAAATCTTAATCTCTAAAACCATGCTAAGACTGATGACTCCTGAGCCTTTGCATCCTGAGTCTGCTCAGTGCTTGCACTCACTTCAACAGCTCTCCCAACATGCATTTTCCTGGGCTCTCATCAGGCATAAATTCTGTAGATCCATGGGTTTAGCTTTTAGGTTAGTTTAGCTTTATACAGGACAATGCACAACAAATTTAAATAACAAATACAGTTCTGGACAGACAAAAAACATTCCTTAAAATAAGTAGCAAAAAAAAAAAATTGTTTCAATTAACTCCAAGTTCCAGTTAACTCTGCCCATCTATAAAGTGGATGTATCAATCAACTGGTTACAGGCTGAACTTAGGCCACCATGCTTCCTCCAACATTGAGAAAGAAAACTAGTGAGTTGGAAGCAGGTGAAAGGGTCCCTTTTCTATATTTGCCCATTTCTTATGTCTTACCCCATATGTCACTGTCACTGGACACCTCTGTCTGTTACTGTATGCCAGAGAAGTATAATTTCTATTTTTAGCATGGGTTTCTATTTTTATTTTATGATGTGCCAGAACTGGACATGGCTAAGGTTGGGTTTTATCCTTCCTCACTTCAGAGTGAGTAATAAGCAGCAAGACACAGAACATGAAACATCTAGCACCAAAGCTAGACTTTGGTTTTGGGGGACAGGGAGAGCTGTTAAGGAAATAATGGAAGCAAACCCGACTGTAAGTACCTCCACTGGCTGAACTCAGTAACAAAAGGAAATGAAAGTGTTTCTCAAAGGCTCTGAAACTACCAGGAAATCACAGAGGCTCACATAGGGACATACAGTCATTCTTCCATCCTCCTTTCATGGCTCAGTCATGGAGAATCTTGCTCCCTCACTGGAAGTGCTGATTAGAAAACCCACACAGCAGCCAAAAAAAGGAGTCTAACTATGGAGCAACATGATGATTGTCTGGACATTTAGAGGGCTGTATAAGAGAGTAGCCAGGAAGAGACAGCTTAGTGAAGCACCACAGGTTCATGTGGGAGACGAGACACATGATCCCTTGCACCAGGGGTCAGTGCTGTTTACTGGAGCCTGTGAGTGGTCTGAGTTTCCAGCCTGCCTGGGCTGAGTGACCCCAATCAGGAAGTCACAAATTCCTGTTCAGAGGTATTTTTAAAGGTTCTACTTCATAAACAGGCTGAAAATGATAGCCTTTTCAACCTCGAAAGATGAGATCAACAGAACAAAAACTTAGCACAGAAAAATGCATTTTCTTAGCAACACATAATCCACTGACATTCAGAGACAACCTTACAACCAGTCTCAGCATCTGATAGAGCATGGTTGCACAGCTCTTGGGACAACACTCACATGCTACTTTGAAGGCACAAGAGAGTGATGACTCAAAAAAAAAGCCACATACCATGCTGATAACTACAAGTATATACACTCATTCGAAAGAAATCACTTGGGCCATCTAAAAGCCATACTTCTAGAAAGTCTAATACTGTAAAAACACTTAACATGTTCAGAAACAAGTTGCTGGGAAGGTATATTAGAGATGAAAATGGACCTCAGGATACACCAAGGTCTATACATCTTCATCAACTCTCATTTCTCTCCACTGTGATGGCTGGGAGCCTGTACCTTTAACCATCTCTCCTTGGAGAACATAACACCAAGCACCTCACAGACATAGCCTTGCATCATATCATTAAACACTTCAAAGCACAGCTGCAGAAGAATGGAAATAAGAGCATGCTTTACGACTTCTGAACCTCAGAGTCACAGGATTATGTTTAACAGTAAGTTTTCATAAACAAGCTTCAAGCGTTAAACCTATAGACAGGTTTGCAAGTTGTGCAGGGTAAGTGCCCTAAAGCTCGTGTCTCTCTGTGCAGATCCTGTGTAGGCTGCAACACTCAGTATGGATGATGCAGCTAGAACAGCAAGGGCACGTAAAGCACGGCTGCTACTCATACAAGTTTGTTCTAAGCTGTGATTACTGTTTTCACAGAGAAAGTATGGAGGCATTTTTCCCCAAACACACTCAGACACAAACTTAAAGCAGCAGAGAAAGACATCCGTTAACTGCCTTTTTATATCTTTCCAGAGCTGAAAAAAAGGAAGAAGTCCCTCCCGCACCTTAAAATTGGCCACAAGTTCTTATACCCCCTAGGAATGCAAATAAATAATCTGAAAGACCTTCCACAGGCAGAATCTCTATAAATGTTAATAAAGTGCCAGGCATTGCCGGTTACCTGCCTCCATCTAGTGGTGACAGGACATTCTGCAGCAGCATTTGGAGGCTGCTTTAGGGATCGCCAAGAAAGGAATCCCAAGGGAACCACCAGGTGTTTTAAGAGCAGCATGCCAGAAATAATTATTTTAATAATCTCAGATAAATTATATCCATCTGGAGTTAGTCAGCACTAGACCTTGCATGCTGACAATTCAAAACATTTTCTAAAACTTGTGCATAGCTCAATGAAGAGGTGATGAGCATTTCCCTTTATCTTTCCCAGGAGTAGCATTTAGACAGACAGGCAGCAATACAGTATAGGAAAGAATGGCATTCTGTGAACACAATTCCACTTTTGGGCAAAGCATTTTTTTGGCACTGAAATAAATGACATCCCAACTAGATGTACATGATTCTGTTCAGGGTACAAGCAGACAGACTACAAACTAGGAAGGACAGAAATCTTCAATGTTAGTACAACAATGCCAAGGCAGAAGAGGCAACTGTAATTACTGGCTAGTAGTCACAAGGACAACAATCCCTTTGTTGCATTTCTCCTATGAGACATTTCCTCACCATAGCAAAGATGAGGCTCTAACAGCTAAGTGGACATTGCCGCAGTCACTTTTCTTGATATTTAGTATTTTTTATTTTAGAGAACCAAAATGCAAAGAAGGGGTTGGGGACCACAGAGAGCCCTGAATTTTAAGAAAACACAACTGACTTAAAAAGCCTATGATTTCTTCATCACATTTCTTCAAGCATCCTGGAAGTAGATAGCTGGACCAAAAGTAATTTAAATTCCCAGTGTTAATACACAGTGCTAAAACCACTGGCATTTAACAGCAAACACAACAGAACATTCAAAATCATTTATGAGCTCCCAATGTGTGACTAAGCTGCCAAAGTTGGTAGTGAACGTTTGAAGTTCTGTCTACAGTCTAACCAATCCTCCAAGTAGCCAGCTTCAGCTAGTTTAATTGAATTTAAATTTAAGTAACTTAAAGTTACAGACAGTTAATTTTATTTAAAGCACCCCAATAGTCTGTTCATCCTACGACCAGACTGTTGAGTTGTCTGAGGGTGTGGTGGGTTGATCCTGGCTGGATGCCAGTGCCCACAAAGATCACACTGTCACCCCTCTGCTCAGCTGGACAGAGGAGAGAAAATACAGCAAAAGGCTCATGGGCCGAGATAAGGATGGGGAGAGAACACTCACCAGTTAACATCACAGGCAAACAGACTCAACTTGGGTAATAAACTCAATTTCCTCAGCAAATCAGAGTAGGATAATAAGAAGTACACCCAAATTTTAACAACACCTTCCCCTGTCCCTCTCTTCTCCCCAGGGTGAACTTTACTCACGAATTCTCTACCTCCTCCCCACTGCACTGATGGGGATAGGGAATGGGGATTGTAGTCAGTTCATCCCAGTTATTTCTACAGCTTCTTCCTCCTCACACCCTGCTCTAGTGTGGGGTCTCCCACTATGGGACACAGTCCTCCCTTAACTTCTTCAACATGAGTCCTTCCATGGGCTGCAGTTTTTCATTAATTACTCCAGTATGGGTCCCCTGCAGGGTCACAAGTTCTACCAGGAAGTCTGCTCTAGTGTGGGCTTCCCATAGGGTCACAGCCTCCTTCAGGTATCCACATGCTCCACCATGGGGTCCTCCAGGGGCTGCAGGTGGATCTCTGCTCCCCTGTGGAGCTCCATGGGCTGCAGGAGCACAGCCTGCTGCACCACGGTCTTCATCATAGACTGCAGGAGAATCTCTGCACTGGTACCTAGAGCATCTCCTGCCCCTCCTTCAGTGACCTGGATGTCTAAGAGCTGTTTCTCTCACACATTCTCACTTCTCTCTCTGGCTGCAACAGCTGTTGTGCAGCAACTTTTAGCCCTGCAAAAATCTTACCCAGAGGCACTGCCACAGTCACAGATGGGCTCCTCAGCCTTCACCAGGAGCAAGTCCATCCCAGAGCCAGCAGGCATTGGCTCTGTTGGACATGAGGAGCCCTTCCCACACCCCCCTCTACTACCAAAACCCAGCCACATAAACCCAATAGAGGGTTATTCCATTTTTACAGAGGACTGTTTTGTTTTCTCAGGCCCAACTGGGAAGCAGCTACAAGGACCATCAAATTGGCTGAGTTGTGTATCAGTAGATGTAGCAAAAGTTCTCACAGCTATCTGCCCCAGTATTAATTGTACTTTTTTCAACATCTTCGGGAAGACTAAATTGCAAGAGAACACTGCTTCTATACTCCAGCCCTTGCACTGGCTAAGCATTAGCCCTAAATCCAATTTTAGGCCACAATTTTAAATTAAGAAACAATTTTAATATTGTTTCTTTTCCCATCCTGCCGTGTCCCATCTTGCTGCTTTGGGACCACAATGTAACATTGCATAGTTTCGCAACAGCTAAAACCCACCAGGCCTGGTTCAGGATTGCTGTCCTTTCTTCCTGTGAAATCACATGCTGGACAGCTGACTTACCTCCTCCCCATCAGGACAAAACAAGCAGCACCAGTCTCCACCTCAGCTGGTTCCAGCTGACACAGAACAATGCCCCTTGCCCTCTGGCTGCAGCACAGCCATCATTTCAGCTTTCAGCACAAGCTTCTTCTCCAGGGTCCTTCTGCAAAGTCCAACAAAACCTGTCCCCACACATACTTTTACCTTCCTTCCAGTAAGGTGAGCTAGTGTTACTGTGCATGTATAAGTACAGCAACTGCAACACGATGACTCGCTCTGTTTCCAAAACATGTAGTGTCCTTTGATACCAAAGTCTGCCACAAATATTTCCACTATTAACAGGACATAAATGCCATTAAAATTTAGTGTGGTAAAACCATGTTAATCATCTTTCAACCACAAGATAATTTCTCTTGCCCATACAACCACAGCATTTTAAAACAGAGCAGCATATTAGAATTGCCAGAAACCTCATCCCACCAGTTTTGCATTTCTTTATAAACCTGCACAATTTTACCAATACTACATATTCAAACCAATTTCTATATATTTCAGAGTTTAAGGATACTATTCTAAATTACAGTACTTAGATTCTCTACACACCAGAAGACTTGTTTATGAGCATGACAAAATACAACTTCAGAGACTTAGACTTGACTGAACCATCTGCTGGCTCCTGTCACGTTCTTGTACAATTGCACACAACTTTGTGGCATTCCAAACTCAGGATTACCTGAAGAATTTTCTGTTGAAAGCTATACAGAATTCTATTATCTATGAGGTGGCTGTACTAACTTCTCATCTCACTGCACCTATGTCAAACTTTTATACCTTACTGAATGACAAATTTCTATGGTTTACACTCTACAGTTGGAGACATTAGCTTAAAAACTATGTATTTCTTCATGAAGTACATCTGTTCTGCTTTCCCAAGACTTGTTTAGCTGCAATATTCTGCAGTATGCCTTGCTGAGTCTTAAAATTATGTTTCTAAACTCCAGACAAAAGCACTACCTATTCAGCTGAAATAATGAAAAAGGACAACTTAATTAGCAAATCCTAACTTTCATGCAAGATGCCAGATAAGTCATTAAAGGGAGAAAACCAGCTTGAAGTAGATTTTTAATTAGTTTTGTAGGTTTTTTTATCTGAAAATATGCAAATTGCAATAGATACAAAGCAGTCCTTTATTACATCCAAGTATCATACCTGTGTAAAATATTTTCCATCTTGTTTCAGGACTTTCATTGAGAGATCAAGAATCAACCGTAGAAATTCCCATGTGGAATCTGCATATGGGGAATGATTGAAAAACAGAACAGCACATTATTGGCTTGTTTACTTATATATTCAAGACTTGCAAAGTTAAAAAAGAAATAAATCCAGGATTTCAAAAAAAACAAATGCAAACCATACACAATGGCAATGATGGCAGAAGTATTGTTGTTCTTCACAGGAATTTTCCTGAAGTTTCCAAGAAATTATGCAGTGAGGAAAATTTACTGGAGTATGAACTCCAAATACTTCTCAAGAGCTACATGGGTTTATTATTCTGGAATAAGGTTTAAAAGAATGTTAGGCACTTGCTAGTCTTTTCTAATACTCAAAATTTTAAAGAAAACAGATGTCTTTTTTTCCTCTCAGATTTGCTTTTTAAATGGAAAAAATGAAAGCATTTATGCTGCAGACTATTATACAGCAGAAGGACAGATACGTTGAAAACTCTCATAAGTAAATAAATTAGAAGATTTACCTTCTTCTGGAGATGTGGAGATTGGAACAGCTGTCAGATCATTAATTACATAATCAAACATTCTCCCTTCTTTGGCATACCTCTTCAGTACAGGAATACAGTCCTCAATTAGAACCTGTAAGAATGAAATATTGCTGCTACTTCTAAAAACACCCTAAAACTGACCAGGTAGAAGGAACAAATGTGGATTCACAGAAATTAAGAGGAAAAAAACTACAAACTAAATACATGTTTAATTTTAGGCTTCACTTCCAACTTTTTACAGCATACAGAAAAGGAGGAAATTTGTAGGAATTATGACAATGAAAACACAGGCATTTCAGGAATGAAGGTCCTGGATCTGTGACCACTGTTCTTCCTACCAAATGCTGCAACAATTAGCAGTTCCAACATATTAGTTAAATAAGGTATTTAAGTATGAAGTGCCACTGACTTCCACAGAGCAGCATGTGACTTCTGTTAATTTTCTGTGTTTTTATTAGCTCACTCTCGTAAGTTAAGATCTGTGACAACATCTAAGGGCCAGTAATGAAAACAAACATGTCAGATTACACCTGGGCTCATTAGCAAATGCTATCAGATGCAGCACAAAGACCTCAGCTGCAGGGATGTATGACATTTGTTGGGGTTTTTTATTTTAATATAGTAGCAGTGTAATACTAAGGGATTTTGCCTGCAAATTAATAATTATTAAATGCATATTACAAATTCAGATATTTTCAACAGTATAGGACAACTAAGAAATACACATTTATTTTATCTTTTTAACAGTTTGAGGAATTATGTTAAACAACATTGTTTGCTATAACTTAGAAATAAAGAAGAGATAGCAGTAAGATTCTCCTTTTCACATTCCTTAAAAGCTACATATGCAATTAATTTTAGAAGTCTGAAGACAGATTTAAAATACTCCCAACACGAACTCCAGTTATTTTAATATGCAAGTGTCATACAAAAGGAAAAAAAAGCTTCCCAAACTTGAATCAGAAGACTTGTCCCCAGAACTTTGCCATATCAGTCTTCCAGACTACTTCTGCATGTATTTGAAATGACTTGCAATGAAAGAAAAACAGACCCTTACCTGGTAGCACTCTCCTTTCAGATTGTCTAAGACATCTCCGCACGTTTTGCGCATGTGTTTTTTACACCCGTCAATCACCATTTGGTCAATGTTTGAAGCTTGTCAAGGCAGAATATATTCCAGAAATAGAGCTAAGAGCTTCTACTTCTTCAGAAATAAATTCTCAAATAGGCATTCACAAAGAAACAATGTGTCTACTCATATATATACTGCAATAGTCAACTTTATGTACTGGCCTCCAGATTCAATTATCTGATTATGAAGTGCTTATTTTTGGTTTTAATGAGTATTTTTGATACCATATATTTTTGTTACTGTGAAAGCCTGAAATGTGAACTATAAGATTACTGAAAACTCCATAAAGTTAATTGGGTTAAGATTTTAACCTATATGCTTAAAACAATTCTTTTTAGTCTTAGCAAATAGATCCCAAAACCTAGGATGATCAACATTTCATAGGCTAACAGTGGTTTACATTACAAACTATATGAACTACAGAATGTTGAAATCTTGATTTGTACTGGTATTTTTAGAACAGGCTTGGTCAATTCATCAATACAGTTCATCAAGTCCTGACATTGCTATTGATTAAGTTTTTTTGCCTCTAGGCACTATTTTTTATATCTTTTTTTAGGAAAACAGATGAACTCAAGAAGGCAGAAGTGAGCCCAAACCTCAAACTTGACAGACCTATCTCCTGTTATTAGAGAAAGCATCAGTCTGATGGCAGAGGCTTTCCTTTCCAGCCTTATGCAAACTGCTATTCAAGAGCTATGGTATGGATTGGGAACCTGAAAGCAGGTGCTGCACAAATATGTAGTCACTGGATCTCTCTATGCTGACAAAGGCTTCATTTTAGACCCTATCTCCTCATGCAATTTAGAGCCCGACAGGTAACTGTGTTAAGGTATCAGCAGAAAGCTCAGGCTGATATGAATGATGGGCCATTTGTCAAAGGATATCTCTACCATAGTAACCATCTTTGGCTTCAGTTTGACTATCTCATATAGTATACCTCCATCACCACCTCCCAGGATTAGCACTTCTTTCCCAGTGTAATCTTCCTTTCCACTGCCCATTATGGCTTGAGTATATGCCAGGTCACTTTCTGCCAGATCTGAATAAAAGGAAGAGAGAATTGGACAGAAACATTACATCTTCAATTGTTCTCATTAACTGGTATTAATACAGAGGTGATACAATGCAGACCAAAGCAAGAACATCTAGAGGAACAACCTGTCTCACAGAAGAATCTCATTACTTGGCCTCACAATCTCACACCAGGATTTCTCTAGCTCTCCACATGAGCCCAAGAGTGGTCACTTCAGTATTGGAAAGTGCTGTGTGCCAAGGGAAAAAGTAACAGAGTAAAACCCTTGGTCTTTATAACTTGTCCATACTTGATACTTCAGTGGCTTTATCTCAGACTCATCCTGCAAGAGACAGATCTGGAAATTTTTGAAAATCCATTGTGGACCCCAGCTAGAAAGAGCAACCTAGACCCAGACCAGCAGATCCCTGCACAGAAACAAACATGACCATTAACATCCAGGTGCTGAAGGGCTCTGCAGCTTGCCTGCTGCCAGTATTACCTTCCAAGCAGGCAGTAACACCCACAAGCTGCAACAGCAGATCTGCACTACAAGGGCCAAGCTCTGTGCAGCAACACATTGTGGCATATCCTGTCACTCTGCTGGCAATCATCACCTCACTTATGAGTGCACAATAACAAAGCATTATTTCAAAATCCCATGGAAGGGAAATAAGTAATGGCACACTTCCCTTTCTACAAGGCACATTGTAATAATGCTCAAGCAAAACCTCATCTCCGTATTAAACTCTGATGAAAATTTCTGGCTAGAAGTACTGACTATCGAATTGGATGATTTCTAGTACATTAGATTAGAAAATACCTTGCTAATGAATTCAATAGAAGTGCTTTTCAGCTGCCATCTGCACAGAAGCCCTCCTGACAGTTATAGAAATCTAATTGAATTGTTGGAGTTACTTCCAATGATCTCAAAAAGCTGTATTTCAATTTCTTAATTACTCTGACAGTAGAATGAAGATAGGTATTCTATCCCTGGGCAGCAACATCCTTCATTTACCAAAGTCAGTCCTTTACACAACATAAGAACTATGATTTTACAAAGCATAGTCCTCTCATTGCCTAGATTTTCCAGCAAATAGCAGTCTCTAGCTTTAAAGAACAGTAGCCCACCTTCTCCTAAATTCACTTTCAAAAATACAAAGGTCAGCAGGCATAAAGGTTGGGTCACTAATTTGATTAATTTACAAGTTCTAGTATTTTGAAGAAGAGTCAAAAGCTGTTCACCAATAAAGCAGCTAAATGCTTTCAGATACAGCTGTCCTACACCTCACCAAGCAGGGAATTCCCTTAGAGAATCAAGGCAGCAGCAGGATTATACACACACACACACACACCAGGTCCCACTTCCTATTTCTTTACAACTCTATTGTTTTTTGAAGACTGATAAAGTAGCTTGTTTTACTGTCAAAGAAGCTCTCAGAAGGTTGGACTGGCAGCAAACAGAGAAAAGCTCATATAGAAAAATGGAGTAGAGCAAGCTCTGCTATAGAACATCTTCTATTCTCACAGGCCACTTTCTGCAGCAAAGTTACTAACTCTGGAAAAATCAATCTTATTTTTTTAAACTCTAGATTTTACACTGGACAGCCTGATTAACATCCTTGATGTACAGGAACAGATGCGTGTACATGCACATACAGTTTCCAGCACTGAACCATGACCCTTAAGACATCTATTAGAACTGCCATAGCAGAATAGAAAACAACACTACTGACATATTCACAGAGATCCTTAAATGAGATGATACTTACTAACATCCCCACTGAGAATAAGAATATTCCCAAATTGTTTGGAATGCAGAATTTTAATATTCTGAAAAGGTGAATCTTCATCATAAACAACTTCATCTATGTCATACTCCACCAGGCGCCCATCAGCTGTGGGCCAGTATCTATCAATGACACCTCCTCTCAAAATGGCTGGCAACCTAGAAAAAATAATGAAAGAAAATTACAAAAATTTGAAATGCCTACTTTTAAAAAATCCACTTTAAACTTACTGTAAACTCATCATAATAAATAATAGTTACAAGAGGCATCTAAGAAAACTTGCCACATTTAACACTTAACAGATATAAGAAATCTACCAGTCATATGTTAAATATACATAACTTGCTAAGGGACAGATAATACACATGGTTCTTTTTTATGTACAACTTCTACAATGTACCTGTGAATTTCTCTGTATTCTAAGAGATGCAATTGACATAATGTATGAGCCTCTGTAGAAGAATCTGCTCATGACTAGAAATTAATGCAATACAAAATCAGAATGCAGAAAAAAAAAAAGACATGACAAAACCTCTTCCCATCTCAGTTCAGCTAAGGACACCATTTCTCTACGATTAAGTAGATTTCACTCTGAAGCTATACTGAGACATATAATACATAGAGAAACAAAAAAACCACTATTACAGTGTTTCAAACTGAGCTGGGTCAGCCCGCAGTACATAAGCACAATTCTTTATATCAGTCAACAGTCTGCATTACAGATTGTTTGGGGTTTCTTGTTTGTGGGTTTTAAGCTTTTTTATAAATTCCATAGAGATGTACCTTGGTTCAAACCAGTATTTTACCTGTAAAGACAAACTATCTTTGAAATTACAGCAAAAAAAATCAAAGAGATTGCATTTAGGCAAAATGTGCAGGCACAGAGTTCATCAGATCTCCCACATACACTTGAAAGAATTAAAAGGGCTTTTTTTCCAGGAGGCTGTAGCAGAAGACCAGACACAGACAAACTTCTGAATTCCCCAGTGATTCCCAATCGACATTCCAGAAACACTTCCTATCCCCAGCGAGCCGCTAGATAGCAGCACATGGTGGAAGCAAGAGCAACCCTGCCTTACAACAACAAAAAGGCACGAAAAGCTTCTCCGGCTACATTCATCCTAGTGCAGCTACACCAAAACGATGGAAAACAAAAAGAACCCAAAAAACAACACCAAACAAAAAACCGCAAAAAAAAAAAAAAAAAAAAAAAAAAAAAAATCACACAAACTAGAAACAAGCAGAGAAAAAAAAAAAGACATTGAGGAGCGTGTGACAAGACTAATGCCAGATGCACTGTTCTAGGAGGTTCATCTTGCTATGCTAAGGGAACCCAAAGATCTACACCACTCCAGGCAGATGTTGGCCTGATCTGTTTAAGAAATTCCTATGACAAGGATTCCATAAACTCCCGTTTAAGAAATTCCTATGACAAGGATTCCATAAACTCCCGTTTAAGAAATTCCTATGACAAGGATTCCATAAACTCCCGTTTAAGAAATTCCTATGACAAGGATTCCATAAACTCCCGTTTAAGAAATTCCTATGACAAGGATTCCATAAACTCCCGTTTAAGAAATTCCTATGACAAGGATTCCATAAACTCCCGTTTAAGAAATTCCTATGACAAGGATTCCATAAACTCCCGTTTAAGAAATTCCTATGACAAGGATTCCATAAACTCCCTCTATCATTTCAGTGTCAAAACAGCCTCAGAAAGATTCTTCTCCATAAGCACAGATGCAAGATAATAATCAATACTCATACACTGCACATTTTCCATGAGGCTCGACCAGGTCGATGTAACAAGATAATTACTCTGTTTTACATACAACGATAAAACAGCAATAACAATACATAAGTATAATAGCACTTTGCAAATTATTACCATTTTACCTGTGGTCTCTCATAACCTTCAGATCCACTTTCTGCCATAGTACTGCTTAACTGTTTTCCTATTTTGTAGTTTGCACCTTGGATTTACTGAGCCTTGTTGATTTCACACTTGCTTCTTATTTTCTTGACTCATTTTCACTTTTATGTTCCTTCAAGCACCTGCTGCACTTTCTACCATGTGCATGCCTATAGTAAGTGCTCCCTGGCTTCAAGGTATCAGTCATTGCCAGCCACCATGAAGACAAAAAGCCACAGCCAGTATGAAAGTTACTTCAGCACCAGGCCATGAGCTGCAATTTGAGCCCTTAAATTTTAACACATAGCCTTGAGTTTAAATAATACAAACTGACAAAGGGCTTGCAAAGTCTCCCTCCTTAAGTTTAACTATAAAAATTTGCTACAAAACATATCTATCTTCTTGGCAGGTCCCCAAACCATATATGCCCACAGTGAGCACCATGAGGCACAGTAGAAGCAGAGATGTGAGAAAGAGCTGCAGGAAACTTTGTCAGGGCAAAGTTTTCTCTATGAGCTTGAGCTCCATTTTAGCTCTAATCCTCACCCCTGGTTCCTGTGCCAGAGCTGCACTGCAGCTCTACTCCCACCTACCCATGTCTTTTGGCAACCCTTACCTACAGCTCAGAGCTGCCTCAGTACTACAGCCTAGTCTGGCAGCCACAGGGCTGGGTCTGATCCTGGTCACCATCATCAGCTCACCTTCTCCAGGAGCTGTGGGATGTGACCCATATGGTACAGTTTATGCCCTGGCCTATTCCTCTGCCACTTTTAGCTGCCTAGCCCTTTCAGAGCAGTCTGCTCCTGCTTTCACAGTGCATTTTCTCTCACTATTTCATACAATTATCACAAGAAACTAAAAAAAACCCCCATCCATACCTTCATACTCCAGGCTATTTACTGCATTACACACAGCATAACTTGCTTATTATCTTTCACAATTCTGCAGACAAGCCACATACCGAGGTAGAGGTACTAACTTACCGTTTCACCCTTTTTATGTTACCATGAAACAATTCTTTCATTCTTTCTTCTACTTTGTTTAGAAGCTGCAAAAAATAGCAAATAAGAGGTAGAATTTGTAGATCAGCACTTAATACAAAATATCTGTTAAATCAGCCTACCTGGAAGTCAATAAGACACAGCACCCACTACGAAAAGGCTTTGAAATGTAACACTAGAAGCCCATGAGTAACAGCTAGCTAACCTCCTCAGCCTTGTTACTAGTAACAATGTGCACATTTCAGCTGCTGTCATCACTGCATTTAGTTGTTCTCCAGGACAACACAGCCAAAGAGGGAACATGAGAAGCCTTTAAAGTTCCATTCCTGCTACAGCAGGCCTCCTCCCCCACAATATTCAATGTCTAGAGCCTTCATGCCAAGGAAGATGAAGTTTTTTCTCCATGAGGCAAGAGATTGAGTATGGAGGCTCCCCATCTGTCAGAACAGAGAATACGAAGTCTCACACTAATACAGCAGGTTGCAGAGTAAGTATCTCATGTCCTCCCCTCACTGCCCTAGGTAGCTGAAGAGACCCAAACCCTAACCAAGACTACTGTATCTTTACTTTCACAAAGAACACAAGGCCCAGTACTTGCAGAAGTGTGTGCATTCATGCAGGTGTGCAATTTCAACAGGTGCTACTGTTCCGCATCTGTGAGCGTCCAGGTTTGAACTGACTTTAATATTTTTAATCTCTTCCAACAGACTTTGACAGACCTGAAAAAAAAAGGGTCTCCCCATACAGTTAGGTAATCCTAGTAAGATAAGCAACACTCATACCTGATCAACTTCTTCTCTTCCTTTGATGTCATCATTGTAACTCTGCAGATCCACCAACACCAGCCCATGAGGGTGAATTCTCAGATTGGCAAAACTACAACACAGACAGTGATAACAAATTTATTATCAAAAGTCAGAGTAAGGAAATCTAAAACAAGTTATATTAAAATTCAGAATGAATATATGTTTCCCCCAGCATCAGCAACTGCTGGCAGTGACATCTCAAGTCTTCCTCTGCTAGTCATGAAGAGCAAAGTTGCAAGAACTTGCCTATCACTACACAACTAATAAAATCAGTAGGAAGCAAGGCAGTGAAACAGGGTGTTTAAGCCACAGCAACTATGGTACAATGAGAATATGCTGCTTGCTAGGCTACAAGGCCTGCTGGAACAGGTGTGTTGGTTTGGTTTGGGCTTTTTAATTGAAAACAAGCCTTAAGAAAACAGATAGACACTTTCCTTCCCCTACATTTTCCTTTTCACTTCTAGGGGTGTGTCTCTGTTTTGTTCTGCAGGCAAGGCGGTTGGGGTTGGTTATTTGATTTTTTTTGTTGATTTTTTAAAATAAAAATTTCTAGAGTAACTATTCAGAGACACTGATTACATTCAAAGCTGAATAAAAACCTGTAAGTGAGAAACAATAAGCATCCTGGAGCAAACCATAGCTTTGACTGGCAAAGTAATTGCAGCAGCAAACTCTCATCAATGAATACAGATGCAAAGTCAACAAAACTCCTACTGTATATTTACTAGAGGACTAAGAGCAAAGCTTCGCCATGCTAAGTGTATTAGGTGAACAAACACCGAATCTTCAAGAACGTGAAAAGAAGAAAACAAGAGCTAAGGGTAGTGTGGAAGGACACAAAACATTGTAGCAGAGACAACATCCTTCCTATTCTAGGGAGGAGAGAAGACAAAAAGAAACAGAAAGGCTACAAAGGGATTACATAAAGGAAGCAGAGGAGAAAAACATACACTGGGAAAGAAGAGCAGAAGAGAGAATAAGAACAGGAATGGCTAAAGAAAGAAAGAAGGGTATTCAGGGATAGAAATGCACTAGTACAACACAGAAACCTCAGATGAAGGTGTAACATTCTCTGAATGCTCCATTCTTTGCCTGTCTGCTATTACCACCCCACTCAGCCCCAAAGGAAAACACAAACCAACTCTTGCTGTGACAAAGTTTACACGACCTTCCATCTCCCCACCACTCCCACCGTTTTTGTCTCTTCCATAGCTCCTTTTGCAAACTCAGCCTCAATAGGAACACCACCTCCCCCATGGTGCTGGGACCTTCAGCCCTCAGCTGCAGTCAGAGATAAAACCCTGAATATTCTGTGTTATCTGAAGATAACTTCTGGTAACTGTCTAACAGTCAAATTCTGAAACTGGTAATTCAAGAATAAAAACACCTTGCTGGTTTTGGAACAGCATTGATCTGCAGATCTCATGTGTTACTACTGTAACCGAGTTCTCTTCAGAGGATGGGTCTGGGCAGTCTGAGTCTTTCCTCAAGACTCCGCAGACAGGTCTTGCCCCCAGGAAGCAAAGACATTTCCATTTACTACACACATGCACACCCAGAGTCCACAGACCGTCACCACTTTGGAGCAACCCTCCCTCCATCCCAGAGCTTCCCCACTAGGTGTCCTCCAACTCCGGCTTTTAGTTAGGGAAGACAAAAGCCTACCAGGATTCTGTTTACATGAGGGTTTGGTATTTTTTAAAGGAGATAAAGACAAAAGAGAAGAACATAGAAAATGGAAGTACTGGTGACTCCAGCACGTTTTAGACATGACATTCACATTCACAGTGGAAAGAGTGAAGTCCATAGGCTCTCAAAGCTGTGGCAATATGTATATGCAGTTCATAAGACAGCTCTGTAATTTGATTCCCTGAAAACTGGCATGGTGCCAGAAATATTTTCAGTTAGAAAAACTTTTTATCTGTTTATTTTTATATTCTGTGAGTTGTTGTTGGCACAAATAAGCAACAGACTGACTGCCCCGTGACTTGAGTTATCTTTTACATTAATTTCCTACAAGAATCATGTCATAAGATTTGACAGCTGACATCTTCACTTCCCCTGTGACTCCATGAGAGCCTCAGATGGGGATGTTCCTGCCCCTGCTTTGAGGTGGGAGGCAAGAGAGGCAGAGAGGAGCATTGCTCTGAAAGTACAGCCACACAGCTTCAGATTTATAAGTGCTATGACAGCATTAGGATACAGAGACAACAGCACTGCAGAACTATCCATTTCATTCAATTGTCACTTCCAACAGAATAGCAGGGTCCTGACACCTGGGGCAAGGAGGAAGAGATGAAAGGCAGGCAGCAGGCTCTGTAATAGGACAAAAATTCAAGTTCCTGGCCGATATTCTCAGCTAGTTTATGGTAAAAAAAAACAACTTGAATGAAATTCAAAATTCTCAACAATACAACGGGTCCAGGTTGGTTATACATTGACTGTAAGTTATCTGGATGAAAACAGACACCGAAAATAAGCTAAAATACCTGTAAAAATTTAAGCACATAGCCAACAGTATAAGTGTACTCAAAGTGAACAGTCCAGTATTAAGTAGTATTAAGGCAGTAGTGGTAGGCCAAAGCTGAACTCACAAAAGAGTTACTAGCTTCAGCCAGCAAACAGCAAAGGCTCTGCTGGCTATTGTAACTTTGCATTTGTCTACTTGGCAGAACATACATGAACATACGTTTTTATCAGTAGCAGCTCTTCTAATAAGTGGAAGACAGTTCTTTAAAACAATGAGAATAGTTTCCATTTTCTACCTATGAAAATACAGGAAAGATCACTTTAGAATCCAAATGAGAGGAAAAATAAAGTCTGCTTCAAAATAAGCCTTTCCTGTTTCATCTTTCTGAAAACTAAAATACCTGTTTTAGAAAACAAGCCACCTGCCACACTTTCTGTATGTGCTTGCATGTAATTGCATAAAAGTAGCATGGGGGAAAAAAAAAAGACAGCTCAGTGAGGAGGTATCCTCTTCCTTGCCATTTGGCAAGGAAATCTGTATCTGAAAAGCAGCATCCACTGTAAGAATGCTCCACTTGCTGCACCTGCATATCTGTCACATTCTCCAAGGCAGTACTTGTGCTTTTTGTGCTTGTATGCAAACAAGTGTCAGCTACAGATACAATTCTATTGAGTGCTGAATCTTCACACCTGAACATCAGAAAACATAAGATGTCAACAAATAATTCCAAACTGCACAAATCAAAAAGTAGAGAGCTAGGAAGCAGAGATCAAAATATTCTGACCCAGAATGTACTATCCTACCTTAGTTACTTGTAGTGTGGAATATGAAACACTGCTATCCCATGTACCCAAGAAAGGATTTCCCAAACCACCACACCCAGAGAATAGAGCTGGATAGAAAGACAGGTACCTACAAACTTCTCTTTACCCACCAAAGCTTTTAGCCTACCGACTACCTTTAAAACACTTTAAAACAGAATAGTTAAAGTATTTTGAAAACAGCTTGCCACTAAAAAAATCACCTGTCAAACTATTCAATGAGGGAAGAAATAAAAATTTGCTTAAACTAGAAAAACGTAAAATTTTAAAAAATGGCAAAACATTGTTTCACTAAAACATACTCTTTTTAAAAGTCTTCTTCATCTTAATTACAAAGTACTTGAGGGACCTTAAGGAGCTAGGAAATCACATTTCTTCATTATACCATTAGTCCAGTTCTGTTTTTACAGGAGTAAGAAAATTAAACCAACTAAAACTACTATGGTAGCTGTTGTTGATTCCTACCAACTGCTTCCTATTCTTCAGTCCATTTTTACACTCTGGGTCACTCGAGAGGCAATTACAACATTTTAGCCTGAAACAAAGAGCTGAGGAATGTTCATCCTGCTTCTTTAAAATATGCTGTCTAGCATACAGAGTGGTTAGCAGAAGACTGACAAAGAAAAAAGTAAACACACTCCCCTTTCCCTTCACAGTGTTAACATATTCATCAGCACCTCTGTGACATACAAACCAAATTCAACAGGATAAAGCCTGCACTGCTGTTAACAGTGAAGTCAAATGCCAGTAGGATTATACTTCTCTAAACAAGAATTCACACACTGAAGTTAAAAATGGATATGCATATAAGGGAAGCCAAAGCTTTCCTAAAAGAGACCCTTCAACTGTAGAAACAATGACTCAAATTTCAGGTTTTGGGGGTTTTTGAAGAACTTCAGGGTGGAATATGACAAAAGGAGCATAGATGCACAAGGAATGAAATTCTCCTAGCTCTATGCAGTATAATAAAAGGCTACTTGCTCACAAGCAGTAATGAGATTAAAACAGAAGATATAAACTTGCAAAGATTAGCACCACTGGTTTTTCTCCTTAACTTAGACGCAACAACACTTCTCAATCTGTTGAAATATACTGGGCACTACTCTGTACAAAATCACATATACATTAAATAATATAAAAGCTTCACATGTTTTAAACCTAACTTTTAACTATTTAGTCCAAAATAGTGACTTTTCACACTAAGCCTGCTCCTTAATGTGACCCTACAAACCATTCTAGAAGAAATCTAGAAATACACAGCTCAGAAAAACAAGAATTCTGAGGTCTCAAAACACAAGAGACAGAGTTCCACTTTGGCACATGCTACTGTTCTCCTAGCAGTGTCTGGGCAAGGGGGCTGGCAAAGCAGAGAAGAATGCATCCATCCCCCCCACTTCAGAAAACTTGAGTGGCTCAAGTGAGCCATTCCCTGCTCCACTCCAGAGCCTTGTGTTGATAGCCCCTTAGTAAATCTTGAGCTGAACCTCCCTCAATTAGGCTCTTTGTCAGGACAAATCACAAAGTAAATGGACCAGGTAGAGTTGTCACATATGACTTTTGCTTGCTTAGCTTTTGACAAAAGAGAACAGGGATCTGTTGCTTTGGTAATGACAACAGGAAAGCACGTCTTAATCCCCAAATCAGCTCCAATTCGTTCAACCAGTGCAGCCCTCCATGGGGCTGTTCACACGGTAGCTTTGTCAGAGTTTTGTCCACAGCAGTGCCCACAATTCCACAGACTGCAGCACGGGGCACCCTGCAGGCTATGGGGTTATCTCAGTAATATGTTGCTAAACAGTGTCTGTAACCAAAGTTTGCTATCTCATTCCAAATATTTTTCCCAGTGATTAGTACCCAGTTTGTTACATCAACTGCACATCTGTCTTGCAATAGCTCAGTCACCTTTGGCTGGCTAAAAACATGTTTGTGTGCACATGCTCACAAAATCCTTACTCACAGCATCCACTTCATCTCTCCTAGGGCAAGTTGAAGCCAGCTATCCTTACAAGAGCTGCTTATGGCATACTTACCCCTCCATCACAATTCTTTTTTTCCAAGTTTTACTACAAGCTGCCGCTGGAAATTAAGTACACTCACTGTTTTGAGGGAAAGAGGAGGAAAAAAATATGCATGCCCTGGCTACTTTCTTCCTAGTTGTGTCAGGTAATATTTTTATGCTAACTAAAAATTTATGACATTTAGGGTACCAAGATAAAAATCCACACAAACTTGCTGGTATTAAAATAAAGTCTATTTAGTCAGTTGAAATCCTCCATACACTCATCACTTCATTCTTACAACTTGTGAAATGTTTGTTTTGCAAGGTTTTTTAACTGTCCAGTCTGTTGAGTTTTATGGGTTTACAACCTCATTTGTTTAAGTAACTGAAACTACATCAAACAGAAATACAAGCTACACTAGCAGAAATATACTGTTTAGGGCTACCTTAAAAAAAAAAGTATTCAGGCATATTCTAAAACCAAGAGAAACAAAACTGCTGAGGTCCCAAAACTCACAGAAAGTTCTCCTGCACACATGTTCAGTTGACAGTGTAACAAGAGCAATCAAGTCAGATTTTATAACTTAGTATTTTATAAGAACCGTTCTCAGAAATGCTTCCAGGTGGCAGTCCACTTATCTCCTGGAAACGTTAGGCAACAAAAGACTGCTTTATAATAAGTTCCTGGAACATACCAAAAGACAGGCAATTTAACTCTGAGACTGCTCCTTTAGAAGAAGCTGTCACCTTAAGAGGAATGATCAGATGAATTTGCCAAGAGAAAACACAATTTGAGAATTCACATCTCATGTCCCTCTAACACTCAAAGAAGTGCAGCAAAGCAACATGAGGCCATGAAATCAAATATACCCAACCTTTTAATCTTCTAACTTTTTACATTTAGGTATGTTATCTTTTAATTCTTCAGAGTTTGTAGAACCTTGATATTATCTTTGTACAAGAAGTACATGGAAGCTTAACTCAATAGAGAGGAAGGATAGAATCAGAGTAGAAAATTATCAACTTTGCTAACTTTTCACCAACTCAGAGACAAAAGGTTACCAGAACTGCAATGCTGATCAAATTATTCAGGAAGAATATAAAAGCACGTATAACTAAAGACAGAATAAACAAGGCTGTACAAAAGCAAGATAAAACTAACAGGTTTTTCTAGGCCCATCAAGTATAAAAAACAATTTTGAGCAGAAAAAGTCAGTGCCACATTTGAAAAGATAACTGAAATATACTAAAAACTTCCTAGAGCACAACTGAGAATGATAAACATAGAGCTACTCATATCCACTTACTTGCTACCTTAGTTTGGGTCCCAAAAACTCCCCACAAGAAAATCCGATCAAACAAGCAAACAGAAACAAACCAAACAACGAATCCATCCAGCAAATACAAGCAACCCCAAAGCAGCAACTGCCACAGTTATGTCAAGAACAGGTAACTGAATAACTATAAAGAAATGAAGTGTAATAAAATCATGGTAGCTACTTATAAATAGACAAGATTAATGTATACCATAATCAACTAACCCTCACACTGTGAAGCAGCATCAGGAAATAAAGTGAATGTAGTTTTGTTTATCAGTTTGTCCAGACAACTCAGCTTGTGTCATTAATGACAATCACCCTAATGCTGCTAATTACTTCAGAAGATGCTTGAGAATTTGAAGCATATAAGACAGACAAAGCTGTCATTGTTCACATGCTAAGGTTAGGCTCCAACATGTTTAGACATATTTAATGGTCAGTAAAATTACAAATACATTGAACTGACTTGAGCTGTCCTGCATCTGGAAGGACTAGTGCTGAGACCAAGGCACCATTCTATGGTACAGACCAGACAAACCAGTTCAACCTTACAATATCCAAACTGCAAAATGACGTAGTCCAGATTAGAAACAATATTCTGCTTTATCATAGCTACTTCATACACAAGGCTGATAAAAGGATAGCTTGTCGTGTCAACACTACAGGAGGTCTGAGAGAGGGAGAGTAAAATATTTTAAAGAAGGACAGTGGAGACATAATCAAAAGAAAATCCACTTACCTGCCATTTTTTTTAATGTAGGTTACTAAATAACCATGGTCTTCCCAGTTATGAACTGTTTCTGTCATTCCCTGCTCCTGAAAAATGGGCTGTAGAGCTTTAAGAACGGCATTACAATCAGCTGCAAGATTAAGAGAGAAAAAATAATCAGTGAGGATTTTCCACTCAAGTTACTTCTGCCATTTTTTAGAGGCTGGAATATTTTTCCTGGCAGCCTGGATTAATTTTTCTTTAAGTACCATTTGAACACTTACATGTATCTTCTCTTCTGCCCATCCTCATATCCCCAAAAATGGTTATCTACTATGGATGTAATGAGAGTATTTTTATCACAGCTACTATTGACCACATACTGCATCACAATCCACATAAGTCTTTACTCATAATTAGTTTTAAAATCACTTAACACAAAAACAGCAACTCCCCTCCCCCCCTCCCCAAAAAAAAACCCAAAACACAGCACTAACAAGAAATCTCAAAAAAATGTTAAGCTGTAATACTGGATAACTACAAAGGCCTTAAAGACTAACCTATCCACTCTACCCCACACAAACATCCTCTTTTCTAAGATCCAGGCCAGAGCAGGTCCCAAGTTGAAATCTTCATGATATTATGGAAAACATCTCTCAGAAGAGTACACAAAAACTCACTTGGAAATAACTGACATTACTTTGGTACAACTACCTTCAGAAGCAAGCTGGTAAGTTGTCCATAAAGGTGTTTCTTCAGTCAGAATATGCTAAGTTCAGAAGTCTCAAGTTTGCTGTACAGTTTTGTGGGGTTTTTGTTACCCACAACATAGCTTTAATGAACAATTTTAGTTTCTTCAAATAGATGTCTCAAAAACAAATTGCAAGTTTTGCCCATTTATTTTGGGGTTGACAAGGTATGCTCCTAAAACGGAACTTTGCAGAACAGTCACTCAATATGGCAACAACGTAAGCAGGATTTAGTATCTCTACCACAGAAATCACCTGACACAGACATCGTATGGAGGCACAGCTCACAACCAAATGCTTCAGCACAGATACAATCTTCCCCATTGTGACTTTCTTAACGAGTTATTCCCAAGGTATTTTGTTTTACCCTGCTCCCAAATGCATATACATTGGAAACCAGTAAAGGCAGCCTGCAGACATAATAAGCAATAGTTTCCAGGATTAAAGAGTTGTAGAAGCTACAAAGAACTGAAAAAGATATCCATACCAAATAAATCAAAGTTCATCAATCAATCATCTCTATCCAACTCCACAGTAGGCTAAACTAAAAATCTGATTGCTTGCAATTTATGTTTGCCCATCTATAAACCTCAGACTTGAATTACCCCTGAATGTTTCGACCAGACAGACTGAAGTAACTGACAGTATTTACTTTTCTTCAAACACAAAGTCAAGAGCAAGTCAATTCCCCAGTAGTCAAGGATATTTAATCAAAGTTGGAAAGCTTTGCTTATTGTTCATACTATCTGATCTCGATGCATGTTCTGAGATAGATTTATTTTTCACCTTCTACATCTCACTCATTAACTCCATGTTGCAAACTAAAGGAAAATAGAACCAATAAAACCAAGTTCTGTTAGACCACAGTGAATTATTTAACTGCTGGTTCATTCTTAGTCAGGAGCACCACTGATGAAACACCACAGTCTCCTACCACCATCAAGCTTCTTCCTTCCCCTATCTTCTTGTAATAATCTGCATCATCTGTACCAGTAAGATTTTAGACTTCCTATCCAGGTTCTACCGTGGCACAGGCAATAATTAAGGCTCAGAATACACAGCTTTTCTGCCCAGTAACCATGGTTACAGTAGTAGTAAGTGGTCAAGCAATCAAACCAACATGTTTTCCAGACATCAAAAGAATAGATAAATGGGGCCACAATTATGAGCCACAATTCCTAAACTAGTTCTAACCTCTGCAGCCCTTCACTGGGGAGTGAACTTTGCAACACTCGCTTTGAACTTGCAGCTCCTGGCAGGCATCAGTCCTTTTTGGAGAAGTACCTGTTCCAATGCCAGTACATTCACAAAATTTTTGTCACTTCAGACAGGTCGTCTCCACTTCTTCGGTAGCATTTGCTTCTTTGCCTAATTCCTTTACCTTCTTCAAAACAAATGCCCATTTCCATCCCTTACTTCTTAAGTCACCCCCACAAACACAAAGAACTGTTTACTAATGCATGCCACAACCTCCCAAGGCCAAGAGTAAAACGACATGAAACCCAGGTTGAACTAGTGTCCAACCAACTCCCAAAGCACTTCACTTCTGCAGCTCCTGCAAGATAGCAGCGAGATGCTGCACAGACTGAAAGAAATGAAGTACTCATACCACATTTAGTCTGTTTTCAACAGCTTTAAGGAATCCTGCTAGGTGCACCTTGGCAAACATTGCAGGGCAAATCATCACTGATATTTTTCTGCTCATGAACATTCCAACCCCTCGCATACAGCTCATCACACAGCCGCAGAGCTCTTTGCTAAGAAGCCAGGCACTAACTTGATTAAGCTCTCCCTATTATGATATTAACTTTAGGAAATTAAAACAACAACCTGCTCTTTCACCAGGTATCCTTTTCGTTATACCACACAAGATTTGCCTTGGGGGCTAATTAATTCTCCCAAGTTGGAGATTCTTTACAAAATGTTTGAGGCATGAGTGGTTGCTTGAAGGCATCAGGAAGTTTTAGCAATCTCAAAATCTCTCACCCAAATCCACTTGCCACCACCTCTCTCCAAGCTCAGATATGCTCTTATCAAGCACTGATAAGCAAATAGGACAATGGTGATTAAAACGATAGGAACACCTTTGAATCTACATCTAAATGTTTATTCAAGTAGTCATTACTTTTTTTGGTTATTCAGGGACAAAAGAAACAAACTCTAGACAGCAAGTAAAAAAATACTGGTTTAGGCATTTGATAATTATTTGCCAGAAGGAATGAAAAATGCCCAGAGTTTCAACTTTAGAGAACAGGAACAAAATCCACTACATACAGGATTTGAAATATATGTATTTTTCAGAAGAGTTAATGCCCAGTTTAGCCAGAACGTTTTTGAACCCCAGCACATCTGCAGCTGCTACAAGTCGTGTTTTCAGATGTCCCTCTGAATTAGAACAGCAAAGCAATCAGTACATCTGTGAAAATGAGAGTAAAGTCCAGTCGCCATAAGCATCAAGTCTGGCCTCATATACAACACTGGCTAGTTCCACCCTGATACTCGAGCTCAGTGTTGGAGTCATCTGCTATTGAGACAGTATCTCTAAAAATATTCTGGCTTAAGACTTCTTCATGCCCTCTGATTAACAAAATTTCCATAAACTATGGGAACAGATTAATTCTCATTTCAAAATTATCACCCCATTTCCAACTTCAAACTTTTCTTACCCTGATTTTCAAATCATTTCTTCTAACAAGTGAGAATATAGCATAACCAAAACAATAGAACACATCAAAGCACTTATACATGATTCTGCATCTGATGAATTTTTCCTTAGTAGCTAAATATTCAATAGAGAAAGGTGAAGAAAACAAATCAAACTAAGTGCTTCACTAAGAATACATTAAAGAGTTAGCATACATCAGGAATTAAGATGTAGAATATGCTAATAGTAAATAGCAACCTGAACTGCTGGCATATTGTTTCAGTTCCGAGCTGTTTAGGTTGTTTTAATGTAATAAATTCTTATGTTCTGCCAGTCTGATATCCTTGCACACAGGCACTCTTCCTATCAACTCCAATTCTTCAAAAATCTCACAGGAAAATGAAATACAACGACAGGATGGGAGGGCACCACATACAAGTGATGAAGGGAACGCTTCAGAAGAAGCTGACAGGAGAGATTCATTTCTAGGCACCTGAGGTCTTGGGGCAGTTCAAGGAGAGCAGCAGGAGGGAGTGCCTGCAACCTGCTGCACACCTGACTGCTCTGGCACCCAGCCCACCACAGTCAAACTGGTGGCCCCCTCCACCACCACCTCAGTGGAAATCGTGTCCTCAGGCTCACAGGTGTACAGGGAATCTCTCATTCACAGACTAATCCAAGGCATTTTTCTAAACCATATTGCATCTCAATCTTAACCACGAAAGTACTGCAGAATTAAGAGGTGGGCAGCAGAAATTTTTAGTGAGCAAACTGTTCATAAACTTTAAAGATCCAGAGCCAAGGAGAAGCTTCAAGCTCTCATGTACTTTCTGTATCCTAGATTTCCTTTTAGCACTTGAGAAAACAGAAATAAAAAACGAAAAATGCTAAAAGTCACAACAGGTTACAGAAAGTCAACAGCTGCCTCCTCCTCCTAGGTCCCCCTCTCCATTGTACATCAGAGGATAGAGCAGTACTTAATTTGCACATAACTTGTTATCAGTTGGTCATCAACTCCTGCATAGCAATCTTTTTCTTAGAACTAGAAAACTTGAGAATTGTACTACTTTTTTCCTAGTTAAAAGAATCTGCCTGCAAGGAAAATGAGTGAGCAGAACACACTGGTGTTTGAAACAGGCTATCTAGAGAAGTTTTCACAGCAATATCGCAGGCTCAACTAAGGTCCGAATGCCAACAGACGCCTAAACTGAACCTTGTCCTCCTACAACAATAACCTCACACCTCACCAGAAGGGAATTACCCTCTCCAAGACCCCTACTTTCAGAACTGCCCAGAACAAAACAGGTAGCCTTTTCCTGACACGTTAACAGATGCAAATTAATAACAACTGGCTTTAGCAACACACACCTTCAGTGTATTAAGTTTCAAAGTCTCCCATCAGAAAATACACACATGAAAAATCCTTTGTTTTGTCCTTGCCAGCTCTGCAAAAGAAGAAAACAGCAGGAAGCAGAAAATCATACTAAAATTACTCCTTTCAATCCATTTGCACCCATGAGGACCATCCTCATTACGTTGACTTAGACACAGAAGTCAAGAAATCATGTACAGTATGAGGCTTAAGGGGGCAGCAGGTAAAAATAGTCATCGACTCATTCATCCATGAGAAAAGAGATAATCAAGCTTCCTAGTGCACTCACTATTGCATTATGTGTTACACAAAGTTAGGAGAGAAGGCTGCTTTTTCCAAAGGTTTCTACCTCCCCCACTCCTATTTTTAAGGATTTCCAGGCACATACGAATACAGGCAAATCCAGACACAGTCACATCAGCAAGGGCATGAACTTACAGGCATTTCCATGTGATCACCACAGCCAACAGGAGTTATTCTGTGCATCCAAGCATTCCTTCAGGAAATTGTGGGTAGAACAACCATGATCAAAATAAGTTCTCAAAGTATTAATACCCAGCTACAAAAAAAGAGAATTCAACACTCTCTCCCTCCCGTCCACTACCACCACCTTTGTATTAGCTCCCTAATCATTTTCAAAGAAGAATTCCACAGAAGATATCAAGTTTTCAGCAAATATAGGTCTATGAAATCCATCTACTTCCATAACAGAATAAATACACTAAATATAAGTTATTCCTTAACCCTTCCTCTACTTGATTTGCTGTATTTGGGCTATCAAAAAACTAGTTTACTGCACAAATACAGTGTGCCTCTGCTTGTGAATTCATCAATAGCTGAAGGCTCACTCATGATGATTCCTGCAGCACAATGTATTATGGAAAATTAAAGAGAGTCCACCACAGAGACCTGTGAGAGGGGCTTTCCCTTGCTAGCTTTTGGCAAAATTTTAGAATACCATGCTAAAAGCACATTAGGGATCATATTTTCAATCACTATTAGAGTCTCCCCCATTCACTCTGACATTTACAAGTTATTTCTCTATTTTTAATTAAATATATGCTTTAAAAGTATTTTCCTATATCCGGCATCTAATTGTAGTTAGTAATGATATGGCATCCTACTACCACTAACTTTTTAAATGCCCATCTTCTGGAAATGTGCACAACAAATCACAAAGTAATTCTCTGGTAACTCCAAAAAAACCCCAAAACCAATAAAAGCCTCCATTTGAGCCTTAGTTTCAACAAATATAGTTTCAATGCCCTAACAACCTCCTTTTGTCTCCCAGCCAAACAACTGAAGTCCACCACCTAGCATACAAAGACTATTCACCTTTTAAAGTTTAGTATCTGTTGAAATACCTTTGCCCTTCCACACAAAAAAAGCTGTAGAGAAGAAAACATACTTAGTAACAGAACTTCAGCATGTTCAAATAATACCAGCTTTTCTGGTCCTTACATCTTTCAAGATACTGTAATCACCTATGATCTGACCATCTTCTAGAAAAATAGTAAGCACAGTACTTGTCCTATATACTTTCCTCTCAAGGATTTTGATATTTAAGAGGAATGGCCAGAGAAATGTATCTGAAACGAGAAATACTGATGTGTCAAAAGCAGTCTTCATTTCCAGCAAGAATTTGGTCTACAGCCTCAAACCACAGTCTCATTAAAAAAACCCATCTCCCACACTGTTAGCCTTCACCTTTGCAGGTGACAGTTCCTTCATGTCTGAGCAAGCAGCCACTGAAAACTTGACATCATGCTGGAGAACCAGATAATTATATTTTCAGAGTTCCAGTCATAAAGCATTTTAATCTTCAAAACTAGAAACCAACAAAAGCAGGGAATGAGTTCATAGCAGTCCTTACTGCTAAAAATGGAAAGCTATTAATACCTGTATTAACACCTCCTGACAAGCCCCATTTGTGCTCTGACACTCAGCAGGCCAGTTCTCAGTCCAGGCCTGCCACAACTAGACCAGAGACCTGCAGGGCTCAGCTCACAACAGCCCAGACAAAGGCACAGGCTGAGCTCACACCACGCATGGAGGCCGCTAAGGAAACAACCAAAACAGACCCATTCCTGAACTGCACTTGCAAACACACCTTTAGCCAAGGTTTATAACAGAGTTGCAAGCTCCAGAGACATCTGAGTCTTGTTTAATCCTTATTTACATGGTCTTCACATACACATCATAGTTTAGGAGTCAGCAAATTTTGCTCACATACCATAAATCAATAAGGTAAGGAGATAAGCCTATCATCTGCATGTTATCACTGCAATCAGATGTTTCAGCACTTCAGACAATTCAATGCTTGACAGAACCAGTCAAACGTAGCTACAAGGATCAGAGGTACCATTCCCTCACAAGAAGTTCAAATATACTTAATGTGTTTTTACAGCTAACTGCAGCCAGCTTCAGCCACAAAAGCAAAATCTGTCTCACAGGAAAAAACAAAGCCCTAGCATTTCTAATACATCAGGCAACAAAAGCACCCACCAGAGAACATCAAATTAAAAGTAACTCTCCACATAGGTAAGTGCTCAAATCTTTTATTGATGAGTTTCATCTATAATCTCAGGCTTACTGAACTTGACATCTTCTTGCTTCTTCATATACAAGATTCACTTAGAAGAAGCTACATTTTTTTTCACAACTGAGAAAGAAACCTCAAGTTTTCAAGAAAAATATCAAGTTTTCAATGCCAGTCATCTCTTCCTACATCCTCCATTTCTTAATATGGGATGAACAACGTTTAAACATCTAGAACTGCTGATTATCTGTTAAATAAACCAAACCAGCACCAGTTCCAAATTGTCTTTACTATAGCAAGACACAACTCAAAACACACATGCAACTGAACTCATGCAGCATTTTCCCAGGTAGAAATTAAGGTAGAGATTTCTGAGATGGCAGCAAGAAAGGGCCAATACAGCACCCCACCCCAGCATTTCAGCTCTCTTAAACACTCCTCTTCCCAGGAGATTACCGTTTCAGAAAACCATTTTTTAAATTAGTTCTTAAAGTAAGGAAACTTAACAAAAAAGCTTTGAAAAGCTGTAAAACTCAAAACCTTGTCAAGCCTTCTCCCCCTTCAAAAGTTTAGATCAGCACAGCCAAAAATAAGCACATAAAACTTTAGTACTGCTCCATGAAGAACATTAAGACTTCCAATCCAAACAAAGACAGGAATGAAAATATTATCTTAACTGCATTCAGTTCAAGTATTTAACAATTTGATAGCCTAAGTAAAAACTTCAATACCGAAATATTTAGGAGAGTCACTCAGAACACCTGATAGTTAAGATTTTTCTCCCTGCAGTGTCAGAAGTGAGTAGTAGACCCAACCCTGCAGACAGGAAGAAAGCTCCTGACAGAGGATGCTCAGCCCACAAAAGGTCATTCCCTTCTTTCTAGCTCCTTAAAGATATTAATTTGAGGAAGACCAGATTATGTGCAAGCACACATTCACTTAAAATTTTTCTTAAAAATTTAAGCATTGCCTACCTGCATTCACTCCAACCCCAGCACTTCCAGTGTGTAATTCATCCAAGAGCTTCTTAAGCATTGGTTTTAGTAACTGTGCCAGCTCAGGTAATCACTGCTCTCCTCCACCAGCTCACTCAACTGTGTCTTGGCCTTAAGTATTATAGGCACAACTATTTGTGCCACTGTACCATGAACCACACATATAATCCCCCAGCAATAACCCCAAACAGCAAACATGGAGACAATTCAAACTGATTTCCAACTAATCTGCCTTTCAAAGCAACGTTCTGAAGCAAAAAACTCAAAACTCACAAGAGTCTCCATACTGTCTCTCCTCCCACCCTTAGAAAAACTTGAACATTAATCAGTTCAATACTCAACAGCCAAGAAAACCAAGCTTAGTTGACATACTCATGCATGGATGGAAAGACTCCCATGTGCAAGCAGATTTACAACATACAGTAAATCTAAAATCAGCTCTGTACAGGTATAAGGCATCACATATCTATATACTTCCATAATAAAATCCTCAAACTAAGTATCTTGAGGAGTCTCAAATTCATCTATTCTGACTAATAAAAAGACAACTAAAGTTTTCTATGCCCCAATTAAAGGGGGCCAGAGAGCTATGGCTATTTTTAGAAGTGTTAAAGTAGTCTTCTTGTACTTTAGGATAGCAAACACTATGCTGTTTGTCTGCTAAAGTTGTCTATTTAACGCCAGGGTCACAGATAAGCAAAACACTTCTGTTCAAAGGGCTGAACTGTAGAGTTGCTAATTTAATAACCTCTTGAGAAGACCATCACTGAAACTCAGGCTATGCTATTCAGCTATCAAAGATTCACCCCGCTTATATTTTTAACTATTACTATTCTTAAACTAACGAGATGACTAATTGGAAGAAATTGTTATAAGGGCAGGCAAAAGGACTTTTTTTCATTAGTATATAAATTTTTGTAGTAAACGAAAAAATTATTGAAAAGTTTGAAAAAAACTGGCAGCTTTTAGCAGTACATGGCTTTAACCATCTCATGCAACCCATTCCCAAGGCAGTGCTGTGTTCCCCCATCTCAATCCAATACCAGAGGACCTGTTTTCTCTAACTCCCCAGACCCACAATTTTATCAACTTTGCTGGTATTTCCAACAACATCACAGAAGTGATGACTGCAAACACTAAGAAACGGCTACATAAGAGTTACCATTCTCAAGATCCTTGCTGATTACATTTGAGTCCTGAAGAATGTACGTGACAAGCTCCACAGTCCAATACCCCAAGACAACTGGACTGCCTGAAGAAACCAGGACTGTTATTGGGAAAGATTTTGTAACATACAAAGTAAGTCAGCCAGTGAGAACAACCCATCAGAATTCACAGCATTCTGCAGCACAAGCAGTTGCTAATAGCAGCACAAAGTAATAAAGAGATTCCAGAGAACTGTTAATATCTCAGCCTTTATAATCATCTTCAGTCTTGATGGTAGATAACTACAATGATGCCTTTGGATAGCTGCTATGTTAAAAGTGAACAGGGAGAAACATATACAAATTATTCCAAACATGTAGATTGACCCTCAGACCAAGCAGTTTCTTAAAAAAAAAAACACCATTACCACATACAGTTAATACAAGATGCACTGCAATGAAACAAGCCATTGTACAACCTTCCTACAAAGTACAGATGTCATTTATCTGGACTTCTGTAAAGCCTTTGACACAATCTCCCAAAACATCCTTCCCTCTAAATTGGTGAGAGCTGGACTCTGGGTGAACTGTTTGGCCCATAAGAAAGTGGTTGGATGGTCACATCCAGAGGGTCATGGTCAGTGGCTCAGAGTTCCAATGGACATCAGTGACAAGTGGTGTCTCTCAGGAGTCCATACCAGCACCAGTTATTAAATATCTTCATTAATGACACAGACAAAGGGATCAGTTGCAGAAGGCACCAAGCTGAGTGGCGTGGTTGCCACACCTGAAGGATGGGATGGCATCCAAGAGGATCTGCACAAGCTTGAGAAGTGGCTCATGGGAATCTCATGAGGTTTAACAAGACCAAGCACAAGGGGTAGCACCCAGGTGTGGGCAACTCCTTGTATCAACAAAGGTTGGGGATGAAGATCAAGATCAAGAGTAGCCTAGAAGGACTTAGGGGTGCTGGTGGGTGGGACATGACCCAGGATCAGGCATTTGCAGCCCAAAAAACCAACAGTGTCCTGGGCTGCATCCAAAGCACTGAGGGCAGCAGGTCAAAGGAAGGGGATTCTGCCCCTCTGGTTTGGTGAGGCCCCACCTGCAGTGCTGCCTCCAGCTCTGGGGTCCCAGCACAGGTGGGACATGGACCTGCTGGAGCCAGTCCAGAGGAGGCCACCAAGATGATCAGAGGGATGGAGAATCTCTTCTACAAGGAAAGGCTGAGAGAATTGGGATTGTTCCATCTGGAAAAGAGAAGATTTGAGGTGACCTAATCACAGCCTTCCAGTAGCTGAAGGGAACTTAAAAGAAAGCTGGAAAGAGACTTTTTAAAAAGATCCTGGAGTGACAAGGGGGAACAGCTTCAAACTGAAAGACAGTAGTGTTTGGTTAGATGTTAGGAAAAAGTTCTTTATTATGAGGGTTGTGAAGCACCGGGATAGACTGCTCAGAGAAGCTGTGGATACCACATCCCTGAAAGTGTTCAAGGCCAGGTTGAATGGGGTTCAGCACAACTTGACCTAGCTGAAGATGTAGGTGCACATGGCAAGGAGATTGGATGTAGATAACCCTTAAGGTCCCTTTTAATCCACCCATGATAAGCTAGCAACTTTTGTTATATTAATATCTATACAAAAATATACATTTGTCAAAACAAGGACACAGTTAATGTTTTGAGGAACAAGGAGTTTACATTTACCAAGTTTATAGATTGTCTTCTCCAGAACAAAGAAAGATGCAACAACTTTAGCTGAGACCTAGAAATAACATGTTATCCTCACAAGATCTGAGGATCCAAAACCACACATTAAATTTTACTAAATGCCATTTCATGGCATTCCAGACCATTCAGAAGTCTAATTGTCCACCTAATTTCAAGGAAAAAACTCAATTAGTTGACAGTCTATGATTAAGGTATAAGGTTTAATTCCTGTAACACAAAATATACATGCACATCACCAACAATTTTTTCTTCTGAGACGACTCTTTGTGCTTTGGACCATAAACACTAGACGAGAGGAAAAAACTCCACATAAAAAGTACAAACCAACTACTGAGTTGTCACAGCTGAAAAAGTTCTTCATGTCTCACTGATGATGTCTGTTTTGCTGACACAAACATAAGAAGGGAAAAATGCTTCCTTCTTGCTTCGATCTACACAGCAACACTTCTACAGTGGGTTCATCAACCCATCCCCCTTTAGGTACGTCCAGAGAATGATGCAAACATTCCCCTCAAAAGTAAAGGTAAGTGGAAAAGCCTACCTAAAAATCAAGGCAACAGTTAAGATGCTTACCACATTCTCTAATTAACAGCATTGCTTCCTATATCATAGAGAAGCTAACATGCCTATGGCTTATTTTCAATACACCTAACTTTATCCTTGGCAATTTTGACCCTTCTGAGAAAGCCATTGCCATAACTCTTGAACCCATGATAGTTCAGGCAACTATAGAGGCAAAGAGGTCATTTTGGGGGCTGGTTGGGTTCTGTGGAACTAGTTTTTACACTAGTCTAGTTTATCAATTCTGCTCATACTAGTCAAGCACAAGGTGCAAGGAAAACAGCAGGACTATCTCATTTGCTATTAGGACACCATTAGGGTGGCTAACCTGCCCTGAAAAAACTTGTGTAAAAGGGAAACTGAAAGCTATTCACTGTGAAAAACAGTACATTATCATAAAGTGCACTCTTCGGGAACAACTGCAGTAACACCCTCCTCTCCCTAGTGCACATGCAGCAAAGCCACAAAGAGCACAGCTCACAGCAAAGCCCCTGCGGTCAGGAACCTCTTTCTCAAGCCAAGCTTTTAACAGATTTTCTCTGCAGATGCAGGGAACTGCCTTCACCAAACTGGGAAGGAGAAAGGCGTTCGACACAGGAGGCCAGGCCATCCCCTGGCCCAGGGAAGGATGCTGGGAGCGGGAAGGCCACAGCGAGCCCGCGGCCTGGCCCAGCACTCAGCCAGGCGCTTTGGCGCCCACGGCGCTCCCCCCCCTTCCCCCATCGAGCCTTTCCACCCAGCTCGAAACGTGGTTGTCGCCGCAGCTCCCGGCCCGAACGTGTCCCCTGCAGATACCGGCGGGGTCCGGCCTGCCACAGCCCGGCGGGCCAGCGCTAATCGCGTCCTCCACCAGGCTGGAGCAGTACGGCAGTGACACCGCACTCCCGCCCCGCTCGGCCAGCCCGGTTCGTCGCACCCGCCTCAAGCGCGGTGCAGCCGCGGCGCCGGGGCGGCCTCGGGGTGCCCGGGCCCGGCCACTCGCCAACAGCCAGGCTCGCCTTCCCTTCCCCCGGCCCCGCGGTTCGGCACCTCCCGCCCGCGCCCCCTGCCCCCGTGGGGAAAACGCGCCCTGGGGCCGCCCGGAGCCGCCGCGGGAAACCCGCACCTCCGGCCCGGCCCAGCCCCGCTGGTTCCCCCGGGCGGCGGGCTCCGGGGGGGAAGGCCGCAGCGGGCCGCTCGCCTGCCCAGGGACAGAGGCGGGTACCGGGGGCAAACATAGGCCAACGGGAACGGCGGGGAGAGGGCCGGAGGCGGCGCCCGCGCGGGCCTCATCCTCGGTGGCCCCAGCGAGGCACCGACACGGGGCGGGGGAGAAGGTGGGGAAGGTACGAGTCCCCCGCCGTCTTCTATCCCAATTACCTGTGGCGCCGAGCAGGAAGTCCAGGGTGCTGTGCCGCGCTGCTGCTGCCATAGTGAGAGAGAGCCCTGTGCCATGCCTGGAGCGGCGGCGGCGGCGCGGCCCGTGCGGCGGAGCGGCCCTATATGTGCGGGGCTGCGGCGGCGCCGCGGGGGGGAGCGAGCGGGGCGGGGCCGGGGCGGGCCAGGGAAAGCGGCGGGGCCAGAGAGCCCGCTCGGCGGGACTGGAGAGCCCTGCGCAGTCTTGGGGATGCCGCGGACCCACAGACCTCGCTCGGTGGGACTGGAGAGCCCTGCGGAGCCCTGGGGATGCGGCTCACCCGCACCCGCCCCCTGAAATCCCGTAATGGTGTCCCGGGGCTGAGGCTGGGGAGCGGTCGCAGCGGCCGTGGGGCCGTTGTGTGTCACCTGCTGCCCGCTGTCCCTCCCTGCAGAGGGACCACCACCAGGGAGTCTGTAAAGTCTTTTGTTTAAAGTCTTTTTGTTCCTAACGGATAACTGTAAAACAGCGTGCTGAAGACACACATTACATGAATCATATGCAATTACAAGCCCAGAAGAATAGTATCCAGAAGCAGATAGATACAGGACTGATCACAGAATCACAATACAACAGAATCAATTCGGTTGGTAAAGACGTCTGAGATCATCGAATCCAACCTGTGACAGACCACCACCGTGTCAACCAGACCGTGGCACTGAGCGCCACGTCCAGTCTTTCCTTAAACACCTCCAGGGATGGTAACTCCACCATCCTTCTGTGCAGCCCATTCCATTAACCTTTCTGTGAAGAAATTACTCCTAATGTCCAACCTAAATCTCTCCAAGTGCAGCTTAAGACTGTGTCCTCTCATCCTGTCGCAGGCTGCCTAGCAGGAGAGACCAAGCCCCATCTGTCTACAATCTCGGGGAATTGTACAGAGCATAAGGTCACCTCTGTCTCCTTTTCTCCAAGCCAAACAACTCCGGATTCCTCTGCTGTTCCTCATCAGATTTGTGCTCCAGACCCTTCCCCAGCTCCGTTGTCCCTCTCTGGATATGCTCTGGCCCCTCGATGTCCTTCCTGAATTGTGGGGCCCAGAACTGGACACAGGACTCGAGGTGTGGCCTCACCAGTGCTGAGAACAGGGAAAGATGTTTGGCTGTGTCAGTTATCAGGAGCTTTGCCAGCTGGCAAATTGCTTTAATTTTATTGCATGAATGAGAGTAGAATTGCACAATGCCATGGCATCAATGGTTTCACATGATTCCAAAATTAAATGAAGAGATTTACAAGTAATTGTTAGTGTGTAATCTAATGTGCTACCGTGATTATTTCCATAACTTTCACTGAGATTTTTTTCCGGGCAAACTTACAGTATCCTTGTTTTTGAACAGTTTTAGTTCACACAGGCACCCTGAGCAAAGCAGAAACATTCACTGGAAATGTGCATCAGGAGATGCATAGACATTTGCAGGTCTGTAGTAACTATACTTTCTTCAGATGGTCTTCATTTGGCACAGCTCATGCATGAGAGGCTGAGGGGTTTTATGATTAATTAGCTAAAATATACGGCTTTGCAGGTTCCCATTCAATGTTTTTGATCCAATCCTGGATGTTATAGGAGATTACATAGTTTGGGTGGCAGAATTCCATCAGGAATTCTGATTTTTCTTAGTGCCATCTCTTTTTTTTTTTTTTTTTTTAATTTAACCAAAATCAATGCTTCCTTGCTACCGACTTCAATCTCTCTACATTTTTTTCCAGACATGCAACTGCCACAAGACAGCCAATAAAAAATCTCTACTCTTTAAAATCTCTTCCATCTCTCACCTTTGCTTGTGGCTGCTGCAGTGGTTTCAGTTACCTCATTCCATAAAGGATCTTACTGGATTGATTTTTACTCTCATTAGTGGGAGCAATGCCTTGTGTTCTGCTCAACCTATTACATTGTCTTTCCATTGTGGAATAATTGGAAGGAGGTAATAGTGATGCTGCCATCTAAGTACCTTCAAATGTATTTGTTCATACGTGCCAAGTGCCTTGCTAAATTATGCCCTTACATACACATGAACAACTTTCCTGGGTTTTCAGGGAAAAAAAAATAAGGAACATCAATATGTCATCCAAATCTTTTCCTGGAATTAGTTTTGCAAATTAAGGCCAACCATTTCAGATTGGCACTTAGAGAAAGTTGAAACATCATCTTTTTAATTAAATTTGCCATGGAAAAAAGAACAGTGATCTTACTGTGTCCTTTTTTATATGATGAGAATTTTATGGTTTCGTAGTGGGATGAAGAGATGAAAAGGCTAATGACTTAATACAAAGAATGCTATGAAGTCTTTCTTTCTTAAACTTTGACTTAAAGGACAGTTATTATCCATAAATGGCTTTTGCAGCTGCTCATTGGGTTAGGTGGAACTGGGAAAGCTGGCAAAACAACATGAACAAATTCAATAAAGGGTAGAAAAGAATAAAAAGAAGAGGTTCATCTTGGAAACTGGTAGAGCTGTAGGAAAACCATCAACAAAAGAAAAAAAGATGCAATATCAATATGTAGGAGTGAAAGCAAACAGTAAATTGCATATGGTTTTACAGAAAAGCATAAAAACAAAACCTACAAAATTTAAGCCTCCATGTGAAGGATCCCATTGCTGAGGAAGGAACTAACAAAATTCTCTTCCATTTCTTTGGCACAACTGCTCTGCATATACTACTTAACTAGGTCATGCCTGGGATATTTTTGTGAATCTGTTAGAAAATTACACTGAAGGGAATTTTTAAAAGAGCAATTAAAATAATTAAAGAGATGAAGGGATTGATTTATGAGACAAGATCAAAAGATCTGGAATATTAAAGCATGTTTCACAAATGCTGTGGAGTTTGGATGACATCACATTGTTAAGATTAGCACAGACTGTTTGGAAAGAGTTTATCCAGTGTGAGATTACGTGCATATTTTGAAACTAGTAGAAACTGCAAAAGTGAAGGAAAAAAGGGTTGAGGCACTTGTGTTTGGAAAGCTTTGTGCTGAAAATCAAGGACAGAGACCATACCCTCTACAGGTAGACTGGACAGATTCAGGATACCAGCTGATGGGAACAATCTTGCACTGGAAAATAGTTGGGACAAAGGCTTTGTATAGTTTGCAGTAACCTGCACTAGATGTGTGTTTTAGCCTGCATAACCTCTGTTCTTCATACAGGACCACAGCAGTGCCCAGTGTTTCAAGTCTCAATTTTTTTAAAGCAGGATGTAATAGCATTTTTAACCACAGGTTTCCTGTTCATCCTCTCTGATTACATCCCCCTCTGTTCATTGTTCTGAAAATATTTAACCTACAACTGCCACAATCCAAAGTTCACCTCAGGAATGAAAGTTAAACCCAACTTCTCATACACAGCTAAGAAACATCATTTAAGAAAAATATTTTTTCTCCTTATGTTTATAACCTCTTCAGAAATTCATTAACTTCAGATCCTTCTGAGTCCAGCCTAGGGTTCACTAGGGTTGCTTAACAACAGTAGACTTTTTTCCTGAATCGCTAAAAAGTTTCTAAAGTGATGACACATTTAAGACAGGAGTTCACAAAGGTTGCGTTAGCCCTTGTTTAGGAACACTTGTATATCTCATGGCTTTATCACTTGGGGATAATGTGGCCACCTCACAATGCTAATTGAAACCTTGAAATTAAACATATTTATCTAAAATATATGTACACTTGAGTTCTCTCTCCATGCCTGGTTCTGTATATTCAAAGTATCGTTAAACATTAATGCAATATAATTAAATAAGCAGAGTAGCATGTGTAAACATATAACCCCATCTGAAATGCCTGCTAAAAGACAGTACCAAAATGGGGGAAAAGCAGGGGCTACCAACAGAAGAGAGATAGAACTTGGTGCAAACCCTGAAAGTGCTTTCATCATCTTTACTGTTTGTGCATCAGTTTTTCCCTATGAATTGTAAATTTTTGAACACAGCTCTAGTCCTTAAGTATTTGCTTATCATTGACAGAAGTCATGGTAAATTTTGAGAGGTTGGAGAAGGAAGATTCTGCTTCATTTTAGAAAAATATTGGTGGGGTGGAATGGAAAGGGTCTTGTAAGTTAATAGTTGTTGTAGAAATTATTTGAGGTGACAATGTGATATCACTATTGTGACCAAACTTGAAATTCACCACTTTGCGAAACATCTTATTATATAAGATGAAATTCGTGTTTTCTAGAGGTGAACAACTGCTTAACATAGCTAGAAAAAATAGAACTGATTATTGTAATGAATTTACTTCTTTAATTCTTATTTCTACTTTTGTGCCCAAGCATGTTTACGAAAGCAAATACAGTTTATCCCCCCTCTCTTGGATGCTTTCTACATAATATGTAAGCTTGTTGGGGCATAGCTCTAGAGGCTTAAAAAAAAGATAGACAACTATCCATTTAAAATTAAATTTAGGCAGTGTGGAGTCTACATCTTACTGGAAGTTATGAGAAAAATCTCTAACTTTAAAGAAAAGTATATTGATTCAACAGGAAACTTACTCAGGTAGATTACAAGATTAATAAAGACTCTCTTTTTCCCTCTTTTTTTTTTAATTCTGCTAAGAAAGACCCTAGAGAGTCAAATTATATCATAGGATGTAAGACTTCTCACAGAACAAGAGAACAATTTCAGGAAGTTAGCAAATTCAGATAAGAGTTAATTACTTAAATAAGTGCTACCATAAATTATAGCAGCTATTATATTCCCTGCTTTTTGAGAACCCTCTGCTGGATTTCAGCCAGAGTGCTGTGTGTGAATCCTTGGGATTTCCTTTAGTCCAAATAGACTCCAGTCAGCTTCCTTTGGGCAGAGGTTATTTACCATGGAGGTGAGACCTTAAATCCAGTCATCCTAGGATCCTGGTCATCCTGCACATCTTCTTCAGGGACACCTTGCTTGTGTTAAAACACTCACTAGTCAGGTTTCAGTCTTGACAGAGACTAACAAATTATTTTGATAACACTGAGAAGAAGCCACTGAAACCACTTACAGACTCTTCCTTACATTTGCCTTCCCAGCAGCATCCTCTAGGCTTAGCCCACCTCATACCTCTTACCTGAACATAATGGAAGGTTCGGGGTTGGGTTTTTCCCTAACTGCCAAAATGCCACAGGCCTGACAGAATTTCTTTCTGTGTTTCTCTACGTTTGACCATTCTACAGAATTCCCCAGGATCCTAATAAGTATTTCCTCACCCCCAAACCAAATACAAGGAAAGGCTGGGCGAACACTGCTTTTCCATCCCAAACACTGTCCTGCCTGTGAACTCACCACATGATGCAACAAAATTTGATCAAGCTTTTCCTTAACATCTGTGTCATCTCAGAATAATTATATCCTGTAAGAAGTCCCTCTTGGTGTTTGAAAACAGCTTTTGAGGAACCTTTTTTATAACTCCTATCAGACGATCTCCCCTATTTCTCACTTTGTCCCCAGTCATCATCTGATCCCATAGGCAGCTCATCAGGTGATTCCCAGTACCACATCAGATGATCATAGCAACCAAAGGACTTGCCTGGCTTGTCCACCTTCTGTCATGCCTGTCACATTGTCTGGATGCATCTCCTCAGGGATCGATAGGGCCTGCCAGTACTAGTCTTCTTTTATGACCTAAGCTATAGAAGTTATGTCTGATGGCTGCATCAACTTGTTAGAATATCTAAACCACTCCCAAGTGGTGACTTACAGAGTACAGGACAGGACCTGTACTTCACAATCAAAAAGAATGTAACAGAAAAAATTGGACTCTGATGCCTCATTTCCCCACGCACAAAGCAGAACGACAGCAAGCTCAGGTGAGGTCAGATAAGCAGTGCTAGGGGTGGCTGGGTGTGAGATGGTTGGGACTTCAGGATAGGCCTTGTTGCCACCAGGAATACAAAAGAATAATTTTTCTATTACATTAACCTGGTTTTAGTTGTTAGCTTGGGTATTTTTTTTCCTGTTCTTCTTCTGTTTTGTTTATATTTCCTAATAATTACTGTCACAAAACCAATAATTCACAGGTTTCCCCAATCCCTTGAAGTTACAGCATCCTGTTTATTGATTAAAATTTTCCATGGTATGCAGGTGACTTCAGGAAGTGGTTGGCCCTAGATATCAGAAAATACACTGAATAGGTAAATCTTTTTCATCACAGCATTCTGTATCCAGGGGACACCATTCTCCTTTCTTATGACCAACACTAGCAACTACAGTTGAAAAAATGTAAATAGTATAGAAAAACATAAACAACCTGATCAGGGTGAAAGAACTTCTTTTATACCCTGTAAAACTCTTTATATTAGGGGAAAATATACATGAGATGATAATTTGTAATCCTAGCCTCTCATAACATGAAGAAAATTATATTCTTTCTGATCAAAGCTTTTTTATGGATGGAGAGAATCCCTGCACAGAGAAGAATGGATGGTAAAATGATTGAAATTAGAGTAATGAATTCATCCAGACAGCATGGAGGCAGTAGAACAGATAAGCAAAAGGGACGGAGTGTAAAAAAAAAGGAAAAAACAAATAGGAAAGATATTTTACCTTAACTAGACATCAGTAATACGTACTTTATATACATGTTTTACAATATTGTTTCTCATAAAGTTGTTCCTTTTAGTTACCTTTACCAATTCTCTTTTGAGTGATGATGCCTCAGTGTGCACTCTGTGAGAAATGCTGATAAATTATACTGTGAATTTTATTCTCATATCTGTATTATATACTGGATTCAGGGCTTCTTACATGAAATTCTGTTGCCTCTGAAGTCAAAGACAGACTTAATGCTACATTCAAGGGAGCCAGGATGTCAGTATTTGCCTGCAGGCAAGGTTTGAACAATACTCTTTTTCACCTGGTCATTTGACTTTCCAGGCAGAATTGTATGTAACATCATTCAAAATATACAACCAAGGAGAATGAACAAAATGCTTAAATACATGCCAATAACTCATACTAGCTACAATTAAGTCAACTCAACTCAACCCTTCAGAACTCTATAAGGGGTATTACTTTATTGATGAGTTCAGCTTTCTTATTGTGAGACAAGGTATTACTATTATGCCCGTCATGAGTGAACCTTTTGATTGCAAGTGCAATAAGAATTCCAAGTCAGAAAATGCTCACTTCTGCAAAAGGATTTCCAGATTAAAGAAATAGGCCAAGGTGGCAGTGCAGAACAGCTGTTGCACATCAGGCTCTCCTGTGCATCCTGCACAGAAAACTCATCTCCTCTAACTCTGGATGTCTACAATCCAGAAGCCTGCATTTGATCTGGTTGTCTTGACTGCATTCAGAAACAACAGAGGGTCAGTTTTAAGATGTAGTTCATCTCATCTGCAGTTTAAACCAGATCAGATAAAATGTGTTCTGCTTATATCTGTTGCCTATGAACAGTTCAGGTGAATTCCACATTCATGGAGTGCTTTGAACAGACTGAATTAATTTCCTTCTATTCAGTGATTCTCTCAACATGAAATAAGAATTGCCATGTGGGGATGAGAGCCATGATTGCTTTTTTTCAACTTTTCTCCTTAGCAGAAACTTTTACACAAACTTCTCCATTTTCTATTCTAAATAAGAAACAGCATGTGCTTAGGAAAAAGAAATGAGTTTTCCAGGGAAAAAAACAATACAGTAAGATAATACTGATCAACTCAGCAGGCCACGATCTCATTTTATTTACTGTCAGACCATCTTTGAGTTCATTAAATAACATCACAGAGAAAAAGTTGAAAGGACTTTGCAAAAGATTTTGTGGTTTTTCAGTCATTTCCTCTAAGAAGTTGTCAGGTAACATTTAATCATAAATTTGTATGTTTTTTTAAGTGCAATGTAAATCAAAATGTAGAGTCAGGAATATAGTCCTAAGTTATTGATCTATAGCTCATCTAAATACTTTCACAATTAGAACTAGAATGGATAAACCAAGTTTGGAGAAACCGACAAAAGTCTAGTTGTTAATCCTCCAAATTTACATAAAAATTCTGACTCGACTGACAAGGTAATACAATAATAATGTATTGCAATCTGTTACCAAAACTTCACCAGAACTCAATAAAGTAGTAATTGGCAGTAATTACAGCAAAGTGCCTTTTGGAATTGACATAAAATTTTTCAGCCTGAAACAGCCTGTTGTAAGCATCAGAAAACTTATGTGTCCTTGCAACTAAGAAGTTTGTCAGGTAAGATAAACTGATTGTAGAAGTTAGTCCCCACTGGTGCCAGCTCAGTCTTTACTAAAATGTTTCAGCTGATACTTGGAGAGAAACTAGAGCAGTAGGTTAGGAGTGAGGAGATCAGTATTTTAATTCTTAAGTTGCTAATAATTATTCCACCAAAAAATTGGTGATAACAGTACTTTCTTTCTGTTAGTTTTTACACTCGTAAAGACAAAAACTGTTTCAGCTGTGATGCTTTAAAAAATACAAATTCAACAGGTAGCTCTAAAGTCCTCTTGTGAATAATGTATATGGTATTCTACACAAATCTTCCATACTGGTTCTTTATTACTTGCCTTATATTATCTGAGTGATTCCTTATACAGCCTTTAATATATTCTCCAGTTATTTAACAGGTTGGTTTAGATTTCTTTTTTAGGTTTCCTTCTTTACTCGGTTACTTTTAAACTGAAAGAACTTCTGATGAACACAGAGTGGCATGTAAAGATATTGTCAATGATCGAGTAGTTGTTCATAAGATAGTGCAGTTTGCTTAGAGGTTTTGGCTGCAATGCTTATGTAATGACTATTATTGCCAGCAACATTAACCCCAAATACAAGAAAATCAGAAAAGTAATTAGATAGGAATACTTACCCTATGCAAAGTTCAAATGTAGGTGTGGGGTTTTTTTTCTTCCCAGCATCAGAATCTGAAAGGTTTTCTTCAAAGGGGTGAGAGGTGAAAAGCTTGAGAGGGAAGATTTTCAAATTTTTAAGGGGATTTCCAATAGAACCTGCAGCTACTGGTAACACCTGAGGATAATTTTCAAGGCTAGGACTTTTGAGTACTGTATCTATTTTGGCTTTTGGGCTGAAAATGGTAAAAGAAATGCAGACTTGGAAAAAGAGACAGAGTCAAAGAATTTCTTATACAGAATTCACATCGTCATTAATTTCCTCTGTCTGGACAAAACTGGAAGCAAAACCTCTCTTGATGAGAGTTACTTCAAAGCCTATGCACTGAAGATGCCAGTTGTTTCAATAGACAAAGATTGTTCACATGAAGGAAGGCTATTCATACAGGGTACTGTCATCTAAGGACTTCAATATCTTATGGAATAACATGCAATTGTATTTTCTGTATTTTAAAGTTTATCAATTCAGGGTCTTACTTCCATGAGTGCATTAATTCCGAAAAAAAGCAAGTAGCTACTTTGTTTCCCATCATTTCCCAATCCCAACTTTATCACCATGACATGCAAAATTAAAAACGTAAGTGAATAGGTAATGTCATTAAAATTTCTAGTGTGGAAACATTTTAATTTTTCAATTAAAACTTGACAGAAAGGTTGCTTTTATGACCTAAAGCAAATGGTGGATAATTTAGTTTGGTCTGGCTCCTATCCTTCCAGTGTTTTGGGATTGCTACTATGCAGGGGTTAAGCTGTAAGAAGAAAAGAATGTATTGTCATACCTGCAGGGTACTAGAAATCCTGGTTAGGTTTCTCTTCTGATCTAGGCAGTGATATGGTGGCCTTGTTTTTGTACTCTGATGAATTCAAGCTGCTGTGTTCTGAGTGCTCACTTCTTCCTGACCTTTTTTCTATTTTGCCCCATTTTCAAGGGCTACATCTGTCATAATCAATGACACTGTGTTTCTTTGTGCCAAAAGAGCTCAAGCTGGTGTATTGCCAATACCAAAAGACACTGATTCAAAAAGATATTTGAGAATGCTGAAATAACTCTTGGATTATATTTTCTTCCTGATTCCTGTTTTAAATTGTGCACTATTGTATTTCTCTTCATAACATACTCAAACTGACATAGCCCCATGTAACAATAAACAGTATGAATTGCCAGCCTTTAATATTACTGTTTGCTTAGAAAGTGTGCAGGAACTAATTAGAAAGTGTACGAATTCATTTTTTGACCAACAAATGCTGAATAACAGATTTTGCAATTAAAATGGCTCAGGAAAAGACAATATACATTTTCTATGTGACAGCCACTTTGGGGTATGTCAAACAAAGCTGTAAAACTTAATCAGTATGTCACGCAGGCTTCTTGGAACAAATTATGCAGTTGCCTGACTCCATTCTTTCAGAAAACTTTTCCACAGATTGTATTGCACTCTGTCATGGTTACACTGTGGCACTGAGAGCCACTGGCACAGGGAGCCCAGGGCTCTTTTGGTCGATGGGGCCAGTTTTCCTTTGTGTTATGGGCAGCTCATGCAGCCAGCCTTCGTGTGGAGCCTTTGCTGGCTGCAGCACTGCAGGAGTGGAGCAGCAGCACCCAGCTCTGCTTTCCTATGCACTGTCCTGCATTGAAACTACGTAGATGGATTAAAAGACTCAGCCCTAGGAGATAACAGCTGATCCTGTCATAAACCAGGCTTCAGTACGGATGTTGGGGTCCCTCTGGTCCCCCTTTCTGTTCTTAGTAATACGGAAACAAATCCCATGGGATCACATGGGAGGGGCTGCAATGGAGCTGTAGGAAGAAGCCAAGATGCCCAGAGGAAATACTAGAGTAAGCAGCTTACTCTTTAAGTATTCTTCTTCCCTGGAAATATTTTCTTGTCAGCATTTCTACTGTTGGATCCCTTCTAGTTATGAGGCCCCATGATTGTGGTTTTGCAGGGTAAACTCAAGGGACTCTGAAAAGTTTTTTTGATTTCTGGACAAGAGAGAAAGCCCATTATTACTATTGCATATAGGACTGTTTAGACTACTGACCACTTGGCAACAAACTTGCATTATTTTGAAATAGATTTATTTGAGGTGTTAGAGCAAGTCCAGAGAAGGGAAACAGAGCTGGTGAAGGGTCTGGAGCACAAGTCTAATGATGACCATCTGAGAGAGTTGAGGTTTTTTAGCCTGGAGAAAAAGGGTCTCTGGGGAGACCTTACTGCTCTCTTGAACTACTTGAAAGGAGGTTGTAGCCAGGTGGGGGTCGGTCTCCTCTCCCAAGTAGCAAGTGACAGGATGTTGAGGGTTGGTACACAGGACAAGACAAAATGGTTTTGAGTTGCATCAGGGGTGGTTTATATCGGATATTAGAAAAAATGCCTTCACTGAAAGCATTGTAAGGCATTGTAACAAGGTAGCCCAGGAAGTGTTGGAGTCACCATACCTGTAAGTGTTCAAAAAAAATGTGGGTAGGGCACTGGAGGACATGGTTTAATGTTGAACATGGTGGTGGCACTAGGTTGATGGTTGGACTTGATAATCTCAAAGGTCTTTTCCAGCCTTAACCATTCTATGGTTTTCCTATTGTTTTTCTTTCTCATTCATGAATACCAAGCTAAAAACCATTTTTTCCCCCTGTGTTTTGTTCAAAATGTAAATGGTACCTTTTGATGGGAAAGAGACCATAGTTCTCTGCTTGTAGGTAATATTTCTGGTCAAATTATATCTTGTGAGTAGCATTGGCTTTAGGCTTACTTCTGTCAGTAAGCCTCACTTCTACTTTTATAATAATTCATGGAGTTCAACTTTAAGGGATAGTGCATGTATTATTGCCAGAGTAGTTCTATTCATATGACATCCATCCTGCATGGCATATTCCATTGCCTGGATTATGTGCAGTCTGTCTGAATGGTAGCCTCCAGTAACACATTTACAGTATATCCTTCTGCTGAAAACAACACAGAGGTCTATTTATAAACTATTTAGGAGTTAAATGTCTCATAAGTGTTCCAGCCCTTAAAAGCAACCATTCACACTTCCTATATATTAGTGAAATGCCCAGATTTATTCACAAATAATTCTCTGGGCTGGTGTTATCAATTCTAAACCATAGCTGAATAAATGATATTTTCTCCCTTCATCTGGCTTTCAGTCAAGACCACAATCACTTTCCCTGTGTGCCTTGAATGTTTAATTGGTAAACACTGCAAGATAATATTTAACTACAAATAAAAATCTATCATTACTGCCATGTCATAAACACATAGGGAAATTCCAGTTTAATTTTCTGAAATTGCTTGCTTGCAGCACTAAATATGTGGGATTAAACTGACTTTGAGAGAATGCTAACTGAGAAGCAATAAGATGCTTTTGGCCTGGTGCTGTTTCTGAAGGCCTTCAAAGATGCTATCATGCAGTATTTCAGTCATGGCAGGAATGAACTGGAAATTTCCTGAGAAGAGGTGGTGGGTAGGTAAAAGGTTGCTATAAAACCTTAAGCCTCCCCTAAGGTCATATAGCAAGCTGCTTGAAATAATGAATCTTAAAAACATGTAAAGCAACTGTGGTGTAAATACAAAAAGTGCTGCATGAGAAAGTAGATAAAGAAATAATAAAAAAATCCAAAATACCTCTGAATGAAGGAGAAGCAATGGCTGTCTATATGACCTCTCTTTAACGCTCACAGTCTTTCTGCAGTTTCAAGTCCCAGTCGTATCTCCCCATTCCCCCTTTCAACTCCCTGTCCCTCAGTTCCATTCTCTCTTCTTTCTTTTCTGGGATCATCACTTTAAATCTTTGCTGACTGGAGGCCTCGTTCTTCAATACTCTCCCAAATATTTCCCCTCCACTAACTTGGTTTTTCATTTGCTGCATGCTACTCCAGCCCTGCTTCTGTCTATAGCTCTTTTGCCCAACCTCTTCTGAAAGCAGCACTGCTTGTTCTCAGTGCTTCTTTCTTCCTTCTTCTCCTCCTAAACCATTCTGTTTGATACCATCATTTGCATTCCCTCCTGCTGAGTCTTTTGTATGATGTTAATTCCATCAGTTTCTGATCTCTCTGCTGTTTACAACTGCTTTTCTTGCTCTGCCTGCACTGTTGCTGACTTCTTGACTGAATTAATTTTCCAAATGTGTGCTGCTGTTGGAGTTCAAACTACATGACAGAGATCATGTTTAAGACCTAATATTTCTTTTCTAGAAACCAGTTTTTCCAGTGCACACTACTTTCAAACCATATTTGTATCAGTACAAATCTCTCCAAAGAGAGTTATATCCTCACAACACTGCAATCAGTAAAAGGGACACAGAGAATTTATGATCCTAATACTGAAAATAAAAGGGATCAGCAAAACACCAAAACAGTATCGCTCCTCTTTTACATGGGCTGAGCTGAAAGTTTATTTCAGGTCTTATAATACAGTACAGTTTGTTAATGGTGGAAATATTCTGTTACTCAAACCATCATCTCCCTGCTTCTCCAAGAAGTAAAACCAAGCCTCGGAGATGTGGAGATTTTCTCAGCACCTGCCGTAGTTCCTCAGCATCACATTTAAGGTGCTGTCAATTCTGATGACAGATGCATTGCAGGCTTTACTGTCACCCAGTAGAAAGTGGTCCAAGGCACTAAACCAGGCTGCTATTATTTCAGCTGTCCAGGAAACTAGTGTGATTGTGTGTGATAATATGGTTAGTGACCTTAATAGCACCTGTCCTCAGTTTTTCCAACCATTTTATTTTTTCTTTCAGTGGGAAGTAAATCAAAGTCATATATACAAACACAAATGTTAGTGTGTGGTAAGCAATGGTCCTGGTATGCAAGTTAGCTCTTCTAAAAATACTTCATTTTCTGTTCTCTTGCATTGGAAAAATAAATCCTTTAGACTGATAATTCTAGAAACATACCCAGATTCAGTCATTGCTTTCCAGAATCTTGGCTGGATCTTTACATGCTGTATGTAATGCTTATTCACTGTAAAAACATCTTTCTTCCTAAAGCAAATCATCCTTCTATGTGAATACAGGTTTTTGCCTAATATCTGTAATGCCCTCGAGGGAGATAAAGCATTAAGCAATAGATTGTATGAAAGTATGTAACCTGGTATATATAAGCTAATAATCTCTGGCCAGAAGTGCAGCCTTTCAAATAGTTGCCACAGCTGGCAAACGACATGTAATTATGTTGGGAGTCATCATTCTCTACTCAGTCCTTGTCAGTCATATCACCACAGTCATTTCTTTTAAAGACATGTAAAAACCAGAAAGTCTGACAAACACATTTGCTAATTAATTCCCCAGCTAAATCAAGAGTAAAATACGGATGCCATGCTCCTCCTTTGCTTCCTCCTGACTACATAGGAATGGCTTGTTGGGAAATTATCACTTTTTCATTTAAAAATCGTATATTACTGACAAAACTAAGGCAGGCAGATACTAATAACTCTGCAATATGGTTCTGGATTTGTTAGTGAGACGGTAATGTCAAAGTGAGGAGGTGGGAGAGGTGCTGAGAAAGGCAGGAGGTAGAAGAAATACAGGTTGTGAATTCAGTGTCAAACTGGTAATCACAGAATCACAGCATGGTTTGGGTTGGAAGGGACCTTAAAAATCATCTCATTCCAACCCCCTGCCATACACAGGGACACCTCCCTCTAGACCAGGTTGCTCAAAGCCCCATCCAATCTGGCCTGGAGCACTTCCGGAGACATCCCCAAGCTGGACAACCTGTTGCAGTGCCTCACCACCCTCACAGTAAAGAATTCCTTCCTAATACACAACCCAAATGTGCCCATTTGCAACTTAAACCTTTTCCCCTTGTCTGTCACTGCACCTTTGTGAAAAGTCCCTTTCCAGTGAATGAATGTGGCAGTCAGCTGTGACAGGGAAGTTGTAGCTCTAATTGGCTTTCCAGCCTTGAAGCTTGATCTTGGCAGAAAGACAGAGAATAGGCCAGTGAGCAATTCTGAAGGTAAAAAGTGATTATTTACAACTACAGCAGAGATGTACAGTGTGGGAGGTGGACAGGGATGATGAGAGGCCACACATGTAATTGAGAATGCCTGTCTTCAGGGATACATTTGGCTTATGTCTAAGCCTGTTCTAGATAGGCTGATTTATAAATCATTATCTTCATCATCAGTACTTCTAAGCATTATTTACTTTTAAAACTCTTTTTATTGTAATTGTTACTTCAAAAAATAAGAAGAGATTGTAAGCTCCAGATACCTAGCAATAAGAAATTATTCATCATCATGTTTCAGTGATCTTAAAGACACACACATATAAGAAGAGATATTGTGTTACCAGACAAAAATATTTTTAAATTGTGAATGATTAAGACCAATACTTAAAATGTTTAGAACATGCTCTAAAGCATTCTCTGGAGGAATGTGGTGCACATGAATAAAGATCTTTTGAGTATGATAATCAGCCACAAACCAGTGTTTATTCACACAAAGCTTTTTATTCATAAATTTGCTGTGGACCAAAGAAAGAAAGAGGAAATAAGGCTGTGTAGGAACCAGCACTCATTATTCTGTTTGACTCTATACTACTTGTGTAGGTGCTCTGAGCAATCTTATCCATTAATGTAGTTCTTCTGCAACATGGCTGTGGAGCAGGCTGTGCCCTGGCTGCTCACCCACGCTGGGTCTATAGTATCTTGGTTGAGAAGCAGCCCCAGAGCCTGGTGCTCCTCAGATGGCTTATCTGTGGTGGTATGTCTGTCTTTGTTAACCCCAGAGAGAGGCTAGGATGACTTTCCAAATGTCTAAACCAAGTGACTCAAGCTAGGTGGGGTTCAGTTCCTGAATTCCTCCCCTCATTGCAGTAGCCTGTTCAATAAACACAAGCAGACTTGAAAGCTTGTTACTGCCCCAAAGCAACAGAACCTTCCAAATTCCATTTGATTGCTGCATTCTTATGCTTCAATATAAACTAACTTTTACAAGATGTGCTTGAAGAATAGGGCTATGTCATACAGTACAGAAGTGAAGAGCTTTGCAAAATGCATTAACTACAAGAGAAGCCCCTTACTTCATTCTGTAGGTTGCAATAACTGTTTTCCTCCTTCAGTAGTTCTGACACTGTTCTTTGGGCCATGCCACCTTATTCTGCTATCACTTCAACACTTGATACCCACCTCCATATAGGGGAGGATGTTTCCCACTAGCGTCAGTGTAGCCAGACCATGTCTGTGGTGAACAAGGATGGAAAAAGGAGTTCTTCACATTTACATATTAAGAAGAGTCTTATTGCTCATGAACAATTTAGCTCTGTTTTCACATGCATATCATATTCAGTCTACTTCAAGGACTCCATTTAATTTGGACCTACAATTTCCTGGTATCAGATCTAATTGTTTGGCTGCAGTGTTAGATTTCATAGGACAGCATTCCAAAGCCTGGGACGCACAAGCAAAAATCTCTGGTTTCAGATGACCAACTGACTAATAAGTTAAGCTGTTCTTAAGACAGCTGACTTTCTTTACAGCAACACAACAGCAAGCTTTTATCAGCACCAAACTGATGCTAATACAAGGTCAAACATTTCATGCAGTTAAGAGGAGACAGCCATTTCAAAGCTCCTTTGTTCACAAGCTTCCATGGCCCAAGCTGCACACTCCCTAGACTCGGAAGAAAGTTAAAATGTTTTTATTAAACATTGATAAGATGTTTCAGCAAATTCTGTAGAAAAGCAGAACAGCTTTTCAAATATTAAAGCAATTTTATTCTTTAAAATAAAAGCATTTTCCCCCAAAGCTTAAAATTGGCAGCATCTCTTTAACATTCCTCTCCAGCAAGGAAACACCTCATTCTTACATGGTTTGTATGCATCTGCAGATACAACAAAGATTTAAAAAACCCCAACAACCAAGACACAAATTAAAACATCCCTGGAAACTTCGTGGCTCTGTCCTGGAGATTTTAAGTAGGCCAAGACCTAATACTCACCTATAGTATTACATCAACTGGTCAATGGCTCACCAAACAGACACTGCATTGTACCCAGGCTGGTCCCCATCTGCTGTATCCTGCTCCCACCCCTGCATACAGCATTTTCAAAGACACAACTACTCCTGCTACATTTTGTGGGATGCTGGATTATAAAATTCCACACTGAGTGCTACTCTGAGCCTTTCAAACAAGACGAGCAGTACATGTTGTTGCCAGACCCCAGCCTGGACATTGTATGTGAGCTCTTCTGCTGCCATGGCTGGCCATGTGCAGAAGAGCTTGGGGCTATTTTGGGTAAAAATCTGAGCTAGTTCTGGAGGGCTGTTGACCTCAGGGTAAGAAAGGTCATAATGGTAGAGCTTAGTGAGATCTACTGTCCTAAGTCCCTGCTAAGGACTGCAGGTGCCTTTCTGGGGCTGGCCCTGGCAGGTGCTGCAGGTCACACCGGGGAGCACAGTGGGATAGATTCCTGTCCTGCAGGGTGGTCTCACATCCCAGGCCCAGACAGAGCTGCTCAACCACTTTTCTTCACTGCAAGTTGTGTTTTATGGATGTGACAGTGCCACTTCACTGCAGCTACAGCCTGTATGGTTCACAGCCTTCTAAGGGCACTAAGAGTCCTTACTTTTATCTAAACTGATGCTAGTGCAGGCTAGCAGAAGTTAACCAAGGGCTTATCAAAATCATATCTCTGTGTATACACAAACCCATGGCAGAAGACAAGAGGTTTATTTTGCCTTTTAGCTCTTTTTTGATCTAGAAGAGTGCCCTCATTTAAGGGGCTTTCCCCTTCAGTTTATTTACTTACTTGTAATTAATAATAAAAATAATTATTTCTTAATCTTGCATGACCATTAATTATCTCGATTATTTTTGCTATTTTACATCAGAACATGACAGGTCTGATTTCATGACCACATATATGAGAACAGAGTGATTTCTACATTTAGTGTCACATTTAGTATCGCTTTTCTTTATTTAAATTTATTTTTACACCACCGTTTGCACATGCTAAAAGAGAACCCCTCTAAGTAACCCTGTAAGTGAAAGCTAAAATGTTCTCTTCAGAATGGCTTTTGGTATTTTCAATCAAAATGGGAAAAAAAAAAAAAAAGAGGTTAAAAAAATGTGCAGTTCCAGTCAATTAAAATCTCAACTGAACAACAGGTTTCTGCATTTTTATGAAAAATTACCATTTGATAATATGCTGAAGTTTTCACAACAATGACAGTAATATTTTAACTTCTGGTCCAACTTCTGGTTCAGCTCCATTTAGTTGCAGAGGTCAGTGGTACACAGAGGCCAGTTAGGGTAACAACTGAAGTGCTCTCCTTAGGACTGCCTTTGGATACAAATGCTGAAAAAATAACTAGACCCTTAATCTATGACAAAATAATCTTATCTGTGTTGGTTCACTAAATGAAACAGTGAATTTTGTTGGAAAAAAGCACACTATGCAAGTTTTGAGTTGCCCATTTTTTCCTTCCTTCAGCACTGCAGCATGTTTAGCGCTGCAAGCAGCAGAACATTTCCAGGGAATAAACTCAAGCACCTAATAAAGATAAGTAAAGAAAAAATAACATAAAAAAAAAGAAATTTGTTGGTATAAGAGTGGCAAGTACCCAGGAATTTATGGTTTATAATGCACGTTCATAATCTTTGTTGATTTTGCAGCAATGATAGAGATACAGGTGGTTTGGCCAAGTATCTAATAGTTATTCAAATAGCTGCAGGAATGAAAACAAAGCCAAGGGGCAAAACATTTTAAAAATTGATTTTCTTAATACTTGCATTTGTAAGGTTAACTGATGCTGAAGGGGGAATGTGGAAAAACAGAGGAGAAAAGTTCTGACTTTGCATCCAGACTAACTGAAAGTCAGATTGGTCCTGATCCTCAGTCAGGGAGACTCCAAAGTCTGAACACCCTGAACTGCTGTCTAGAAGGACGGGCTTTTATTGCCCCTCTGATCTTACTACCAATGTATTTCTACCAAGGATGGGAGTTTGTTAGTTCTAGTTGCAGATCAGCTCTAGAAATGTTTCAATGGGAAAAAAAAAAGTAGCCAAAATCTTACTGTGGAGTTATTAATGAACAAACCTATCACTCCCTTCCCTGTCTTTATACTGTTCTTAACTGGAAGTCTCATTTCTTTTCTCCTGCAAGTTAAAAACCAGTCAAATGTACAGTTGTGGCACTTGGCAGAGATGATCACACTCCCTTCACATAGCCTTTTCTCTACCTGGTGCCTCCATAGATTGAGACTCACGGGATTTTCCTTATAATATTAGCCTTCCTTTTTCTTGCTGTAGGTAGGGCAGCAACACTAATTCCTGCTGCTTCCAGGCATTAGGTCAGTGCAGGAGGAGAATGCGTGTAATTCTGCTAGCCTTTTATACAACAGTCTGGATCACACTACTTTGAATAAACAGGAAAGCTTAGATTAATTTTATGTCAGATGTACTTACTCAAAAAGCCTCATAGTCTACTGCAACTCATGAGCCAAAAAGAAAAAAATGCAAGGAAGAAAAGGAATCGGTTTGGCTCGATTTGTTGCCCACGTGCAAGCATCTGGTGTGATATAAAATGCCCTCAGGTACCTTTCCAAGTATCCAGCAGCTGGTCCAGAATGTCTTTGATCTCAGTAGGGTCTCACCCACATCTGGAAGCCCCATGTGCAGATCTTAGAAACCCTGAGACTCATCCACCAGGAGGCAAAAGGAGACAAGTGGGGGATGAGTTTCAAAACGGTCTTTTCAAGTCAGATTTTTAACCTAAGAACACCTTAGATATCTCAGACCACACCAGATGCCTGCGTGGGCAACAGAATCAAATTCAGTTGGTTTGGGGAAATTTGAAAATATCTGGTAGTATTTTAATAGATGTTCTCAAAGAGCCATGAAAGATAAAAGGACAGGAACTTTTGTAATGCAATAGCAAATAAAAAGGATGGCATTTAAAGAAAAAAAGTATTTCTTTTCAGTTGGAAAGATTCCTTTCAGGGGGAAATAAAAAAAGATGTAGGACCATGTGTTTTCAAAACAGTCAGAAGTGGCAGTGACATAGTATTCAGCCACTAATATACTTGCAAAAAAACTAAAAAGAGGTAGAACTAATCATAAATGTAGAGAATATGATACATAATTGGTAAGAATATCCAATTATATTTCAACAACACCAGCGCCTTAAAAGTATGAAAGCAAACACCAGACCCACATCTCTGAGGTAAAAAAGGGGAAAACTTTAGTCTAGCCACAAGACACTTATGAGCTTAGCCCTCATAAATGTTGGATTCTCACATTTGCCACCATAAGATTAAAATCAAACCTTAAATTGTATTTTGTTGTGTAGATCACATAAAAAGATCATAAAAATACTTTAAAACATATGTAAGTGAGCTCAGTGCACACAGATCTACTGAAGATGTTTAGGAATGCTTCTGCTTAGTGGTTCAAACTGGCACGATCACAGGAAGAATTATATTTAGCTTTCTTTATAAAGCTACCAGCAATAAGACTCATAGATATAGGATTTCTTTTTAAATTTTACCCTGAAATTACATTAGTGAATGAGACAACATTCCTCAGGACGACATTAGGATATAATTGATTGTTTTTCCAGACTAAAAGAGGAACATACCTAATCACAGTAAAGGATAACATTTTCAAAACCAACTGAAAAACCTCAGAACTTTCCTAAAAGCTTACATGCTTCAGAAAAAAAAATGCCATTGTATCTACCTTTAACTTGGATAGGAGGGGGAAAAAAAAGCATCTCATCATGCTAGGAAAATGCAATTCAGAAAACGACAAAAACTGCATAGCAACCTATCTGAGAAATCCTACCAATGTGCCCAATCTGTGCTTTGTGTCCATTTCTCATGGTAATCTTTTATCTGGGAACAAAGCCACAATTGCTGAAACAGCTCTGCTTGTATAAAGTAACAGCGTGTCCAGTAAGCAACAAAGGACGATTTAGTTCTCAGAACAAATAACCTGGCTGGCTCCAGATGAGCTTGCTCAGGAAACAGAGCAGCAACACTTCCCTCTCACAGAGCTGTGCTAGCACAGCCCAGACACCACCTGGACACCCAAGGAAACCTGTCCAGAACCAGCAGGGGATGTGCCCAGCTCTGGGCTGGCCTGCATAAACAAATCCAAGGCTGTCACATGTAAGAGTGACACTTTGAAGAGCTGACATTCTAAGTTCTTCACACAGGACTGGCCAGAGCAGTGGTTTTGATTACCTTGATGATGACATCCATAGTCAAATATTTCTACTGTTACTGTGATAAGCTGATAAATAAGGGAAAGTAAAGTGATAGTTATTTTTAGGAGGTGGTCAGATACCCAAAAGGATGGTGTATCTTGTTGGTACCCAGAGAGAGAATATGAATGATATACAAAGAGAATAGGAATATATGACAGAATACAGCAACTGCCACGAATAAGGAATTACTTCACTCTACCTTATTTTTAAAAACAGACTTAAGCACATCAACAATCAGACAATGAATTTATTTGCAGGATACATTTATTATACATAGAAAACAATACTTATTGTTTGGTTAATTAAATAGAGAATAAAAGGAAAACAAAACCACAATACATTATTCAGTGTTCCATATATTTGCTAGCTGACATTTTCAAAATGAAGCTTTCTTTTTTTTTCCCGTTTTTTTAAAAAAACCCATGATCATGAACAATGCATAGTGGGAACAAAGGGTCTAGAAATCTAACATTCCACAGCTGTGATTCAGTGTGAAAAATAAGGCCAGTAGAGGAGAAATAATCCACAGTGAATTTCTAAACAATACATATTCCATTGACAGGCTTCAGATAAGATCAACTCAGTATATGAAATCTAAAAACAATGTCATGTAAAGATAAGATGAATTAAAAATATTATCAAACAACTTGGAAATAGATTTTCCTAGTGATGGCTTGGAAATAGCCTCCAAACTTTCAACCCAGTATCAATGAAGATCAATTGTACTATGATGCTGCAAAAACCATCCCAGGATGAACACCTAGTGGTGAGAAATATCCAAGTCCATTTTACAAAACAAGCTGCAACTACTCACACTACTTATTCAGCACATATTTATTGAAGGAATGATAAAGTGTTAAGAAATAAGTTTGACCACCAGTCACTGAATGATTCAGTGAAGAGCTGCAAAACATATCTTCCTGCTCTGAAATGTTAATTACTAGTTCTTTTCAGGTTTCATGACAATGTAAACAGAATGAAAGGAATTGCAGTGTCATATCCTGCTCTTTGTTCCTGTCCTTTCACACCAGGTCAGCAGTGTGAAAGTTTCATAAAGCTGCCATAAACTGAAGTCCTTCACTGCCCTTAAACGCTGCCATCGACTCTTCACATGGTGGAGTGGATGAGCCCAAGGACCAGCAGTCACAGAGCTGCTGTTTTCTGGCAGTGCCCAGTGCAATGTACCCAAATGCTGCATTGATGCAGGGTGTGTACCCCAGGTAACTCAGCCACATTAAATAACTAATCAATAGAAAGCATTACATGAAATTCAGAATAAAGACGGTATAAAATATTTGCCAATATTGGATCTTACCTGTGTTAAGATTCAAGATTCCTTACTCATAAGATTACAAGAACAAAGCTGAGGCAAGACTGGTTGTGGAAATTGGTCTGAATGCAGGTGTACAAAATGCTTATTTTACAAATAACTATTTATATCTAGCATTTAACTCACATATTTTTAAAACAATTAAATACAGATTAGGCTATATAAACCTTAATAAGCGTTCTTCATCTGTCATTAGTGATATCCAGATCTGTATGAAAGCTCTGAATTTTGAAGAAATACATAATTTATTTTAAAAATATTACTACAGATCACCCTTTGACATAATGTAAAATACATGAGAAGCTATGGGAACGCTGGGATTGCTGATGTGCTAAGCTGAACAAAACATATCCTTATTAAAAGAAAACTGAAACACCCTGCCATGGAGAGTTCTGTCCTGAAAACTTTATTTCTTCAGTATGCTCTACACAGTCTTGTTCATCCCAGTTCTTCAGAACAGCACAAACAGCAGCAGTAAGAGAGTGATGCATTCCAAGGCAGACCTTTTTTAGTTGCCCTGAAAAAGCTGTGTTTATCATGATTGTAGCTGAGGCTTCACAGAAAGTAAGAAATATTCTTTGAACATCATTGAAACAAAACTCATGCAGGTGTGGTTACCTCATATCCCCATCACTTGTCTTCTGTTAATAAAGAAGTTAAGAGTTGCTTATGGGAAGAAAACAAATTTCTATTTTCAAATCCAGAGAAAACCATAGAGAGAATTCACAGAGAGAAGGAAAAAGAAAAACAAAAGCCTACATTGCAGAATTTGGAGGACTGCTGTAAGATATCCCTGAAAAAGCATTAATTCATCCTATGGCTATGTATGTATCTGTTATAGAAATGTATGTATACACACATATCCACAAATGTAGAATTATCACTGAAAGAAACTATCAACATGGTTGTTTCATTCTAAATAAAAAGGATGAGTTAACAAATTTTCCACTGTGGCTCATAATTTGGGATGAATAATCTGCAAGATTGTCTATACTTTTTCTAGTGAAGCCTCTCTGATTTAATTGGTTCAGAAGCAAGCTGGTTTTAATTTACTAAGTTAGCAAAGAGCATGTAACATCCCCCATGCTAAGGAGTTTGCCATTTTCATGTTATATCATGCATTATCAGAACATGCTATGTAAATATTTGGTGATATAAAAAACAATTTCATAAAAAACAAAGTAGCACAATGATTATAATTATGGAATTATTCTGGAAATTTTCAAACAAAAGCTAAGTATAACATTTCTGAATATTAGACATTACTTTTTCCATCTGATACAGATTTAAAATGTATAGTATATACATAAATAGTAGCAGCCATCCAATCTTCAAGAGTGCTGTATTTCATAGTCCAGTCAATATGCCCTATAATTATATTGATGGATTCTGTATTAAAGATTTTGAGGGGCTAATTAGAATAAGATGTAGAAGGATTTAATTTAAAGACTTCCTATTTTTACAAAAACAAAACACACATCAGAAATACTCCAGTAAAAATCCAACACACAAAAATCACTCTGTACTTTTGTGTTTTCCCTTGCTAAATAACTTACCAAAACCCCAGGAAAAATCCTCCCAGTAAGTGCATGTATGGCACATGCTTATCAAAATGCAATCCATATGTTAGGATTATAGAGAATGAAACGGATCCACTGAACAACTTCTTCAGAGAGTGGTCCAAACTAATATTACTTTCTAATGACACTAATCTAAGATGTGCCGGGTCATTCAGTTTGCTTAAAGTCTTGATTTAAAGAACCTGCACATACCTAAATCAACCCTTACTCAGTTGAATTTTACATGTGGAGGAATGGACTCTTGAATTATTTTTAAATACTTCTAGTACTCTCTCTTCCATACATAATATCTAGGGTCTTTTACAGTGCACTAGTGTGTCTGTGTTGCTAAAGCCATGACCAATGTCTTCTCCACCTCTTCTTGCTTATGAGGTCAGACACAGACTGCAGTTCTACTTTGTGAGCTGTGGCTTTCAATGACTGTATAAAGTAAACTGGCTATAGCTTCATTTGATAAAACTTCATGTTTGGTAGCATATTAAATAACCAGGATCAGCCTGCCAGCCTCATTACAGCAGATGAAATTTGTGTATGCCAATTCAGAAGCTTTGGGTTTTCCCAAATCTGTTGCCTACATCTCCATGAGAGGCCCTATGCTAAAGGATTGTTTCAAGCCATTGTAGTCAACATGAATAAATACATATCAAACTTGACATGTTTTGAAATTAATATCCTGTCTTACTAAACTACAATAAAACTTCCAAGTGGAAATTAATTTTTTGCACTACAGATTGGATGAGACAGAGGAAAGTGTCATAGAGCCACTGAAAGGAAGAGATCAGATCAATAAACAGCCACTGAGGTGAGAGAAACAGTCTGGAACAGAGCCTCAGAGCCAGGCCTTGTGCAAGGACCAGGCTGCTCCTGGCCTCCTGTCCACAGAGGGATGGCACAGTGACCCATCAGAACTGCTACTCTGAAACCTCTGTATGTTTCCAAGAGTGATGACAAGTTACACTTACAGGGTATAGTTTGTTTTTTCCTCCTTGCACTTTGTGTTACTTTTAATGGTCCCCAAAGGGGCCAGCTCACACTGGATTGGAGGATTTACTCTCTCCTACCAGGACCTGTCCCAGTTTGCCTGGGTTGAAATGACTGAAAAGGAGAGGCACAGGCCAGGCACCTCACAGAGGTAAACTTCAAGGGCTCACCCAGCCTGTGGCAGCACTGGAGAGGGATGTAAACTAGCCCATGACAAATAAACAGACACAGTCTCTCATTACTGCTTGCATCATGGTAAGAAAGAAGTGCATCTTAAGTGTGAAAGCCACTGTGCAAAAGTACACATCAGTGGGCAAATGCAAACGCCACAGAGTTATGAAACTGTGCAGCAACACCAGGAATTGGGCTCCTCTCCACTCTGAAATTACCCAGGCTTTCACCTCAAGTGCCAAAAAACGAATCTATTTTACCTGGTCATGGATGTTTCAGTACTCCCTGCAAGCCAGGATCTGTGAGCTTAGCTTCCACTTCATTTTGTAAAAGAACTCGGAGCTTCAGCAGCTCCTATGGGGAGCACTGTATGAGGCAGAAGTTGCAGGGTATTTTTCAGCAATTTCCTATTTCAAATACTGAGGCTCCCAAACCAGAACATTTTTGTTTAAATATCAGCCTATATTGAGGCAAGACTCTGACTGAACCTGATTTATATAAACTAGGCAATATATCACAGGAGGAAAAGGCATTCAATACATAATTCTACTGGGTACAAAACATTACAGACCTAAAGAACTTCAAAGCATGTCAGACATACTTCAGTCAGTAAAACACTGATTGCTCTTCCACTGTTCATTTAAGAACAAGAATATGGTCTGTATTCATCTCAGGAAGCAAAGCCAAATATTTAAATAGTTCAAGTCACAATCATATTCTTCCTCTAAATCATTTATATCTAAGACGAGCTAAATATCTTTGTTAGCTATCTTTGAACAGAATGAATTCTAGCCAAATAAAATTACCCTTTGAAATACAGAAAACCATCAGTGAGTTACTGTACATATTACATGCATAGCATCAGAAGATAGACACCATAAAAACAATAGGTTTCACTTTCAACTGTGAACAGGTAGAATACAGTATTATTTTCTGAGTACAACACCACAAACATTACGTATCACTTAGGAAAACGGCACAGCATACTTCAGCACTCAGAAACCAAATTTCAGTTATCCTGTAGCTATTGGTGACAAATATTGCCTTTAAAAAAACTTCAGTTGCGTATGACAATATACAACTGAAAGTGTAAGCAACACAAACATGTGGGCTTTGCTATCCTCCCACATGCTTCATTTCTAGCAGACATTGGCACTTCTCATCCACATCCTGAGGACAACATTCCTCCAGTCATTTTGGCCAGGTGAAAAGGAAAGCCACTCACCCAAATGGCTGCTCTCTCCCCATTAACACATGGCAGGCATTTTACCTAGCTTTTCCCCATTTTGAGACTAGACTTTAGGGCTTCTTAGAATCCAGTCTGGTAGAATACCAAAGTAAAAAAACCGAAACAAGTCAGTGAAGACTATGCTGATTGAGAAATGATCAGAGCCCATACAGACAATTATTTAAATTACAAAGAAAAACTGGGGTTTTTCCTCCCACTTTACAGATGTTTGAGGCAAAATAATTCCCTTATTTTGAGATCTGAATTAATGAAGTCTGATTTTTTTCCTATGAAATCTTAAGATGCAATTTCTCCAAAAGTAATACCTAAAGAGTGCTTAAAGAGTAAATAAAAAGGCTTCTACTTTTTCCTATTAGATTTCCCATGACCACAGGCATGGTGTTGTAAAATTTTAAATTAAAACAGCAACCACCAGTTGATTGTTCTTTCAGTGTCATTTTAAGGGAATTATTCCAATCTCAGTACTGGACAAATTTTAAAAGGTAATGGATTCGTTATTTCTGTGTACTTTGAGAACTGATGGAAGAATATCCAATGTCCTATCGAGCTGTCACCATCCAAAGTCCCAGTGCAACATTGGCAGCCAAAAGTGCACTACCAGCAAGCAAAATCAAAAAGCCAACAAGCTCTCTGTTTTGTTTTTCTGCAATTAGGGTACTCAGTGTGGCTTCCAGGAAGGAATTTAATATCCACTGACCATCCAAAGCGAAGCAGGGTACAGCATTGATAACTGCCAGTGCTCCTGATAGTGAGATGAGGTACCTGGTTGAATGTAGTTAAGGCTCATTAAGAGTATCTGAGAAAATGTAAAAAAAAAAAAAAAAAGTATTGTATTTCTAGTATGCAGAGAAAGACATACAAGGGTTATTTTTCTAGCTGCCATTCCACTTCAAAGAAATTATATAAGTAAAATTAATTTTAGCCCACAACATACTCACTCAGAGAATTGCCTTTACAGATTTTTATTTTTTAAGAGCTAAATCTGGATACTTAAACCTGGACTCTTCACAACTTGAGTGAAAGCAGGAGACATCAAAACCACTATCTTATTTGCTTGCTTTGTGTGGTTTTGGAGGAAAGTTATAGCTCTGGCACCATGCCTGAAATAAAAAGGTATTCTAGACCCAAGTATGAAATCATGATTAGGAATATTTTCCAAAACACTAAATGACTAGAATATAATCAGAAATCTGACCTACCTCTCCACTTACCTGTAAGCCAGAAAAACGGAGTGGATTTCTGTACATGTGTGTGCATGTGAGAATGAGGCACAGGCAGGTAATTTTTACTGTTGGTTAAAGGCTTGCTAACTGCAGTACCTGCCTCCTAAATGGCCAGCATCCTAAACGGCCAGGCAAGAAGACACGAGTCAGAAAGCAGCTGAGGCAGCATGAACCTTGATGTGCTCCCATAAAATGGGAGCTTATGTGATACCTTTACTCTGGCTCTATGGACTTGTTACTAAACTGAACTACATAGTTTAGTTATTCTATGGCAAATCATAAACATTTCCATTTCTAAGGTTAAATGTTCCTAGATTAGCCACATTCCAGTCTACTAATCTCTGTGGATATATATATAATCTTGTTCATTAATAAGCAACGAGTTAACTGAATTATCATGTTTTTTGAATAGCTGTTTTCTTTTCTTTTGATGAAAGAAAAACCTACCCAACCATATCCTGTTATTTAGTTCAGTATAATGACACAAAATAATAAAAATCCGACATTGCAAAGCTAGCATTTCATTTTTCCTGACTTAAATTCAGGCTTACTTTGGCTTTTATGTCACATCTGTTAAGGCTCATCCTCAAGAGTTAAAAAAGCACTGACTAAAAATACACTTTTAAGCACAAGAAAGTGAGAGATTTCATTTTCAGCTTGGCACATGGACAACAATCAATGCAGAGATGGGATAAAGATGTCAAATCTCTACAGAAATATTTCAGGGCATCCTGTCTAAAATGACATCCAACTGAAATTTTGCTAGGTCACTAAATTCTGAACAGTTCCCTTCTTACCTTAAAAGAACGAACATACTTCAAAGGATACTTGCAAAATGTCTCAATCATCACAGGCAGATCGATACTTAGAAAGTTTTGTCGTGGCACAAAACTGCTGAGACTTACTGAAATGAAAATACACAAAGCATGAAAAGTCGTTCCAGGGTTATAACATTATGAATTTTAGATTATAATTTTGCAGAAAAGTCACATGTGAAATGACCTTCTTCCAGGACAAATAATCAATCTCAATAAGGGTTTGATTGGCATTTTGTTTTTACAAGAGTGCAGCTATTATATTTTCCTTAAACCTGGCCACTATCACAGTAAAGTCACTACACAAAGCACAATTACCATTTCAGTAAAACTAAATCTAAAATATATATTTCAAGAGGCATCTTTAGTCACAAAGACTCCACTGTATTATTTCAGTATTTTTCAAAGAAGAGAGATTATAATTACCAGACTTTTTCAACATATGCAGTCCACAAGCATACTGTGTGCACACGTGTATTTTCTCTGAAGGCCAGAAAAATTTTCTCTTGCAGTACCTGCAGAAGATTCCCCCTAACCTGAGGCTGAGCTCATGGTGTACAGGAGTGGGGGAAATGGGGAGCAGAAATCTGGAGTCCCTCTGAGAAAGCAAAGACCATGAGAGGATGCACAACCACATCACACAGTACCAGTTAGCCAGTATGTAAGTAGCTTCTCTTCTGTGTTCAGATGGTAAGTGACTTCAAGATATAACTTGGTGCAACTCAAAAACCTGGGAGGTGGGACTCAGCATCCTTAAAAGTGACTGGAAAATTGCAGTGTCAAGGACCACATGATCCTGAATACTTTATTACTGTAAACACTGTTCTTTGAAGGTGTACATTAGCCTTCAGTGGACTGCATGTCAAATGTTTCTGAGAGACTCTTCAAGGCAAGTGCAGCAGTTTGAGACCTGCCAGAAGGTACTTTGTTAGTACAGGAATGTTCCATCCGGGTAGCCAGCATTCTGGGCTGCCAGCACCAGGGACCATTTGAGAACCATTCTGTGACAGCTGCAAGAAAGATGCCTTTCCTACTAAAAGGAAGGTACAGCAGGGTCTTATCCCCAGAACAAAGAGGTTAGGGTAAATTAATGCAGAATTAGAAAACCATCTTGAAAATAAATTTGCATAGTACAACCAATACTCTGTCTTTACAGAACAACTTTAGATGTGAGTTCCCAGCCACAACAGCCTAAATTTTCCCTACTATGTGGAGAATAGTTACAGCCATAAGAAATACATACCTCCACAGAGATATTTGAAGGCAAGAGTTCAAATCCCACTCAATACAAACATCCCTTGGGAAAGGAAGTTTAGTTTAACCCACTCTTGGAGAAATTTTAACCATAGGCTAAGAGAACATTGGGAACATAACATACCAAAAGTGCTGCTAAGTATATCTTACTTAAGAGTGAGATCAGATTTCTTCAGGTTCAATAAAGAATTGAAGGACACAGCAACAAAGGTGAATGAAAGTAGTTCTAAAGGCACACAAGGCCTTTAACTGGTCCACTCAGTCATATGAAGACATTTTCTTCTGTTAATAGACGTCCTTCTGATAAGTCCAGCCAGCAAACACACCGTGGGTTGGAAAGACATAGACAGCAAGGAGAATCCAAAAAAAGAATGAGTTTGGTGTGGCAACAAGCAGAGAACTTTTCAGTATCAAAACTGCCAGTGTGCGTGAAAGTCATGTTTTTGCTTAAAGCTTAAGACTGACCTTTGATTTAGGGGAACTGAGAGAAAATAAATCTGTTAGACAACTGAGTGGAAAGCACAACAGATAGAAATCTTGGATACCACCCAGCTCAGAAAGTCAGAGGTATCCTAGTCAATCACAGAATCATAGAATGATCTGGGTAGAAACATCATCTTGTTCCAACCTCCCTGGTACAGGCAGGAACATCAACTAGGCCAGGTTGCTCAAAACTCCATCCATAATTGCCTTGAACACTACCAGCGATGGGGCACAGACCATTTCTATAGGCAACGTGTTTCAGTGCCTCACCATGTTTAGTGAAGAATTACTTCATTGTATACAATCTCTTTCTAGAAGAAAGCCTGTAGGATAAGCCACTGAATATCAGAGATACAGCGGTGAAATTCTCTGAAATATTCTGTGTGTTTGTCTAGTAGTTTTTAGTACCAAGGCATTATGGTAAACAAATAGTTGAACCACAAAAGCCCTAAAGATAAAATATTTTTCCCTTATACCCATTCTACACACAGAATTACTCAACTAAATGCAATATTTTATTAATATACTGTTTTAGACTTATTTTAAAAATTACATTGGTTAACCAAGCAGACACCACAGCCTTCTGCAGCTTGATACAGGGGCTTGCCCCAGTGCAGGTGCAGAACCTTGTACTTGGTCTTATTGAACCTCATGAGGGTTCTTTTCAAGCTTGTTCAGCTTATTGTTGGCTTCCCATCCTTCAGGTGTGCCAACCACACCACTCAGCTTGGCACTGTCTGCAAACCTGTAGGTGGTGTACTTGATCCTGCAGTGGGGAGGCTGTGTCCCAGCCCTTGGGTGAAGCTGCCCTATAGGATGTGCTTCTCTGCCTGAGACGGCAGCTTCCCAGGAGCAGCCTGAGCTCCAAGCTCACACAGCCCCACACTGACTGCCTGCCCATTCCAGGGCCATGAGGTGCTCCAGCAGCTCTCCATGAGCATCCTGAGTGCCATCCCCACACAGTCCTGCCCTAGCTGCATGGGGCCATGAGGTCACAGAGCCCCATGGCACTGCACTGGCCATAAGAACCAACTGCTCAGCCCTCATTCCTGACTGCAGCACCAGCAGTGTTGTGGAAGGGACCATGGCCCTTGTCCACCATCTTTACCTCTCCTTCCTCATCCTTCTGACGGTCCTACATCCTGGGACTGCCAACTATGCTCCACACACATCAGAGGAAGCAGGTAAGCTGCTAGTAGAAGTCCAGCCTTTCATGGGTTAGTGGAGTCTTCTCACCAATATGTTTTTTCCTCCAGTGCTTTAGTGAGGGTTTCCTCTGGGTGAGCGCTCTCCTGTCCCAAGGGTCCATCTCTCCTCCAGAAGTGTTGCATATTGTGTTTGAAGAGGGTTGAGTTGCCAGCTCAGAGATCCCCAGGTCCTCCTCTGCAGCTCTAGCAATCCACTGACATCTGGCTCCCACGTTGTTACCAGACCCCCATCCAGTGCTTCCGTACACAAAAGCAGAAGATCCCAACATGCAATGGAAACATTTCTCTGTGCTTGTTTCTAGCTGATTCCCTAGCAGATTCTCTGGCAGCTTGGCAGAAAGATGGTTTGGAGCCCTTGGGCGAGCCTGGAGCATGTAAGTTTTCCATATCCTTTCCTTTGAAAGAATAATTATCACTAATGTGTCAATAGCTTATTAATGAGCAATTTTCTTTAAGATGCTGAGGCCGACGGCTTGTGGAAATCTCCATTCATCAAACATACACAGAATCCCACAGGTAAGTTAGTTGGAGGAAGGTACACTTACCTTTTAAACTTCCTTCCATGTGAAATGCAAGTTGCTTATTCCAAGGCCAGTGCCAGACACTGGCATGGCCAGGTAATTGTTGTCCTTTGGTCAGCATAGGACACCTGTGAGCAGCAGGCTCTTTCCCCAGTGCCTACTCTTGCATGTCACATCAGCGACCAAGCTGAAGCTTGTTAGGTTCAAGACATCTGGATCCCATTGCCGAGACGATTAAAAACAGGTTTCTTGCACAAACATAGCTCCCCCTGCAGCTTCATCCCAGAGCTTGCCCTGAGTACCTAGACGGCCAAAGTACAAAAGTAGCCCCAAGCAGGATCCCTCTCATGAGCTGAAGTCCACATTAGTGTTCTGACTTGCATACTGGGCAGGGAAGCTAGAGGGAATCTCCCCATCCTCCTGCATCCTCCATGCCTGAGCCACACTGAGGCTCTATCTGTCTCTACTTTTTGGCAGTGCTGTCTAAGTCTGGAGAAAAACAGAATAAGAAAGCTGGTGAATCTCCTCAAACAGATCCAAAGCACCCAGGTACTGAGCAGTCCTGCTGGGGTCCCTTATGGGGAGACACATCCTGAAACCTGGGAGTGGCTGCAAAGGGTGCCCATGCTGGAGAAATGGCAGACAGGGAGAGCAAGGCTCAAATGTCTCCTGTGAGGGTCTGACTCCATCCCCTTGGGGTGTGGGAGCTGGCCCAGAGACACAGAGTTGCAGGTGGAACTTCCCGGTGAGTTTTTGTCAAAGGAGTGACTGGCCAAGCAGCAGCACTCATCACTGTGCTCTCCTCCTGATCATCTGAGTTCTGTTCCGAGGGACAACCTGCCTCCAAAGGGGTGGGAGTATGCCTCCAGGACCAGCACTGAGGGGGAAACAGAGAACTTCTGGTGATATCAAACACGCTGCAGGTTTACCAATGGTAAACTGGCAGACGACAGGCTAACATTTTGAATTGCTCTGCAGAAATGTCTGGAGAAACGACCAAACAAGATCCTAAAGCCCAGGAGCACATTGAAAGTTTCCTCTGTAATGGAAAAGGCTGTATGATAGCCATATTGATAGTCCTGGTTGTCCTGCCAGCTGGGGCAGTGTTTTGTTCTTTCGCAATCTGCTGGTGGTGTGAGAGAAAACGGTGAGTCATTGATCCCCCCCACAGCTCCTGCTTCCTCCAAAGGCAGCTCACAGCCACAAAGCATTTTTAGTCAGGCTGCTGTGCACCAGCAAGTTAGTGGTTGGTTGAAAAACTGTGCTGAGGTTTCTGCAGCTGTCAGCAGCTTTAACTGGCCTCTTCTGGGTCTTCTCTTGGGGAGCCTACTTGGACTGGAGCCCGTGTTTGCTCAAACTGAGCCTTCCTGGACAAGAGTAGCTTGCATGAGTAACAGGCAGAGGCAAAACAAAGTCAGGATGAAAAAGAGTGTTGGGTGGTATTGCTCTAGAAAGCAAGAGACGCATTGGCACCTGCTGCTGACCAGTGAACCTAGAGTCCCCCCTGCTTGGTGGTGCCTCTGCCAAGGCAGGCCAGCAGCTCCACTCAGAGTGGTGAGCCCTGCCAGCTCTGGGCCCTGCTGGGGAGGAGAGTCCCTGTGTCTCACCTGCAGCTTAGCCACCTCCTCTCTCCACAGGCGTCTCTCTGGAGACCAGCAGGAACGCACTGGCCTGATCACATGCACAGACAGCCAGCCCAGTTCACCTGAACCTGCCCTGCCACTGCAGTAGCCCAAAGAGACTCACCCATGTGGTCCCCGAGCTGTCCTTCTTCCATGCCCTCTTCAGCTGCCCTTCAGCAGCTGTGGGAACTGCCCAGCCCCAGCCACAAACCTGCTGGCCCAGCCCTCTAGACAAAGCTGAAGATGGGCCTGCCAGGGTAGGGGTTGAGCTGACAGAAACACAACCAAAAGCTTCAGGGATTGGCTTTTTGTCTGAATAAAAGGGATAGTCTTCACATAAGTATTTGCATAGTATCAGAATATCCAGAGTTGGAAGGGACTCACAAGGATCATCAAGTCTAACTCCTGGCCCTGCACAGGACATCCCCAAGAGTCACACCATGTGCTGAGAGCATTGTCCAAATGCTGCCTGAACTCTGTCAAGCTTGGCGTCATGACCGCTTCTCTGGAGAGCTGTTCCAGTGCCCAACCACCCTCTGGGTGAAGAACCTTTTCCTGATATCTGATCTAAACCTCCCCAACACACTTCAGGCCATTTCCTGGGGTCCTGTCACTGGTCACCAGAGAGAAGAGATCAATGCCTGCCCCTCCACTTCCCTTTGTGAGAGTGTAGACCATGTTGAGGTTTCGTCCAGGTTGAGGAAGCCAAGTGACCTCAGCTCTTCACATGGTTTCCTGCCTAGACCCTTCATCATCTTTGTAGGCTTCCTCTGGACTCTCTCTAATGGCTTTATATCTTTCTCATATTGTGGTGCCCAAAATGGCCCCCAGCACTCAAGGTGAGGCCGTCCCAGAGCAGAGCACAGCAGGACAATCCCCTCCCTTGCCCAGGTGGCCATGCTTTCCCTGATGCCTCCCAGGACACAGGTGGCCCTCCTGGCTGCCAAGGCATTGGCATGTTCAACCTGCCATTCATCAATGCAGGGCTGCTCTCCAGCCTGGCATTACCCAGTTTGCCTGTATGCACAGGTCAAGTGATATCCAAAGCAAACAACTTGTCAAGTTGAAGGCTGGTATCACAACATCTGATCAAAACTCCTGTTCATAAGCCAAAATAGCAAAACGGCTGAGACAGCTGGTGTATTCAAAGGTTTCAAAAGACACACACTGCAAATCACTGTACTTTCAAAGCTTGACTGCCTCTTGACAAACACCTAATGGCCACTACCAAGTCACCATCCTGAACCTGAAATTATGGCTACATTGAGAATGGATCATTGATCTTCTTCCCTCTTTGTTACAATAAACTGTTATCACTGACAGCCACTTGACATGGATCTAAACTCCAAACCTTGCTGCTGAAGCAAGCTCCAAACACAGATAAACTCTTCAGGAAGTTGCTGGACTGAGCTCTGAGACTGTAATATGAAGCATTGAATTTTTTGGTTGTAATGGATCAAACCTAATGGTAGTAGGTGAATCCTCTGAAGAATAACAAAAGAATTACAGAAATTATGCTCTACAGGCTTGTCTATAAAGACACTGCTGGGAAGAGGTGAATAGCAATGAGCCCGGGTGAGAGAAAACAGTCATTGTTTTCCCACTCTAATTAAACAATTCTTTGACCTGGAAATAACTTTTCTTTTGTTGGCTAATGCTAGATGGTGTTGGCAAATACTGAGAAGAATTCACAACAGACACAATTTTAACTGGAAGTGACTTGGAAACTAGGTTGACCAAAGAGCTTTTCAAAACTTCTTCGTGGGGGAAAGGGCATGTGTGCTACAGAAGAGACAGACAGCACTCCATAAGAGATTTCTGTGCAGTCTCCTGAAGAACTATATGTGTAATCCTTTAAACCTGGGTTAAAAGCAATGAAGGACCACCCTCAGCTATAAGGGTAAACAAGCATCAAAATACTGAGAGAACAGAAAGGCCTTTGACCAAGGATTATGGCTGTTGTTGCTCACAAACATGCCCAAAGCCAGGAAGTGTCTTTTATTTTTTTTAGAAGACTCGGATACAACAGAAGTAAGAGACTGGTCAAGCTCGAGGAAATGGTCTTCTAGGTAAGTTCCATCTTCTTTTCATGAAGAAAATCTTATAGTTTTTGATCTGTGATGGGCAAGAGTAACATTCAGGGATATGATGTTTCCTCAAGTAGTGTGAATTCCTAATACAAATCTTAGTCACCAGATTCTTCTTAATCAACAAGGGCCAGAGAAGAAAGCAAAAATGTTGCACTATTAGAGATGACATGAGGAAATAAAACCCCTCATACATAATAAAAAAAAAACACTGCAAATTTGCATGGCAGCACTGACAGGGTCCTCCATTTCAACCTTACATATCCATTGCCCAACAAAGGAAGAGACTCTAGAATATAACTGGCCTGCAATAAGAAGAGTTTAAAAGACTTAACACCATATGTAGTGAACTGACAGTATGAATTTCTACTGGATAATATTAGATACTTTTTACATAAAGAATGCTAATTAAAAGCATTACTCAATGTGTCTGTCCCAAACAACATGCACTCCTAATCATCCTTCTGTTCTAGTTTTAGCCAAATCTCTATAATTGTAAGTTCATTTAGGATTATAATTTTTTAAAGTTTTGTTATTTTTTAAATACTGGAAACAAGTGTTATATATAGCCTCCATATCAACAAAAATATTTTTGCTAAGATATTTTAATTTGAGGCAACAGAAAGATTTAATAGAAATAAAATTGTAGAGACTATTTCTTCTAAGTAGCTAATATGGAAAAACTTTTTTAAAAAATATGTCATCTGGAAGTTATGCCCAAATGAAAATATGAAATTATTACTGCTTCTCCATAAATCAGGAGTACCATGACAACAATATAAGCCTAAGCAGAAAATAATGCATGCATAATTTTAGAATGTTATTCAAACATTGCTTTAGTGACATTTCTAGAGCAAGTATAGTATACACTAGTACTATAACTCCCATGTTATGCTGTGTGTCAAATGTAGCACCACTTTAAAAAGTAATGTTTCCTGCAGGCAGAAACATCACACTAAAGAATAAGGCACTTCACTAAAACATATTCCTATTGCAAAGCTCACACAGTAGAGGAAGAAATTATTTTCTTTTTTTAACTGTAAAAAACAGTTACCACATTCTGATCAGTCACATTTGGGAAAAAAAACAACTCACACCAAACCTGTTGGCCCCAGCCAGTCCTGTACAGTGCAGTGCTAAGTCTGAAATATTTAGAAGTTGTTTCACTGGAATGTACAAAGCTTTATGATGGTACATCAGACAGCCTGCTACCCAAGCCAGGATCCTATTTTAGGTCTAGTGTTTTTCCAAGTGGAACATAAGAGCATAGATTGCATTTGCAGCAAAGCTGATAATAAAAATCAAACTTCTAGCTTTCAAATGAATACATTCAGTGCACAGCTCCAAGGGTAAATCACTTTAAAATTCTGTTCCTACATGTGCATGCAAACAGTATTTTCGCCAAGTAACTTCTTAAAGAAGAACTACCTCTTTAAATAACAATAACTTGCTTTCCTGACTTCTGAAAGACTGGCAGGTTCAATTCTTCTGCAGAATTACTGCAGTGGGAAACATCAACAAAAATTCCATTGCACCAATGTATTAAAAAAAGACCAATATCAACTGTTCTTCAGTACCAATAGTTTGTATTGTTAAAGACCAAGAAAAAGAATTCTGAATACTTACAAAATTCTATTCTTAAAATATACTGCTGTGTTTGAAATAAATATAATCAGATATAGTAGTGTGTGTTGGTAACACACAAGTGAAAAATGTTTTCCTCTTAAATGGCACGAGGCTAGAAGCAACATTATGAAGAGATCATAATTTGGGCTTAAATGAGAATATGCTGTAAAAAGTTGAAATAAATAACTCCTCAGAGTATCATATTACCAGTATGGAAAAATAAAGACTGATAGATTAACTAAAAATAAGGTATCCAAGAATGTTAATGGATTTACACCATCAGATTTCATCACAGTTTCTAAAGCTTTTTGGTACCTAATTCCAGTGCTTATTCAGAAAAGTACAATGCCTTCCTAAGGAGATACTTCCAAGCTGTTGGAGGCAAAATTGGCCCGAGAGTTTCAGCTGCCTGTGAAGAACAGATACCTTCCTCACAGGAAGGAATAGTAATTTAACACTTCAAACTTCTTAAAGCCCATCTGCAGCTAATTTTCACCATGCCACTGGAGCTATCAAGTAGGATGTTGATGAATTTTTTCAATTCTTTCCATACCCACTTTAGGAGCAGAATTACTTTTTATTTATATAAGATGCCCAAAGGAGAGTCACAATGAACTTCAAAGTAAGGAACTAAAATTTTATATGTTACTTAATTTAGGGCAGTCAAATGAAAAAATAAATCAGGAAAAAACTATGTTGTGGTAACACTTGTGGCTCAGTAGTCACAGCAATCTGTCACAGATACTTGGATATCAGGTGTGATTTGAGCAGTCACGCTAATATTCCAGGCAAGGTGTAGGAGAAGCAAGGTGCCCTAGAGATTTTACAATAGCATTTTGAGACGTTTATGTGCTAGGAAAATGCAGGTACCTGGTTCCTACGACTAACCTGAATAAGAAGTGTTCTAGAAATAGCCCTTTCATACTTTTCTGAAAAAAAAAACCAACCAGCTTATATCACATATGGTTTCTATTACCTTCATAACTCATTGCACTGTGAACATTTCATTTTAGGCCTGAGTAGTCCATGTCTCTCCACTGGCTGTAACAAGAAATGGATTCTGCTTTAAACAAATTAACTAAGAAGCAATCCAAGACCTTGTTTAAGCAGGCAGGCAAAAGAAACCATATAAGAGACTGTTTGTGCTAAACTTTCAATAAATAATACCAACCTGTGTACTGAAGATGCATGGGGTGTCCTACATAGAGCATGTCAATATGGGGTGGATGCTTTACCCTGATTAGCCTTGTTTGGTTCTCCAAAGAAGGGGTCACACAAAAGCTTGGAACGAAGTCCTTATGGCAGTCCATGTTGGTTCGACAAACTTTGCTGGCTTCAATAACTTTTCGTGCTGGCAGACAGGCATACTGCAAAGGGCATTTAAAATCGTTACGAAAGGTAAAGGTTTGATCCAGCAGAGCAAAATAAAAGAAACAAAATATCTTTTTAAGCAAAGAAATGCCTCACTGATATAAACCCATAAACAGCTAAAATCTGGTTTTTTTCCCCTATTTTTAAATTGTCAAATCCTGATGAATTTCTACCTGATGCATATTCAGCCTGTCATTCCAAACTTTGTCATGTGGAAGAGAGGGTATGCACATATACCAAAATAAAAGCAAACTATTTCTAGAAAAGTACACACATGCACAACAAAAAATCACAACATATAAACATAGGTCAGTGATTTCTAAAGGACAGAGCCTGTATCAACATCCTAGGGATTTAACTGTTCAAGCTGAAGTTTTAGCAAATAAACCAACAAACCTACCAGGTGTGTGGTAGCTAAGAAACCGTTCTCCACTAAGATGAACACAGGGCTCAATGCACTGCTGTGCTCCAATCCCTGCCTATAACACCTCCACTCTCTGACTGACCAGATCTTTCTTGCTCCCCACAGGCCAAAGACAGTACAGCAGAAGGGAACAGAAAATTAGATTGCCACTTCATGTCTCTCCTAAAATCTCAGTGACACTTTTCCTTTTGTTCTAAAATCAGAAGCAAGGAATCCTAATCTACTGTTTGCCTTAGGAGGAAAAAAAAAAGCCTGATCACTGCACTCCCCATAAATGCATGAGTGTCAGACCCTGACCATAAACCTTGATACAAATTCCTTCTATTCTAATGAGGGAGAGGACACACTTTCAAAAACTGCTGCATAGCACTGCAAAGGTCATTTACAAAAACTGTTCAAAAACTCACAGCCAGTCTAAGGACACTTGAAAGTCACAAGGTCTCAAGCTTCCTGATGCTTTTATTTCTTCTCTGTTCATAAACAGCAGCTACAGGCTTAAAAATGCCCAGGTATAGGGATTTATCAAATCTTGCTGTCACTGCTCTATTTCAAATGAATCACTGAAATGTGTGCAACTCTTAGTGGTTAAATACCACAAAAACACCCTGGAGTGGGATGTTTACCACTGTAGAAACTGTAAACAGAGCAGGTTTGGAACAAATTCATTTGAATTCCTTCGGGTATTTATCACTAGCATCAGAACAATAACAAACTGGTATGTGTGGAAATGTTTACACAGTTGATTCTTGTGCTCTTGCTTGTAAAGAATCAACAGAAATATTCTATCACTGTCAGTATGGAACACATATTTTAACAAACATTGATGCATTTTCAAAGAATCATAGAATGGCTTGGGTTGGAAGGGACCTTTAAGATATCTCATTCCGACCCCAGTCATGGGCAGGGACACCTTCCCCTAGACCAGGATGCTCAGGCCTCCATCCAGTCTGGCCTTGAACACTGCCAGGGATGGGGCATCCACAGCTTCTCTGGGCAACCTGTGTCAGTGCCTCAGCACGCTCATAGTGAACAATTTCTTCCTAACGTCTCATCTAAACCGGCCCTCTTTCAGTTTAAAGCTGTTCCTCTTCTCCTATCCCTACATGCCCCTGCGAAAAGTCTCTCTCCAGCTTTCTTGTAACCCCTTTAGGCACTGGAATGTTGCTAAACCCTTTTGTAAGGGAGTAAGTCAAAATTCTACTGAGAAACTTTGTTTCGACGTGACAAGAAAATCAACATGGTGAAAAAAGATTCAAGTACGGGCCCTTATTTTGAGAAACTGCACAATCTCTAGGACCTTCTCCTGCATGTTTTTATTTAAATTTAGGGAGCAGCACTCCTGGCTTTAGACAAAATAACTGAACAGACAGCCCAGGGCTTTGCTTTCCCTGTAGTGCTCAATACCTTTAAAGACTGAAACACCAAAATAAGCAATTTCGACTTCTTCTCAAAAGTTGCTTGTTCTCACAGTATTTTGCATCCAGAATACTGAAAATGACTGATGTGTCTTTCTGCCAAAAGGAATGAGGTGTCTAAGATTTTTTATGATTCTTCCAGAGACCCCCTGTTTGATTATGGGAAAAATAAAATTTTTTAAGCTGTGGCTTAAAAAAAGTGGCTTTTTAAGCTGTAATTCAGAGAACAGCATACATGCACACCTTTATTACAAACTGTAAGGGTACTTAAACACTTCAATATGCTGCATAGGTGTTAGTAAATATTACTAATGCAATATAAAAAAAAAATTAGATTTACCAAAGAGAAATAGCAGTTTAAGTAACTTACCAGATGGCTGTCCAACTTATTGCTGTACGAAAAGCATATGTCTGTGAGGCTGTTGTTACTACAACATTCAACCGTGCCATCAAGTCTTCTGTAGACTAAAGAACATAGGCATACAGCAAATAATATTATTTACAATTATCAAAAATATTAGTCTCTGAATGAAGTAAAACAATCATCCTGCAGCCTTCAAGAATTACAGTAATTCACACGACCTAGCTGAGGCTCAACTAAAAAAAAAGCTTCACCACCAATATATGTGAATGTCACATGATTTCAGTCTCATCACATACTGATTTTTTCACCTTAATAAATCTCCTTGAGATGCTGGGGATCTACCACTGCAATGTTTTGAGTATTACAAGTTGCAAAACACTTTTATATCCATTGTCCTTAACTTGTACTAATGGTAGGCATAGAAATTTGTTAGCTACTACTGTACTGATTTCACTGGCTGGCTATGGAAACGGCCAAGACTCAAAACGTACTTTTTAAATCACGAAGGCCTTCCAAGCCTTGAAAGCTGCATCAGTGAATAAATTATGTTTTAAACCATGATTTAACTAGTCTGATAAAGAACCTTTGTACATATGCTCTTTAAATGAATTAAGCCTAACTTACTGTCCAACGACTGCTTAAACACACACAGAGGCAGAAGAATGGTCATGGTAAAGATCTGTATCACAGCAACTGCAGTCCCTTCCTCAGGCAGATCAAGCCTGAGATACTGGTTGCTGATTTATCACTGCATAAGCTGCAATCCACTGACACAAAGCTCTATGCCTGGGGCTTACAGGTGCAAGCACTGTACCGTACAAACCTTTTTTCAAGTACCCTGAGGCTAAGAAACCACATATATTTTTGAATAGCAAATGACCATGAAATTAGTTTCCTTATAAACTACATTGAAAACACTTTTTTTTTAATTTCAAGAAGATCCTTAGGGTATTGTTTTTTCTCTAACTTCAATACTCCGTTCACTCTCCATTTGTTTTATGGTCAACTAGATGGAGTCCATTTGCTATATACATTTTTATCAATACTCTGTATTTATGCCAAGTTGTGAACTGTCAAGATTTTGACAAATGACAGCTGCTGGAGACCAAACAGAGTTCATTTAATTTCAGAGGAATATTTCTCACTGCTGGAGGCTTATGACTCTGAAAATGCAGACAGACTGGTCTGATTAGAAGGCAGTAGTGGGGACAATGGGCTGCTAACACAATACAGCAACCAAGCTTGAAAGCAATATTGAGTCTCCAGCATTAAGCCTCTAGTATTTCAATCTAAATAAGACTGGTTCATCTGCAGAATATGCAGTTTTATTACCCATGACTCCAAAATTGCACTTCAGAGAACAGCAGAATCTGAGGATATATATACCTACAACATCTGGGAATTGGCTCTTGCCATCCTTGCCCAGCTGAAAGCACAGGCCAAAGTTGTGCTCCTCTTCAGAGGCACAATCCAAACTGTCAGATCTCTAAAAGCAGGTTCTTACCCACACCTCACTAGTTTCCAGTTTAAATATTTATCCAGTACCAGCTGTAAAATCACTTTCTTTACACACTAAAAAAAAAAATTTACTTTTTCAACCTCACAAAAGTAGTACAGTGCATCAAAACCACGGGCAGTCGAGTTGCCTGACCTCCTGTTTATTTCCAGGATGATGGAAAAATGCAGTGACAATTTTAAAGGTCTGAATAGCATCCTATAGGCTTTGCTCAGCAGCATCCCCTTACCTCTGGAATTCAGTTTCCATGAATGCTTGCATGAAAGAAACTTCAGAGAGCTTCAGGGCATGTCACAAGACACTCAGCCAATTTAACTTGACTGTTCTTTTTTGTTCTACTCAATTTTTGTTTATTCTAGTTTAGTTCATTTTTGGTTGGTTTTTTTTTTTTCATTTTTTGGGTTTTTTTTTTCTTTGTTTGTTTTGGGGTTTTTTTTTTTGGTGGGTTTTTTTTGTTTGTTTGTTTCTTGGGGGTAAGTCCTTAGAGCAACTCTAATGTATAAAAGGAAACAGAAGGAAGTAGACTAACTTCCAGAAGCAGTATGTGCAATCCAGACAAAACTGAGTTTATGGGCAATGACATAAAACCCTACAGGGAGACAAAGCCAAAGAAAATTATGGACAAATCCATAATAAAGCACATCATTGGGTTAAATCATACAACTTGCAATGTCATGCTGATCAAAGCTGTGAAGTAACATGGAATTTACATCTGCAAAAGATCACTGAGTTGATCCATTTAATAGAACTTAAAATACAGGAAATAATTGTACTACAGCTAAGAACCAAGTTCTGCAATATCCTGAAGAAGCAAATTTTATTATTCAGATCATACAGGAAATTTGTATAGGTTGACTGAAAGACAAGAGAAATTCCTATTTCTAACCCTCTCTCACTTTCAGATTTCAAAAAACAGCATGGCTCATTGGTAATTGCTTAATACAGAACAACAGATTTGACTTGACAAGAAATCTGACCCCAATAACAAATTCTAAATCCAAAATACTCTTTAAGACATGATAAAATTAAAATATAAATTAATTAACATATAAAATAACGAGGAGAGCACCTTAAGTCATACCTCTAGCTGGAAAGCTTAATTGCTGTAGGGTGGCTGCACTTACACAGTAGCCGACCTGTGACTTCTCTGAAATGTCTCCCAGACAGGAATTCCAGTCTTCCACATTATAAACTGGGCAGTCTTGTAGGTTGGTGACAAGGTCTCCCACAAAAAGACCTCTCGGTCCATTGGCAGGAGAATCCTGAGAAGAATAGTGAAGTCAGTCATATTACTAAAGTTAAAACCACAAGGTTTAGTTTACAGTTCTACTGAATACTATGAAAACTTTAGGTTAAGACACTAAAAAATGGTGGGAAGGGGAGGGAAAAGGAAGTCTTCAAATGTCCTGGAGACATCTTCAAATTTGAGTAATCATTTTCATATAGGTCAAAACGGTAAGAAAACCCACAACATATTAGTAAGTTCAAGTAACTTAATTTAATACCCTGAACTTTTCAAGAAAGCAGGTGTACCTATACTTTCAAAGGTAATAAAGCATTGTAAGTGTTACTCTCTCCTGAGTTTTTTCAACTGACTTTTGGATCCAAGAGAGATGGATCCTTTCAGCTCTGCTCTTCAACTGTGCTGTATTTGATTAAGTCAGAAAAAAATCATTCCTTTCCAGAATCCCAGAAGTCTATCTCTTCTCTGCTTCCAGCTGACCAAACAAGGAAATCGGCTCAAAATAATCTTTAACATTAAAAACAGATAGCAGTAACTAGAGTGATAATGCAGTTTCCAATAGATTTGCTTTGTGCCAATACTGAGAAACAGTTAAAAATTCCCAGAAATAAACCTGCAAACTCATCTCAAATGCCTCAACAGTTTTATAGTATGCTAACTAGTCTATCATTATTCACACCGTGTTCCCTTATTTACTAAGCGATTTACTAACACTAAGCCATATGACACTGAAAGGAAAACTTTATGCAAGAAATTCAGATTCTGCAAAGGGCTAGACTGACCAAATCTGATTGTGATAATAAGAGACACAGGTACATTTCAGGTCACAAACCTTATAATATGGAAACAGCAAATACCTTCTCACCTCTGCAACCTCAGTGACAAGTGCCCCAACACCCGTGTAATAGAAAGGGAAAAGAATGGCTGGCAGCAGAAACAACACCATGAAACTGGCAACACCAAGAACAAAATTATGCCACACCCCTAAAAAGAAGGCAAAAAAGAGTTTCTAAATAAACATTAACAACAAAAAGCTGCTTTTTATATGATCCTATAGCTACCTTCTAATTAACTTTCCTGAAATTATTACTGTAAGAATAAATGAAAAGTTGATTTGTGAACATAGGCATAAGAGAAGAGTACATAGATTACAAACTTTAAATTCTATGATGCCACTTTGTAAGGGAGTTTTAAACAAACCTCTAAGCCCCCTGAGAATTATACTATCAAAAAGGACAGGACTGCAGGAAATCCATTTCTAAGATGTCATTCTAACAGATTAAGATTTCATGTACCACTACTTTTCTAAATATGAGAGGGCAGCGTACCCAGAAGAAAACTGGGCTACTGAATCAACTATTAAAATATAGTTTCTATCTACAGGGTTGTCTTCAATCATAAACATTAAAAAATAGTGAAATGAAATTACATGTTACCTTCTACCACAATAAACTGCTGAATTTAAGAATCTCAATGAATGGGCTTATTATAAATACTGTTTGTCCTAGAGAGCAACATGTCTGAAATTTACTTCCAATTCAGTACTTGTGATGGTAACCTACATTATTTCAATTAAAATTATTACGTGTGTATGTGCCAAATGAATTTAGAAAATTATTTGAAAAAAAGGTTTCTTCTACAAGAAAATATATGGACCTAAAACCCCATCAAGATGCAAAATTCTACAATCAGCTTTTCCTGACATGTTGTCTTAGGAAACATATTTGCAATTGCCATCTTTGTAGTATGCAGGTCTGCATAAGAAGCAATGAGCCACTATCATAAGACACAGCTGGTGTTCATCATCAAAGTTTCATGGCTTTCCACATTCAGCACTACACAATCTTCTCATTTAGTTGGTGTTCTTGGACAAACAGTTTTGTATGAACAATGCAGGAGAACTTTTCAGTGTTGAAGAGCCTTTATTTCCTTCTTACAGTACTTCATCTTGTTATGAGGAGTTTGATTCAATTCTATACATAGTGCAATTACAGTGCAGAAATACAATTAAATATATTTAAAAATAAATGAAACCTATCTTTCTTGCAGTGTATATAACACAGAAATTATAGCACATGGCAGATTTATCTCTCCTCTCACATCTCACCTCACCTTCTTTTACACTTCTAATGATGCAGAAATGAGAGATTTTTGGAGTTCTTGAAGTAAGGGTTTGTTGCCATTTCCACTGGTAGATGCTTCTTAAAGTATTTAAGAATTTCTTTCTATAGATTTAATTGTATCTCATGGGAAGGCACTCAGGTAGAGGAAATGTTTTTGTAATCAGTTCTTCTTATCTCACATACACACATTTATTTCCAACAAATCCAGAAGCAGCGAGCAAATATTTTAACTTTATTGTTTTAACCTTTTTATCTTAGAAATATTTTTTCAGCTTAACAAAAGACAAAAATGTAAAATGGAAATAAAATTCTTTTGTGGCTGCTACACAGAGTAAACTGAAAAAATCTCAACCCTTAAAATACTACTAAGAGGTGAAGGAACTGTTAGAGTGTGACAAGGAATACTTTCAAGTAGCTAGGAAATTGGAAACAGGGGCCTTGCTACCAAAATTGACATCATCTGCTGTGAGGAACATAGCAGAAAGTCTAAAATAGAAAGGATTCAAACTCATCCCAGGTGATGAATAAACCAGGTGATGAATAAACATGCTCCAAATGAGAATACCTGTAGAGCTACACTGCTCACTCTACCTTCAACTTCACCTTGCTGAAACAGCCTCATCCTTGGACACCTAATTCCTCACATTTAAAAAAGGACACTTTACACAACCCTAAAACACCTTAAAATAATTTATTAACTATTAATTATTTAAAAAAGAGAAAAAAATTAACTCCTGTTAAAGACAAGATTAAATGTATTAAAAATTATCTCAGAAAGTAATACAAATATTTGAACTAATTATAAGAATGTGCTGTACAGAATTACTTTTCATCTATCGAGTAGGCATGGAATTATGCTATAAATATCACAAGTCTTACAAGAACACTCATTTCCTATTCTTGAACATAGGATGCCATCTGCTGTACAAAAAATATATTTTTAATCTCTAGACTATAGCTGGACTACAAAAAGAATATTTGGTATTGGCCTCTAGTCTAGTTCTGTCACTTAGCTGCTATACAAAAATCTGAGAGCATGTCTCTCTAAATTCAAACTTCTGAACATCAGGAATAGGTTCATTCAGCTATTCTGACAAATAAAAGAAATTGGTTGTTTACTGAATATTGCATTTTATCATTATCAAACATCCTAGTTCTGAAACATAGCTATCACAAACTGTAAAAAAATGCATTTATTTGTTATACTTAACTGAGAGCAAACCATTCATGGTGACTAGTCTTGCAACATGTTTGCACCTGCCCTGTATTCCCCTATTTCAGGTTTCCCAAGAAACATAAAACATTATTACAGGTGTTTGCTTGTCATCAAAACATGCAAGCAATTACTTCCTATTACAGCTTAGAATTCTATCTTTCTAGATAATGTCTCAAGAATCTATGTAAGCAAACCATTTTGAAATTCAACATGCCTTTTCTTTCAGTTCTGTCCCCAGTAGATGGAACGGAAACAGATTAATCTGAGAAAGAGGGCTTCATAAAAGTTAGCCTATTGTAGTGAATGATTTTTATTGATTCAGATACTTGGAATACAGATACAATTATTTACCTAACATTCGTAATTATTTACTTGATTTATGAAAGCTTGAAAACATGATTGCTAAAGGCTTCTGTATGTCCACTCTCTATATGATGTTTTAGATACAATACTCCAGAAACAACATTAATAACTAAACATTACAACAGGCTGGCTGCTAGCCTGCAACATTAAAACACCAGTATCAAGAATGGAACCAAGATGATAACTCTTCTATCTCTGTTTCAGTTCTTTGGGAACCACCTGCGTCTCTAGAAATAATCATACAAGTGGGTCAGGCAGAACAACACAGTCTGAGTTTGACTTTTCACAGCAACCAGGCTCTACTTCCCAATAGCCAGAGACTTCAAAAAACATAAATTCAAAAACATCTGGAGGTTATCTGCAGCCATAAGCTAGGATTCTCTTTGGATGTTTGTGTTTTAACCTTCATTTCCTCCTGATGGCAACATGAAAACACAGCAACCTGTATAATAGCACAACTCACAGGTCAGTGAAAATCACTCACAATACTGTTGAAAAATATCTTGCTCCTATTGCAGAAAACAGTAGTGAATTGTTCAAGGATGTTGACCTGTGACAGAAGTCTTGTTCTCATAGCACCATTCTGGCTGAGTATTTCCCAGCTTGAGTTCTCCAAGGTTTTGCTACATAGGCCAATGTGCAGAAACATCCCAAACAACAACCAAACAAAAAAGACAGAGGAACTCCTGCACTCGGTGCAAGAGCTCTTTCTAGTAAGAGGAAGATCAGAAACCACAGCTTTTCCCCAACTACACAACTGGAATTTCTTATGTAACTCTATTCTGAATTGGATCTTGAATATAATAATGTTTTTCGTGACAGGAAACTGGGCACTCATTTAAGATCTTAGAAAGTGACATCTCTACTCCAGAAAGCAGCTCAATAACGACAGTAATGATCAAATGATCTTCTGAGATGTCAACACAGGTTCAGAACAGAAGGATCACCATTAGGTAAAGAGAAGCTTTGGTATTTAGTCATTCTAAACCTTAAATACTCAATCAAAAATTCACAAATGATGCCTTAGCATAAGTAATGGTGCTAAACAAAGATTTAATTAAAAACCACAAACTATTACCTGCACAAAATATTCTTAACTGCTGGACAGGAGATATCAGCTGCAAGTGAGTTGTGAAGAGGTCAACAAATGCTCCAGGATAGACAATGAAGATAAAAATCCCAAATCCATTAAATCGTACTTGTTCTCTTAAAAAGAAGAAAAGAAAAGTGAAGTGGCATGACTACAAAGAAACAAAAGAAAAACTGAGAGATTCTGCACAGCACACATTTTTGGACAACAAGAATGACTAAAATTTTAATTATAAAACTAATTAATTTTTTATACTATCAGTAATTGAAAGATAATGAAACTAAAGGATGTTTTCTACAGTAGTTGTCACTTCTAAGCAGTATACATTTTTAAGTTTAGTAAAACATAAAGGTAAGTTCAACTTCTTTTCTGTCTCCTGGTAACAGTAACACATAAAATACTTTTTAAAAACCTACCTAACTTTCATGTTAAGATATATTTCACCATTTGGGGTAAATTTTCTTTTAAGCAAAAAAATGGCAGTCCGTAGGAAGCAGTTTCAAACTCATCTATGTAATAATATTTGCAAGAAGCAATTGCTTTCCTTTTAAAGAAATACTTCCACAGTTCTGGAATTTTTAATTCCTCTGTTTCTCCTAAATGGAACTTAGAGTACGTTGTAAACTAACAAAAATGAGGAAAATGTCATCTGAAAAAATGAAAACAAGTCAAGAGGTTAAAAGGACAAATGCTAATGCCCTTCCAAACCATAACAGCTATGATTCTATTTAAATATATTAGTAGTTGACACTATTATACAGATAATATTTTTTCCCAAGGGTTTTGCAATTCCTTTTAAATGGAATTTTTTGGAGCAAATACATTAAGGTTTTTGAAGCTAGAAATTGCATAAGGGACTTAAGAGAGGCATGGCAAAATCATGTTCCAAGACAAACCAGGCACAGATCAGCTAATCCCATATCTTTATTGAGGCAATATACTGGATCTAACATTTCACTTATTTACATTTATCTATTTAATGTGTACATACATCAAAAGAAGATAAAGAATGATACAAAGTTATTCAGAATTTAGTCATACACTAATACTGTGGAGTTAACTCATCCCATGCTACCAATTAGTAATAGGCAGTTCAATGCCTTTTGGGATTTCATGACTTGGGTAGAAGATAGGGAGGAAGAAAAAGACTTATTTGGTACATGCCTTCACTAAGCTAAAGCTCAAATATTTAAGTTCTTATAGTTCACAGCTAATGCTTTCTAGAACCGAAGTTGACAAAAGTGTATGTGATTTCAGGAAGGCTAAGTGACTTGCCAGAATGATAAAATCTGCCTGCAGCACAGCTTTTCAGTAAAGCTGAAACCCTGAGGATTTACAGTAACAACACTATAGACCCAACCTGTGCTAGAAGGAAAATAAAATGCCAAGCAGAAAAGAGGAGCAGCAACATTGGCTGCCAATGTACATTGGACCAACTAATTTCTTCTCTGGAAACACCTGGGAAAACCAATTATTTGATGAAAATACAACCCAAAATTGAATATTCAAAGTCTTTGCTTTAGACCTTGAATAAAGGTATCACACCATTAGGACACAAGAATTATTTTTTCTTTCTGCTTAAAAAGAACTCCTAGCTTCTCTGCAATCTGCTAGCTACATGTGGTGTAAAGAAAATTTTGTTGCTTCTTCCTGTGATGAGACAAGCAAAAGGTTCATCCACCACAGAAAATTCTCTGTGAATATTTGAGGGGAGAAAGCTGAAAGACAAGCAGAGCATATGAAACACAGAGTCTCAAACCAGTCCTTTGACTGAGAACTTTGGGGTTACAAAGAAGGTAGTATATGGGTTAAATTGCAGTCATGACTCCCTACGTTCAGGAAAATCAGAGAAATAACTTAAGGTTTTATTCTCAAAGAAGAGATACTGATGCCGTCCAGGAGAAATGTGGAGGACACCTGAACATCAGCTCCAGTAGTCACTGCTTAACCTTTTTATACTAAAGTGGCATTTTATACTACCCTGTCAAATAATTTTTGTGAAGTAATCATCACAGTTAAAGACATTAAAAATAGAATCTTTGATCAAAATTAATACATCACTGAGGTTAACAGGAGCAAATCACATTTGACGAGTTATTTCTTCATCCTGTTCATATCATATTTCACAAACTATATTTAAACAAATCAATTAAAAATCTATTTTAAAGTATCACTGTGCAATAGCACATGAGCTCAAGTGCCACAGGCACAGAAATGAAATTGCTGTCTAACAAACAGACCCACTTAAAAAAAAATGTTTTAAACCTGATGCTGTATTTGCAAAGCAGAAGCCCTCTCATGATCTGTATAATAGACACTGTATTAAAACTCTATCCTTAATCTGTACACCCCTTCCAAACTTCAAATCTAAGGAAGCTATGAATTACAGACTAAACAGACTTCCTAGATAAAACAAAGCAGTGCTAACATCCACGGGTAAGAAACTGTGCTGGAATATTTGGCTTTGCTGTCAGAGTACGAGAAAAGCAAAAAAGAAATTACCGAATAGCTGCCACCCCATGGCCGACTTCATGTATCACACCACTGATGAGGATTGCAGAGAAGAAATAGGTCAGCTGGCTGACCGGCAAATTGACACCAGGCACCTGTTGATGTGGGCATGACAACAAAACAAAACACAGGAGGAAAACAAGAGGTACAAAGACAGATCATTCTGCTCCTAGATTTGCTGCTCTCACTCACTTCTTCAGACCCACAACAGACCAGGGGCTGTTCTCATGCAGCACAATCTTTTACCAACTTATTCAGTGTATTTTAAAATATATTAAAAATATATTAAAAATATATTCTTTTGTTGAATGTTCTCCAGGCACAAAAGCTCTGTCCCTGCCCTATATATTCCCCACAGCTCTAACCAAATGTGTCCTACTCTATATTAAGTTCGAGAAGTTTATAAAAATGTACATAGAGTTCCATTCAAATGAAATAGGCTTGGCACTGTGAGCATTAGCTTACAATTTCCTGCAGCCAATCATGTAGCTATAGAAAAGATCCACCTTTCAAAAGAAAATAATAAAAATTGTATGTCACTTTAAAGAGTATGAACATGAAAAAGTTCAAAAATTAGTTGACAGCTGAACAGTCAGTCTCTCCCTTCCCTCTTCCTATATAAATCAAAAGATTATCCCAGTTTACAGGGTCAAAAAAAATTTAAAAAGGTAATTTTTCATCTATTCTTCAGGTTTTGGTAGTCTATACATGGCAATTTAACGTTAAAAAAACACCACCTTGAAATGAGTATATTATTTTAATTTAACTAACACATAATATACATGACCCTCATATTCTTCCTGTTGTTGTGGATTCCCACCACTTCCAAGTCCTTCACTGTGCTTGTCACGGGACACCAACTGCTTCAAAGCAGTCTCTAGTCAAGGCATGAGGAACCGTCCTCCTTCCTCCTGATGGACCGTCATCCTGCTCGGCTCCATCCCCCTCAGCTGCAGTGGGATGATAAGGCCACTCCTGCTGCTTGCTCTGGGGCATTTCTCCTGTCAGATCTACAGCTTTTTCTACTCAAGTCAGGCTGCACTCCAGTATGCTCACTAAAAACTGATGCAAACACAACCTGAATTGCAATCCAGTCTCACAAAAGAGATGCTGTGGGCAAAATCTCCTGGCCCATCTACAGAACTCTATAAAAACCAGCATGGTGGAAAACAAAAGGTTGCACATCCAACCAGGTGGGTTGGATTCTATCTTTGTTCAGTCCTGCACATTCTTCACTTATATGCATTTACCTACTCATGCAGCAGAACCCTACAATAGGTTGTTGAGACAATCTAGTTAAAATAAATTCTTCAAAAGGATTCATAAATGTTAGCCACCTCACAAATTCTGTCCAGAGTGTGATGGGGACCAAGGAATTTATCTTAACTGCCTCAGCTGTGGTACCTCACAGTATGAAAGACAGCCACACTTCATTTCTTAAACGTCATTACTTGCATTACAGCATCAGCTGGTGGCACTAATGCATCACTTCAGTGGTGCTGCCTCTGCAGTGGGAGGACAAGAGTTGCCATCTCAATTCCACCATGACTACAGCCTGGTAGAACACAGCATCAGATGCTTTCAGACTACGTCAAAGAACCTATTTTAAGATTCACCTAAAACAGAAGTTACCTCTCATGAAGAGTTCTGAAACCAATAGCAGTATTTTGTTAAAAAGCATACTGTTTTGTATTTTATGGCCTTCTGGAAATGCCTTTAGTAAAAGATCCTTTGCTTGCAACTAATCTGCCTCTTTCCTACTTTTGTCAGTAGGTAACCAAGACAAGAAGGGTCAGCTGAAAAGAAAAAGCCCAGTTATCTATGAACACGTGTTTTAAATCAAGTACATGACTGAACAAAGGAGGAAGCATACAAACATCTTAATAAAATATAAGCAAAACTGTTTCTGCCTCTCTCCACACCCAGAGGCTAAAGCCTGAACAGCTTTATGCCACAGGCTAAAATTAAGTTTACGAAGAAAAAGTGAGGTTTTGCTGGTTTTTTTTTTTTAACTAATTCACTCTCTCTAGGCAAGCAAATAATTTAAATAAGAAGGTCCTCCTAAGTCATTCTTCACCTCTTTGCAACCACTTAAGTCTCTTTTTGGTGTCAATTTACACTAGCACATTCCCCTTAAAAAGAATACTGAAACTTGCTAAAGCCAGAATTATACAACTGTGACCATTCAGAAATGAAAGAATGAGGTAAGAAAGGAAGAGAACCACAACGTAACTTAGGAGGGATAAAGTAATGTCATGTATGAGGATAAGGTTACTTCTATCTATTAAACTGTTTTCAGTGCCAGTCAATCATTGGTTTGAATGCAGTTTGAATTACCCCTGGAGGTAAGTCAGGAGCAGTCTCTGGACAGGGGACAGGAGTGGCAGTGACAGCAGCTCTCACTGCCTGCTTTTTCCAACACATACTGCACTCTGTATAAACCCTGCTTGTGGGAAACAGACCCAGCCATCCAAAGGCACTGAGTTGATGGCACCTGCTGAATCAGGCTTCCTGCCTCATGCCATTTTGTAAGTCTAGCTGCATGCAGTCAGTTTAGTGATTAGAGGAAGGTCTATTGTGTCTGCACACAATTCTCAGTATCTGTTCACTTCAATAGCTGAGTACTTAAACAGAGTAACATGGCTGGGCACCTCTGCTATGAGCCATGTAGCAGAAGGCAGAACAATCCCATAAGACTTTCTGAATTTCTGGAAAATGACCATACGTTTTGGCTAGATTGCACTCTTGGTATAGAAAAGGTGACTAGGAACCCTTCCTAGGTTAAAACTGTTGCAAGGCAATGTCAGTTCTTCCATTACTGCCTTGCGAAGACATTAAAAAGACAGTATTTGCAATCTCTCCTATCCTGTGAAATGCATTCCATTCTAAAACCATACAATATATTGTTCAGCACCAGAAATCCATAAAACAATTAAACATATAACTGGAATTTAAGCAGATACTGCCAGAAACAGCACTTGAAATTTCACATAGTAAATTAAGTCATAAGTCCTTGAAATATCAAAAAATACCTCCTCACTAATGACTCTATGCTTCTGCTATCACACAAAGCTTTTTGTCCTCTTTCCTTTTCCACTGCTGTTTTGTATTGTATTAAAAGAAACAGAACTTGTCTGTTCTTGTCAATTATGTATGAGCTCTGCAAACTTTAGGGTCACCACAGCATCTACACTGCACAGCTCACAGGAAACGAGTACTTAACTCAGTTTTATATTCTTAGAACTATAATTTTATTCTTAGTACTGGAATTCAGGGCTTTTCAAAATAACCATCCAATCCCCACTCCTGAGGATTCTTAATATAAACTCCTCCACGTGTTTGCCTTCATTTGCCCTTTTACTATACCCACTTTCCCATTTTTAAGGCAAGTAAAAAACCGGCAGATTTTCATGCAGATGAACATCAGGAGTTGGGTTATTCTTGCATGAGAATATTTAAGCATCCCATACCCCATTAAGAAGCTGCTTTAGATCTGTACACAGGTCTCAAAGACCTGAGGAGGGAACACTCACCACAACTTGCAGCATTCGATCATTCTGGGCTTTGGGAGCCTCAGTGAGCATCTGGGTCAGAGTTTGCAGCAGGGTCTTTCCAAGCAGGATAACAGAGCCAAACATGGCAACTATTCCAAACACCATTCCTACACTGAACCTACACAGAGAAGCAAACAGTTAACAATGCACAGACACAAGAGAAAAAGGGTATCATTTCTGGCTATGCAAATCTCTGCTTTACAGCACAAGTTATTACACAAACACAAGGCAAAACTTACCTGATGCTACCACAGTTCATTAACAATCCAGTACAAAAATGATAAAGGAAACTAATAACAATAATATACAATAATAACACCAATAACATATATCCTTCTTGTTTAATAAATGTTTTACATCCAAACCATAGCCTGATCAATTTTTAAATATTTTTATCAGTTACACAATTCGTGTAACTTGCTTGTAGCTATGAATACATAAATTTATAATATAGAAATATAACTAACAATATGTAATTGGCCATGTTGCACCACAGTATCACATATTTAGAGACTTGGATCAAATGATGGGGCAGCTTATGTACTTATATATGTAAGCTTCTTCAGTACATTTTGCATCTTTCTCACAAACAAGGAAACGGGCTAAAGAACAATAAGACTGAATCCTTTTTAAAGAGCAACTAAAAAGTACAACAGCAAGACCACATTAACACCAATTTCTTAAGCAACACTGTTCTTCTCACCAATTTTTCATTAAAGTCAATGTTGAAAATAATTTCAATTCATGCCACTCCACCTAATGAGAAATTTTTATTCAGCATTAATATTATTATTCCTATTTTACACTCTGCTATAGTTGAAGGATGTGATAGCTTTTTTTTCTAAAACACTTCAATACCAGTCCTTCTTCCTCTTACAACAGTGCAACTGTTCTCTTATCAGCCTTAATGGAGCTCACTGGGAATTAGAAGATTTATTTTAAGTAACATGTACTCGTAATGTTAATTAAAGAGACTAGTGGAAACATTATACTGTAATAAATTATACACATTAAAAATTGTAATTGATATAGAGCTATTTCAGACTGATTATTACAAAATCATTACATACTAGAGAAACCAATATGAGGCAGATCTCTTTTATTACTATCTCACTGAGGGTAGCAATACAGGAAATGAAAAGAAATTCAAACCTTACTCATTTTATATTTTCAGAGCAGATACAAAACAATGCTAGGAAGGCAACTGAACAATAGTTTTCTAAACCAGTCCAGGAGCACCCATACTAAACCACTCTACTTATCTACCCATTGCCAGCACTATGCAACCTTCATATGGAAAGGTGTGAGCAGATAAAAGACAGAAGGTAAGCAAGGTGCTTCTGAGCAGGTATTGCTGCTGAATGTCTGGGCAATGACAGGGACAGGGATTATCTATAGGGATTAACAATTCAGTACAGATGTCTCTGAATACTTTGTAAACTCTAGTGATTGGGAGAGCTAAGTCTACAGCACTGGGAAAGATCGAGGATCCGAGCAGCTGCTTTCAGACCTATTCTGTATGAAGCATTGCATATGATAGCTGTACTCTTCAGAACTATGCATAGTTCAAACCACAGGTAAAAAGAGTTTAAGGATTTTTAGTTTTATAGAATCTCAATAAGCAACCTCTATTACATTTATGTCTTTTTTAGCAGAGGATAAATACTTATACTCTAACTGGATTTTCCACTAGCCTATTAAAATAACCACGTCTGCCCACTGCCCTTCTAATGCTGCAATGCAGCATGCTTCAATTGTTGACTCTGTATTTGACAGAAGAAAAAAGACGCTGAATTTATACCATAAGTAGAGAAATCTGGGTTTCCATCTCCCCCAGGTGTAGAACTGGCGGTTGAAGAGCGCTGTTTGCCAGCGCAGGTGAAAGGGAGAGACGCTCAAGCCGTACGTCAGCAGCCAGTCCTCGTACGACGCCCTCAGGGAGTTGGAGGACTGCAAAGGAACACAAAAACAGCTTGACCAAAACACTCTAGGAAGATTTTGTAATGGGACCAAGCAGTAAATGCAATCTCTTTATATAAAAATAGGTGTATAATTCCAAGTAGATGTCCTACACGTTATTTACATTTTGACATACATGTAGGTGTGATATGTAATATGAGAAAGTTATGCCACTGTTTTGATGTCATTTCCAACAACTGTAGGTTTGTGAAAGAGATTGAGTATCCAGAGTTATCTGACAAACAAGGTCTAGCATCATCTTTCCCAGTGTTAAATCATTTTCAGTAGTTCTACTTTCTGGTTAGAAGGCTACAGGCTGTTGATGGTATTCTTTCAATATGCAATTACATTCCAACAAACATTTTAAAAACTACAATGATGAAAAATGTTTCTTTTGTCTCCAGTTGAAAGAAGCTTTCTAATACAGATGAGATATGGCTCAGTATTGCAGATATCTGTCAGTAAGGATGAAAACAAGGTCTATTTTTCAAACACAAATACTATGCCTAAAGAGGGTCTGGATTATCTGATCAGACTAACAAAAAACTACAAGGAATTTAAAATTCTCAACCTGTATTGCAATAGCAGTTTCACTGCTATTTCAATACTTCTAGAAGTTCCAAAGATTTCTCTTGATAAGAAATGTGACCTATGAATACTTACCTGCAGCATTATCTTGAATTACAGACCAACAGACATGGTTTTTGCAATTGCTAACTTTACTTTATGGCACCTGCATTCTCAAGAGGCTTTAGTCACCTGCTTCATGGTGACCTGCTTCCAGATGAAGGCATGCTTTCCTTGGAGGTGAAAGAGGAACTCAGAGCTCAGGAAAAGCACAGATGAGCCCTGAGCCTTGTGACACTGGGCAGTTCCCAAGGCAGGAGTGTCTCTGACACAACCCAGACAAGTATTTGCAGCTGTCTGAACTGCAGCATTGTTCCCAAGGTTCCCCACAAGCAGCAGCACCTACTGAAGACGTCCAGAATGTGTAGTTCTCAACAGGCTCCCTTCTCCTCCCCCACAAGGAACTTCACAAGTTTCTGGCTGTTGTCTGTGGTCCTCTGAACAAATTTAGAACTTGCCAATTCCTTACATTCCTCCTGCCCTGCACCACAGTGCTGGTAGGGGTTGAGGATCTCATACTGCACAATTGTATTAACAGCTTTTCTCATTTTGTCAAATGAATTAAAACTTGAACACTAAAAGTTTATTTCAAATAACAAATTTCCTCAGATCTGAGACCCATTTACTTGAGTCATTGTTCACATATCACCCATTACACCATTTATCCTTTCTGTCTATATATTTCTGTGTCATTTCCTTCCTCTTCACCCTACTGATTTCAGCCACATTTTTGTTCTGTCATCTGAGGGCACCATCAGAAATTTTCACTGTAATGCATTCCCATCAGCACCACTCGCTCCCCATGGCACCATTAAGTTTAATGTCCACAATCATATCAGCTTTTGCTGATTTTAACAGAAGAGATCACAAAGATGATTAGACTTGTACACAATTAGTGATACACAAGCCAAGGAAACAAAGAAAAAGACCTCCTCACATAATCTACCAGATAATTAAGAACAAAAATACATACATCATTAAGTACTTCTGACATGAGAAACTGTCTTTTGGGAATTAAAAAAACATCCTATTCATTCACAGTCAAAAAACCCTCAAAAGCACCCTAATACATTATTCTAATAAAGTTAATCAGATATATAGACACTTAAACATTTAAAAATATGTTCCTTTTAGCACATGCAAACTCCACTTTTTTTCCCCTAGAAATGCCACAAATTCATCCCTCCAAATTCATTCCAACAACATCAGAGCCCCACTGTCCTAGCAAGACATAAATAAGTATGAAGTTTTCCATGAGAAATATGGAATCACTGACCATGCAGCTGTCAAATGAGGAAAAGAAAGGTACCATACAATTTTCCTTTTGTATTTTCCTCACAAGTTGTGTAAACGTTATTCATGATCACAAAATGACTGCAAAATATATTAAAAAGCTCTTTGCAAAGTTTTGCTCCTTCTGTCCTGATCCCAGTGGGATCACACATTATACACACCCCCTCATGCCCTTGTGTGCTTCATTTCAAGCTGCTTTCACACAGGCCTTGGCTCTGCTTCTTTGAGATCTAAGGAATCTTTGTTAGTTTTACTATAAAAGCAGTAACTATTTATTTATGCAAGCCTTTAAATTGCTGGACATCTGCTAAATGCTCCAGGATCTCCATGGGTATCTGCCAGCAAGCAGGAGTCCTTAACGATCCTCTTTGCTGGCAAAATCTGTTCAAGAGCTCTGCATCGTTTCAGCTTCCTGACTTTAAAAGCTGAAAGCCAACCTTGACCGAATGTGTCTAATGCATCCTTTATTTCTCACAGCAGAAGGAGGGACAATCTACCCTTCACTCATTCCTGATCCTTCAGGCAGAATGAAATGTGATGACTTAGGATGCTGGGGAGAAGGACTTTAGGGGTCTGAGTGATTCCCTCTTACAGAATCCAAGCTTCAATAAAAATGGTGGCAGTGGTACAGTAAGGAGCAACACGAGGGACTTAATATTCAAAATTCCAGCTTGACTTGGCATAGCTCTAGTTTCCTAACACAAATGTATCTTTTAATTCTAGCAATATTGTAATATGTGGATTTTTCTGGGCAAAAATACATTTATACACAGTTATACTTTCTATACTGTAGTCTAAGAGTCAGACTGCCAAAATAAAATATTTAAAATCTGAATAAAATCAGTAAGGGAACAAATTGAGCAAAAAACATTGCACATTGAAAAGGTTTTACAGAAAAAACATTAATTGCAAGTTACAGCACACATCCTTCTCTCGCCAAAAATATCAACAGGATCGCACATGGAAAAATGTTCCCACATTATTTTTCACTCATGCTCTGTACATCCTTTTGGTGTAATTACATTGTAAGTGATTTGAGATTTCAACAGTATAATTAATTAAACAGTACAATTTTGCTGTGGTTGCTAGCCTTGGGTTGTGACTGTGGTATACCAGCAGAAAAACAAGCAACCTTTCTTAATTATATAAATCTGGTTATTTAATCCAAATTCTATTTCAACTGTGTTACTCACAGTGAAACCTACGAATGAGATGTACAACATGAGATCTACCAGTAAGTCCACTGAAACTCAATAGCTTCCACATAATTCCTGACGATTAATAATCGATTCCTTGGTCAACTTTTAGTTAAAAGATCAGAATTAAAATTTAACTCCTGGACTCTCATGCTTGCTATAGAATTTCTAGGAATTGCCCTTTCTTCTTCAACAAAAAACATGCATTAAATAGGCCCCAATGTAGGCGGTATTTTTCTTCCCTTGCTGCCACAAGAAATGCAGTGGTTCTCCTTATTTACAAAAGGGAATGATTTTATGGTCTAATGCAGAAAGAGATATCCAGAATCTCAGAGATGCAAATGGCCTCAGCACCATGGCACAATAGGCCTGGTACCCGAGCTCAGTTCTTGCTTCACAGCCCAAGTCTTCAGCAGGCACAAAGCTGCTGCCAAGGGAAGCAGCCTCCTGGCTGACCTTCCTGGTGTGCCTCACTGCAGTCACAGCACGTTCTTCTGGTACCTGGCCAATCTTCTCACGTGTTTTAAAACAATGCTGTAATTTATTTTGTAATTTTTTTTTTTTCAAATACTTAACAGACTTGCTGCAAGAAAGTTTGAGAAGTCTTCAGGTAAATGACTTCAGGTATTTGTCATTACGTACAGACTAGTATTTTGCAATCATCAGCTTTCATTATTAACGGAGTTACATTTGCTCTCCAATTTGCTGCAGGGGGAGACACTTTTCCAAGTTTTCTAAGCACCTGAATTTTCTTGTATTTCTTCCTCTATTTTGCAGGAGTGAAAAAACGCATATTTTGTACTTTCATATCACTGAGTCTTATCTGCCTTGGCAGAAACAGATGCAGCTCCTGGACTGTAAAATTAAGAATTACAGATCAAACCTTTCATTTAGTTTATCCTCAAATTTAACCCGCACACAGCCTACTTCGCCTGCATTCTTTGCAATTTTGGTCATGTCTTAGAAATCCTATCTCTGAATCTTTCAAAAAAACCTAAAACAACCGCACATCACTTAATGAAACTTGAGCGTTGCACAGATGCATCCCAGATATAACAAATGCTATCTTGGTGTATTCTCTTTTTAAATCTTCCTCCCTATATGAGGAGGAAAATTATGTGTTTCCTACTCTCCGAGGATCAAAGTTTCTATTAAAAAGTATTTGTATCGAGTTCTGTCTCCACTTTTTTTTTTGCAATAAAACTAACGCCACTCCATAGAAACAAGTACGCATTACATTTTACATTTTTTAGGAAAATCATCATTATAAGGCACATATTCTAAAATGCAAGCTTACAAGGCTGTCTTTCAGGTTTTGTCAATATAGTAATAATAATAAGCTCCAGACAGCACGTTAAAATGCCGCGGGACCGCTTAAGCAGTACATTAAAAGCTGTTTTCCCTAACTTTTCGCAGCTTTGGTTACAGACCAAGCACAAGCTTTTTGGCACAGAGCGCAGCCCGCGCACCCTCCGGGAGGCGTTCGGAGCCCGGCGCCGGGCGGAAGCACAGCAGGGGCTGCGGGCCGGCGGGCTCGGCTGCGGGGCGGGCGGCGCGCCCGGGGCTGGGATCGCCTCACGGCCCGGGGGAGCGCGGCGGGCCCGGGCAGGGCGCGGCCCCTCCTCCAGCCCGGGCACGGCAATGGGGCCCTGGGCCGCCCGGGGCTCCCGGCGGGGGGGAACGGGGCTGCCGCTGCCTCCTCCCGGCCCCTCCGGCTCTGCGCCTTCGGCCCTCACCTTGAGCAGCGTGTCCGCCAGGTACACGGCGCACCAGCCGCCCAGCACGGTCACCACCACCGGCACCGGGATCATCGCGGGCCGCGCCGCGCCTCAGCGGGGCAGCCCCGGAACCCAACCTGCCCGGAACCTTTCTCCGACCGGCCCTACTGCCCGGGCGGACGCTTCCGGGCAGCGCGTCGAGCGAGGGCAGGTGGCGGCATGACGTCACGGGCTGGGGCACAGGGCGGCGTTCGGGACGTTAGGGCGGGGCGCGTGCGCAGTGGGGGCGAGGGGCGGGGCCGGGCGCGGAGGGCGGTGGGCGCTGAGGGCGGGCGGGGCCCGGGCTGAAGGTGCTGAGGGTGGCGTGGGTCGGGGCTCTTCCTGCTCCGCTGCCTAAAGGCGCCGTAGCTGCGTCCTCCAGTGTGTTCGTTGGAGCGGCTGCAGTGGTGGCAGTGGGGAGATTGCGTGCGGGAATAAATGTTGCTTGTGGTGGCAAGATCAGAGCACGTTGTGGAAGCGCTTCAGTAACGAGAGAGTCACAGATTCCCTTTAACCGCTGACGTTCTCTCAGACATTTAGCACCGACCTCGTTGCACAACAAAATCATTCTATGAAGCTGCCTGTGAGAATGGCTTTTAAACAAATGCTTCCTGGGCCCGTGTTTCCTTCCCAGGCCGCTGTCAGTGCTGATTCTCCAACTGTGTGCCTATACTGGGTCTGGCTGACACGGAGTTAATTTTCCGTCATGGTTTTGCTGTGGTACCAAGAAAGGTGTTGGTAACACACCGGGGCTTGGCACAGCATCGACACTGGCTCTCCAGCATCATGGGCTGGGGGTGGGCAGGATCCTGGGAGAGGATACAGCTGGGACAGCAAGTTAACCGAAGGGATATTCCATGCCACGTGGCATCAGATACAAAAACTAAGCAAAGGAGGAGGAAGCATTTGTTATTTTCAGTGTTTGACTTCCAGAGCAAGTGAGAGAAAACAGCCCTGGGCAGCCTCTCATCACTGGCATTTGCGGGTGCAGAGCAGGAATTGAACTAGTAGTGAATGCTGCCTTTTACTTCTGTTTGCTCAATTCCTTTGTCTTTCATCTTAACTCAGGGATTGTTTTCCCCCCATACGTTTAGATTTTCCATGATTCTAACAACTCTGCTCTTTTATGGAAGCTGTCCATGCTGAGTGATGCCTTTTGAGAACGTTGGAAAGAACTTCATTTGGACATGAAATCTGAAGAATTACAGAAGTATATCCAGCCCTGCATGCAACCGAGTTTGAGTTTATGCACTGGCATTAAAGACTTTGAGATGTCCCCAGCACCTAAAAGGAGTTATAAACAGCCACAGAATATTGACATCTGATAATGATTTTTTTTCCTGCATTGGTTCCCAGTCTAATAAATTTATCAAATAATTGAAAAATTATGCAAATATGGTTTGTTCTACACCTTATTGTTTGAAAACTCAAGTTGTTCCATAGACCAACATGAATTTAATATAAATATACAGGCTATAAACCAGTGATGGTCTTCAGAAGCAATGAAGGGAAATTGTATTCAAACAGTTGAGAAACCAAATACTTTTACTATTGTCATACCTTCACTGAAATAAAGCAAACTAAAATGAACATGTTTAAGTGAACCATTTCGTGACCAGGTTTTGTAACATTATTGTATTTTTCTTCTACATTCAGTTAGTGTACCATAAAAATACAGACTTGAATTTTATTAAGTTTTTTTGGAAATAGGAAGTGCACCTAAAAAAAAGCATGAAAATAAAATACATTTTTAATATAAAATCTATATTTTACCGCTGGAAAGTTTATCTCAACAAAGTAAACAAAAATAATAACTTTCTAGAATGCAGAAGATGGATGTTCTGGGTGAACTGCCAGCCCCAGTGTTCTGACTTGGGTAACATGAGAGCTGTTTTGCCTGTGGCAGAGGCAGAGTTTATTCTTGTTCCCATGGAATTAAGTTGTTGTGGACTGTGATGTGTTACATGGAGTGGTTGCATTTTAAAAATAAAGGTATTCAGGATTAAAGATTTCCACTTTAAAATGGTTCAGGTGGTAGCACAGATACTGATACACATTTTACCCCTGCTTGGTTTTATTTAGAGGCAGGTATTAAGCTGAAGCAGTGTCCCTGCAGTCACCATGTGTGTGCTCAGTGTCCAAATGCTGTTCCAGAGCAATTCAGCTGTCAGAGTGTCAGGAGTCACAGCTGAGGGGTGCAGCGGGGGAGGCACGACTGGACCTCAGCAGGGCAAGTATCTAAGAATGTTAGAAAAGGTTAAACATCAGTCATCATACAAGAGTATGTAAGTCCATGCAAAAAAGCTTAGACAGGAAAAAAATTCTCTTATGAACAATATTACTGATTAAATATAATTTATCAATTATCAAATCTAAATACCAAATAGAATCTGTTAATAATACAGTAATTAAGATATTATCAAGTTCAATTAGTGATTTAATATCGTAGGCATCTTTTCCTAGACATGGGAAATCTATTTATTTGAGATTAAGTAACAATATCTCTAATTATTAATGTCTTCAACTTTGATCTATTATTCAAGTAGATATGTGATTATTCAGATATTACCATAGAAGACAAGTTGCTAAATAAGAGTAAAACTACCCTGAACAGCACTATCAAAATCCTTTATATTAGAGGGGTTTGCAGGGTTTCAGGGAAATTTTACCCAATTGCAGTTCATCAAAGGCTCAGACCTAAAATCAGCTAAGATGTTGATTTTGTCGAGGAGAGGTTGTAAATTTTTCAGTTTGAAGAAGACACTACAATCAGAACATGAATTGATTGGATAAGTGTTTGAGCCTTGGGGAAAGAAAATGGGGTTTTGATATGTTCTGAGTAGTCTTCATCTTTAGAATGTTGGGCATGGAGATGAGCTAAGGACAGGAAAGGACAATTGGGATAAAATGTGATTCTGCAAATTTTTACTGTGTCAGTGTAACTTAAAGTGAAGGGGTGCTTCCACAGAGTACATGGATGTTTCCAGAATGAGCCTCCAAACCTACCTGAGAATTTAAAGTACAGACTAGAATGCATGAAAGAAAGAAGTCCATGGGGGAAGATGAAATAGATGGTCCATTAAGCACTTCTGCAAGTTAGGAGGTTGCTTCTGGAGGAAATAAAGAGATCAGAATAAAGAAGAAATCCAAGACACAAGAAGAAGCATATAGAGACTAGCACACTGCAGAGATGTGTGTAGCATTGGTTGTAGAAGTATGAAGATGTGTGTTCATTACCTTAGTAATATTATTGTATAAAAAAAATCAGTATAGGGGAGTAACTCACGTGGTGGGAATTATGGAGATATATGTGTGGTCTTTTAAACTGAAACCCAAACAAGAAACTAAAAAATATCCTTTAATCTTTGCTTTGCTTAAAAAAGATAAGAGCAGAACATAACACAATTCTATTGTTTTGGGTGTTTTTGTGTTCCAGTTACAGTATAAAAAAGTCTTGCTTAATTTAAATAGAAGTGAGATCGAAATACTTTGTTACAGTTCAGGATTTATGTGCAGTATTTAACCTGGTTACCAAAAATACTTGCTGGAAAGGTGGAATTTTGATTCTTAAAACAATTGAAATTTGTTCTTAAGTCACTATTCATCTGAAAACATAGGTAAAGGAAAAGTGCAAGTGTTCCTAGAAGTGTGCCTTTACTGGATTATTCTGCAAAAAACAATAGTTGTACATGCTTTTTCACCAGTTGTCTCACAGTGTTGATCTATAGCAAAACAAATTATAGGTTTTTCTTATTTGCTGTCAGTTTGCAGCATTTACCCATCTGTATTAACTCTGTTAGGCAAATCTCAGCTGGAATTACATCTAAAAGAGAGTCCTCCAAAGCTGTCATGTTCCAAGGAGAAATAAGTTTCAGACTTTAAAGAAAAGCAAAGAAAATGGAGAAACTTGAGAGATGTGACTTGAGTATTATTCTAGAATATAGTTCAACGAAAACATCAGTTTCAGGCTTATGCTACTCATTTTTGTATTATAGTCTTGCTTGTATCCTCTGTAATGATTTAGCAGTTACACATGAGGAAAATCTACTGGAGAGCAGCTATTCAGCATTAGCTCTTATGCTGGGAGCCCTTTATAACTTTAAAAGTCTATCCATGAAAATGAGTTTACCTAAATTACAGGAAATAAAGGGCTTAGTCAGTGAAGGAGGAGACCATAAAAGGGCATAATATCAAACAATTGTTTCAAGGTTTGATGGTTTTTTTTGCTTTAAATTACCTGTGAAGTCCCTATGGACACAGTCCCGTGTTCTACTGCAGAATGCAAAATAAATTAAATAGATTCAGTCTAACAGGTATTGTTTAATGTATGCTGTAACCTGAAATAAATGCATATGATAGCATTAGACCTATCTACTTTGAACCCCAAAACCTGTAGGGCAGCCTTAAACCCTAGGGAAAGAAGTGGCTTTAGCATGAGCAAGTCGAAGTGAGGTAACAGTTTGAGACAAAGTAGTCAGTAATTCATCATTTCATCTTGTATTAAAGCCTGAAACATTTCTCTTCATAGAAGCATAGATTGGGTTGGGTTGGGAGGGGCCTGAAAGCCCTCTAGTTCCAATCCCCCACCATGGGCAGGGACACCTTGTCCTAGACCAGGTTGCTCAGGGCTCCATCCAATCTGGATTCATCTGTGCATATGTCATACTTTTTTGTCCTGAACAATAGGAATGTCTTGCACAGGATGAAGGTGAGGATATCCCCAGAACTGTCCACTTGGACTGCACAGGTGGCTGAAGCAGCTCCTGAATTCCTTCATCATGCAGCATGACACTCAGTTAAACCAGCACTGGTTTTGTTCTACCTCAAGGACAGAAGGGAGCAGCTTTGTGATTACATAGCACTGCACACAGTGGATAAACTAATTTTAACTGGTGTCCCAGTACTACAAATCTGCTCTGCCCCTTGTCAGCCAGAGCACCTGTGAACTATCCATGACAAAACTGTGGGTCTGCCTTATACAGATCACTTTGTGTTAGGAGCCTAAGCTAAGAACATTTCCTTTCTTATAATAAATAGTTTAACAGTTGGCTTCAATAGAACAGGGAACATCTTCATGGATACTCTAGTCAGAGTATAGTCAGTACCTCACCAACAGCTGGTGGGCACAGGAGACACAGAGCAGCCTGCAGTTCTCGAAAGCAATTTCCAAGACAAATGATTTTCAAGCATCACTTTTAGCTCCAGACCTTGAGAAGTGAATTGTACTTTAAAGAGCTTGTGTTGCACAGCCAGAGGAGATGGAGTGAAACAGCTTAATATGGTTTCTTTATCCAGGCTTGTTTTCATCCTTGTATAGAAGATACTGCCTGTCCACAACTCTAATTCATGGATGTAAAGTACCATATGAAGATTTGAAAAACTACTTTGTGTAATTTCCTAAGAGAAACGCTTTTTGATCCTGGAGATTTGATATTGTACTGGAAAACATCTTTGCCCAGTGGAGCAGCTGGAGGACTTATCATTCTGTGCCAACACTGAATTCTTTTGGCAATTTCTCTCTGAACATTGCAATATTTGTGTGGCAGGAGGCCACAGATAATTGAAAAATGTTTCTGTAGCAGATTTGATTAAATAAAAATAAAGTTTAATAGCGATCATGTCTGACTACTTGATAGACAGGTATGACTAGTAGATTTATTCATATCTTCACCATGGAAAGCATTAAGTCTTATATTTTCAGAACATTGGAGGTGTGACAAGGTAAGGATTTTTTCCTTGTGACTCTTGAGAACTAAGGTAAGTGTCCTGATACTGATTCAAACTTTAAAAATCTTCACACCCACAATTTAATGATCTTAATCTTTTATTTTCTGTTCAGCAGGTACAAAGCAAAGATACCAATTGATAAATCACATATAATTCATCAGGTTGTTTAGTTGAGTAATAACTTCTTGGCTAAAGGCATTAATTTATTTATAATGTCCTTAAAATTCTGCTTCTCCTCCCGCCCATTTCCTCATCTTACTTGTTCTGGTTGCATCTTTCTGCCAGAGAGATCTTTAATGTCTCAAACATATATTTCTTTCCTCTCAATATGCCATTCAGATGAGAAATCAGCAGAACTTAGTCTCTTGTTCTCTTTGTTAGACTTCAGATGATTGTACTCACGGAGGGACCATAGCTGCAATTTTTTGTCATGCTTTATCACAACAGAGAAATAAATTACTTTCTGTGGTGCTGAGTCCCCAAGTCGTCTGGTGTATCTGTACCTAGTTCTCATATATATCTATGGCTTGAGTCAGCAGCAAAATTCCCTGCTGCAGTCAGCTAAAGTCTTAATCTGACAAGATCTAATAGTGCACAGCTGATACGATCAGCTGATGGGGATGGGCATCATCCAAATAAGTGTGTGATGGGATTGAAAAAGGTATTACATGCTTACTTGAATTATCCTGATCTGTGAAAACAATTAGTACTCTCTGTTGAAAGCTTCAACAGTGATTTAGTCAGTTCCTGTTCCGTCAAAATCACTTGCTGAGAACAGTATCTGATGGTGCAGTGTCATTTTTTTGTTTCTTTTCCAAATAATTCTGAATCATTACAGTAGACAGGATGTTTACAAAAATCAGCGTGTAATTTAAATTTCATATTAAAAATCTGCCACTAGCCTTGCTCTTTCTTATGCTACTAGCTTAGCTAGATATACTGGTTAAAATTTACCAGTATATCTACTGGAAAAAAGTAGAAAAAGGAGAAAAGTAGAAACAAATTAATTGCTTATACATCATCATTGTCATCATCGTCATCATCATCATCATCGTCATCTCATCATCATCGTTGTTGTTATCATCATGATGTTTCAGGTACCAAAAATATTTGAGTAACTAGAACTAATTTTATACAATACTAAGCAACAGAGAATATGGCTTTATGTAATAGTGGTCTAAACGATGATGTTCTAGAATTTGTATGAGTTATATTCATAAGGCAGTTTTCAAAACTTAATACAAATTCACAGATGATGCTAACAACACTATTAATGATGCTGTGACTCTGAAATTCAGAACAAGGTCACTGCGAGCTTTTAATGGGACCATCTCCTTAATACAAGGCTAATTATTTCTCTGTGGAACAGTCTGTGATAATAATCATCATATTTTTCTATGGAAAAGAAAGAGAGCATGCAGGAGTTAAATTAATATTGAGTAGCCTAGAAATGTCACAGGAACAAAATCAGATAATTTAGATATGTTTTGTATTGATTTCCTGCCTACTAGATAACAGCAAACATTTTTGCATGCTACTTTATGTCATTAATTATTTAAATAACTTGATGTTACTGTTGTTGGCATAACTATACAAGTAGAAACTCAAGAGCAAGTGCTTGATTTTTTTCTTGATATTAAGAAATAGAGGTTGGGGAAAATGAGAAGACATATACAAGCAGTAGATGATACTTCCTCAAACAATTTTTCTTCTGACAAAATCGCTGATGTTTGATACTGTTTCTGCAATCTATGATTCAGAGTTGCTTTCTGTTAAAATCAAGCATAGGAATGGTTTGTGATGCCTGGTAAAATTCATGGCTCCACTATATTTTAAATTTCTGTAGTTCTGTCTATTTGACTGGCTACCATTGCTAAAGTCTCTGCCTTTCATCAAGTCTATGTGCCAAGTCAGTATTACATGGGTGCATCTATACTAAGGGGAAAGAGCCCAAAAATACAAATAAAACCTGAGTGAGATAGAAAATGGATGGTGAGTTTGGGGTTTTTTCAGGATCCTCTGCATAAGTCCTCTGATAAATCTGTCTGATAGCAGGTTTCTTATTTTCACATCTTAACCAGTAATTTCGGGATGTTGACTGAAGAGAATAGTTATGCTAGTTACACTGCAACTTTAGTTTGCATATTCTTCATTAAAAAAATCGAATGTAAAGATATGAATTAATTAGCCAAATAATATTGTGGACCCACCATTCTTACCTGATAATAAACTGTAATTTATGGAGCTAAGATTAAGAGAGAGAAGCAAAGTTTTGCATTGATAAAGATTTATAATATGTTGCTACTAGATGGTAATATAAAGCAAAACTCCAGAAATGTATTTTTTCACTTCTTACTTCCAAGAAGTCTTATTTCAAGTGAGCCAAGGTTGTGACTTCTTATGTGTGGACTTGCATTTTCAATTGTATTATACTGTTGGCATTACACTAAAACATTGTGGACTACAATAGAAAAATAAATTCTTTTGGGATGCTCAGGGAAGTTTTATCTATGCTCATGAGGTTTCTCAAAAAGCAAAACATTTACGCAAATGTATTAGGTAGTGACAGGTTTAAAAAACAGTTCTGACATTATGCAGTGAAATATCTCAGTGGAGAAGTAAGACGCATACACATTTCTGTTAACCATCAACTTCACTTTCAAAACTAGTGAGTTGTGCCAGGAAGCATATTAATTAGACAAGCTTCTAGCAATGCCACAAAAGTCTATTTTAAACTATATTGGGAATTTACACTTCAAATACATGCATTTCTACTGTATCTCTTGGATCTCTATACACGAGCCATAATAATTTTGTGCCACGTGTGTCAATGTACAGGGCCGTAACTTGCCAGACACTGAATCCATCACCTGAAATGCTCATATGCTTCCTTATTTACTTACTAATTCATCTGCTGCACGTGTTTACCAGATGACTCTGCAAGTCATGGGGCTATGCACCCCAGAGGTTATTCGAAGGCAATGGTATGCTGCAAAAGAATCCTAAGAGTGACTATTTTTCCCTTCAAAATTTACTCAGATCTGCATTTTCTGATATTAGTGATAAAATTTAAGTTTACTCCTATTATCCTCACAGTTTAATACAGTTCAGGTGATAGTTACTGGGTGTTAGGTAGGTGACAGACTCTTCTTGTTTACATATCACTAAGATTATTGAATTACTTGTCACTGCTATGAAAATTTGTTGAAGCGAATAGTGTTAAGCTGATATTTCTTAGGCATATTTGCAAGATGAAGAGATTATAAAATCTAAACAGTGGCCTACCTTTGCTTAATTAATGGCACATGGAAGAAAGAACTGTGTATTCAAGACCTAGTTTGTAATATTACTCTTGTAATTGGAATTGAAAGAAGTTAATGTACGGGACCATGTTACAAAAATATATTGCCTCTTCCATTGCCTTCTGGTACTTTTGTTGTAAATATGAACCTTCAGAAGGAGGTATGTAAAGTCACCTGATTCTGGCTTTGTTTTAATGTGGTCTTAACCACCTGAAAGGCCAAAGAACTGCTCTGTGAGCCCTCTTGGCAACTCCACCACCTTTCAAGGCAGTAGTCCTCTCATACCTCAAAATTTTTTGGCAACAGGCACAATCAGCCTTTCTGAGGAATAGAGGTCTCCTTGGAACAAGCTGTTTGCTGTGTGTTCTTCCATGGGTCCTGACCTGCACAAATGCATGTCCTGGTTGTGTGCCTGGCTCTGTGTGGTCCATCTTCTTGTGGCTGCTTGGGAAGGGGGTGGCTCTAAGAAGTCAGCAATCTCCCAGAGCAAGTCATCAGCTTTATCAGCTTCCAGATGACAACATTTTTGGGAAAGAGGGCAGTGGAGAGTGAATCACAGGCTTAATGAAGCAGCCTGCTTGTTCACCTTCCTCTTTTAGATACTTGAAATTAGAAGGGTCATTGGTCAAATGAGTTCAAGTCAAGGGAGATCCTTGACAGTAACTGCCCATAATGACACTGCTGTTGTCACCATTACTGTTGTGGGTTCAGTGGAGATCAGGTACAGCAGAGGAGTGAGGAAGAGGGAAATTAATTCTTGTGAAGACGCATAGATGACCAGGAGTCTGCACTCCTGCAAGTGGAAACCTGAGGATGTGCTCCAGACACAATTTGTTGTGAGATCTCCATCAGTAGCCCTCACTAAGACAATACTCCAGCCAGCATGAGCACAACTGTGTAATGTTTTACTTCCCTCATATATATAACAGCTATACCAACCAAGAGCTATAACAACTCTCTCTCTCTCACACATACATGCCCCTCCTTTGGCTTTTCTTCATCCCCATGCCTGCAGGCTCAGCAGCTGGTCGCTATGGCCTCCATGCCCAGGAACCTCCCCTGTGAGCTGGGCTATCCTGCAGGGGGGAAGGCTCTGCCCACACCCCAGGCAGCTGTTGTGGGAGTTTGCTCCCAAAGCAGCAGCAATATGGCCACGCTCACGTTGGTTTGTCATTCACCTCCCCTAGGTAGTTACTCCGAGGTGACTTCTTCATAATTACATCTCCATAATTATTTCCTTCTCCGGTGTGGCGTGGGGAGCCACAGACTGCCCCAAATGCCATGGGAGGAGTTCTGTGCTACCTACTACTGCTGTGTGCTTGGCACTTGGGAAAAGCCTGGAATGACAGGGAGAGGGAGGGCAGGAAAAGGACCTAAAGGTGTGTTCCTTCAACACCTCCTGCTTGACAGTTGAGTCCTGCCTTTATCATGGTCAAGTGTCACAGGGGACCAAGTTACAGGGTGAATCAAACTCTATATTTAGGAAGAACAACTGGAAGCTATGACAGGAATTCCCTTTTACACTTCGCCTCTCTGCTGAGTCCCACTCCAGCCTGGAGCAGCACTCAGTGCCGTCCAGGCTGAAAGCATCGGAGCTATTTCAGACACATTAAAAGGGTCACAGTCAATACCTCAGCTGGTAGAAGAAGGTACCTCTTTCAGCATCAAAAGGAGGTGTGCATACTCACTTGACGGTTTGGAACTTTTTTTATATAAGTAATTAAGTTAGTTAATCTTGAAGGGGTCAATTAAAATCTTGAAAGACCTTCATGAGAACTCTTTAGTAATTGCTGTGAGTTTACTACAATAGTTGTGGGTTTCTGCCTATTTTAATGTCTCATGCAGTGCATCAGAGTATTCAGAGCAGATCGCTATTGCTTCATAGTCTGTGGGGATCTAAAGATTTAAAACAAAAAGTCACTTAAATACCTCATGACTCGTAAGAAGTGTGTATGAGTTTGAATATTGTGGTAATTAGGCAAAGGGTTATTGTTTTCTATATGTTTATTATAGTTAGTGAAATATTACATTATGGTTTTGACATAAGAGAGGTTTCTTTCACTAAGCTTAACAGGCAGCTGTAGTGAAGATTATTGTGTATTACAGAAAATGTGACCACATTTGCCTAGAGCTTGTAGTAAGTTTTTGTGTAACAGGCTGAAAGCTGCAGAGTAGGGGTTTCTCTTCTTTCGTTGTACTGGCTGGGTCTCATAGTCGTGTAGTTCCTGTCAGAGCCTTTTAATGAGATAATACACTGCAGTTCTGTCTCCAAAATGCCTGTTGTGCTTGATGCCATGCATGCAGTGGGGGGAGAGGACAGCTTCCAGCTGGGACAGGGGGAGGGCTCTTACTGTTGTCTGTGTGCTACTGTACATCTCTTGTGTGCATTACAAAAGATGGCATTATGATATCTCATCGTATTTAAAGCAAATTGAATAAATCAGCTTATTATCTTGCTGCAGCTCTGTCAGAAATTATTTTTAGCAGTGAGACAGAAGATAGGTTCCTTTGTTTTACAAAGTTTTGCTTCAAAACCCTCATTTATTTCACTGCAGTAACCCTGTATTTCACAAGTAGTCCTGCTCATGAGTACTTTCACTGCAAATCAAGGGAATTTGCAAGGGAGGGCTGCCATAAACCAGCTCCAAATTGAACTAACGTTGCCATTGCTTTCTAAGTTTGGCTCAGCATGCAGCCCATAAAAGGTAAAAGGTAAGGTGTGGGGAGGCCAAAAAGGCACCGGGGAATACAGGCTGTGTGTCTGCATTTCTCTGCCTGCCAGAGACGTGAAATCCTGCTGTGGAAATGAGGGTGGAGTGGGATTTTTTTCAAGTTTGAAGAGCTGATTGGAATACTAGAAATAACTTATTACAATCAGCGCAGCACTCTTGACTGTCTCCCTGAGACACATGGTGAAAGAACAAAGGAATTTATAAAATTAACTGATCACGTCTGTAATGGATGCTTCTGTAATATAAGGTTTATTTTCTTGTGATTGATGGTCAGTATTGCTCTGTAAGGAAATTCAGGGAAAGGAGGGAAGGGGAAAGAGCCAGAGATCTATTTTTACTCTGTGGTGTGCTGTTGTCCTGATTTCTCTGGCGGTAATGAGGACAGCACGGTCTGGTAGGAAAATCACCTCCTCCAGAAGCAGTCCTACACAATTGTATCATGCATCCCTCTTTAGGAACCAGTGTCTGATTGCAGTAATTTCAAACACTGACTGCTTGTGAACCCAGAGCACCTCGCCAAGGAGCACTAATGCTGTGCTTGTTTTGAAGCTGAGGTTCAGGGTAAATTTATCTCTAAGTGGCCCAAGAGCTGTGTATGGGTGTTTTTCCAATGCACAGGCATGCAAGATAAAGTACATCTTAGCAAGAATTTCTTTGTGACAATGCTTGGGAAGTAGATCCACTGTGTTTCAAAATGTTTAATATTATTTTCCTGTGCTTTTTTTTTCCCATTTTTCATTCTGATAAGAAAGATGAGAAGTTGATTAAAAAATTAATTAAACATTCTGTATTATGATTCTAATCTTCCCAGTCATTTGGGGGATTGTTTTATGTTTATTTTGCAATACAGTCACTGCTCAACGGAACAGTTATTTATACTCCTAATAAAGATTTTCAAAACTAAAGGAGACAGAGTATAGTAAATCCTTTTGTTTTTTTTAAATCTGTTTGTATTTTGTCATGAAAGTCAGTGGCTGAGATTGCATCCCCTAAAGTGAATTCTGAAGTTTTTTGAACTCTCTCTCAAGATTGTGTATATAAAACCACAATATAAAACTCATTAAAAGAATGCTGGTTTTATTTTACACAGTTGGGATTTTTTTCTGATTTATTAATTTAGTGGAAGCAATTTATGAACATGACTGTCCTCTGACTGAATGCTGTGTTAGTTTGAACAGCACTTTTTGAAGCTGAGAGTGTGACCAGAGGGAGACCTCTGATGGCAGGCCATTTGTACTTTAATTCTGCTCAGCATTGTAAACAGATTTAAAACTGATGAGAGAATATGCAGGAGGAAGTCTTCTAGTCAGTCTCAGCAATACAATTTCAGGCTGATATTGCTGATATTCCAAGCTGAAGCCAACATACAACTCATCTATATGGTTTTTTGGGGACTGCCTCATGAGGGAGTTATGCTCTTTGGAGTACCCAAGTCTTTGACATACTTTAATTTCTCAGTGTATTTCTACTTTTCTCTCCTATCTAATTTATTTCTGTTCTCATTACTTCCCTTCCTATCTAAGATTAAATACAGTATCAAAAATGTGCTGTAGGTTTGTGTTGATCAGTGATTTCTCTGGTGAATTAATTTCTCAGCTTTTAGAATTACTACATTACTTTATATTATAATAGTTAAATAACAAGACTTTGATGAAAGTCTAGTCCAGTTAAAATCTACCTTCTTAGTGGGAGAATAAAAGGCTGATATTGTGTTTCAAATAATCTGCTAACAATTTTTTTTTTCCTTTTTACTCTGGTGTATTTCCCTTTGCTATTATATATTAATACTGTATCAGTCCATATTTCTCCACCTGCATATAATTATATGGAAAAATATTTTTTTTTTATCTTATTGCTAAAGAAAAAAGATGGATCTATATGATGTAAAACTTTGAAGGGAGGCTACTTTGTGCACTAGCAATTGTCAAGGAGAACTTTTCTGTTTTTCCATCTTGATCACTTTCAGTCCACAAGCATTAAATGTTTGCAAGGATTTATGCAAGGTTATGTCTGCATTATCAGTATTTTCTAACAAGTTGCATTTTATTTGAGAGAAGGCTTGAACTGAAAGTTCTAATAATTCCCACATACCTACTGTGACAGGGCTAACCATACCATGTTTATCCTCAAAAGCTTCCCTTAATTCTTACTCATTTTACAGTTCTGTTAAGGTTTGAGAGATTCCTTATCTCTGCTCATTATTGTTTTTAGTGTGAAAGAGATAGCTTCATTTGTGGCTATGAAAGATTAATTGGTGAAGCTCAGGTGTTCTGTCTCCTTCTGATATCAGAAGGAATAACTAAGCAACTTGAAAACTGAGAGGGAAACAGGAGCTGGGCAGATGAAATGGATGCCTGTCAAGAGGCAGCATGGGTTAAGTTCTAGCTTGTCTTCCATAGCTATCAGAATGTCAGAGCCTGTAACACTTTCCAATTTTGCTTGCAGGGATAAGCCTCTGTCGTAAAAATGTCAAAACAACCAGCATCACATGTCAAAGCCATTCAGGTAAGAGATAGCATTTATGTTTTTAATAGAATAAAATAATAAATCTCAACCTCCTTTGGTTGGCAGACTGCATTTTTACTCAGACAAAGCACTCTAGGAGTCCTATCTGGGGTTATTCTGTTAAAGTGAAAAGCTTGGTAGATATGAAAGCATTGAAAAAGTGTGACCTGGAGATCATCTTTTGATCTGAGCTGATAAAATAACTGGATCAGATAGGTTCATTAATCACTTGTTTGCATGGTCTTTGCCGTGTTAGGTTATGTGTATTGGAGGATCATCTAAGCAAAACATGGTAATGCATCTGCACAACTGTTAAGTTAAGTAAAAATAACTCCTGCAGCCATTAGATTTTCCACAAAGCCAATATGCTAGGAGAATTATAAAAAAGATTAAAAAAAAAAGATAGCACGGGTATTGTGAAGTTTTTCATGTCTGCATTCCTTAGGAGAAAAACCCTCAACTTCAAATAATTGTTTAAGAAGCATTTGATTTAGAAGCCAAAGGAAAGTGAGAGAAATGTTGATCTTTTTAATTTGAAAGGTTCTCGTCTGCCACATACCTCTTCAATGGTATATGCTTGTAAGGATGGAGTTCATTGTTGCATACTTGCAAAAGAAACAGCTGGAGAATTAGCCCAACATCATTATGAAGTAAAGTAATGAAGAATTTGTTTAGTTCATGTTATCAGTGGTTCTTGTCAAAACGCAAAAATACCTTCTGAACTGAAGAATTGTACAGACTTCTTATGTATTTTGTAAAATACACTTCCAATGAAATTTTGCTACGAGTTCAAGTAGCCTTACCTGAGAAACATAAAATGGAATTTCTGAAGTCTTCTTTGTTATCTAGTTTCTTGAGATAATACAAATACAATGGATTGGAGTATCAAGATTAGTTACCTGAATACTGAAGGTGCAAGGCATTGTGAAAATGCAGATTCTTTTCAGCATCATCATCATCAATTTACCAAAATAGGCATGCAAACTACTGTACTCTAATTCTCTTGAAATTAGAAAAAATTTTGCCAGAATTTTGATTTCACTCAGTTCAAATTTTCATCTGTCTTTTACAGTGATTATAGAAATGTTTGTAGGATTAATGAAAAATAGAGATCTTTAATAGCTGAAAAGTATTTATTTGCATTTAGACTCCATAGGCACATACAAACATTTTTAAGGAATTAATTGGTTTACATTTTTTTCTTAAATATGTAATGATAGGCTGCATTTTATTTCTAGGATGACTTCCAACTTCTAAATGTAAACAATTCTCCTAGATTGTTCATTTAAAAAACGCATTAAATTTAAGCACTAAGTTTGATATTTTAAGAAACTAATTTTTGCAAAGGTAATTTGAATAATGAGAAAAATTACAGCAAAAATTTAAAATGTATCTATTAAGCATTGTGTCAAACGTGGTTCTGGTGGGGAGACGTGCACTTGAATTGATACTTATAAAGCTCTGAGCAGTCTGAGAACTATGACTCAAAATGTCACATTACTTCTATACATTGTGATTCATATATTATGATCCTTTGCTATTGTGTGCTGGTGTAATAACACTAATGTGCCCTGGGGAATGTACATCATGCTGTAGCAATGGGGATGTAAAGGCACCTCACTAGCTGAAGTGTTTCATGGTGTTCTGTGTCTGAAATGGCTTTTTTCTGACTGTACTAGATATAGACAAAAATTTTCACTTCCCAATAGCTACTAAAATACAGATGTGTGAGAGTTAAAGGCAGCAACTGGTTTCCAAGAGTAGTTTGGGGCAAGAGCACCAAAGTATGCTAATTCCTGGAAACAATTGCTGGCCTCCCCTTCTCAGTGTGCAAAAAGCTGTGAACAGCTCTAACTGAAAATTACTCTATCTTTAAACACTGTTGGCTTTCCCCAGAGGTAAAGGTGGGGAGGTTTCTAGGGTTTGTTGTTGTTGTTTGTTTGTTTTTGTTTGTGTGTTTCTGGATTGCATTTCGTTTTCTCTACAGCTTCTCTTTCTTTCTTTCTTTCTTTCTTTCTTTCTTTCTTTCTTTCTTTCTTTCTTTCTTTCTTTCTTTCTTTCTTTCTTTCTTTCTTTCTTTCTTTCTTTCTTTCTTTCTTTCTTTCTTTCTTTCTTTCCTTCTTTCCTTCTTTCCTTCTTTCCTTCTTTCCTTCTTTCCTTCTTTCCTTCTTTCTTTCCTTCTTTCCTTCCTTCTTTCTTCCCTCTCTCTTCCTCTCTCTTTTCTTTTCTTTTCTTCTTCCCTTCTTTTTTTTTTATGTTTATACAAAATTGTCTTTCCAGATTACTCAGTTATCCATCTGGACAGCCAGGAGTGGCTGTGATGCTGTGAAGGACTTACCCATAACAGTCCTCAACTCATGCTCAGCTGCATCAGTTTTATCTTAACCTTAATACCTTCTCTCCATTAAACAGAAAGAAGAACACACCAAAAAAAAATCTCTAAGTACCAGTTCAATTGAGTCAAACCAGCAATATATTAGTGTGTCATTTTTACAGGTATCTTTCCTTTAGTCTGTGCAGAAGGACCCTGGCTACATCAGTGCACATAGCTACCCACTCATTGCAAAAACTGCAATGGTACACAATTTGATAGACCTTTCAAACAAAGGAAGAGGCATACTCACTAGTTTTCATAATTACTATGGTTAAACATAACAATCACACCTGGAAAGTCTGTCTAAAGCAATTATAATTTAGGATTTTCAGAGTCTGGAACAGAAAATTTCCTATTTAGTATTTTACTGGATGTAGATTCCCTAGGATCGTATGTCCATCTCAACTTAGAGATAGCAAAAGCCTTGAAACATACTTTTAAAACAAAATTGTGAACTTGTGCTGATCACAGCACAAGTCCTTGCAGAGCTGTGCTGGTGTACAGAATTTGGCCCACCCATTACACAGCTGCTCATCTGTGAGTCAGGACCAGCACTGGATTAAGAGAGATTTACGGCTCAGGACTTTGGTACTATGATCAGGAATTGTTTGGAAATGTCATCTGCTCATTTCATACTGGAAATATTTTAATTTACAGTATGTCTTATCAGGGCCAGAGAGTTTTTAACTGTGCCTTAAAGGATGCTCATGTTACCAAGTTACTATGTCATGACTGCGTACTTCTTGCCCGAGCTCTGACGTGAATGTCCCTACTGCAGATAAAAAAGTACCAACTGCTTTTGTGTGACACAGATTGCTAAGAAAGTGCTGAAACAGACCAAAGAGTGGTTTATTGAATTTAATTAGCAGCCTGGGACTTAGTGGTTCATTTTTGCTTTCTGAACCATTTTAGTCGCAGTTGGTCTGTCAATCACAGTGGGAAATGCAAGGGCTGTAGTGTTCTGTGGGAGGCTGGCTTCAGCTTTGGCTGCCTCCAAGGGAAAGGAATGTCCAAGTTCAGGATGTGCACCACAAAGAGAGATATCTCTTAAAGTTTTAACTCTGCAAACTTGTATGGCCATGCTAGCTGTAATTTGCAGAGAAGATCCCCATTCCAAAAATCGAAGCTGTCTGGAGATACCAGAGCTTGGCGGGGCAGTTACTTAAAATTAGAAATGGCAAAGCTGGGTTTTTTCCACCTATAAATGAAATAATGAGTTAGGAACTGTGAGGCTGTAAATGCCCTGTCTCCTGGGAACTTACAAAGTGAAGGTGAAAAGTTTCACAATATCTAAACCAATTCCCAGTGAAAAAGCTATATGAAACTAATAGCTGGTTATCTGTGACCCTTCAGATATTTGGCAGCTGAAATTACAGTATCATCTTACATAAATAAGATAATGGGAAACAGGTAAGTAGAACACAGGGAAAAGCATTCATTTCTTGGCAGATGGATTCTTAATTTACTTGTCATTTGATGACAGTGGTCAGCACAGTTGTTACTGAAAACTGTGGGCTGTTTTCCCGTAGTTGCTCAAGCAGGGCACAATCTGCAAGACCCTAACTTGAGCAGAAGGGTGGGATTATTTGTCTCCATTTAGTGCAGATCAGTCAGATGGTAAAGGACAAGAACAGAGCTGGCAGTTAGAAGGTTCTCAGCTTCCGCTCCTTAACATTACCAATTCACCCCCTGGTTTTACCAGTGGGAGTCGTGATATTTTGATGACATTTCCTAGAGCAGCTTCTCTTCTGAGATCACGAGATAAGAGTAAGAATAAATTGTGCATTTAGTTGATCATGCCATTTGACTTTTAAAATCATCTTGGCTGGGTCACATTGGGAAATGGATACTTTTCAGCTGCTCTTTCCTAACCACTGTTTTGTGCTGTTCTATTCCCCAAAATCTTTACTTTCAAGATACCTATTATCAGCCCAAATTATGTTATAGCTAGTGGCTTTCTGCCCTAGATAAAACATGAGATTGATGTAGTTGTGTGGATATCATTCTGGAAAGAGTTTGGAGAAGCAAGGGGCCAGTGGTCTGCCCAGGGTTGAAGCTGGTTCAAGTATTTGCAGTTAGTAGGAACTGTGGGTAAATTTTGTTGGTAAAATCACATTTTAAATACTTATGGCTTGAGCTGACTCAGGGCAGGCTTCCCTTCTAAGATACCTGTGATAAAGTGAGGTGAAAACTGGTATCATTGGAGAATGAAGAGTGGTCCCGTGATTGGGTGTTACTGAAGGATTTGCACAATTTACACTTAAATGTTGCTTTTGGCACTTACTTTTGTTTGACCTTGAGAAAACTGGAGCAAACCCAGGTGCCTAAAGACACTTTAGTGTCCAGTGTCATTTAGTGTCTTTTGTATAAAGTCCAACAAAATCAGGAAGCATTAATCTAAAATTAGAACTTCAAAAGCTTTCTAGTTTGTTTTTTCACTTTCCCTCTTGATGAAAGCACTTCTCTTTGCACAGGAGTGGTGTGATGATGCATACAATGAAGGCATAAGTGCTTGGAAACCATGATAATGCCTATATGCTTGTCCCACTCCTTTTGAGTTTTGCCATTTTTCAGCTGTCTCTTTATTTATCAGTCACTATTATATGCATCACAATTTCCTTCTCACAGGCTAATATTAACATCCCAATGGGAGCATTTCGACCTGGTGCAGGCCACCCTCATAAAAGAAAAGAACTTACACCTGAAGAAGTGGAGGAGGTAAGCAAAAAGGTTTTTTGATTTTTTTTTTCTGAGGAGAATCCCTGCCATAAAATGGAAAAACGTCTTTAAAGTGATCTTATAGCTCCACATACCAATCTTAGGTACCACAGTTGAACATGCACTGGTCATTCATGGAAATAAATGGCAACTTACTAACACTTCATGAATAAATAGCTCTTTTGGCTTTAGATGCTAAGGCACCTGTAGGAATAGAAACTGTTTTGAAGGTGTGATGTGAAGCTCTGCTTCCCCAGTGGGATAATATCTGCTGTCAGGAGAGAGAGACAGGATTTCACCAGCAGTATTTGCCTAGATGGGAGCTGATGAGATACAGCAGGAAAAGTTATAACAAGGCTTTGGAAGACACTGCTGCTACCTGTCACCCTGTGGTGTGATTTATTGTTACAGCTTCACAGTATTGGCACAGGTTTTCAAACACAATACTTTTTGGAAGGCTTATCAACAAGAAGAAATTGAATGTGAAGACACTTGCAACTTAAAAAAGAAATTCCAAACCCATTTACCTGCCCGGGGGTGAAAATACTCCATTTTAGACTGAATTCTGTTTTTCCATGCTTGTATTTTACAGGATGTGTTTAACACTGAGTTTTGAATATAAAATCCAATTCATACCTTAACTAACAGTGATTACACTAGTTATGATTAAATACAGATATCATATTTCAGACTGATATTAAAGCATCCTATTTGCCATTAACTTCGATAATAAATGAGACCCTAACATCAACAGTGGAAGAAAAGGTAGTGTTAGCTAACTCCAAGCAAGATAAAAAAGATGAATGCTCCTGGTTTCCTGGACAGTTTGCTTAGTTTGGATTCATAATCCCCACATGAAAACTCATCCTGCTGGGCCAGAGCTCCCACTGCTCCTCACAGCCAAGGGCAGGAAAGGCTGTGTAAGAGCCTATTCTTCCTTTTCTGTCTCAGACAGATTCTTTCTTCCTGACTATGCCATATTTTGATATAAACAGTGCTCTGTTTACAGAGAACTTTCCTGAAGTAATCAAACCTAGGCTGACTTGGCTCTAAAGAAGATTTAAAAAACAAACATACAAAATGACCTTGAACATTTATTGTGGCTTTCTCCCCTGGAAAGAAATTAAAGCATATTCTCTCTGCAGTAATTAAACTGGTGAAGGAGTGCATGTTATTAAGCAGAAACTAATACAGCATGTGTGAATTCTAGGAGTGTTCGAGAAATAAAATAAATGACTGGTGCTGATAATTACATTTGTTTGGGTAGTTGAATGTTGCTTTGTTTCTCAGCTACATGAATACTCTATATGAGACAGGCATTATGGAAGTTCTTGGCCCAGATTTTATGGCCAATACTCAACCAAACCAATGCAATTAAGTACTAAAGAAACAGATCTTGTTCAAAGAATAGAATAAAAATGCTACCAGTGAACTTGTCATTTCGATTTTCTCATCTTGTTAAGTTTTGCCATAAGCTCTGCCATACAGCTCATGATTTTTCACAGCAGTTCTAGACAAATGTAACTTTTGCTAACAGTGTATAATCACTGCTAACAGTGCATTTTCCACTGTATTTTAAAGCCTTGGTGCAGGAGATGAGGGGAATATGGATCTTACTCAAAGGGGTTGTGGGCTCAGACAAGAATGTAGAATTTTGAAGGTCAATGGAGCAGACATGATTAACATGAAAGGAAATGGAGGGTGGGAATTATAGAAAATAATTCTTCTTCAGTCAGAGCATTCCAATGCTTGTACTTTTTAACCCTTATTGTATATCAAGTCACTCTTCAGGCTTCCTTCCTTAAAACTGAAGGCCGTAGTCTATTCTCAGCTGTGTGTTGCACATGGAGTGAGTGACACAGAGAGCAGCGAGGTCATAAATAGCAAACACCTGAGGTCGGAAGAGAAAGCTGACAGCAATTTATGGACCTCAAAGTCTCCAAAATGTGAGCAAAGCTTGCACTGCTTGTTCTACAAGAGGAATGGTATTGCACATGACTTGAAATGGTGGTTTTTACACAGTTTCTGCTATGTACTAATAAGTACTATGGGGTTCAGGCAGTGCTTGTTTACCCTGATTATTCAGATTACCTAGGAAAACTGTCAAAGGAAACAATACAAGCTCATGGTATCTTTGACTACTGATACAATTTCATGCATCCTTCCAAACAGTTTCTGTATCAATTTACTTATTCTCCTGCTGTGCTTCGCTGATTTTTCAGGATGTTACAACATTAAACCAGATATTAGGCAGTACATACAGTACCTGGGGCTGAGTTACTGGCTGAGATTTGAAATTATCTAGCAAAACCAATAGTAAAATACTATTAGTATTATCTTGTATTAATTAATAGTGTATTGGCTAAAATGTGAGAAAAGATAATACAGGTTTACCAAGCCAAGAAATGTAATTATCATTTCCTTTTTCTTATATCTGGTGATCTTAAGAAAGTCCTTAAAAGATCAGATGGGAAGAAAATGTCAGTTTTCGACAATACCTTGTTTGTTTGCTACTTGACATTGCAAAGACTTCTTCCTGATTAGCATGTAGTCCATTAACCAGCAGAGAAAAGAAAAAGAAGAGTTTACTGGCCAAAAATATTTGACAAGTAATTTTAAATTTTAAGTTGCTTAAAAAATTTTAATTTAAAATTTCAAATTTCAAAAATTAAGTTAAATATTAAGAATCGACTGTTTACAGTTAATGCACCTTTTCAAAAAGGGTGGCTAATAAATCTAAATCATTCTTGAACTCAAAAAAGCCCATCACAAGAGGACATTCACAGATTAACCAAAAATTTTAAAATAATTTCATTATTTTTATTTATATTATTTATTATTTATTTTATATTTTATATTATTTTATAGTTATATTTATTTATAGTAAAATATAATTTAATCTCTAAATGAACTTGATTCTATCTTTATGCCAGCTTTAAAAAATGCACAACAGGCTGGAACAACAGTAAACTCATGTCTGGAAATTTATGCCTTCAAAATATTACCCAGTCTAGATTAGAAGTGGTCTAAAATACCTGCTCTACTCAGCTAGAAGCAATAGTACAGCTGAGGAAGTACCAAGGGCTGAAATACTGTGGTCCATTGGGAAATTAGCTGAGTTTCTCACTATTGTGTAATTGCTGTTATTTAACTGGCATTTTTACACTGTCAGCAAAATAGCCATGCAGCATTACCCTAATTCAAACATAAAATGACAGAACTCCTTCTTGTAACTGAGGTTATGAAAAGTTAAATTTCAACTCATGTTGATCTTGCATGGAGCTTTTGGAGTCCATAACCTACTATCATAGCTGTTCCTCAGAGCTTCAGAAGTGCATGATGATCTTCCTCTCCAAGTGAATGGCAACCGTGAAACTCTCAAAGGAATTAGATGATAAAAATGTTTCTTCTACTTTTTTGTCATCAAAAATATGAGGGACTTGGAGTTGCCTTTAATTCTCCAGTCAGTTATTTTCTACTAATTGCCTGGCACTGTAAATTCTTATCCATTCTAATCCTCATTCCTCTACACTGAGCACCTTCTATTCTTTTGAGAATGTTTTTAGACATTTTAGACAACAACCAGCAAAATAACCTATCTCTTCATGCCTCCACCCCGTTTTCCACTGTGATTGCCTTTAGTATAAAAACATAATTTCCTGTTTTTCAAATAACTGATCTATGCTCATGTTCAAGAGATTGCTATTGCAGCAGGAAGGTCACTGGTGTCCTTTTGTGCAGAATGTTCCTGCTTCAACAGAGGAGGAGAAAGAGAAGAAACTGCTCCCAGGAGCTAAGAAACTTCCAGGTCCTGCTGTCAACTTGTCAGAGATTCAGAGCATAAAGAGTGAGCTGAAATATGTCCCCAAGGCTGAACAGTAGCTGGAAGAAGCAGGTGAGTAAAAGAGAGGTTCTCTGCATGGCTCTAGGAGAGGCAGGCTGATCCAGAAAGCTCTCTAAGTAAAAAGATGGATTTTCAATTACTTCAGTGGACCTGGAGTTGCACCCCATAATTCAAAGAAAAACTATTAGAAGTCATAATTGGGATTTTCTGTTATTTCAAACATAGATCATGTTGGAGACTATATCCAATGATATATGGCACCCATCACCAGCCTGAAGTAGTCTATTCAGCATATTAAGAATTCAGTGTATTTGGAATATCGAAGACACCTTAAAAATAACATATTGCTTCATAAGCACAAGTTCCAATTTTGCAAAATATAGAACTTGTATTTTTACAATCTAACTACAAATACATGTTTTACAATGCAAATAAATTTATTGCAGTGATGGACAAGTAGGTCAGTATTTTTTAAAAGTTCCTTTGGAACATTAGTTTTTTGATATTAATTTATTTATGTAATTCAAAATTGACATGCTAATGGTTCTGTATATTTGATCACACAAACATATCCAATGCTATTTGTGGCACTCAAGAACTTGCTGTAGTCCAGCACAGGAAGGACATGGACCTGTTGGAGTGAATCCAAAGGAGGGTCACAAAGGTGAAGAGGGGGCAGGAGCATCTCTAAAAGACAGACTGAGAGAGCACTGGAGAAGAGGGGCTCTGGGCAGAAATCACTGTGGATTTTCAGTACTTAAAGAGGGCTTATAGAAGAGATGGGGACAGAATTTCTAGTAGGTCGTCTTGTCATAGGTCATGGTTTTAAACTTGAGGACACTAGATTCAGACTAGATGTAAGGAAGAAGTTTTTTACAATGAGGGTGATGAAGCACTGGACCAGGCTGCCCAGAGAGGTGGTAAATGCCCCATCCCCATAAACATTGAAGATCAGTCTGGATGAGGCTCTGAGAAACCTGGTCTAGTGGAAAATTACTCTGCTTATTGCAGGGGAGTTGGATTAGATGGTCTTTAAAGATCCCTTCCAACCCAAACCACTCTATGATTCTATGTTCATTTTATTTAAAAGGAAATATTCAGCACTTCAGTGCCAACTTCAGAATAATTTATATCTGATTTCAACCAAGACCCATAAGCCTCTGTTGTTCTACGTTCTGAACCTGATAGAAATTAATGGTAATTTCTGTTCATGAAATTATCCTCTGATTTCCTTTGAAAAGCCTAAGTCAGTAAAGATGCGTCAGGTAATTACAATGAAAACAGATGTACAGAGAAGTTTTAATACAAAAATAAACCCCATCCTGGCTACAGTAAAAAAAAGATAGTTGTGTCACATAATATTCACCTGAATTGCTAGTTGTGCATGCTGACTGATAAATCCTTTTTATCTTGAAGAGAGACAGAGGAATTAAGTTGAGCGGGAGAAAATCATCTGGAATTTTTGTCACAGAAACATAAATGAAGAACAGAGGGAAACAGATAGCGATGCAAAGGGGTTCTGGGAATGCAGAAGTGTTAAGAACCAGGAATCTTATAAGAAATGGTGTGTAATTTGAGTGAATTACCCCAGTGCACACTGCATCATTAACATATTTTTTATGTACAGCATAAATATGCCATTTGGAAGGAAGGAGTGTTGAGTCTTTCTTGTTTTTACCCTGCTGTGTCATAATGTTCCTGATGTTTTAAAGATGCAACAGAGTCTTCTCTTCAGGAAACTTAGTGGGGGGAAATAACATTTTGTAAAATATAACATTTTAGTCATTTCACTAAAGCACTGCCCAGAGAAATATGAATTTTTAATGTGAGGCTTTAAAGAGTTTTTTTCCTGTAAGAGATATTTCGACGTAAATTTAGCCCCATATTTATTCTAAGATGATTGCTTTTTTAACATTTAGAAGGTTTTTAGTAATTACCTTATGGAGAATCTGACAGAAACATTTAGGGCATGATCAGATGTTCACTTTAAAGTTTTCTACAGAAAGGTCAGCTGCCCCAGTAAAGGGCATCTTGAAAGCACTGAGGTTATTATGAAGTAATTTCTGTCCTTCTTTTGATATATTGGTTATCAAGTTCTGACAGATACAGATTTCTAGATTTTGGGTAGTGCAGTCACAGGTCATATCTGAGAACTTAATTTCCACAGGAGTTGCAGGTACAGTACTCACTGGAGCCTGTGAGTTTGGATGATGTGCAGAACTAAGAGTGTGCATGAATTCCATATAAAATTGAGATGTAAATTAATCACATGCCACATCCTGCAGCCTTGAATGATACTAAATCTAAGGACTGTCCCCTATAAGAGGACATTCATCAGATCTGTTGTGGCCTGCAGCCTTGTATAAAAGGTGATATTGTCAGAAAGCTGTTTTATGACTGATCATGCGAATCCAGAGAAGATTACATCAGTCTGCAAGAAATTCACACTCACATCTGCCTGATACTTTGCTCCATCTATGGGAAAACACCTTCCCATCCTTTGGATGTGATGATCTCAAAAGAATGGTGAACTGACTGGTCAATAGAATATGCCTGTGCAGAGTGTGTAGTGATAGATGAGGATGTTCTTTGGTTTTCAGTTTGAAAATTAATTCTCTCTTACATCAGCACTATAATCTTCTCGGATATTCACTACTGAGGGATTTCCCTTTGATATTATGTTTTTCTTTCTTGTGATACTCTATAGGAAATACCTTCTTGAAACAGTTGGAATAACTCCAAATACTCTGGATAATTTCCATTATTCTGTGATCTTATAATATGCTACAATAAAAAACATCAAAAATACACTTTAACATGTCACAAATATCAAAGCATTTACAACCACAGCAGATATTTCCAACTTTACCTCCTGTATTGTCATATTTCATGGTTAGTTTCAGTAAATTGCAAGCTAACATGATTCATTTTGCTTTAATTTTGATCCATGTTTTCTTGCTCAGTTTAGCATGCAAACCCAGCAGCAAAAATAAGAAGCCTGTAAAGCAGTAGGTTGGTTCATTATTTGCAAACCCATTCCTACATAATTTACATTTTGGAGTAACTTCTATTAAATATCTTCAGTCTTGCTCCTCACCAAATTAGGAAACATGAATAGACTTGCTAAGATCATAGTTGTGAGTGTAGGTTTGTGGGAGGAATGTAATTAGGGAGATGTCATGAAGCTGGATCCACTGAAGGTCATCAAGTGCTCCTCAGTTAAGATATTCCTGTAGTCATCCCTTATGGGGATCTGGATCTGTCATCTATAATTAGCTAATTAGCATACTCTGTCGTAAAGAGTTTTTTTCTTCCACACCTGTAGATGATGTGTTAGATGTAGCTAGTTTTAATATACAATGTGAGTTATGATTCATTTCCCTTTGCTTCATCTACAATAATTTTTTCTGCTCCCTTCACACCTGAATGTTTATACATGCACAGGAGTGAAGCATATGCAAAATAAAATAGTAGCAAAATATAATACACTAAAAATATATGCCCTATTGAATAAGTAATGGTAGGGAGCATTTAGTTTGTAACAAATGGAGCCTGCTGTGGCTGAGATTTATTACAGATTGTTGTGATATCTCGTGTGATAACTAGTATAGTGATTGTACTTGAAAATGGTCCTGAGCACAAACTGACATTTCACCTGAGAATATAGATAATGGCAGCCAATTACTTCTGCAACCCATTCTTCATTCTGTATCCCTTCACCTATTGTGTCCTGGAGTGTGGAGTGCTGTGTAACAAATCTTTTTATGGTGAAGGGTCACAGACCTTAAGTGCTAGACTTTGGTTTCAGACGACCTGAACCTTCAGCTAAAGTGGTCTAGTACTTTCCTCTTGAGGAAGACTTTCTTAGTGGAAGAACTTCTCAAAAGGCAAAAAGGGAAATTTACTGTCTTAAAGTTACAAAACAGTCTGTAATGGACATAGGGGCAGCACTCCCAGCACTGTGTTCTGGTTGTGTTTGAGAAAGGAATTGTCTGGATCCCCATCACAATGTTGATGGTTGAGATGATGAGATGGTTTCTCACCATCTGATGTGGTACTTGGAGAAAAATTGTTGTCTTTACCTGGAGTTCTACTGGGGAGGGTGATTTGATTACAGAAGGTAGTTCTGTTGTCAAGTAACAGAAGCAAGGGACCTCTATTTTGAAGGCTGAAGAACTAGCAAAAATTTCCTGGGCCAGCTAGCCTTTGCATTATGCAGAGAATTCTGCCCCACATAAAATGAGAAATCTTGTCAGCAGAGCAGCCTCTGAGATTGGCCTCACTTGAGGAAAAAGAAGGGGAAAAAAACCCTAACAGAAGTCCTTTAGGGAATAAAGGTCTTATATCCATACACACTAGATGTTCCTTGGCGTTGCTATTAATTATTTACATAAAAAATTTGTTGATTACCCTGGGCTAAAAATGCACATTGGAACCACTAAAGAATTAATTACAATTTCCTGCTATATACTGCTCTTAAGCTACCCCTCAGTTAACAGCAGTGATCTACCTCTCCTGGTGTCCTTGCTCTGAGCCACAGTTTAGAGTTTGCACTTTATTCCTGTGCTCACATGGATCAGAGGGGTGCAGTTAATCTGCAGTACAGTTACAAGCAAGGTTATTGCTTCTTCTCCAGAAACACAACAGTGCTTTGTTAGTGGAGGAACTCTTGACATGTTGTGAGCTCTGGGAAGAGCACTGCAGTTTTAGAAAAATGTGTTCATTTGATTGAGCCCCAGCAGCCAAAGCTCGTGTGAGACAAGGGAATCCTGCATCCAGAGGATGCCAAGGTGGGTCAGGACATAAGATCTCTTGGAGTGGGAACTATGGGGTGAAGAAGGAGGATGTATATCAAGAATTTCTGCAGGACCCCCATGCCAGAGTCAGAGGGGTCATGGGGGATGTCCTTGGTGTGCATAAGGACCTAAAGGCAGGGTGCAAAGAGGGCAGAGCCAGACCCTTCTTGGTGGTGCCCAGTGACTGGACATCCCCCAACATACTCACTGGGTGGTCTGTGGTAATTTCAACGTGCTTCTTGTCTTCTTCTCTCTATGGTTTCCTACCATCCTGCTGTTTTTTATTCAGAACTTCCAGACCAGCAGCACTCAAGGATTTCATGGCCAGCCATCAATTTTGTCAGGTCCCTTCTTCTTGTGAAATTGTCCTAAGAAACTAGGGTTGAAGGCTTGTAGGATTTTTTAATAGAATATTTAAACTTCTTTAGGTTTGCCAGTTTTTTGAGTTTACTTAAGATGTGCTTTCAGACTTTAAAACAGAAGAGCTAGGAATTTATTTTCAAAGAGAAAAATGGAATGTCCAGGACATCATTTAGTATCAGAAGAACCTTTGTAATCCTGTTACCTCCTTTTTTTTTTCTTCCTTGAGAACAAAAAAAAAGGTTATTCATGGTTTTGTTTCCCAGTTTCTGTGATCAGAAGAAAAAATTTTGTTGTAATGGTTTAACCCTAGTCAGCCACCAGGTATCACATAAGCACTCACTCACTCACCCTCCAGTGTTGAGGGGAAGAGAATTGGAAAGGTAAAAGTGACAGAAGTCGTGGGTTGAGATGAAAACAGTTTAATAGGCAAAGCAAAAGTCATGCACACAAGCAAAGCTAAACCAGGAATTCACAGCTTTCCAAGGGCACGCAGGAGTTCAGCTGTGTCTAAGAGAGCAGGGCTTCATTGCACATATCAGTGACTTGGGAAGACAAACACCATCACTCCAAACATCTCCTCTTCCTCCTTCTTCCCCGCACTATATACTGATCATGATGCTATACAGTCTGGAACATCCCTCTGGACAATTGGGGTCACCTGTCCCAGCTGTGTCCCTCCCACGCACTCCCAGCCCCTCTTGCCTGCATGGCTGTAGGAAAAACAGAAAAGGCCTTGGCTCTGTGTAAGAACTGCTCAGCAATAACAAAAAACATCTCTGTATTATCAACCCTGTGTTCAGCATAAATGCAAAATTTAGCCCCTTACAGCCACTGTGAAGAAAATGAAATCCACCCCGGCCAAACCAGCACAATTTTCTCTGATGTGGCTGGCAGCTGTCTGTCCTGAATTGAGTCTCTGCCCCCAGACAGTGCTGTGGTAACTCCCAGCTCGTCAGTCCTTTGCAAGTCAAGGAGAGATTTCCTTCTCGTTCTCTAGCTGAAATGTGGAAGAGAGAGGGGAGAACAGACTGGAGAGAGAGTCTGTTTTCTAGAGGCCTAAGAAAGCTTGAAGGTTTGTGTTAGGAGGTTACTTTTGCCAAGTAAAAAGCAGGGCATATTCTTATAAACCACAAATGCTTCTACATAAACTAGTTAGGAAAAGATTATGCTTTGTGGTTTTGAAAACTGACTAATAACTTTAAAACAAACACTGAAGAATCAGAAACCATTTTGCGTCAAAGCAAACTACAAGAACAGATGCTTGTATTTTTTCAAAACAAAAAAGTCTTTTATTCTAAACTGTTTATTCAAGCAGAGCTTTTTTTTATTACTGGAAGAGACGAGCACAAAGTAATAATTTGAAGAAATCTCTCCTAATTTTTAACTTCTACACGCAGACAGGAGAAATGTCTTCATTGAGCCTCTCCCTTTGAAATATTAATGCCCTTAAAGTAACAAAATACTTCCGGTGCTAGAAATGTAGAACCAAAAATCTCTGTTCTGTTCTCAAGTGACAACCATTTCTGGAAGAAAGGTCCAAAAGTTTTGTTAGAAAGCTGAAAATTTTCATAGGTCACTGCTATTTAATAACTGTTTCCCTGTGGTCGTTCTGTTGATTACTTAGTCCTGAACTTTTGTTAGACTCTCTTATAAAATAACCTCTCTCTTTCCATTGGTGCTGTTCATGACAGATTTTCATGAAAAATAAACTTTGCACTCAGTTGCCTGAGTGAGATGCAATTTCTGGGATGACATCCCTGAAAAGAAGCTCAGAAAGGCAGGAGGCCTCCTGAAGATACCAGATGTTGAGGGATCAGTGAAGTGTGAAGAAGGAATACAGTCAACAAGCTTTTTCTTGCTTATCTCTGCTAGATGTGTTAAGAGTCAGCCCATGAACTACAGTATCTAACAACAGGTACCACTGGAATGTACTCCTCTTGGATACCAGGAATCCCTAAAACTTCGGTTATTTGTTGTGTGAACAGGTCCAAGTATTTAGGAGAAGGTCCTGTGGCTTGAAAAACACCTTTCCCAAGTCATATGCATATAAATCCCTGCAGAACAAGTTGCACCCAGGGGACTGTGGGCATTAGAAACTGGAGAGCAGGAACAAGATCACGCTGATCACTGTTAGGGAGGTATGAGTGAGATGAGAGCAGTGCTGTTTCTCTGTTCCTGGGAGCTGTCCTGCCGGTGTTAGGTATGCCTGGAGCAGTAAGACACTGTAATGACAGAAATCATCAGAAACATAAAATAATAAGCAATTCCAGTCATTCCCACCTTATACAGTTCAAAATGTGTTCAGCACAAGGTTTTCAAGTGCTGCATCAGAGTGAAAAGGCTAACTGCTTTGGAATACATGAAGTGTGACTTCCCACGTTAGTAACAGCTCAGATAGTTTTATCAAATCTACATAAATTGTAGCAAATTAAGCTGACAGTATGATCTGAAATATCTCAGCTCTGATGTGATAATCAAACGAATTTTCTTCTAAATTTAGTGCCTCATCTTTTTGTTTTATAGTTTTTATTCATTTCATTTCATTTGGTAGAAGACTACCTAATTATGTTCTAACAGCCTTATGCTTAAAAACCACATAAATTACTGCATTGCTTTACTTTGTCATCTCTTGCAGAACTGGCTCGATGTGGCATGAGCCTTGTGACCCCTGTCCAGGAGCAGGCCATCTACAAGTGTCCCAAGCCCTGCTTTGTACTCAGGACTACACCTGCTTCAGCCACCAAATTCCTCCTGGTGTGCCTTTTGAGAAATGTAGCTCTTTTAGTGCTAAGGCTACCTCTGTTTCACACTTGTTTGCAAATTTTTCTTCAGAGACTAACATTTTGTAGTGTTTGAGCTCACTGTGTGTAGGTAGAACATCGTATGTAGGTAGAGCTCACCACACCTACATCCATTGCCCCATTATCAACAGTACTGAGGAAACCCTAAGTTTCCAGTGTTGTTGGGTTTTGCTGACCCTATCTGCTGCTGTTTTAACCTCCTAATTCCCCTTAGATTTGCCAAAGGAGTCTCAAATACACTGTATTTCCATGTGAACAAAGGACACAAAATAAATGAGGTTTTTCCTGCAGAAATATCTATTAGTTTTACTCTCAGTGTTGGTCGTAATTTATTTTTTAAATTTGATTTGCTGCAGGTTGTAGCCAGCTGAAGGGATACTCAGCTGAACTAACCTTTACTTCCATTTGGGAACAAGTATAATGCCTGAGTTTTGTGCTGCCATTTACTGGTTATAGCAGTAGGAATCTATTTTCTTCTGACTGCAATTGACTGAGGTTCATGTACAAGACACGGGTTCCATAAAAGCAAAATAAAGCCCTCGGTCTTGGTATTTAGAACTTACTCCCCCACCTTGGTAAAGTTGATGTAGCATTGCTTTTAATTTAATAATTCAGTTATTCAATGGATAAAAGAAATAAATTGAGTCCTTCAGCTTTTAGCTCTCCTGGGTCTTTGTTCTCATTTATTGCCTTGGAGCACACCTTGTCTTAAAATTGCTGTTACTCCTACGTGAATTTGCAGAGGCTTTCAGGGCACAGAAAAGCAATCTCGGAGCAAATAAAGGCTGCGGCTATGAATGCACTTAGGGAAGGGGAGTGCTTGTCCTGCTTCCCAGGGAATGAACCCCGGGAGCAGCGGGGCTGTGTCTGCAGCCCTGGCACAGAAACGCTGCTGTGCACAAAGCCAGAGCAGGGCTCCTGAAATTGCATTTACTGGGGAAACATCAGAGAACAAAACTCTTCCCCCCCAGCCAAACTGCTCCTCTTCTGAGAGAAGGATGATGACAATAACTGAATATTGCTGTTTCAAAGCTTTGAAACGTGCTGCCTTTATACAGAAGATGAAACCAACACAATGTACTAAAATGGAGTAAAAAAAAAGCATATCCGAAGACTTGAAACCAAATATTTGAGCTAAAATAGGCAGAATACAGGGAAAAGAACACCTTCAATTTTCCCGTTTTTACAAATCACACTGTTTCCGAGTGCAGTACCCTTTCCAAAGATTGTTAAAGATGGAATAGAGTATGTCCTCTGCTAAAATTAACAAAGGATCTCAGACCTCCATTAAATACTTAATGGAGGATCTCAAACATTTTAATTTTGAATTTTTCAATTTCCTTGGTTTTGTGGTTTTGTCTGAAAATATTTGAATTGATCTGTCTCTTCAGGCTTTGAATGGAAGCATTTATTTTTGAAAAATATGTAATATTTCTCTCTTAGTTCTCAAGAAAAGAAGAGCTCTCTCTGTGAAGATGAGGCATATTTTCAGTTTTTCAGTCCATTTTGCTGAAAGTAAAGTGAGTCTGGATGGGTATATCACACATGTGCTCTCTTTTTAGTTTAAGCTCTTCATTTAAAAAGTAACAAACAATGTAGTACTGCATCTCTTTCTGCTTTATATATGCTTTTAAAATTTTTATTCTGGAACAGAATAGATATGCTATCATATATGTGAATAATTACTCTGGGGCAAATGAGTTCTGCAGCTAAGTGTTGTCTGTCTCCAGTTACTACAGTTTAACACATTAGTAGACAGCACCTGAGCCACTGCTGAGCTCGTGAATGCTTCAAAGTCTGTCACAAATCATGGTTATGTTCTGCCTTACATGTGTAGAGAACAAGAACCTGGCCAAACCTGTGTTAAACCTGGCCACCAAACACCACTCTGTTGACCAGCAGTAGCTTTCTGGGCCATGTCCAAGTGTGAAGTTATCTGCAGTTTGGTTGAAATTTAAAAAACCTGAGGATAACAAATAGAGTGATCAGCTCCAACTTCTTCAGTGCCTTGCTTTAATAGACACCATAGAGGTGGGTGGAGGCTGGCTCTCAGAGAAGCTTGTGCTGATCTGGGGTTAAAAACCTCATTTTTGAGATAAAGATCAACCATCCTTCTGCAAAGTCAAGTCCTTGGGGCTCCATCTGCAGTGAGATTTTTGACATCTTAGCCATTTTCATCAAGGCAAGCCCCTGGTATGAAGATGATGTGCAGTGGCAGTAGAGTACCTTGAGCCAATGGAGCATTCCTTCACATCCCTCAGCAGTGTCTGGAATTTTATTAGCAGCACATGGACCAGACCCATGTTGGGCAGAATGATGCAGGCAGCTCCAGAGAGCCATCAAGGATGGCAGGAGAGCACATTGCACTGCTGTGTTCTGATCTGCCTCAGACAGACACTTCACTCCATGCCTCCCTGGGCCCTTTGCCATGGAGGTGATCCACTTGCATCATCTACCAGAGGGAACAGCAGCCTGGACTCCAGCTTCTGCAAACGCCTATGGCTCCCTGGCTTCATCACTAAAGAGGGGAGCTGAAGTGCCTCAGAGCCTGAGGGAAGGCGGGCAGGAGGGGAGAGCAGCTGGCCCACACTATGGCACTGCCTCCTGCCTCAACTGCTGTATCCCAAGGGATGGATGAAGGCCAGCATTGTCCTCCCCTGCCAGGGTGCTCTAGCATTGCTCAGGGATAAGTCCTGGTTCCTCCCAACAAGAAATTGTCTGTAAAGAGATGTATGGGGTTACAGAGAGAGGAAAATTAAGGTAGAGAGTCGTGTCTCACCCACCCTGAGTCCTCAGTGCCTCTGATCACACAGGTCCCTTCAGAAACTTTCTGCCCTGCAGAAACCCACACTTCTGCCATCTTGAGAAGATGGTTTTGCATGTGCTGTTACAAACCCTTGACACGCTTCTGCAAGCAGCATGGTGAAGCTTGTGTGGAAAGCTGTTTAGACATAGCTAAACAGAAAAAAAAATAAAACAATCTGATTCTTTCCCCCGGGGCTTCAGCAATGTCCTCAGTAAAGCCAGGAGACATTTGCCATCACCCTGGATAAACAGTGTGAACTGCCTCCTCCAGATATGCTCCAACTTTTTTAAAAGCAAGTAGAAAAATTTGCAAACATGCAAGAGAAAGCATGTGCTGGGGACCCCTCCCTTCTGCCTTGGCTCAGTGATTATCACACATACACAGCCAGGAAGCATGAATAAACCAGGTCAGGTCCTTCTTTGCCTCAAAAGGATTAAACCCCACAGTTCTTGCTTCCCTGGAGACTGCAGACTACCTTGGCAGGGGGGTCCTTTCTAGACTTCAATCTAAAGCTGAGCCGCTGTGCAGAAATGAATTCAAAGTAATCTGCAGACAAGTCAGCCTGATGGCAGCTTCGCCATGTGGAGCTCAACTGGCAGTAAGGAAACTTGCTTCCATGTGCCTTATCCTGCAGACTGCTGTGTACCATGTCTAAAGGCTAATTTGTGTAGCAGCAGTCCCCTCAAGCTGTGATTTGAAAGAAACCAGGGTGGCTGCTGCTGTGTTTTTGTAGAGTCTGATGCAATTATGTAGATGCTGAGGAGGACAGTCTCTGTGGAAACCCTCCAAGCCTCTGGGTGCTGCTCAGGTTTACATGTCTCCCTGGTACTCAGACGAGCAGGGTTATTTAAACTCAGATCGTTTTAGATGGGTATGAGCACAGTTTGAGGTTACAGTGTTGCTGGTTCACGGTTTTGAGGACCAAAATTTTGGATTTAAGTACGTGCATCCCATTTGCACCTGAGGCATCCAAATTGCTGGGACTGCCCTGCAGTGGTAAGGAGCTCAACCAAGGCCACTCAGTGGGAACTGTGCTCATAAATCACTTAAGTGATCTCAAAATCACACTCCAAATTTGGATCTTCAAACTGCATGTTGCTCACTGCTAAGAATGAGTGGGGCTCTGTGTCTCTGCAGTCAGATCTGGTACAGCTGTGTGAGTGCTCCAGCAGGAGCTACTGCACACATTCTGAGAGGAGCCTTTCTGCTGAGCTGACCGGAAGAAATGTTTCCCACAGAAACTGTAGATCATGGCCATGCAAATTCAAAACAAAATACAATTGGTCTCCAGTGCCTGTTTTTTAACAGCAGGTGATTCCTCTTAGCTTTTCCTTCTATTTCTCTGTGGAAACGTATTTTTTTCCTTTTCAATTTGATTAGTCAAAAAACAATTTTCTGTTTTGAAACACGGTGCTGTGAGAAAGTTTAATTCTCCCATATGTCTTCCAGTCAATCCTAATAACTCATTTCTAAATGCTCATCTGCCACAGATTCAAATAAAGTATTAATAGGACAGGCAACATGTTGCAACACTTTCATTTGTGTTTTGAAGAAACGGATCTATTCCTTGGCAAAAGATGGGTTTACCTTTGAAACCATAATAAGTTACAAAATCCTGTAAACACAACATGTATGTATGTATATATATATATGTTACTGATGTGAAAAGACTACACGAGTAATGTAGATTTATGTATCAAATATTAAGCTAGTTGTCCATAGACGGAGACAAACTGTCCCACTACCTGCAGTAGCTTTGAAGAAGCAAGATAATGTGAAGAATTGAGCATATCCTGTATAGACCAGATGTCAGAATACACAGTTTTCTAATGCAGTCAGTAACATGTCAGTTTAAATTAACAGCCTGGATATGATGTCTTGGCTTCGTGCTTTTCCATCTCTGAGGAGATCCTCTGGGTTAGGTGCAAGACGGCTGTCAAATTTCCCAAGCTGATTAAGAACTCTCACTTTTCCATGGCAAAGGAGCCATAAAATCTAGGATGAGACTTAAATATGCAGAGGAGCCTTCAGAGAATGTGGGTTATGAAAAACTAGGTTGGGTTTTGAGTTGGCAATCATTTTCTTACCACCCTTGCCTCTTCCTTCCATTTGCTGTATTTTTCAATATATTTTGCTTCATACAAAGTGCTAAGAATTTCAGGAAAAGTATTTGCAAAGTGCACAGAGACCACTAAGCCTGTATTTAAATGTATTGAAAATAAAACCACAGCCAACTTCTGTCTCACCTGTGAGTATATTTGCAGGGATGTGACCATTGTCTCAGGCCCTCTTTTTATTGCACGTGCCACAGTTATATTGAAAGAAAACAGGTGGATGATTAGTACCACAATTAATCACAGTTCAGTCGTGCTGTGATATTATCTGTAGGCATATCAGATGTACACTATATTTATATGGAACAACACTCACTCATACATTATGAATTCTGTGAGAAGAAGCCATATGACCAGGAGAAAGTAGCATTTTTAGAAACTGTAACTAGCACAGAGAATCAAATATGGGTTATTTGCAGTACAGGCTGGGTAAGGTGGCAAAAGAGGCAGGATTCATGATGAATAAATTGGATATTGCTGCTCAGATAGAGATAGATGAGATTTCTATTTTTTTTCTTGGAGAGGAAGTGTCTTTAAGATCACAGAACTTGCTGCTGATGCATTGAGAGCAAAGAAATCAGTGTGGGAGAGCTTAGGGATAGGATTGGTTCAGGTTTGGCAGTGCTTGGCTGGCCCCAGCCCCAGCGCCCCATCTGCCCATCCTTGTTCCTGCAGTGCAGCTCTACTGAGGAGCCACCTGGCTCCACACCGGGCTCACAGCTGAGGAGAAATAACCTCCCCTGCCTTCAGAGCCCAGCAAGAGCCACTAAATGTCACTTCAGCTGACTGGCACCTCTGGGCATATCTTCTCTTTTAGTAGCAGAGCAACACTCTACAGTGTGTGCTACTGTCACAGAGTTTCAGACTGTCCAAGTGCCCAGGATATCCCTGAAAAGTCCTGAAAGAGCCAAAATTACAGCAGAGCTGTGTTCCTTTCCTGAGGCTTCCAAACACACACAGATCCTGGCAAAGCCTTTGCTAGTGCTTGGCTCTAGGAAGCTTCTGAAGTGGATTCTCTTTGTAACTTTAATTGCAGTTTGGTTTTAAAGTGGGGAGCACATCAGGCAGCAGCAGGGGAGCATCTGCAGGATGATTCCTCCTCCCCAGGGCGGCAGGTCAAGGGGCACAGCCCTCTGTTCAAAAAGGGTCTGTAGAGGTTACACTGCTGCATGTTTTCCCTTTAACTCCAGTAGCAGAAGCAGGTAGGTTGTGCTGCTGCCTTTCTGTGTTTCCCTGGCTACCACAGAAATGTGGTTGTTTTACTTTCCCCAGCCTCTTCTCAATAGTAATGTAAAGGAACAGTGTGTCCTTCAGCTGCTTCAGCAATCTGAAGTGCTAAAAATGCAAAAGACTCTTTTCTGACAGTCTTTTGTCTTCTTGTGCTTCTGGGTTTGCCATTAATAAAGACTATTTTTTCCCAAGCACTAGTTTTCAAATGAATTGTGGTTTTGTCAACTCTATTGATATAATGATTTAGTACAGAGCATTGCCTAAAGGGTTAATGGTGAATCTAGTTTATTTACACTGTTGGTTGTTGGTAGGATGTAGGTTTGGGATTTTTATATTTTTCGCGGGGGGGGGGGGGGGCGGGAAGGAGAAATAACTGTTACAGTGAAATAAACCCCAGTCAAAACATATCAGTAAATACTGCATCGTGGCAGTAACTCTTCGGGGAAACTAGAGGGCAAGCTTCTAAAGTACTTTGAGCTCTGCAAACCTGCAATTAGGTATCTCCTCGGCTTCCCAAAGAAATTCTAAGTGCCTCACTCCTAGGGGGCTGCATGTTTAATCAGCTAAACGCTTTCAAAATACTGCGCTGGGAGGGCTCAGGAAGCCTGCTGCATAAAAATAATAGTCATTGCTGTGTGTCAGCAGTCAAGCAGCTCCTATTGTAAGTCTGCTGATTATTATACCCAATGTAATGAGTTGTCTTTTTCCTATCCCTCCATTTGTCTCAAATTTTCTTGCCAGGAATTGTGTCTTACTCTGTACTAGAAATCACCGTGGGCCAAATAGGGTTTTATTATTATTGTTATCATTATTATATGTGTGAGTACTGCTTACCATCACCATGGGGCTTGGCTTCTGACCCATTCATAAAAATAATTTTTCACTTCCTTTGGGTCAGTCTTTGAGTCTGGGGGAAATTTGGTATACAGCTCATTTTCAGAGCTTGCAGTTGCCCAAATGGATCTTGAAGGGCAGCGTTAAAGTGTTTGGCATCACACACCTGGATGAAGGTGCAGATCAATGCTGCAGGAGGCTGACATGAGGCAGAGGCTGTGGAACCAGTTTAGGAATGCCAAGTTTATGTTATACTGCAGATTTAGACCCTGCCTTCACCTGAACCCCAGGGGAGCAGGAATAGCTGGGGTTAAATCATGCTATTTACAGTTTGATAAATTAGGATGTTTCTCCTCTGATTTGGGAAGCTATGTCCAGCAGTTTCCGAATGTTAGGAGTGTTGTTCAGGGATTAGGGGTTTTGAGTCTGTCAGACCTGAAATTACTGACCCTTGGAAGCCCCCAAAGCCAAAGAGCAGCACCAGCCTCCTGGGCAGCTGCTGGGATAAAAACTGGCCAGATCACTCATGCTCAGTGTTCCATTCTGCATCAGGAGAATTGCTGAAAGCAAAATGTTTCCATAAAAAGTTGTATTTTCAAAGCACAAAACTTTCCCAGTGGAGAAATGTTCCATCAGAAAAATGTTGGACCATTTTGACTCTTGGCATACTCTTAGGTACAAAAACTCATTGCATTGTAAATAAATTTCAGCAGTCTCAGCCCATGCCAACTCTCAAGCAGCAAATCAAGCAAACTCGATCTTTTCTCCAGTAATTATCCAACCTGATAATTCTCTTGTCATTTCACCCTTTTGCTTCACTGAAGGAAGAAAGGGCGTGTTTGCAGTACACCAAGATGCTGTTTGCTTCTATTTTCATTGCCCTGGAACTTGAAATTCAAAAAAAGTCATGATATCAGTATATACATAATTTTAATCCCAAAGTAAGCATATACAAACAACCCCAAAATCAATTACCTTCAGGATACACATGAGCAGACTTTGTTTTATAAAACTTTTTTTTAACATAGTCATTTCTAAAAACATTAAATGTGCCTGTTTTTCAGGGACAAACATAAGACAACAGTCTGCTTTGCCAAAGTTTGAACACATGGCTTTTGAAAGTCTAACCAGTTAACACCCAGTGCTTAGACCTTTAAAAATGGAAAGTATTTGCAATAAAAAATGAGTAGCAGAGCTAGGATCCTGGACAATATGTGAATTCTTATGGGTAATGAAATAAAAATCTTCAGACAATATTAAAGTCTGATAGGAAGTGAAAAATCAGGCAGTATGGAAGCTAAGAGCGAGTGTTTGTGTTTTTGTCATTGCACATGGATTAACATTCTCTACAGTCTGCCTTATATTGTGTTGCCTGAATTTTATGATTCATAGCAATTTTCCTCATACCATCTCATAGCTACAAAATTATGCATGGTTACAAAACAAGCACAGCAATGCTGAATCATCTTTTCTACATACCAGTAGGTCTCTGAAGTAGCCTACCTCACTTAAAGTATAGGGGAAAGAAAACTTGGTATTGATATCTTAATATTTGAATATGAATAACCACTATTAGACTTCATGTTCAGTCTTGACTGATTAACTGATGCTTATGTGAGTCATTTATCAACTCAATATTATTTTAATATGTGCTTTTTATCATTGAGTTCCTCAATTTTTTTGAAAAAGAAAAAGCTATTGACTCCACACAAGTCAGCTGTCAACAAAGATCAATGGCACTTTAGAAATGCCATTAGAGAGGGACTCCATAGGAATCAGCAGTGTGCCAAATATTTCACTTTCCACAGTCTTTGTCCCTGCAGCTCTACCATCTCTGGCAAAAAAAAATTATAATTCTTACCTTTTGCTTACCATTTTTTAATTTAACGAATACAAACAGTATTTAAACCCTTCTTTGTATGTGAAAACCATGCAGACATGAAGCAGTGTTGCTCAGCACTGGGATGTGTCTCTGGAGAAAATGTCAGCTTATCAGGAGTTTTAAGTGGCAGCCAGCATGACAATAGCAAAAGACATGAGCATTCAGGTGTGAAATCATAGAACCTTTCCAGCAGCAGCAGCATTTTGCTGTGTGATAGGATGCATTTGGATTTATGAGAATGTTTCATACATAATTTCGGGTAAAGCTTTAATATTTGATTGGAGAGCCAGCACAAATGAAGTGCCAGCATAAAAGAAGTCCAAGGCTAGTGCCTTCTCTTTTGTGCAAAACAACTTGAAAATCATTGTTCATAATTTAATTATGTAGCACAGTTTTTAGAGTTCATATGGCATGAGGCAGCACAATCTTGAAGGTGATAGCCCACCCCTACAGTAGTTTTTATTGCACTGTTTGAGGGACTACAATAAGACTGCTGAAAGGATTCACCTGGAAGTGTCTTTACCCTACCATAAAAATATCAGTAAAAAAAAATCATCTTTCTCCAAATTTCAGCCTCCCCAAATCAAATATTTTTCTAGAAAAACAAAACTGGGTGGCCTGAATTTTCCCAGAAAAGCACAGACTATCTGGGGATTTTCAATTTCCTGAGAATGAATCCAAATTTTTGTCAAGAAGCTTTGATTTGTTAGATTTCCAGCTCTCTGTCCACCCCAAATAACATTTCTAAGTACTTGGAACAGCTGTTGTTCAGCAGCTTCAAACCCTTGATGCTGTGGGTCTGGTGCAGACACAAGACATTAAGATCATCACAAAATTTGACAGTCCAAGCTACTAGAGGGTTTGCAAGGCTGGGAGATGCCTCAGCAACCATCCTCATCCTCCCTCTGTGCCAGGCACAGCTCCTGGGTGAGCAGGCAGCAAGGGCATGGGAGGTGCAAAGTGGCTTTGGTCCCTCTGATGGTGCTGTCCTAGGTGGGATGGGAGAGGGTTTGGGTTTTTGGAGCTGTAATGCTTCTGGTGGGTTCCCTGTTATAAATGCGTATTATGGTATTGGCTTTTCACAAATATTAGGGTGGATATATGTGTGGTGTTGAGATGGTTTTTAAGGTATAGTTTTCCTTAGCAGTAACATAGGCTGATAAAGTGTCTTTGTGGTAAGTGAACTGCCTGCTTGGTTGGATAATACCCAGTGGAAACACCTGCTTCTAACATACCAATTACCAGCACCAACCATCTATAGAAATTAAAGACCACAGCCCAAATTAAGAATAATAAAAAAATAAATTAAAACCACAGCCAAGAGACACACATGCTCTAAAAAGGCAAACTCAAGGAGTGGCCATGTAAAACAGTTCCTGGAATACAGAAAATAGTTTACAGAAAAGTTTGGAAATGTATGATGGGTCTATGAATATGCAGCAGGCTGATGAATTTAAGGGGTGTCTCCAAAACAGCAGGGGTGCTCTTGGCTGAATGCCAAGTACCAGGCCATTATAAACTTTTGCTTTATTGTTTGTCTCTTATTGTCTGTTATTAAACCTTTGAAAATCTACCAAGAAAGTGAAGCTCATTTTTCACATTCCCTCACGATCCAGCCCGAATCTGTGGCCCCCACACTCTCAAGTCACCTTTGAGGCAATCCAGGAATTCCGTGTTTTAGCTGTATAATAATTTGCCCATGTTTGATCCGGGTTATGGATTTCAGTACCAATAATCGTGTTCCTGCCTTTGTACTTCAGCTGCAGACACCTCTGAGGTATTTTCCCCACGTCATCTCTGTGGTGGGCTGCCAAGTGCTGACTGCAGGGAGCCTCTGCAGCAAGAGCTCTCACCACCATATACATTTTCTCCTAGCTGGAAGCTTTGTTTTCAGAGACATGCCCTGGCTGAGAAACCCCAGTCAGGCAATTAACTCTCAGAGGGTGCATTTCATATTGCATCACCACTCTCAGTACAAGAAAGATGTCCCATTGTTTTAAATGTCACAGCTTTATTTTTAACTTCCTTTTTTAATATTTTTATTGTTTATTTTGGGTTTGTTTGTTTTTCTATACTGAATATTTGACCAATTATTATTTTATTTGTATTAGTACTTTGTCTGGTCCCTTTTGTATAGATCTTTGTCTTGTGGACATCACAATTATCAGTCCATAAGGGCTCCTAGCAACCTCTTTTCTTTTTCCAGCTACATCACCACCCAGGTGCATTGCTACTGGCTATTTTCCACCCTGTGCCTGCAAGCAGCTGAGTGGTTTTGTTTGTCATTGGAGAAATCAATAGGATTTGTTGCATCTTAAAGGAGGTAATAAACACTTTGCAGGATCGGCCATTAGTCTTTGGCTTCCTCACTGATGAATTTGCTACAGTGATAATTACTGAAATTTCACGTCTGCTGTTATGGGGAATGAAAATTAAATACAACTAAATTGTCCAAGAAATCCCTCTCTAATCTCACCAATATAAAGTTTTTGCTATTTAAGCTCTTTAAGTCATTTGGCTTCATTAAGAGACTATTTGGGTGTACTTGCTAATATGGTCAGGATGATACCTGACAGCAGTGACCAAGCTCTTGAGCGATGCCTACACTGGAAATCAAATGCTTTTTAATGTAGAGATTGTATAGGTGAATGAGAACCACTTAACATAACCTCAGAGAACAATTTTCCCTATATTGATAAATAATTGCAAAGAACAATAATTATAGGCACACACCTGCATGGACTTGGCAGAACTTACTAAAGTGCTAGAAAGGAAAAGTGAGGGTTTTTTTTCTTCAGAAGACACTAATTTAAAAGGGAGAAAGTGCTGCAGCATAGTTCCCATTAACAAAGGTAAAAAGAGCCACTGCAGCTCCTTACCAACAACTTTAATCACAGCATATGGCATATGCTGCTTAATCTTTGCTGGCCATTATGAATCACAAATGACCTCATACAGTCCCAAAGCAACTGAAGATGGGTCTGCAAAATCTTTTTATAGGGGAGACACTTTAAGTTATGAGAATTTGTAGTGAAAATGTTAATGAAAAGCAGAAAATTGAAATGAAAACTTGATTTTAATTTGAGGTAAGCATCTGTTACGGCCACTGTGCTTTAAAACCTGTACAATATGGAGAGAAAATCTAAAGGATAGCTCCAGAAAAAGTCACTACAGAAGCAGTAATAATACCAATAACAGAGAGTATACCAGAATTTATATAGGGTTTTCATTGTAATAACATTTCAAAGTGTACTGCATAATCAGTCCTTTAAAATTCAGTCTCTTTATGTACTCAGATATTATAAACTTCAAGATATGCTTTGCCAGCTTTAAGAAACTGTTGTTTTTTATCTTTATAAACAATGTATTTATATCTGCATTTGTTGTGAATCCATTAGCTAAAAAATCCCATGCTCCTGAAGGTTCTACTTCATTTAAATGAGAACTGGCAGCCCAGCATAATGTTTTAGACAGCTTTCTGATCTCAGCCAAGAAAAGCCCAAACAAAAGTAAAATTATAACTGGTAAGGCTAAAGAGATGTGGAAGTTCAGAACATATTTCTATGCTCTAGAGGTTGTAGTGTTTGTAACACACTACAAATGCCAAAATTCTTCAATTAATACTAGTCAAGAGGTAGAGATATTTGTTTATTTTTTACTGGAAATGCTGATATCTGAGGGGTTTTTTTCACTTTTGAAACTACTACTTATTGCAACATCTTACACTCCACATACATTCCACTTACAAATAAAAGGCAATATAACAAATAACAAGTATCATGTCTTTATGGGCATTAGGTCTTTCAGGAACAAAAATTTAGAATTCATGTTGATCTGAAAGCCTTTTATTTGTCAGCTGTCATCTCAGAACCACTGAGTGAAATTGTGTCCCTTTTGCAAGTTCCTTTGGTCTCAAAGCTTTGTATCAGTGCAGGTACCAAGAAATCTTGATAACAGCATTACAGGAGGAATGTTTCCACCTGACTTTTCCCATCTGAAATGAAAGGGTGTGTTGTGTGTGACTGGACCTGCTGTTACACAGCACTTGGCTGCAGCTCCTTTGTGTGTGCACGACTGAGCTGCAAACAGTGAAAGGGTCAAAACTGTCCTTCCCTCCCCATGTCACACTGTCTGAACTGAGATGTAAATTAGAGAAAGAACATATGTATGTCAAAAGGAGCATATGGCCTTCAATAATTTCTTCATAGTGAAGATAGCAGTTTGTTATTAAAAAGATTATTTTTGCATTTTGGTGGAAAACAATTTTTGCCTCACATTCCTTGTCAGACAAATTGAAAGAATAAAAATTCTGACCTTTCTCTTTTTCCTTTGAAACCCTGCATGTATGTGTATGTGCAGTTCTATTTCCAGATGCTTTCTTACATGTTTTTATTGACTGTAGGTAAAGGGAAAAAAAAAAAGGCAGTTAAAAAAATAATTTTAAAAAAGGCCTAAATGTTTATCTTTCCAGTATTTCACAGGGACAATGCCCAGAAAATATAAATGAGAGAAAACATATTTTAAAAGGCATGATATATGCTCAGCAATATGAGAGTTGCTGTCATTATTCTGACAGAAATATAACAAATGTGTTGAAATAATTTGTAAAAACACATGCAGGAAAGCCCAGTTTAATTTAAAGTAGGATCTTTCATTTAGTCAACCAGATATCTTTGGAAAGGAGTCAAAGGATGAACTCCTTCTCCTTTGCAACTTAAAACATCTCTCTGGCATCCCATCATGGAATTAATATGTTAACCTGGAGCACATCTGACTTCCTGCTGCTTCCTCTGGCATCTGTGTGGACAGTGATCTCGATATAAATATTAATATATTTAATTAATATAAATATTAAAGTAGTTGAATGGGTGAAGCTGATTGTAGCAAGTGCTGCCCATCAAAGAGGGGTGAGGGAGAGGAATTAAAGCAGATCCACTGGCACTCCAGGTTACTGTGTCCAAAAGGTCAAGGCTTTTACCAGCTGTGTGGGAGAATAAGAGAGTCTAAGGAGATAGTCTGGCTTTATTTCCCCTTGACAATTCACTAGGGCAATGAAAGAAGACATGTCCCTGGGTTTACCTTTTGCCCAGGTTTTCCTTCTGTAGAGCAGTGTGTTTGTAATTCCAGGCTAGTTCTGCTCCAGACTTACAGACGTTCATGACCTCTGTCCCCTTCTTACCTTACTGTAACCGATACCCTTTTCATTCCCAGTGTGCTATCTGCTGGGAATGGCCAGATGTCTTTTAAATGACATAATGGCAACAAAACTCTTTCCCGGGTCTCCTAATTCCATAAGAAGTCATTAGCTTAATTTCCCACTTGCACTTTTGAAGGGGCATTTTTTAACCCTTTTTATCAGTTTTTCCAAATGGTGCAGAATTTTCTTCAAGCAGCCATACCTGTTGTCCGTGTGCAATTCACAAGGTGTGTAACAAACACTTCCAGTAGCTTGGAATCTTTAGAGTGTGGTTGACTTTAATCATGATCCATAGCCTGGCTAAACAGTGTTATGAAGGCAAGGGCCAGTTCTCCCCGTGTGAACTCTCTGTCTGCTCCCAAATAGAGCCCTCCTTGCTGCCTCTTTTTGAGGGCTGCATTTATGACTGAGATAGTGGTGAGTAAGAGATCTATAAATGGGTTCTGGTGAGGAGTAAACATCATGTGGCCGTTCACTTTGGAAGCTTGTTGAGTGGGAGGCATTTACTGAACCTTGGTGCACTTGCTATAATCACTGATCTACTTTGAAGTGCTAATGTCTGTTTTCTCCTGTGTTAAATTACTTCTTATAAAAGAGGATGCCTTAACAGAATTTTGGGGTTAAATATATAGGGCTGGAAACTATTGAAATAAATAAAAAAAAAATTAGAGCCCAAGTGATTCATGCATGGTCTTTACTTATATAATATTAGCACCAAATGTGGTCATTTTATTGCATATATGGAGATACAGCCAAAATCTGGATGGATTTCATGTTTCTTCTTCTTTCAGCTACCATGCTCTCTAAGAACAGAAAACACTGACAACTGGAATTACTAGTGGTTTTTTTAAGAGTAAATATTTTGTCTGCTTGCTGTTAACTAGTTAAATGTTTTCAGAGAATAAAGGGGAGATGCAGCATTAAAAACTGTAGTTTTGAAAAAGGAAAAAATAGTGAGATGATGCAATTAATTTCTTTGCTTGCATTTATTTTTGAAGTTGCATCTATGTTAAATAATTTCTTACATAAAAATACTGCTTTTTTTCTGTGGTCAGAAACCTCAGGGATCCAGTCTTTTTTATTCCAGAAACTGACACTGGCATCCGACTGACTGCAATCATAGCCTTGCAGATTTTCAGTCAGGGAATGCAGAAGGTCTTGAGGGCTGAAAAACCCTCTAATTCCATGATTCAAAGCGTTCCTAAGCATGTGCTTATGTCCACCCTTAATCAGGACAACCTTTAAGCATTTGCTCTCAAGTATATTATTTTTTTTTAAAGACTGAGGGTTGTTCAGTGCAAGGTTGAATGGAGCAGAATGGTGATAACCTGCAGCAGCTGAAAGAGTCACCAGAGAACATAACTGGGAGGAATATTAATGCACCATAAGCAACCTGTTCTTGAGTTTACAGGCTCCCATTGATCTCTGGAGGAGTTTGTGCTCTATAAATAGCGTGCCTTTGGGAGCTGGGACAGGGAGAATTGGAGCTGGCCAGTGGGAGGTCTGAGTGGATTAGAGCATCACAGGGAGATAATGGAGGGTCCACTGACTGCAAAGGGAGCTTAGGTAGTAATTATAAGCAACCAGAGAGCAGAGAGAATACCTGAGAGAAAGATAATACAGCTACCAGGTGTTAAAATAGCACCACTTGCAAGCAGCATGCTTTAGACAAAATTTGAGAAAAGTGGGCTTGATTTTCCTCAGCACCTGAGCCCTAAGGAAAGATTTATCATCATGGCAACTTGATTTTTTGCTTCTTTTGGATGGCAAGTGTCAGGGTTCCTGGGAGCTATAGTTTTTGGTTTTTGTTGCTCCTCCTGCTAACTAGCTACTCTTGTAGGCACATGGTCTCCTAGGTAGGCTGGGTTTCCTTTGGTTAGAGCTGCTGTGTCCCAGTTGTGACTGGAAGAACTGGACACAACAGGTCTTTTGGTGAGTCCACTGCCCAGTGAGAGACCTATGTCATGGAAAGAGGGAAGAAGAGAGGTGCTTGCTTGGCTGAATGGGGTACAATGCCAGTTTGGACCTTTCAGCCCTGAGGTATTAAGGGATATTGATATTAATATTGATTTCAGTAGGAGCTGAAGGTCAAAGGTGTGGGAACTATGAGGAAACAAAGAAAGGACAAAGAAGTATTTGAAAAAAATGGAGCATGTGACCAAAAGTAATCCCATCAACCAGGTTACTTGTCTTACTGGCAAAACAGTAATACAGTTTATAAAAACCTTGCTGTTTTAGTTTGTAAACTCACTGATGGCTCCACAGCCAGGCAGGGGCAAGAAGGACCTTGCACATGGCCCATGAATCCACCTTGGTCCTTGTGAGTAGAGGACAGCTTCCCCTGGCACTAGCAAAGCCTCTGCCAGACTGACAGACTGCCTGAGCCTCCAGACCACCTCAGGAAAACATCCAGTCCAATGTCCTGCTCAGGTCATTGCTCAGGGCCATGTCCAGTCAGGGTTTGAATATCTCCAAGAATGGGGTCTCCACAACCTTTCTGGGCAATCCAGACTAGTGTTTGACTGCCCTGATGGTAAAAGAAGTTTTATTTCCTATTTGGATGAAATTCCCTGTATTTCAATTTGTGCCTGTTGTCTCCCTTCCTGTCACTCAGTGAGGAAAGTCTGTCTCCATCCTTTTTGTACCCAAAGGCTTTGTACCTATCTTCTTTGTGTTATCACAATTCTTGGGGGCTTGATGTGCCCAGCACAGGATGGCTGTCAGGAAGTAAGGAAAGGCTAAACTACTTAAAGAAGATAAGCATGGAGCTCCCATGCAAGGCAGATGTCTCCTCCAGGGTGACACCTGGAGAAAACACAGCCTTAAATCTAAGATGCACAATCTGCTAGAAAGGTACCAAAAAAAAAATTTAATCCTAAACCCCAGAATTCTAAATTACAGCTGTCCATCATGCCACAATCTGCCAATGGTGTGTTTGGAGGCAGAACCTGTCACTGGCCTCTTTCAGCAGAAGGATCAGAAAACACTTGTGATGCTGAGGACCACACTGTGCTCAGATTTGCCTGCTGTGCCCTGCACACTCTTTGTCCTGATCCCAGGCTTGAGGCCTCGTGTTCAGTCATAGCCAGCAATGTTATTCACATACCACTTGAAAACAGCCACCCTGTGATACACAGGAACAGGCACGGTTGATTTTGAAAGAGAAAGGAGAATAATCCTGAATGCTGAAGCACATGGAGAGCATGTGTAGGCAGGAGGTAATTATATAAAACAGGATTACATGTGCATGTGTATCCCAGGGAGCCATCAAATACAGTCCTAAACTTGGATTTTGCTTTTGAGATCAGGAAGAGAAATACCTAAAATTACCTGACTGGAAGGAAATTTGAGCTGGAACAGAAGAGTGCATTGCCTTACTGAGCCAGCTGAGATTGCTACATCATTTGACTGCTGATGGCCACAGAGTGCTGGTAGCACTACATGTGTTATGGCCACTTCACTGTGGGCAATGACACCCTCTCACTTTCTTTCAAGACAAGTTAATTAACATTTGACTTCTTTTTTTAAAGGCTGCCATCACTTTCAAGCAATTGGTGTAAGTCATGCAGTGTTTCTTGTAATAGCACCTCTCTTCTCCAGGAAAGAGTTTCTTCTGGGAGCTGAGCAATGCCAGCCTTCTGAATGTCCCTCCACTGTTTGCTCAAATGTGCACAGCCTGCATGGGTTCAGGAGTATAAACTGCCTTCATGTAACAGATACATGTGAGATATAGCAGGTTGTCATTTTTTGTTCTGTCCTGTAACTTCTTATCTGTTTTCTAAGCATTTGTTCAAGGTTCATCAGTTCAATAAAATTTAACAGAAGTAGACATATTCCTCCACCTCGAGTACTTATATCTAGGCTGGTTAAACATATATGCTGAGAAAGTTAGTGACTTGACCTTCTGAAAGTTAATTGCAAAGCCTGTTTTAAGGTTTTCAATATTGAGCTGTCTGGAACTGCTGATATCAATAGCAACCATGGTATTTTTTAACTTCAAAGAGAAAAGAAATAGGCCCTGTGCTGGGCTTCAAATTAGCTGTGACTATGCAGGAAAGAGTCACTGTAGCCAAGTCAAAGGAAACTGCTCATCACCCCCAGACAGAAGCTAAGTGCCCCCCAACCTTGCTTTAGATAAATAAATAAATCAGTGGGATTTATGAAAAGAACACAGAAAATACTTTGCTACTCTGTCTAGAATACTGTCCTTAGTGCTGGTCAGTCATGAGAATTAAAGCAGAAATAGGGGAGAAGTGGAGTGGTGACAAAACTAGTTACAGGAAGATATACACTACCAAAAGAAGAGAGGCTGAAAATTCCCCAGGACTGTTCAGTTTGGATGGAATCTCACCAGTGAAGACTATAATGAGCAGAACAGAAAAGGCAAGAGAAGAGGATAACCAAAGCAGTTTAAAAAAAAATTAAAATGCACATATATATATATATATGTATTAATCAGTAAGTAGTATTTAATGGTAAAATTAAATACCAATTCGATTTTTATGAATTGGTGCATCCCTACAGCCTGCAACATGGCCACACTGCTGATCCATGGCAGGATTTGCCTCCTGTGCCTGCTGAAGCAGTGGCAGGGCTGGAAGGGCTGGACCTGCCCAGCTCCCACTCTGCTGGGAGGCTGGGGGTGAGATGGGCAGTGGGGTGGGGCAGAGCCCCAGCACCTGCACCAAGGGCTGAACTCCAGGCTTTGGGGGCCTGAAGTCTTGGCAGAATCATGAAGTTTCATCAGACAGAGATCTGGAGAGTAGGTGGGAAAAGCTAGGGGATCAAAGATTTGCATTCCCTGAGCCTGGCTGTAAACGAGTGCTGTCAGCAAAAGAAAAATTGCAGATCTGGGGAGTGTCCTTTTCTGCATGGTCTGAAAATACCTGTGAGTGCAGTGATAATGATTAACTTCTGGTCTTGTATTTGTTGCACAGGTCTGACAAGTGAAACTGAATGGATTCCAATGAATGGAGAAAATTTCAAATATTTTATATATTTGTATGAAGACTCTGAACTTCCCAACTCTTCAATACCCCATAGGAAGTATCTTTGTACATTTATATCAATGCTTTCTTGTTGTCCATTTTGTTTAACATAGGAAAGTAATGCTGAAATAAAACAGAACAAAGCAACTAGCAATGAATGTGTGTATGTACAGAAATAATTTTGACCTGAGAACGGGGAGTAGTGTAATTTGAAATTTGAGCAAACGTAGAAGAAACTTTAAAAAATACATCATTATTTTCAATTAATTTGGTTTCTTTCTTTTTGAAAAATGTCAATGTGTACAAAAGAGTTTTTAAATGACTTCACAAAATGCAGAATAAATGAGGAATATAACATGTTATGTCCTGTTGTGAGTTCCTAATTATAGAAGAGGAATCATGTATAATGTATAGTAAAGGAAATGAAAATATTAAAAGCAATTGTCTTTATGGTGAGCTGAACTGAATTTTTCTTTTGTTGTAGAGACAAAGTGTTTATTTTCTTCCAGAATCTAAAATGCACTTCTGTTCTGCTACTTATGCATCACCCTTATACAATGAATATACAAGATGGGAGGTAACTGACAGAAAACCTGCAACCTTTATTCAAATAAACAGTCATCCAGCCTTGATGGAACATGTTCATGAATACAGCTTGAAGGATCATTATCTTCAAAAGTGCAAATCAAAAGGGAACACTGGGATATGGATGCTGGGCTAAAGTAATGTATGATCACAGCACCTCTTACATGGAGTGATTAATCCTCGGTGCTTGCTTTATATGGACTGTACATAAAAGAAGACTGTTTGATGCATATTCTATTTTTGGAAATGAGATCTTCTTGTTAGAGAAATTTAATACACTGTGTCTCCGTGGTCTCTTTTATGTTACTTACTGTAAAGGGATAAGAGGAGCTGTTTTTAATAATATTCTTCTAATGCTGATTGAAACTATTCTGCATACTCTAAAACTCTCTGCCTGCCTCTTGTTTATTCAAATAAAATAAAGATAATTATTCTGGTTAGAAAACAGATTTCAAGTCGAATATTACTTACAATGACATCCATTTAATTCTTGTTTGCTCCACCAGATAATACAAGATCTAACTGAAATTATTTTTGAATTTTAAATTTCCATATATTTGCATTACTTTGTACAGGAAATGAGAAAGGAGCTGTACTCACTGCAGCTCAATTAAAATGACATTCTTGTATTTCTTACTTTGAATATGCAATATCAACATTGCTTACTGTCCTGCTTCATCCTTATATGCTCTGATTTCTCTTAATGCATTTCATGGAGGTGAACATCCCTGAAGGACAGGTTGAAATGGAAATGTCAAGAGATGGAATGAATCAGGAGCACCTTTCATTTACATCCCAATGAGATGAACATGTCTGTTCAATCGAAAATGAACAATTTTCCCCAACACTGCATTATCAGATATTGGACTGCATTGTTCCTACCAGTCTGGAAATGATAAAAAGGAGAAAACACATCATCCCTTGATCCAAAAGCACACTGAAGGTGAGATGAGTCAGGGCCTTGGCTTTTGTTTTCTTTACTCACTAAATAATACTAATTTCAGAGAACTGGGGAAAGGTAAACCTCATTTCCCCCCCTTTTTATATTGAGGAATCTTCACAGTGGAAATTCCAGGGATGGAGAGAGTTGGGGTCACATCCCAGTCTTCACACCTGAACGTGTAGGTGAAAGAAAAAATCCCATCCCTGACAGAGAAGTGGGTTCTTTTGCCAGATTTCAAATCCTTGCTTCCAAATGGAGGGAGTACCCCCAGGGGCCATGAAACATCTTCAGAGTGGGGAGGAACCAGTCAGAGGCAAAGAACACTTTTCTTGGGCTTTGTTTTTATTTTAAATGAAAATTCTTTCACTTCCTTGAGACTGGCAGCTAATGGGGAGTGGGGATTAGTGAGAACTCTGAGTTAAGTAGTAGGAGTACAAGAGATCCCTAATAAAACATGGAATTAGCAAACAAGTACTAGGAAAAAAAGGAGGCTGTGAGGACTCTTTGTGTCTCAGCAGCCAACAGTTTACAACTAGTCTGAACCACCTTATGCTAGTGAGGTTATTTTTCATCTCAGCTGTATTAATCTGACTGTAAGGCACACACAGGCCAGTGAAATACGCTCCAAGCAACTCTGCAGTCTGGTACTTGTACTATGGGAAATTCTATCCCCCAGGTGTTAGATTTTGGCACAAATTTAGGGAACGATTGAGGTCTTATAAAGTAGAACAAGCACAGAGATACATAATAACAGATCATGCTAAAATCATGCCCATTTCCCGTGGTCACATGGGAGTCTTTGAGGGTGTGAGCCAAAGTCACTGATAGATGCACATTAACACCTCCCTAATGAGCACCCCTAGAGAGGAGCCAGAGCAATGGCTGCACCAGAGCAAACACAGCTGAAGCACAGACACTCCCCTCCACCTCTGCCCCTGACCTGTTCATTGGGGGACCCACGATATGAAGCTGGATTTATAAAACTCCTGGATTTCAGTGCCCTGGTCTCTGTACTGTGCTGGGTGAGAGTAAATCAAAGGGTCAGTGCTGCCCCTGTGTCACCAAGCACTGGGCATGAAAGGTGGGGAGAGCTTCCTGTGTTAACTCCCTACCTGCTCTGCATTGTAAGGGGGTTTTTTGTCCTAATGCCAAAAAAGAGATTTTTCTAATCTAAGAGAAATTACTCAACAATGTTGTAGCAATATGGTCTGTTAGAAAAAAACAGAAATAGGTATCATGCAGTGCCCACAGCAAAGGGTTTAGTCTAATGAGACAGCAAGACCCCAACACATTTGGGAAGAGTTTTTAATCACTGGCCAGTGAACAAAATCAAACTCTAAGGATTTTTCTGATTATCTGCACAGAAAAATCCAAACACATTTAGCTTAGAGGTAAAGATAAAGACAGAGGTAAAATAGTAATGATTACTGTTACCTGAAAATTTTGGGGAGTTTGAATGTATCCCAATTGGTTACTCTGGTTTAACCACCTTCAGTTTAAAGATTATATGGCTTCTGCATTTCTGAGGCAAATAGTGTTATTTGTCTTAAAACTCTGGAGGCTTGGATTTATGCATTCATTTGAATTATAGAACTAAATTGTTAGTTTTGTCTTTTCTGTGATGGTGTAAGCTAGTAGTAAAAGCAAGTAGTTAAAAAAAAGCAGTAAAAGCAAGGCCCCACTGTACTGCTTTACATACTGTATCAGTAAAATATCTGTAGTTACATGCAATTGTGTTTATGGATGTGAGTTCCCCAGATCAAAGCCTTGAGGCACAATTCACTGACTTCAATGGCCTCTCACTAGGACTGTGCTCAGTGTACTCACAAGGGTGATAAAGAAGGTCCTTTTATTTATCTCTTGTTTTATGCAGTCTGTAAATTATTTATGAGAAGGCATTAAAAAATCTGGAACTTTGGCCATTTTTTATTATAAAAAATTGATGTTGAGAGAAGATAATCACAGAAGATGGTCCAAGGAAAATAGTTGTATGTTTTCATTAGCTTTAGGGGCAAAATATTGAAACAATTTTCTTTTGCCCATGTGACTAAGTCCCAGTTTCCCTAATGTGTGCATATTTAATTTGAATGAGTTTTTGCAGATTAAATAATGCATTTGGAAGAAAGATCCTGATTTTGGTATTTGGGCTGCCTAGTATTATTGGTGCATGAATAAATACAAAGAAAACTTCCCCTAAAGCTAGTTTTTCAGTCCTCAAAAAATACTGCAGCCCCAAGATAAAATATTCAGAGACTAAAAAGCTGAGGGTTGGATATAAGATCAGCCAAACCTAGTAAAATCCAGTTTTCCCGTGTCTTCGAAGGAAGTTTAAAGCCATTTATAAAATAAGCACACCTATCCATATATTATATTTACTTCCCACTGCGTTATTTTGCAGTAATCTGTGAGGTGGATGCTTTCAAAGACATCCTACAGAAGACTGGTGACTGACTGCAGGTGCAAATGGAGTGAGAGTGCTCTGGCCCTGATACCAATTGTGGGTTTCTTAAGCACTGGTGGATGCTAACTCTTGTCTGGTAACTAATTAAATTTGATTCTGTCTGGGTGTCATACTGTGAAAAGTGATTTAATCCTTCACTGTATCTTTAGTGAAACTGGAATTAAATTTGTCTTTGTTACAGATGCTGCATCCATAGTGAATGATTTTTACAGGTACTGCAATAGTTTCTGTTGAGAGTAATCTTCAGCTGATACAATGGTTCTTCCTTTCCATCTAATGCTTTCCTAGCTGAGCAATTGCAGGGTTGTAGTGGTCCATAACACATCTCCCTTCCAACAGGAGGCTGCCAATCCAAGCTCTGGCATGAGTAAAAATGCAGAAGTAAGCATGCAGCTGAACTGGACATTGTAATGATGCAGTACATTATTTCTATCCTTAACACAAAGCTGTTGACCATGTGAGGCAAGTTTGTGCACAAGGGGCAGGATTCACACATTTTTTGGGCGTGAGGAGGAGCCATGTGAGTGGATGCCAAGGGCTGACACTGGCCAGCTGCCAGGCACCCACCAGAGCCACTCACTCACTCTCCTCTGCAGCTGGACAGAGGAGAGACAATATAATGAAGGGTTCAGGAGTTGAGGAGTTGAGGTAAGGACTGGGAGAGATCACTCATCAAATACCATCAAGGGCAAAGCAGGTTCAACTTAGAGATATGAAGAGAATTTATTGCTAACAAAATCAGAGCACGATAATGAGAAGTAAAGTAAATCCTTAAAAACACCTTCCCCCCACCCCTCCCTCTTTTCAGCTCCACCTCCTACTCCAGCAGTGCAGGGGGACAGGGAATGGGGAATGATGAGTTCATCTCCCGTGGCTTCTCCTGCTGCTCAGGGAGAGGAGTCACTCCCCTGCTGCACCGTGGGGTCCCTCCCATGGCAGACCATTCTCCGTGAGCTTCTCTAACCTGAGTCCATCTCACAGACCACAGTCCCCCTAAAACTGCTGGGGCATGGCTCTCTTCCCACGGGGTGCAGCCCAACAAGGACAGGCTGCTCCAGCCTGGAGCAGGGCCCTCTCTCCACAGGTCTCCCACAGGATCACAGCCTCCTCTCAGACATCCCCCTGCTCTGGTGTGGGCTCCTCCACGGGCTGCAGGTGGATTTCTACATCCCCATGGATCTCCATGGATGCAGGGGCACAGCTGCTTCACCACGGGCTGTACCAGGAGCTGTCAGGGAATCTCTGCTCCAGTGCTTGGAGCACCCCTGCCCTTCCTTCTGCACTGACCTTGGTATCTGCAGAGCTGTTCCCCTCGCATATTCTCACTCCACACTTCTCTGGCCAAAAATTACAACTGTGCCACACCTGACCTGTGTTGGTAATAGTGCGGCAGCAGGAGCAGGGCAGTGACTGTCCCCCTGTACTCAGCACAGGTGAGGAAAATGTTAAATCCTGTGTCCAGTTCTGGGCCCCTCACTACAAGACTGAGGGGCTGGAGCGAGTCCAGAGAAGGGCAGTGAACACTGTTCAGTGGTGGACTTAGCAGTGCTGGGTTAAAGGTTGGACTTGGTGATCCTGTCTTTTCCAAACTAAACTATTGTGTAGACAGGATAACCAACTAGAATCTGTGATTCTAAAATCCCTGCTGCCATACCACTTCTTTCTTCCTAAATTTTTGAACAGATAGTTCAGCAGGCTCACCTGGGCAGGTCCAGCATGTTTGTGAAAGATTTGTGCTGGACTGAACCATGACAGATAAATGCTTAGAGGAGGCCAAAGACTTGAGGAAAAATCGTAAGGCCCTTTAGATCGTTATTGTTACTAAACTTAGTTTAAAAAAAAACCCCATCTTTCTCCTTGCTTCCCCCCAGCAGTCCTTGTGTGTGCTGAGGTGCTGATTTGGAGACACTGCCGAGCAATGGAAGAAACAGCAGAGTTTGAATAAATACAGCTCTACTTCTCAGTGTTGCTGGCTGCTGTCACTGTTTCTGACAAGTCTGGCCCAGGCCTGGTGAGCTACAATTATAAGGGTCAGGAGAATATCCAGATTTGTGTTTTCCTACAGAAACTAGGTAAAAAGCACAAATTCTTAAATGTCTTATGGCACAGACAGGTAGCAAACGCACACACATACGCACAAAATCAAAGAAAACAAATAAAGTCCTGTGCCCTGTGAAGCACACAGTGTCCTCCTCCTCCTCCTCCTCTCTCTTTCCATGACAGACACGTGTCACTGGAGCTGGGGTATGGCTTACCAGCCCTTTGGCCTTCACAATGTTCTCAGCACTTCTTGCACACTGCCTGCATTCACATCCATACACTCATCCTCTGTTTTTATTGCTGAAGGTTATCAAGGGTAAATGAAGGCCTCCAATGCCCCTTTCTATGGCCAATTTAGATCTCTCAGATAATCTCCTGTGAGGTCACCCACCTCTTCTAAATGTCATGCACGCATGTGATCTGAAGGCCTTCACAGTCTGTTCTCATGCCTGAATGACATCCCAGTGACTCAGCCACTAACACCTCTGAATGAGGCCACCCCTTAATTCCCTGCTATGGCTGTTTCTCCAATAAAATGTTACTGAGCATCCTCACTCTAAGAGGGGGCAGTGCGAGGGGTAAGACCTCTGTGGAGATTGGGAAAATGACACTGGACGGCACCACATAGTTGAGAAAATTCATTTGACATCAAATTCTTATAGTCATGACTCAAATGGGACATGTGGGCTCTTCCCTAGCCCTTGAGAGGAGAGGAACATGCTCTGCCTATGTGACACATCCAGCAAGGCAGCTGAAATCAGCTTTTTTCTGACCTAAACCCAAAGGCCGAGTCAGCTGCAGGTGTAAGTGAAGCTCTGCCGGTTTGCACCATGGATTTATCACCAGCCTCCACCTGGAAAAGAGCCCCAGCAGACCATGAGGCTCTGGAGGAGCCTGATTCAGAAAGACCTGAGGTGGGATCACAGCCTCCAAAACACCTTCCTGCTGGGATGGAGACAGGCCAGGAAGGCTCCTCTTCTTCCCTCCTCTTCCCTCCAGCAATTCCCAGGCTCTGCTGGCCTGGTCTCTCCTGGGATTTCACCCATCTAGCCTGCTTGGTTGAGGCTTCCTGCCCTGCTGTCTTTCAGAGAGCTCCTCACATCTGTGGGGAAAAAGCCTAGTGCCCAGGATTTCTAGTCCTCCCCACAAAGCTGGGACTATCTCATCCCTCCGTGAGCTTCTTTAGTGTGACTGTGTTTTCCTTATTTTCCTCCCTGAAGTCATTCTGTCCTGCTGGAGCAGCAAGTGAACCAGCACTTTGGGGAAGTGATTTTGCATTGCAGGATTTCAGGAAACACAATGTATGTCAATGCTGAGGCATAATTCCTCCAGAATTTGTTGTATCCCAGTAGTCTCACTGGTGTTGCATCGTCTGGCAAACCTTTACCAAGAGCAGCTTTCAGTTCTTCAAGGGGGTCTCTCTTCTGCACCTTTTTCAACTTGGTATGGTACAGCATTAATCAGGTAGAAGAATATGGCTGTTGTTAGTCTTGCTTATTGTTTTTTTGGCTTAGTGATATTTTGCACACCTTGTTCCTTCTCTTCAAGAAAAGAGAGAAGAAAGTGGTGTCCAGAAATGCAAATTAGTAACATCCAGAACAAAAATATTTCTCCTCTACCAATCTGGAAAAGAAAAGTACCTGCTTTATTTATCTTTATGTCATGTAGGAGAAAAGACAAGAAAAACCAGCTCTGACATCAGTGGTAGGGAAGCTTATTTCCACACTACTGCATTCAGTTGTCAAAAATGCATTTTTATGGATCTTTCTCAGCAGAGGTTCTCCAGTGATGACATCCCTGGAAAGCAGTTTCATAAAGTGCAGTGGTGTTGGGCCAATGGCTCTTCCTGTGAAGAGAGGCAGTGCTTTCAGGCAGACACTTTGCATGCCCTTTGTCCTGTGCATTTTCAGCTTACTGACATGCTTAGTAAATTTTGCAAACAGCAATTACAGTATCTCCAAAGCACCACACACCAGCGTGCATCCCAGGCTTTCTCCTATTTAAAGCTTTTGTTTTTCAATAAAGCACCTCTATTTAGGAAATCCCTTGTGTGAATCACCAAGGCCTGAGGACTTTGTGACTGAATACTTATAAGAAGCAGAAGATCCTTAAGTACAGCCCTCAGAGGGATTCAAAATGCCATCTAACCCATCTCCTTGCCTCCAGGCAGATTTGTAAGGAATATATTCTTTACAGTACACTTTAAATATGGTGCTATGGATGGTGGCCTCACAACCTCCCTAGGCAACTTGTCCTAGCTTTTTGTTATTTTTACTGTTAGAAGCTGTTTCCTAATTTAAAGCTGTTATTATTGACCTGCATATGTATAACATATATCTGTGATATTGCATGTTACTCCTCTGCAGGAAACATACAACACTCAGTAGAGCAATCAAATTGGAAAATTATGACAACCATATCAGTTTCCATCCCAGAGGTGAGAAAGCAAACCCTGTATTTCCCAAGACATGATTGACCTACATGCAAGGGGATCCTTGGTCTCTTGTGATTTTTCTAGGTCAGATGACAAAAATAATGAGTCTTAAAGGAAAGTGAGCTGGCTCTTGCTGAACCCAGGCAAGAAGGATTGCACTCAGAAGAACTAGTGGTTCCCACTCCTGGGAGGCTCCACCTTCTCTAATGCCATTAGAGAACAGACCAAAACCAAAACAAGGAAAAAAAGGAAGAGGATAGATGACTAAAAGTTTAAATATCAAACCCCAAACTCTTTCACCATGCAGAGGTGTAGCTCAGAACATGTTTTATTATCTTCACAAGCAAGGAGCCCAAATGATTATGCAGTGATTGGTGTAATTAGAAATTATGCTGTTCAAAAGTAAAGAGTCAGTATGAAAAGAGCCAAGGCAAAAAATTGGATTATAGCTTCCCCAGCAATTCTCCTGGTTGGAATTTTTGGTCATGATGAGATGAAAGGTAAGTGTAAGAAATACTGATAGAGGTCATTTTATGTCTGAATAGTCTTAGGAAATTGAGACTAGTAGCTGAGTTGAAGCTTTTCTGGAGCTACATGTTCCCACATATAGTTGGAAGGACTAAAGTTGTTGTGGAAAACTGGGACTTTTTTTATTTTTGCTAAAAACTTTCACCACTAATATCAATCACAAGAAAATCCTTTTCTCTTCCCTCCATCCACATTTTTTGAATGAGAAAGTAATTCTAATTTCCCAGCATACCATTAGCATCCAACACATCAAACCCATCCAAAAGGATAAGCAGAATGAAGATGTCTATTTTCATCATGGAACACATAAGCTTTTAAAAATAACATGCTGAAATGGGCCAAGGGGAGAAGAACTTTACCCTTCCATCCTTGCACATACGTCCCATAGTGATGCCTGCTTTTATGGCAGTGCAGGCTGCCACAGGAAGCCAAGGTTAAATAGTTTAGGGTTGAATAGCCTGGCTCCCCTTGGAGCTAGCATTTGTGCCCTTTAGAAGACTGTGCAAACCAGAAGCTGGTGAATATTTGTTTCTAAGAGAAACCCAAACAATTAAGACCAAGAGGATTTATTGACTGCAGTGACTTACAGCAGTGGCCTCATGAAAGGGCAGTTTCCAGCACTTTCTGAGTGTTTCAAAAGTGCCCATTGCACACAGCACTGTCGTGAACAAATCAGACAGTTTGGTGCCACCTTGATAACAGAATCACTGCATTTTAGTAAGCAGGAAGGACATTGTCATGAGGAGCAATGGCCATTAGGATTGTTTAGCTGCCTGACAGGACCTTGGCCTCTAACTGCTCTTTCTGCCTTTGAAAGTGACCTAATACTTTTGTTTCTGATGTCTTAGCTATACCTATTTATCCTCTTGTTTGTCTTTTTAGTTGAGAATTTCAGTACATGGGAAACCACAAATGGCCTATAGGAACTGAAGTTCTCTGCAGCATTTTTTTCCTGGATTTATGGCAATCTGTTGCAATTCCAGAAGCTGTAGAAATGCAGTATTTTCTCCAGTAACTCTCTCCTGAAAATATAAGGAAAATCAGGACAATGCCTGATCTGACTAGCAGGGGAAAAAAAAAACAACCTTTTTATCACTTAATTAAACATTTTCAGAAGTTGAAGGAGTAGGAAACAATGTTGCTTCTGAAGTAACCCAGGTGAGATCGGCAGGAGCACCCACATAACACTGGTGTCTGAGGACTCTGCTCCCTAAAGCATCAGTGAAGGCTGCAGAATGGGGACATCCTAGCAGAGATTTTTGCTGCCCTTCCCCATCCTTGCTCACCAGGGTCTGCTCAGGCCACACAAACCACTGGCAATCTCTACACAGCAAGAGTCAACCCATTAAAAATAAAGTTCTGTAGGTAGAAACTCACCAGACTCTCTTCTATAGCAGATAAGGGGCTCAGTAGTAAAGGGTCTGATCTTTAAAATTACCTTTATTCTAACAGAACCATTGGGAGTTGATTATACCCTGCATATCAGGTGAGAAAGCCAGCATATAAGGTTGAAAAATTAAGCTGAGATAACCTCCCAAGCTTCTCTGTGCTAAGAAAGTTGTGTTTCTGCATGTTCCAGAGTTGATGGCAAAATTTCTATTGGCTTTGAAGGAAACAAAATCTGTCTCTATTTCCATATAACACTGTAAACTTTGGACTGAAAAATACTCACTTGACCACAAAGTTAATTTGAAGAAAATTGCAAAATATGGTTCCCTGCAGAAGATCTATTAGACTTCTAACAGCAATTTTATATCGTCAAAGGCAAATAAACTTTCTTGGGGGAAAATAGACAGGTGATTTGTATGGTAACTGCTTTCATATTCTGTCTATAATTCAACTTGCAGGCTCTAAACCACTGTCAGGAATAGTAGAAATATCAGGATGTGCTGTTTGTTTGCACAGACTGTTTATTTACATGTACAGCTGTTGTGTGTGAAAAGTGAGTGGATATGACTATGTCAAGGTAAGTCCTGAATTTGAGTGGTTTTTTTCCAGACAGTGTAATCTTCAAACCTTGGAAATTATGTTAGGGTGCTGATGTTGGGAAGTATGGGAGAATTTACTTAATACAATCCATTTTTTTAGAAGTTTTTGTAGGGGTGTATACTGGGCTTTGCATCACTTTGTGGTTTGTCATCAGTGTCATCTGTTTTCCCTCAGAGCCAGGATTATTAGAAAGGCGATTGAGACAATTCTCATGTTTGGACTTGGATGTTTATTATTTCTTATCAAAATTTACAGAAAGTAAGACAGCACCTCTTGCTCCTGCTAGAAGTGGGAAAAATGGCCTCCAGCTGAGCCTACTTCAAGGCCTTTTAAAGCAAAAGAAACCAATGAAAGTTTAACACCTACATTATTTATCCTTTTGACCCAATAGCTGATTCCCCCGACCCTTAGAGTGACATTTTGACCGACCAACCAGAGGTTACTACCTGAGTTCTGTGAAGAAGATGGAAGAGAAGAAGATGAACAAAGGAAAAGACACTACCCAAAATTCTCCATCTTGTCCCATAACCACTATACTATAAAAACCTCAGATTTAAAACCCATCACCCAGTGAAAACACACACATCTAACCCACTACATATTTGTGATTTCTAACTCATTATTCATATTTACAAGCCTTCTCCAATGTTTCAGGTCCAGAGCAGTGTTTTCCAGGGGGTCTGTGTCTGGAAGCACAGAAAGCTCAAAAACTCCAGATTTCTGAGATCCAACAGTTTTGACTTAGCTGGTATAATGAAGTGCTATACCAGCAGTGCACAGTATCTGCCTGCATAATGATGGGCTGAAAGTCTGCCTCCAGTCTAGTTTGTGAAGTTAATATTTTTACTTTTCTTTTGGTGATTTCTGGTTTTGGGTTGGGTTTGGGTTAGTTTTGTTTGGTTGGGTTTGGTTTTTTGCCAGGGCTGTAGGCATATTCATATTACTGTGAGCTAAATGAAGATGCAGGCACATAGATTATCTACTGCTCTTCATATATAAACCTAATTACCTTTCGAAATCAGGTTTCTTCTGACCACATTTGTCATTTTCACAGTGCAAATTCAGGAAATTTTCTTTGTGGTAACTTGCTTGTTGGACCATAGTTCAGCAAAGAGGAAGACTGGAAGAGGAAGAGAGGTAGGGAAACCACAGTTGTGCCCTTTCAGGCTGGTCAAGTTGGCCTAAACTACTGCATTGCTGTCCTTGAATGACCTCCAGAAAATATTAATTATGTAATTACTCATAATTTTTAAAAAATGGAGGCATACACATTTATTTTTATTCTCTCCCTCCTTTCAATCCTAGGATATCCAATTGACACGATTGTGTGGTAGTTCCATTTAACCACATTTCTCACTGAACTTCAGCTCTTATTAGCTCAGCTCTCATCCTCCCCTTGGACATGACTCTGTTGGCACCAGAGGAGGTTCCTTGACACCAGCACTGCTTTCTTAAATGCAGGAGGAGGAAGGTGCAACTGTTCTGGTTTTTTTATGTGTGAGCACTGAGAATTTCCTGGCAGAACCTGGCATCCTGCTGAACTGTATTCCCCACCATCACTCCCAAAGCCACTGTCTCTTTACTGCAGGAGGAGTTTGCCAGTCCATCCCAGACCACACCTGTGGCTGACCTGCATTCCTGAGGAGGGTCAGGAATGCACCTTGCCCAGGTGCACTGCTGGGTGCCTTGGCAAGGCTGGAGTGGTGCATCCAAGGGCTGCTGACTTACAGTGTCAGACAAGTCCCATGATCCAGCTGAGAGATACCACCTGCCCTGGAGAGATGGGTCAATGGACAGGTAAGTCTTTGCAGTATTGGGACATGCAGTATTTAGACATTTCAAAGTTTGTGTTTTCCCCCCAAAGAGTTTCAGATCCATCTGTCCTCTTCACCTGCTTTTTCTTCACTTGTCTACAGTTTCCTTTCTCGAGTGTGATAGAAGAACTGACATAGAGCAATGATTTTCCTGCTTCAGGCAAAATGCAAAGGTCCCCTAAAAACTCTGCTATTGTACCAGGAAGATGCTGCTGCACTGTCATGCCAGGTGCACACTGCTGGGGCTCAGGGCATGAGTGGTCACTCCCTTCAAGAGTCACTTATGTCAATCCTTATCCTAGACAGATGAGACCAAAATAAACTTGCTGAATATAGAACAGCCTTTCAAGCTGTTTTGGGCATGCTATGTGTTTTTTCTGTGCAAGCAAACCTTTGCACTTCCATGACAGAGTCAATATTTGCATTGTTCCTGTCATACGAACTCTAAATTAAAATTAATAAAAGTGATCTTACAGTACATTAGTTCTTGGAGAGTGCCTTGGAGATGAGGGGTTTGGCTCACTGCTATCCACAGTTTATGTTCATGCCCAGTTGGCATCCAGATCATCCCACGGAAAGTGGGGAGACAACAGAAATCCTTCACAGTCTTCTAGGACCGGGGCTTGGGGAAGAAAATTTGGCATACACAATTTCTGTAACTACCCTAGGAATTTCTTTCAGGAGTGGAATATAGGGACTATGTCTGGTGTGGAGGGAGTTGTCTCTCTCCCTGTTTGGTAAGCAGGGCCTCCAGTACCTTATGCCACTATGGACTGGCTCTGAGATCAGCCTGACAATTGATCAGAGAGGCTTTCTAGTCACACACCAGTCAGTAACTCATGAAAATTAGGGGGGTAAATGACACACATTCCATCAATGCCTTTGTCACACTCCAGTATGGCTTTATTCAGTCAGGAGTCATTGAGGGAAAAAAGCCCTCTAGACACCTGGTGGTTTGTCATCCATCCTTCATCCTCTGGCATGTGCAATCAGTTCCAGCTGCACTTCACCCATGGGTGCTCTCCCACTCTCAAACCTGAGAGCTTGTAAGTGAAAAAGGATCAGCATGTGCAGGTGCAATCCTTTCAGTCCCACGGATAAGTCTGATACTTACACGGCATGGAGGGACCAAGTCCAAGTCAGTAGGTAATGTGGTGGTGCAGCGACAGCCATCACAACAACGACGACAGTAGTGTACAGACTCTAGGAACACTTTTAGTGATCAGCTGAATGTACACATCAGGATCTCCTTATCCCATGCAGTAACAGCAGCTGGTTACACTGTAACCTTTACTTTGTTCATCAGCAGTCCATGTCTCAGAGAGCATTTGCTTGAATGTGAATTAGGAAATCGAAGAGGATGGTGGAGCTGAAACCTCACAGCTTATGTGAAAAGCACCTTGGTTTCAGAGACATACAGCTTTACTTCATCACTGCAGCTTTACTTCATCTCTATGGTGTCCCAACACACGAAAATGTCAGAGGAGTTTTCTCCTCTGTGGTTTCAGCACTGCTTGCTCCTTACATCTCTATCCCTATGAAGACTCATCCTCGTTCTAATTACCATAAATGCATTCAAAGACCACTGAACTGTGGGAGGCTAGTCCCCATTTCCTGACCCTTTTTTACCCTGAGGTGTGTATCCCAGTCACAGGGGGTTTGTGCTGGATACAGGTCAGGTGCAGGGGCTGTGTGCAGGAGGCAGAGCTGGGAGCTGCTGGGTGTGTGTGCCCAGCCAGGGCAGGAGGGAGGGCCCAGCTCTCCTGCCAGCAGTGGTCATACAGCCCAAAGCTGCAGCTTGTTCCCAAGCAAATAAAGGTCGGGAATCCAATTCAACCAGCCTCAAGGTCTCTGGGAGGCAGGAGGGTCAGAAATGTTCCTTATATAGCAGGGAGGCTTCCATACTTGCAGAAGGGACCCACAAGCAGAGCAGCTTCAGCTAGGGCTGTACATACCCATGCTGTGCAAAGTCAGCAGCCAGAGATGTCTGTGAGCATCCCTGAGCTGGATGCAGAGGGAAGATCCCCCTGGGCAGGGGTTGCAGGTCTCTCTCTGCCCCAAAACAGCACAGGCAGCACTGCTTGCCCAGGGGTGAAAGCCAGGGCTCAATGCAGAGCATCTCTGGTGCCACCTGGCCATCACAGGAACAGATGAACCCCAAGCAGCCCTCCACCCTCAGCTGTGAGATGCTGTGAAAGCTATTAGTGCATCTGCTCTGAAATGGGCTCATTAAAATACACATTCTCCTTCGTTATCCTGTGGCTGCACAGTGACTCATCCCACTGCTGTTGCTCTGGAATGGGAACCCAAGTTAAACATTTTCCAATTTGTTTTTTATTCACCAGGGAAGCTCATGTCTAACCCACTGAGGTGGCAATGGAAGCTGGAACAACATTTGTCTTCACGGAAGGCAAACGAAACCTGAAAAAACAGGGAGAGGAAATAAATGAGGCACTGTCCGATTGAAAGTCTGTTATTTCATATTTCACAATTAGGCACAGGATACTTTCTTGCACAGGTGTAGTTAGTGCTGGAGTAACCCAGCTGGGACATGGCCACTCCCAGCCCAGGTGTGCCCCGGTATTTCCTCCTTTCCTTCTCTTTTTCCCTCGAACCACAGAAGAGTTCACACAGCCGTGGTTTAGCAGTCACGGTCTTGCAGCAAGCTTTGGCTGGGGTCGCTGCTCTGACTCCTGACCATACCAAACCTCTCTTCTCCCCAGAGGCAGATGGAGCCTTGCACTCAAGGTTTTTGCTGCCAGCACTGTCCCCAGACACAGACCCCTCTGTTGTGGCACAGGGATGGATGCAGGGTGCTGAGGGTTTGCAGAACCTCTCTGCCAGGCTGGGACAGGCCCTGCCTTGTGCTGCCTTCCTGCTCCCCAGCTCACAGGGACAGTGTCCTGTGGCTAAATGGAAACCTCACAGCCTAAGCCCACCTCATGCAAGCTGGGAACCTTCTCTTTTTGCTTTTATACACAGACATGATCCCACTAGACATTGCTTTTAGCTGCAAGAAAATTCCTCCCTTTTACTGCTTTGCTCTTAAGGACTGCTTTCCTGGGCTAAACATCCTTTGCTTTAAATAGATATGCTGACCCAAATACTGCTGTGAATGATTATTCAAGGATGAAGAACAGACTGTAGTCCAAAGATTTTTACAAGACAACTTAAATCAATACAATTTTTCTGATTAGCACTTCTAGGAAACCTGTATGGCTATACTCATTTCTTGGCTCGTTTTGCTGTTATTTGTTCATGTGGTACATTATCGAGCATCTGAAATATTTACTCTGTTGTCCTCTGGAATGCACTGATTTCTTTTGGAACAAAATGTAGCCTGGTAATCCTCTGCTGTGGATTTTTGTAATGATTATTTTACAGTAAGCCACTTGTTAGTAATGAGACTAATATCACTTGTACAACTCTTTATAATTTTTACTCTTAAAAAATAATTGGTGAAATTTAAAATAATAATTCCATTGTTTATTGGCCAACATTGACCAATGGCCTACTTGCAATAGTAAACTGAACATGGCATTGCAACTTAGGCCATTTTCAAGTTTGTATAGGAAAAAAACCTCTGCATGTGTGGAATGCAATGTTTTTCACAGCACATATCTGAATATTTTCTTTTTTATTTCAGACTTCCTACTGTAGTAGAGCAATCACTTCAACAGAAATTATACTGAAAGCTTGAAATCGAAATCTAATTTAAAGTCTAAATGATGCACATGATTAGAAATGTATTATCTATTCCCAACAAATAAACATCATTGAAACACTAGTATTTCCCTAATTTTAAGCACCATCTACTGAGTCAAACATTAGATCTGATCTTCGAAATTACACCCGAGGAAAATGAGATCCTGGTTTGACTGCATCCCACTTAGTGCTAGGTCTCGTGCTGAGATTCCCAAGTTAGCTGTTTAGTCACTGTCTGCTCTCTTACTAATGGACATTAAATATTCTTCCAAAGGTGCTGGAGACCTGAGCTGCTGCATGAAGATAATTTGTTCGTTGACAAAGGAGTCTTGGCTAAGCAGGCTCCCTAGTTAGACAAGGCTAACTGCCTGGTAGTGAAGCAGGGAAAAACCTCATTTTGATAATGATTTTTTTTCACTCCAGAGCAAGGGACTGGAAAGGATGTGGTTTTATTTCAATTATAAGCCAAAGAAAAAGAAACTCCAGGCACATAAACAGCTTTATAAGGATCATGATTCTTACTACTTCTATTAGCTGGCTTGCCATGAAGATGAAGTAGGTCTGAGAGGGAATAGCACAGCAAATCTGCATACAATTATAGGACCTGCTTACCTGGCACTGGTGTTAAATCAGTTCAGTTCAATCAGTGCCAGCAACTGACCTGTATAAACAGCCACCCATGGATGGAGTTCATTTGTAAAGCAAGTGATGCACAACCAGCTGGGTTGACATGGAGTCACTCTGGGCACAGGCAGGGACGTTCAGACTGAGCCTTGTTTGGCCTCTCTGAAATTACAGAAATAACAGTGGCTAGAGCTGTGCTGGTACTGTACACGTGTCAGCCAAACTGGTACAAGACTGGAGGTGAAGAAAAGGCACACTGCCTTTGACTGGGAATGCATCACTTGGAGGCAGGAGTGTCATATGGGGGTCAGGAATATTCCTTGGCTGCTGCTGGCAATACCCTCAGCTGGTCAAGCCATAATTTGACCTCTTTCTGGTACATCTGGATCCGGGGTAGTAGGATTTATTTATGTGTGCTGGGTCCCAGCTGGTACCAGCACACACATTCAGCAGTGCCCTGGGGCTGGTGGCCCTGGCTCCAGGGCAGCTAGCCCAGCTCTGTGCACGGGCTCTCTGCTGGAGCTGCAGCCCCAGCCCAGCCCGTGGCTCAGCTCTGCTGTGCTCAGTCTGCTTGGGAGCTCACAGTGAGGAAGGCTGACCTGGCCACAGAGACCTTCCTCCCTCCTCTTCTGTTTCTGGGTTTTCCCCATTTCTCCCTGTGCATCAGTTCCCGGCTGTGTCAGAGCAGTTGTGGCAGCACAGGCTAAGGGCTGCTGGAGGACAAGGGCTGTTGGTGAGGAGGAGGTGATTCCAGGAGGCTCACATGCCAGAACTGCTGCAGGAACTCTCCTCAAACTCATCCCTGTGGGGCAGGCACAGCTCCTGTGCTCTCCTGTCTCACACCTCAGGCTCCCAGGGAAATTGTGATGGATAGTGTCCACCTGCTATTTCAAAACAGTGGAGGTTTATCTGCACCTTGTGGTACAGAAATCTGGTACCTGGTGGGGTTAAACTGGGAAATGAGTGTCTCCAGGAGTGGGAGCATTTAAGGCCTGGTCCCTCATCATCAGGACTCATGACTGCTGAGGGGTGACAGAGGCACCTGGCCTTTGGTCTCTACTTCCAAAACAGGAGAAATATCAAAACTGAACCTTGGAATCAACCGCACAGCTTCACTAACACCTCACATACCTTAGAGTTGCCCCAACTTGGACAGAGGCAAAACCACTGTGAAAAAAACCCTAGTGTCCCTTTTCTCCTTCATTGCTACTGCCCATACATGTTGTTTTGCTAGCAAAGAGCAAGATCTTTCAGCAAGATCCTGATTCATGGTCTATAATGTCACGACAGAAAGCGGATTCAAGAGGAAATAAATTTTCAGAGCTACACAGCAACAAAAAAATGATGTTTTTGGAGTTCTTCCCCACAAACAGAGCATGTATAGGTATCAGTCTGTTTAGCAAGACAGTTTAAGCTGGAACAGTCACACAGCATGCAGAGTCCTTATTAGGATCCAGTCAGCTCCAAACACTGCTCAGCTACAGGGGTAAGCCAGAATTTTATGACATCACATAAATAAATATAAACAAATACAGTAAAAAGGCTTTACCTTGGGCTTAAGCAAAAAGTTAAATTTTCCAGTCCTGTGGGATCCTTCTCTGCTCTCAAGTCTGCTGGCTCACAGTGCAGCAAAATGATCAGGCATTTATCAACCCTGGCAAGGTCTGCAAGTCCTGAGGGTTTGATTTGAAAGAAAGGTGTTGAAAGAAGATTCCTGAACACCTCCACCCAGAGTTATGCAGGGAAAAAAAAAAAAAAAGAAATAAAAGCAAGCTTTAAGAGGTCAGAATATGTAGCCTGCCCAGAGCTGCTATTCCTGGTAGAAATTAGACCCTGAAGTGCCCAGGTGAAAATCAGGGATAATCCCTGTATAAGTGCTTCTAATTGGGACAAACTGAAAGTGAGAAAGTTGAGCAAGACAGCTCTGGCCCATCCCTGGGGGCTCTGGGTTTGTTCCCAGCTGGTAACTGAGAGCACAATTATGCAAAGCCTCCTCTATAAACAGAATTTGGTTTATTATGGCTGAACTGGGGGAATCTATTTTTGTCACCACTTTGTGCGAACGCGTTACCCTTGTGATTTCCAGCCAGGTCATTCCAAGTCAGCTGCTTTGGCTGTGGCTGTCGCTGGAAGCTCCTCTGTCCTCCCAGTCCCTGGCCCCATTTCTCATCCGCCCAGGGTTGGCTCCCAGGCGAGGGGGATGAGGGGATGAGCCTGTGGCTATTCTGGTAGCTGTGAGCTATGGAGGTGTCACGTGAAGCAAAGAGCCAGAAATGCATGTCAAATCGAACCAGTGACTAATCATGGTATTTTGGTTGTCTTAGTGGCTGCCGGGGAAAGATTTATGGGCTCAGAAAATCTTCCCGTAATAATCCCTGGGCGCTGATTTGATCTCCGGCTGAGGCTTCCCAAGACCGTGTGGAAAGGGGACAGAAAGGGGGCTGCTGTCCCAGGGGTGGGGACATTTGAACTGACTGGAGTTCAAACCACAAACAAGAGGAGAAAAGCCAGCGCTCCCTTCTCATCTGTGTCTGCTCAGAGCCACGCGCTGGCAGCCAGAGAGGATCCCTGGGATCTGCCTGTGGAGCAAGGAGGGCTGGGGGCGACGGCTGAGCACACACGAAGGGCCATTTATTGGGATTGTCATCTAGCTCCCTCATCTGTCACCTGATGGCCAGCCAAGCAAGTGCTCGGCACAACTGTGGACTCTTCATCCTTCTTGTGGAGGCAAGAAAAGTAAGCATCCTACAGCTGATATGACAATAGCTATTTGTTCTATAAAGGAATGAATTAAAATTCACTACAAATCTACTAACTGTCCCCCTATGCCAGGCAAGAGACTGACTTGGTTTCTTTGAGTTGGGCTTTTCTCTAACAGCTGGAGGTCTGCTGGGCATTCAAGCAATGGCTGTTGAGTCAGGCAGCTGTTTCAATATCTAATTGCATTTTAGCACTAATAGCTCAAGGGGAAAGCATTGCATTGTCTGCCATGAGCTACTTCCTGTCCTACTGCAAAGCACACTGCGCCGCCGTGCTTGCCCAATACCAGAGCCTGAGATCAGAGGGCTTTCTCTGTGACATTTTGCTGAAAGTGAAAGAAAACGAGTTTCCTGCACACAAGTCCTTGTTGGCATGCTCCAGCGACTACTTCCGAGCCATGTTCAAAAGCTATACCCAAGAGTCTAAAGCCAGTGTCATTCACCTGCAAGTTGTCTCACCCACCGGGCTCCAGCACATCCTGGATTTCATTTACACATCCTTGCTGCCCCTTTCCTTTGAAAGCCTGGAGGATACCTTGGAAGCTGCAAGCTACTTACAAGTGACTGATGCTATTGGCTTGTGCAATCAGTACTTAGTTAATAATCTTGCCTTGGAAAACTGCTGCTACTCTGCCAACGTGGCCAGAAGGTTCTACCTGCCAGATGCCCTAGCAGCCACAGAAAAATACATTATCAAAAATATCTGGAAGCTGCTGGACTTGGATTTGTCAGGACTTCTCGAGCTGAACTTCAGGTCTTTGCTAGCAGTGATTCAATCACCAGATCTCCCTATGGTGGAAGAATGCCGCCTGTTGAATCTTGTCCTGCTGTGGTTGAAGCATGATAAATCCAGGATGGATCATGCAAGCAGCCTTTTAGAGCACATAAGATATGGTCTCATCCCAGTAGAAGAGCTGAGAAAAACCTACACACAGTCAGAAGTGTCCCTCTCACCAGCTATTAAGTGCTTGATCATAAAAGCAATAAATTATCACACATCTGTATTCAAACAGCCTGTCCTGCAGGATAAGTCCACCACACTGAGGAATCAGAAAACTCGGATCATTCTGCTGGGGGGAGGCACAGCAAGCGAGGGGCTCATCACTGACGTGGTGGCCTTTGATGTTTACAATCACAAATGGAGAACCCTCACGCAGCTGCAGGACAGAGTGCAGAACCACAGTGTGTGTGTGGTGGGGAACTTCCTCTATGTCCTGGGTGGGGAAATACAAAGTGGTACCTTAGGTGATGCTAAAACTGGACAGACTTTATTGGTTACAAATAAGGTCCATCGGTACGATCCAAGATTTAACACATGGACCCAAATCACGGGCATGCTGGAAAAGAGATGCCAGTTTTCTTGCTGTGTCCTAGGTAAGGATATCTTTGCCATTGGTGGAAGGGGTGAGGACGGGTCGCTGCATTCATCTGTGGAAGTCTATGACATCAGCAGGGATAGATGGACGAAGGCCAAGGAATTGCCATGCAGGATACATGGCCATGCCAGTGCTGTTTGCAAGAACACCATATACATCTCTGGGGGCAAGTACTCGGCCCCAGCCAGCACAAGCAATGAGGTTTATTCCCTGAGCTCACTTGAAGGGCAGTGGGTGAAATGTGCCCCAATGAGCATTGCTCGGTTTGGGCATCAGATGGCAACAATCAGGGGATCCATATTCACCTTTCTGGGATTATATGAACCTTTCTCTGAAATAGAAAGGTATGACCCAGATCAAAACCAATGGACTCGGTTAAAACCACTGGTCTACGATCGATTCTCCTATGGCCTGGCAGTGGTAGAGGAAACAGCTCTTCTTATTGGGGGGAAGAAATGGCAAAACTCACTGGAGGTCTCCACACAAGACGTGGTTGGCTATGACATCGACAATGATGGCTGGGAAGAGATCTGCAAGGCCCCTCTGCCATGGTGGGGGCTGCAGTGTGCCGTGCTCCAGCTCTCCGAGGCGGCTGAAGAGCAGGACAGCAACACCCAGCAAAAGAATCTGCGCAACTGCTGAGCTGCCGTGCTGGGAACAGCCATCCCAGGAGATGAACGAGCAGGGAGATCCTGGAAAAGAAGGAAATTGCACTGGCACTGGATGTGAGAGTGGAAGTTGTGCTTGGATAAGCCAAATGCTTGGTGGAAACAGGCAAGAAAATCTGGCTCCAGCACAGGAAACACATCTAGGATTTATAAAGCTGGAAGCTGATCTCACTGAGCAAGGACGTAGGAAGTATCACTTTTAGAGGCGATGAGTGAGAACTGTAATCCTTGACTTTTGGATAATACCTAGATAGCAATTAGTAGGTGTTGCAAGTCGGATTTTTCAAATATTAAAAAATATAATCCATCTTTTATGTTTTTTTAATCAGAGGTAATTCTCCCAGCTGGCAAGTGCTATTGAGATTTTATGCTATGGTTAAGCAAAAGGAAACAGAGCTGTATAAAGACTAAAAAACTGATGCCTAGAAGAATTAGTAGCAAGTATTGCCAAGGAAAGGTATTATTTGATATCCTACGTACTAGGCACGAATGTCTTAGTTAACCACCATGAAATTACTGGACAGAAAGCATGGACTTTTCACTACATAGACTCAGGTACAGCTGAAAGTTAAAACAGTGTTTGTTTGATAGAAGCCATTTCTCTCTCAGTGGCCTTTGTTGTAGTTCGTTTTCTTTTCTTTTAAGGACACACACTACTGGTGATGTACATTTCTTTTGTATCCAGACCCTGTTTTAGCTTAGATGGCCAGAGCTGAATGGGTACCCTTACAGTTAGCCTCCAAGAAGCTTCTTACAGGAGTAACAGGCTGTTACTGATGCCCTGGCACCATATGCTGTCTTATCACACCTGTTCTTAAGGGTAAAATGCTTCATTGCTGTTGAACTGCTGCATGAGAGAACCCTGCAGTCAAAAAAGGTTTACTTTCATCAAAGAGTACAAAGGGAAGGGAGGTAACTGAAGGTTTTCAGAAGTCTTTACTCAGTGCCTGCCTACATACAAATCAACAATAGTGTCAGTCCCTGTTGGCCACACTGGCAGCATTTAAGTCACACCAGGGTACTTTAAGATACACGGATATGTGAAATGCAGACAAAACAGTCAGATGCCACAGAATCAATCCTGTATGGAGTAAAGTGAATCTTGAGCCATAAATGTTCATTTAAAAGCTAAATTTATTGTATTTCATTTTACAGTGTTCCCTTTCTAGGCTGAAGTTAATACAATAAAAATATATATAGAAGAACATTTAATAGTCTTAAAAGAAGGCAGCACAATGGAGAGGACACATGTTCTTTGTCACTAGACTAGCTTAAAAAATTGTAATGTTTAATTTTCACCTTTAAAGCAATCAAGCTAACTTTACTAACGTAAAGTGCAGGCAGAATGGCTGTTGCATAGCAACAGATCTAAGTCTTCTGAACTGCCTTGGTTTTGACAAGGAATCAACTACACAATGTGCATATACATCCATCAGATATAAAGAGTTTTTCATATGAATATATTTACTTTTGGTCCAGTAAAACAATAGCAAGAGAATCTAAATGCTTGGAACAATAGCACAATCCATTTCAAGTCAAGCATTTTTAAAGAGAAATTTACAAAAACCTCACAAATTTAATATACAAGTCAGTACCCATGCAGTAAATAAATGTCCAGTTTATACAAACAATATTCTTCTAATAGTACAAATCTTACACTGGATCCAGAATTCTATACAAACGTTAATACATGATTTGTCATCCATACGACTTGAATATAGGATTACTGAAAATGGGCTACAGAAAGGCCACTCTTCTGTACAGTTGTGCAAAATCTGCAGAACATTTGCAATCCAAACGCAATAACAAGATAGAAAATGAGGGGTAGAAAGGGCAAGAGAAAAAAAAAGAGAAAGGGGAGCAAGAGAGAAAAAGGGGAGAAATAGAGAGGAAAGAAAGAAAGAAAGAAAGAAAGAAAGAAAGAAAGAAAGAAAGAAAGAAAGAAAGAAAGAAAGAAAGAAAGAAAGAAAGAAAGAAAGAAAGAAAGAAAGAAAGAAAGAAAGAAAGAAAGAAAGAAAGAAAGAAAGAAAGAAAGAAAGAAAGAAAGAAAGAAAAAGAAAGAAAGAGAAAGAGAAAGAGAAAGAAAGAAAAAGAAAGAAAGAAAGAAAGAAAGAAAGAAAGAAAGAAAGAGAAAGAAAGAGAAAGAGAAAGAGAAAGAGAAAGAGAAAGAGAAAGAGAAAGAAAGAAAAAGAAAGAAAGAAAGGAGAGAGAGAAAAAAAATCTGTCCATTCTTTCCTTCATCCCTTCATGGATATAACTGCCAGGAAATATCAGAGTTCATAAAGTTAAAAGTACATTCACTGAGCTGTACAGGCAATAGTCTCAAGTTGGTTAAGAGTACAACTCACTAAAGTACAAAGGAGGCTTTTCCTTTCCACATGAGCATTATTAAATCATGTCATGAGTCCTAACTTATGCAGCAAAATACTGATGAGGAGCAGAAATATTTTGTCATGCTCTTAACATTTTTCAAAATCAAGCCCATAAAAAGTAAATATATGATTTAAGAGTTCCCTCTTACTTTTATTTCAGGCATGTGCCTAACTCTAAGAAGCTATTTCTTTTCATAGTCACTGGGTTTTATTCAGCAGATAACAAATCTCATGGAAGTTTAAAACATTTTAATTGGCTTGTGAACTCAGCAGAACCCAGAGACATCCCCTCCCCTTCAAAAGCAAACCAGAGGCTTTTTTACTCCTCGGTTATTTTTCAGGTTCTGTGCTCAGCTCTGCTCTCATCACACATTATCCCTGCATACAATGCAGCCAAATTTCACAGCTCAGAAAACACATAGGAAACTACTTGCAAAATCCTATTCACTCCTTTTCTATTGTGGGAATCTTCAAAGCATCTTAGATTTGGAGCATTTCATTGGAAACCTTTTCCAGTGCTGCTTTTCTAAAAAGGGCTAAAGAAACACGGCTACCAAGGACGTTGAAAGTCTACATTTTCTCTTTTGCAAAATCTGCACATTATACTGATACCTTCAGTGCAAAAGCATCATCAATCACAGTACCATGACTGATTTTTTTTTTTTAAATCAACCTAATGTGATTAAGAGACAACACACAATTTGGTCTCAATTATAATACAAACCAGCATCCCGTTGCTCTGGTGGTAAACCTTAGCAACAGACTTTAAAAAAGCACAAGGAAATAAGACCTAACCTTTCGACACTTAAATTCACATTAGTCATTTTTTTGTCTGCCGATTTTCACCCTTTTATTTTGACAAAACTTAAACACAACCACTGCATTAAACTTTCTCCCTGTTATTTAAGAAAACTCCTAGAGTTTCTCATGAAATATAAAAATTGGTTTTCTCTCACCACCAAAATAGTACCTGCACTCCAGAAATGCAATGCAATACTGGAATTATATAATATAAAATATCATTGTAAAACTGACCTTTGATAACAAAAGCTTTAGCATGTGGAACTTCCCGCATGAAGGCCACAGTCTTCCAAAAATGCTTTTAAATCCTTTTCTTTAATAGCTAAAGATCATGTTTTTTAATTCACAGAAGGTAAACACAAGCAGAGCATTGGTAGCATATAAAATATACAAATCCTCATTAAAGTATCGTTGATCATTGAAGGTTTCACACAGCTGAGTGACATTAAAATATAATTTACTAGAGCTCTCACATGTTGATATAAAAACTACTTTATGCACTTAAGTAAAGGGTTGGAGTGTGGCAAATGGACAAAAAGAGAGACTTTTATACATGTGTTTCTATGTAAGAGTGAGTGTGTGCTAACGAGGCTATAAGTGCTTCAACCTCAGACGAGCCATCAACAGAGTCCCTCCGGGGGCTGCTTTCATAGGTGTTCATGAAGAGATCAAGGTACATTTGTTTCCATTCTTGAAAGTCTCTAGACGTCAAGGCTGGATTATCCAGAACTTTATCTATAATGGCTACTTCTCCTTCCCTGGCCTGTGAGAGAAAAGGAACAAGCAAAGAGTTAATGCGAGTGATGAGCCACTGGCAAAATCAACCACGTGGGTGGAAGGAGAGAATGGGGGGCACAAGCCCCAGAACCCCTGAAAGCACAGGGACTCTGCTCTAGGAGCACGCACAAACAGGAGCCCTTTCCACACGGTGTCACACATTCCCCTGAGGGACTTGGGCTTCCCTCACCTTGTCCAGAACCCTCAGGAAGAGTCCCTATTCCCCCACTGCCCCCTTGCTCAGCCGCAGATACAGCAAGCCCTGTGCTGTTTACTATTGGCTGCTTGCATTTCTCAGGGTGGGTTTCACACAACGAAGTGCCATCTGTTTGCTCCTGATCAGCACCAGAAATACTGCGTGGGTGTGTGGGATGCAGACACACACACAGCCTCTTCCCCAGGCCTGGCATGGGGGCACCTGAGCCCTGCAAAGCCTTCTGCAAGGAGTCCCATGGGAATGACAACTCATCTTCACTACAGATCTACTGCATGCATGGCCTGGCTGGCTGCTACCTCTTCTACCACTGACACTGCGACAAAGAGAAGGCAGAAAAGGGAAAATACCAGGTAGCTGCTGGTACCTCCTTATGCCCCATCAAGGCAGGGGAAGTGCCTGTACCACAGCCCCTCGCTGGTGACTGGCTCATGGAGCTGAGGGTCACAGTAAGCCTCAGATACACCCACAGCCACTCATGGTTTTGCAAGTGGCAGAAGATGGATGCCACAGCCATAATCCTTGGAAGCACAGCTAGCACACGGGTTTGCAGCACTGCTCCTCAGCACAGGAATGGTGTGGCCACCAGCAATCTCCCCTCCAACCTCCCTAGGAGATGGGTTTCACACTCGTGGCTAACTCACATTTTCCATGGCCATACCATGAGGATGTTAAATCTTTCTGGGCAGCATGGCAAGGGGAAATATCAAGCTGTGTATGATGGGACAGATCAGAAGGGTCAGAGACATCTTCCATAAGCAGTGCTTTCATTCCTGTGCAAACAATAGCCAATTAACACTACCTGCTAGAATACTCTTTTCCAGAAAGAGAGGGGAGGCTGAGAACAAGCTGTGGAAAAGAAACTATGGGAACTCCTGATTACCAGATCTCTGCCTGAGCTACCATAACTTATTTCTCACAGATTGTGGCTGGTCCCACACCTCTGCTCTACCAGCCACGCAGCTCATACTCAGTGACAGGAGAATCACTGTGTGTTATCACAGGAAAGAGAGCACAGGGGTCTTTCATTAATGACTCAGAAGATAGGACACCAAGAACTAGAAGCAGTTTGGAGGACTGTCTTTGGATGTTACTACATAGGATAAAATTCAAGGAGAGTTCAGAACATCAGTGCCAACAGGCCAGTGCAATTGGCTGCATTCAGGAAGGAGAAATCAAAGGCACTGATAAAAAGAAGACTAATTGATCAGGTAATAGCAGTAGCTGCTGGTTGATACAATTGCCAGTAGTGCAGCAGAGGTGGAGCTCTGGGCTGTAATGCAGCCAGTCACAAGGTACTATGATATCACTGCAAACCAAGCTTGTGTCTCTACACTGCTTCTCTAGGTAGGAAATAACAATTAACTGTCTTTGCTCCTTGCTGCCATTGCATTTGCCATTATTGGTCTCATGTACATAAAAATGATTTACACCAACCACAGTCCAAACAAGAGTGCTGACAGGCTTAGAAAATATGGCTCATTGACAGAGAACAAAAAATTTGTGTTTGCTTGGTCCAAAGGAAAGAAGTTGAAGAGAAGCACAAAAACAGGCACCCGCTGGATCAAGGGGCTGTGCTGTTTTTTTCACTTCTCTGAAGGAAAGCAATTTTATTTGCAGGAAACTATTGGTATAAAGTATCTCAGGTATGAATAACTACTAACAAAAGAGACAATTCAGCATGGCAGCAGGCTGCTGATGTGAACCATAGCTGTGGGGTGTGACCCCATTGAGGTACAAAACCACAACTCCAGCGTGAACCTCCTGCCACCCCGATGTGTGTGAGAGCACTGTGATTTTGTTTCAGTTTCTCATGCTTGTAGAAGTCATGGACAGCCATGAATGTTGCCCTTTTTTGCTACCCTTCAATCCTGCAAAGACTCACATACCAAGATAATAATGCAGGTTGCCTTCAAAGAGATGATACAGTACAGAAAGTTAAGCACATATAGGATTCTTTTTCAGGATGGGAGCCCCACAGCATGAAAATAATATTGTTTAAATGCTTCTCTAGGTGATAGAATACTAAATTAATTAATGTTGATAAAGCCCTCTTTGATGAAACTGTTACAAAATGCACTGTACAATTATGTGGTGACTTAAAATGTGGTAATTTAATATAGTTAACAGGGTCCCTGAGGAAATCCAACATATTGTTTGCTGAAATCTCTATCAGGACAGAACTGAAACTGCTGTAACAAACGAAGGAAGCTGACAAGGAGGCTAAATGAGCTGTGGTACATTTAAAATTACCATTAAAATTTTCAAATCTATCATTATCACTACTTATTTAATCAATCTTACTGATTAAATATAACGATCCTATCAGTTTACACAGAAAGCAAGCACACAGTTTCCTCCTGGACAAGCTCGTCAATTAGAAAACAGTCGAGTGTTGCAAGAGATAGTGTTCCCTCCTGAAGGCTGGCTTTGCTTACCTTTAGACCTTGGCAATTACAAAGCGAATGTGTTTTCGTACATCAAAACGTTCAGGGACAAAAAAGGGATTAGGTTTCCTCCAATAATTTGGTGTCAACTTCTGTTAAATTAGCTTGGGGAGGAGCACCTGACTAAGATGAAATACAAGAAAATAAAGAAATTAAAACTGATCCCTTCACTTTGACTGCTCTCCCAGGCACATTTTTCTCTGCTTTTCAGGCATTGCTTCTCCATGTCTCCCTTGTTTGCACACTGGGCTCAGCCTGGACTCCAGCTGCACACAGTAATCTCTGATTACAGTACAGCCCCATCCAACCCTGGGGCAGGATTCTTCCTCTCTGTTTTATCTCACCTTTAAAGTGCTTTTCAGAATTCGCAGCTGGTGCAGTTTTTCATTGACTACTGGATCACTACATCTCTTTATAAAAGATTTCTTATACTCCAGCTTAGTGGAAATCCGGTGTTCTCCTAAAGGAGACAGGCTGGCCTGCTCCAAGGCTCTGAACAAATCTTGCAAGGAGTCTGCTGTTTTTTCCTCTATAGTTTCAACTGTAATGAGACAAAGGGAAAAACAAAAAAAGGAGGAAGAAATAGAGAAAGCAACAATGTATCATTAATGTGATTACATGAAGCCCTATTGCAAAAGGCTTTAACAGGTTTAACTAGACCATAAAGAGAATATTTCACACCTCCTAAGTTCCAGAAAAGAGTGCTGTGACTGCTCCTTCTTGCTATTGCCTTCAGAAGAAAGGGAGAAAAACTTTCAGGAATGTAAAGTCTTGACATGCAGAGAAAGAAGGGAAAAAAGAGAAACAGTGCAAGGTGCAGTAATATTAGAGTGACTTACTACCAGAAATCGTATTTCTGGTATTGCAGTTATATATTCTGGTGACTTTCTTGTTACAAGGAGAGGAAGCCCTGGAAGCTTCCTGCTAAGGAACCCCTCAGGGAACACATCTTGGACTGAAAGTGCTGATACTAGGAAAGTCTGCTTATTTTTGTCTCTTATTTTTGATACTCAGCTGTTGTTCAATAGGCAGCAATGGTGTCACTTATGCTAGTCTGTTACTTTACTATTACCTGAAGATTCAGCATCAGATTAGAGACTAAATATAAGAGCACAACCATGACCTGGCAGCATGGCAAACCAAAAGAGAGCTGTTTGCACTATAGTTTGGTTCTAAAAAACGAGTATTTATTATATACTGTATCAAAATACAAAAATATGAGAAATATTTATTTATTACTGGTTTGAAATATTTATTTATTACTGGTTTAAAATATTTGTTCTAACTAGTACTGAAAGCATTAAAAAAAAAAGGTTTTGCTTATTTAAAAACAAACCAAGCAAAAGCTGGGGATGAAGTATTACTCTGATATGAGCATTTGAAATGCTTCATTTAGAATACATCAAACCACTTCAACCTTTCACACAATGTTTCCCAGAGGAAACCCTGTGGTGACTCTCTGCAAGCTTTGCAAGCAGCAGTGCAGTCAGGATTATCAGAGTGGGGATCAGGATTAGCCAGGGCAGCCCCTGGGACAGTGTTAGCTGTGTCCCTTAGCTCTGTCCCTGCTGCCCCTTGCACACTGACACACACTCATGTTCCTACAACAGCCAGACACTGCCTGTGGCTGCTTCCAGAGCTCTTGGGATCCCCCCAGCCAGTCTGGGCTTTCACAGTGGTGCCTGTTGTCCTGGCTCAAAGTGCCTGTGTCCTCAAGAGCCTTTCTAGAAGCTCCTGTAGGAAGGCTGCTTCGTTTCAAGCATTAGCTTTAGCCTGTGACTGACCCTGCTCCAAGACAGGAATTTCTACTGGCTGAAAGTTTACCACATCTGAAGTACCCTCAAGTAAAGAACCTCAGAGTCCTCAGTGACTAGAGGGATTTTTGTCATTCACCAAGAGAGAAGACAGTTTGTGTTTAGAAGTGACATTTTTAGTCCATCAAGAGCTACCTGAGGCCACCTCCCATTTGAGCCCATACAATGCAGTAGGGCAACAACTCTCCTCAGGCTCAGGCAAGAACTCCAGAAATCCAAATCTCCTCACCCCATCACAAAAACTGTTTGCATTTGTACAGACCTTTATACAATCCAAGAATTTTGCAAGTGGCAGCTAATCTAGCTTCACCTCTCCTCAGTTTATTCCTTTGCCCTTTCAGAGGGCAGCTGTTTTTAAAGCACACATATTCATTTTTTTTTAAGAGACATGGAAGTGATGAAGGATTGGAAACTTATTATCAGTGGAAGCATTTTGAGTCTGCACAGAGCTCCCTAAATCATCCCACCCTGTGCTACCCTGCTTGGTGAGCTGAGTTCATCACTTCAATGGTAGCCAGGACTGAAATAAAATACAATCAGATGCTTTTCTCTTTCTTGTAATTTTCTTTCTTATTAAAACATCTAATGGAGTAAAGGACAAAACATTCAGTAGCTGAATAATGAGAGTGGTTAAAATCTTTTGTGGTCCTGATTTTTATGCTTTCTTAAGAAGTCTGTGCAGCAATGAGATCAGAAGTTTGGGATCTCTCTGTCAGTTCCTATTGCTGCATGCTGATGCCCACCAGTCTGACAGCTGTGGAAGGGGGGTGATTTGCTAAAGGGCAAAGGGAAAACTCCCTCCTGGTCTGACACAGGAGTATTTGACACCTGCTTCTCTCTCTCTCTCTCTCTCTCTCATCTCTCGCTATGCAAGGCAAAGGGATCTTTCCTCAGGTGTCTCTTCCCCAGCAGCACTGCCAGGGTTGCACTGAGGGGATTAGGACAGGGATGGCTTGCTGAAGAAACAGGCCAGCACTTTGACTCCACACCACCTAAATTTACTTTGCTAGAGTGATCTAGTGCCTGGATTGGCAACCAGCCACCACATCCAGGCTTGCCATCAAAAACCCATGGCTTCCTAAAACACAGAAACTCCCCACCAAGGCAAAATACAGCATTTGAGTTCAACCCTAAGGTTCAATACTGAACGACAAGTGCCTCTAATGAACCTGGATGGCAACATGGCCTCTGTGAGTACAAACCCTGTGCCAGGGGCTTGTCCTGCCCTCCCTCCCCACATTGCTGGCCTGGGATCTGTATGGCTGGTGTTCCTCAGGGCTCATCCCTGGGACAGGCACCCCCTGCTCAACGTGGACCTCAGAGGGAGCATGGACACAGGACTGCCAGCCTGGCCTGAATGGGAGCAGCTCTGGGACTGCTCAGGGGGGACAGCACTGTGGGGCAGGATGCTGGGTTAGGCAGCAGAACACTGACAGAGGGCCCTGGAACACATCAGCCCATCATCTCCACATGGCTGGGGCTGCCTCCCCCACACTGTCACTGACTTGGTGATGTCACCAGGAGCAGCACGTCAAAAAGGGGACAGGATTTCCTGAGGAGGAAAGATGAGGGAAGAAAAACAACGCCCTTAAACGCCTTGCTGCTGCTGAGGCTGGGAAAGCTCTAAAGAAGGCAAGGCGCCTTGTTCACCCGTGGTGGGGGAGAGGGCAGTGGGCGTCACACAAACACATCCCAAGCCCTTAATATTTTCCAGAGAAATGCTGAAGGTGGTGCTGCTGCTCTCAATGGCTCTCAGTAGGTGGGAATGAGATTACACACACATCTCCCCTCCCTCAGCCTTCTGCTAGAGCCTTTGATTGATTTCCCGTAGGTGTTGGTGAAACCCTTGGCACCATAAAGCATCTGAGGTATTGCTAGATATAGAGCTAAGCTTAAAACATATTTTCTTTTGTAAAATTGGTGGATTTGTATGCAAGTCATGCTGTTACAACATGCTGTCTTGTTAAGGAAGAATAAGACCTCTGGTAATGCTTTGTTTAAGTAAGAAATGTGGTCTAATAGGATTTGCAGGTGACCTCAGACCAGCAGCCAGCACAGCAGTTGTTTTCCACACTCATTCAGCTGCTGAGTTGCAGGTTGCATCTCTCCTATTTCTCTGAATGCACTGCCAGGTCGCAGTTTCCACATATCGCTGAAAAGCAGGGTCTCTTCTCTGAAGCTGTAATTTTGGCCCCTGCCTCACACAAGTCTGAACAACTCTGTAACTCAGGAGCAGAAATAAAGCTGCACAAACGGCAACACATGGGATCTAAATCTGGTGAGAACCCTATCTTCCAAATGTAAGAATATACAGGCACTGAATTTTGTAACAAAGAATCTCCTGCTGTCTTCAAGTGGTTGCAGAGGTATTTGCATTCAATTCTGGAGATAATGAATATATCTGTCTAGTAAATGTTGTGTTAATATTTTTCACTATTCTGCTTTCCATAGGAAAAGTTTCTGAACATTTTGTACTTTGCCTTCAGTTCTTAGAATACAGTAAATATTTGTAACTACATTTTCTCAGGAGAGAGAGATGAAGATTACAGCTGAGTAGGTGAAACTCCAACACGTCAGGAACTGTTTGGGTTCTTGGCATTCAGGAAAAAATTAGTGGGATTCCTCATACTGTGTTGACACTTACTGAAAAGAGCACGAACCAAGCTCTGTGATATACTAAATGTAATCACCTCTTGGCTCTGTTAGGCAATTTGTCATTCCATTATTTCCCTCTTATAAACCAAGCTCATAAGGGCATAAGGTACTTATGTGAAAAGTGACCAGAGAGAAAGTTACCATTGGTATTTGCACGGATCAAGAGATGATTGGTCTGTGTAAACTGATGATTCAGGAAGATGGTACTGAATTAGAACCCTGTAGAAGGTCACCACTGCAGCCCAGCTGGCTAACACATTTCTCTCTGGACACAGAGAATCTCTAGGCACACACTTCCCATAAATCTGCTCTAAATATATGGAATAACCTCCAGCAGTTTTCAGTGGAGCTCCCTGCACTTCTGTAATTCACTTTTCTGCTAAGCTCAAGCTGCCAAAATCTTGCATGGTTTTCTTCTTTCAGTGAGGTACCAGAAGAGCCCATGGTTTCATGTGGGGCCACGAGTGAACAGAACTGCCTATGTAAGGATAGTTAATAAATTTTGTCATCTACCCTGCCGACACAGCCATATTTTTCAAGGATCAAAGCTCTTCATTGGGGGCCCTCTGGTCTTTGCCAGTGCCTCCAGACACCTTCCAGGCTCAACCCTGTTGCCTTTAGACTCCTTATCCTGACTGATGGACACCACTGCCACTCTGATGGAATTCTCCATTTTTCCACTCTCCTCTTTTCTGTTTGCCACCTTTACTGCTCAGTGACGCACTGTGCTTTGCTGTGCAACTCCTCTCACACACGCCCACTCCTCTCCCTGCAATCAGCCCTGCATTTGAACACAAGTACCACCCTCTGCAAATCCCCAGAAAGCCAAGCTGCTGCCGAAGTGAAGAAGGCACAGTCAGACTCAAATCTCCAGGCTCCACTGAAATTTAAACTCCCATTTTCACTCCCTTTAGTGAGCTCACTCCCACTGGCAGAGGAACCAGCTAACCTCAGCTTTCTCAGGTTATTAAGGAGGCAATTTTGTTGGAATACATCACTAATTACATTGTTAAACAGCTGCCACGTTATCTTCTCCCTCCAAATCCCTAAAATTTGCTTCCAGTTTGAGAGCTACACCTTTTTGCTTCACCTTCTGTACAGGGGAAGCATTTACCTCAAGTGTCCCAGAGACTTTCTGCGAGTGACAGTAAATGCAGTAAATACTCGCCCAAAACAAGAAGCCTCCCAGGCCTCTGGGAAATGGTCTCAAGTAAGATAAAACAGCCTTGGGTGCACAAACCTCTGCACTCTGCATCTGTGCCCAGATGTGTCTATGCTGGGAACAGACACCCTGGTCTGCCACAGGCTAACTAATAACTGATATAATCCCTAGCAAGAAAGCATTTGTAATCTTCCTATGGCACAGCAGGTTCTCTCTGCCATGTCTAACGAGGGGCTATCAAACCTTGCCAGGGCCTGCAGTGGTCTCACTGGCAGGGAGGCAGAGCAGCACACAGGTGCCTCTGACTCCTGCAGCGAGCTCTGCAGCCCAGCCCAGGCTGTGCCAGCAGGCACACAAGGGCTGTGGCCACAGCCTGGCTGGGCTTGTAAACCACAGCAAACAGGAGAGAGACTGAAGGGATCTCCCCAGATAGAAGGTGAAAAAGTAGAAGGATGAAAGGAGAGTGGATTTTAGCAGTGTTGCAGTGCATGGGAGAAAAGAAATCCTCTGAAGAAGCAGTTGGTTTCTCAGTGCAAGGCTTAAATCCATCTTTGCTGCTGTTTGGGTTAATCATTAAGAGTCCAAACTGCCCAAGAGTGAGATATACCCAAACGCTTCTAATACAAAGATTCAGGAATTAAGAATTTTTAACATTGTTTAGATGGCTGGCTGGCAGACTAAGCTATGTGTTTCCTTTCCCCTATCACCTACAAGCTAAAAGGAACAAAGTGGTGAAATCACTGTAAGGCTTAAAGGAGATGGTGTCTGTACAGCTGTGGCTGTGAATGACCTCACTCCTGCACAGGTATGGGGCCAGCCACGATGACATGAAAATCAGCTCCTGGTAGGAAAATGTTACAAGTCACATCCCTAATTACCGAGAAAAGGAAGAAGCTACACAGTATTTAAGCCTGGCATGGTATAGCTGGCAGGAGGTGCAATAAAATTCAGGTCTACATGGAAACAGCTGCTAATCATCTGCTCTGGGTAAGATAAAGCAGATTTCCCTGTTAAAGTACAAATAGACACCTATGCTATGTCCTATGCCACTTTAAAATCAAGGCCTGACTGGATATGTGATTACACCTGTAAATACACACACACACATAGACTTATATACATATATATATATATATATATATATATATGTCTATACACACACACGAGCATTTTAATGCTTTCTACAAGCAAAATTTAAGCAAGCTGAATTAAAACTAAATTAAAAGCAAAACAGGGGCTTCTTGTGCAGTACCCAGTCTTTGCAACCCTTCTCTCTGGTATTTCTTCCCTTTCCCTGCCTTCTTCTGATTCATGTAATCCTCTGTCCCAGTGTATGTGAAAGTGCAGGATTTTCCCAGAAAAAAATCTTGAGTCAAGGAAGGGAGGAGCATTGTTTAAAAACAAGCTTTGATCCATGTGTTGGGTGAAATAATAAGTAGCTGGAGGATCATTAAATTTTATATTTATTGCATTTATTATTTTGCATTTATTCAATCAGGCATTAAACCTGGAATTTTACACCACCATTTACTGTAAAGTGGAAGTATTTTTGGGTTACTGGGATAGCTGTACACAGTTTCTATTCTCTCCTATTACGTAAACCTGCAGACGAAAAAAGATACTCCCTAGGGAGGGTGCTCACTGAAAGCACCAACAGGAGAGTTCTGCACCTGCTGCAGTTCTACACCCAATGGTATGAACCTGTTTCCCCTCTCACATGGACGAGCATAAACTGGGTTTCTTGAAATAAAGCGAACTGCAGGCAAGTGGAAAACTCATCTCCCAAACAATAGACATCTGAAGGTAGTTCAGGCATTTTCCACTACAGCCAAGTTCATCATCAGAATCAGGTAGGTACCATCTTTTACAAGATATAGCCCTAGCCTCTGTAGGGCCTGACAGATGCCAAGCCTTTGCTGTGGCACTGAAGGTCTAATTCTTTTTGTGAACTACTCGTGGCACGAGCAGTTTTCCTTTTGGGTCAGCAGAGCCCTGCGTGGCCCCGCAGCTCCAGTCCCTGCTGGCTGAGTGTCAGCTGGCAGGATGGAGCACGTTCACATGTTCCACCTCCAGCCTTCATGGGACACTTGAGCTGGTCTTGCTCTGAGCCTCACACACACCTCAGCCACATCTCTTCAGCCTTCCATGCAACTGGAATAGCTTACTAAACATAGCTGACACTGAACTGAGCATCAGGAAAAACCCTCGCTGCCTCTCCCTGCAGATGTGCATTGCTGAGTTGACAGTAACACTCAGCCACTGCTGACATCCACCTAGCAGGGAAGTACAGGTGCTAGTGAATGGGTTACTGTGTTAGTGAGGAGGAGACACACAGAGGGAATCACCAGCTTTTTCTGCTCGTGCTGCCTCTTAACAGCTCTTGCACGCCTCAAATGAGCAATTGTAGCTCCCTCTTTGCTCCTGCTGTTTCATGAGGTTATATCGGTGGGCTGTGATTTCAGAGAGCGCATAAGAATGAAAGCACTCCAAAGCTTACCAAAGTCATGGAATTCTGATGAGTGGCAGAACTTTTCTGCAGTAGGGTTATAGCTGCATCCTTCCTTGGTTTTGGATATGCTACTCTTCTCATTAAGCTGCCTATGAAGGCACCAGTTTAACCTTAATCTGCTAACTTTAATGACTCTCTGGGAGAATTTTACACAATGAAATACGGTATCCTGACATTTTTCTGTGCCACACACCAATATAAGTGCTGCTTACTTTTACCATAAGCTATCAGTGCTGAAGTGAAATAAACAGATCAATCATATTTTGATGGTACACTTCCCCTTGGGCCCTGGGGAAAAAAACAACAGTAAACTTGTATTTATGAGGAAAGCCATGAACTGGTGCAAACTGGGCAAAATGGATAGACGTGGAGATTCTGTAACTTTTAAACAGGATGAGGAGTTCCCTACAAATAATAATTCCCAAGTAATATATAGAAGCAGTTACTCCTTGAGGAAAATACTGTTTTTACAAACCTAAGCTGCTGCAGCACTCGGAGTTGTGAAAGGTTAAGTGACAAACGATACGGACCCAGCGACATTACTCACCAGTCAGAATCAAGCCACAGTCACGCTTGCACAACAGCAGTGCCTGTCAAGGTTTATGGGATTGATACCTGAAAGCAAGCCTGAACAGACGGGGAACATGTTCCTGGTGAGCAACACCCACCTAGAAAATGAGCTCTACTTGGGGTTACACCCCAAGCTGCTTACATCTATGAAAATGCAGCACTGAGAGTAAAGCTTTCCAGCACTGAGAGTGAAGTTTTCCAGAATGCATCAGTAAGGAATTGCAATCCTACTTTCAACATGGGAGAAACATTAGTGTGGGCAGGGGCCAGGTTAATTGAATCTCTGCCTCAGTTACCTCTGTAACTTACTGTGGTCTGCACCTCCCAAGGCATTTCTGAAAGGGGCCAGAAATACTTCCCAAAATGTTATCCCAGAAGATGTCAAATTTATTCAGATATTCATATTTATTATTGGATTTGTAATTGCACATTATGATAGCTGCACTGATTAGATTCCAACCTAATTAAGCTGCACCCTGATTTACATCTTATTTATGCAGGGTACAACACTGCCAAACATTAGGGACCCCCCATCATCTGCCGAATGCCCATACACCCCCCCATGGTCTGTAAGCACCACACAGAGTTCAAAGTACCTTTCAGAACAAAAGCTATTGCTGTGAGGAGTGAAATGCAAAAATTCCACGTGGCTTTTCTAGCCATCACTCATGCCATCAGATGTCAGAATGAACTTGCAAACACGTATGAACCTCAGCGAAAAGTGCTCTCAAAACTGGCACGAGACTGGTGCCAGCAGAAAGGTCCATTCCCCACCCACTGGGCAGAAGGTGTTTGCCACAAAAGGAACAAGAGAAAGGAACTCAACATCAGCCCTGGCAGACGATGGTTACGCAAAAGCAAGACAGAAAATTTGCTGGCTTATTTCCTTTATTAAGCCCAAAATAACACCTTTAAAAAATCCTGACTTCATGAATAAATCAAATGCCTTCATTAAAGAAACATTTACTGCCATTTTCTATACTTTATTTTAAGGCATACAGAAAAATATTTAACAAATGTGTATGCAATTAAATGCCAGGGACTGATAATTACAGCCCTTCTGAATGCCTCTGCAAAACAAAGATACTCAATACAATATGTTAGAAAGGGTGGGGAAAAGAAAGAGAGGAAGCTGAAGACAATCTAATAGGCATTAGTGCAGATATATGCTGGCCTTTGGCTACGAGCAGCAAATAAGCCATCAGTGTAACCCCAAATGGCAGCCAAAGGACATTTTAGAGTCACATCCCTGCTTCTGCTTCTCTAATTCATTTCCAAAACATTTCACCTCTAACTAATTATGGAATTTAATGACAGAATGTAAAGGACTGGCTGGGGTTGCAGGCCATTCCAACAAGGCTTTAATCACATATCCTTCAGGTTGCAGAATCTTTATGTACTTAGCAGTGATTTATCATTCCTGGCAGAGGCAGGTACTTCAAAGGCAACCTCATATAAAAAATAAATTCTGCCTTTGCCAAGCATTGGAAAGAGCACTGAATCAAATTTTAAAATCAATTCCTACAGACAAACTCAATGGGTTTGTCTATCTGGCCAACAGGCAAAAAATTATGACAGTACAGTTTTGTATCAATAATAGCAATACAGTGCATGTTTCTGATTAGAAAAAATTAAAGATGCCAAAACAACATTGCTAAATACCTAGGCCGTTTTGTGACAGTCCCATTGAGCAGAAACATAAAACATGCATTTTGATGAATTTCCAACTAGTTTATGTCATACTATACTTTTTATTTTTCAAAAAAGAATATTAAAACTATTGTAAGCTTTGTCACCTGCTGTAAGGCAGAATGATGTAATTTTATTCACTGCACATTTCCTGTTTGTGAGGCAAAAAAGCATAATTTACTTCTTTATAAAAGGGAAATATATATAACTATATATATATATAATTTTATTGGTATTAACATAATGCAATACCATACATTGAGCAAACAGAAAGAAAACATTTCAAAATACATTTTTTAAAAGTATTTCCCCGTAAGATAGTATGAAATATCAAGTAATTAGCATTAACATTATTACAATACACCCTTAGCCAAATATATTAAGGAAAATCCACATTCTAATCACAGAGATAGAGGCAAACATCAACCCATAGGGGACTCAGAACATAATGATAAATACAATATCTGAATCTACTTCGAGTGACATCCAGACAAATACTGGCCCCAAAACAGCCCTCTGGAGTCTGGGTGTTACACAGAGAATACTTTGTGCCTGCTTGGCCAGGCAGCATCACTCACATGTTTTAGTCCTAGAAGATAAAGAGGAACCAGAGTTTAACTGCAGAGTCTAATAAATCTCAGCATGAGGTATCTTCTCCATCATCATCCAAACGAGTGCCAGTGTACCCTCTGGGAATTCATTACAAACCATTGGATAAATGGAAGTTCTCTGAAAGGTCTGTACATACCTCCACTTGACAGAATACACTTAGTTTAGCATAACACAATAAGGAAACTTCCTTCACTAACGTGAAGCACGCTTAAATGACACGACTCTGTCTGGTTGGCCTGAATGGGTTCACTGGAGTTCAGTACAAGCAATGGGAAATTACAGTTACCATGGCTGAATCCCTCTTTAATTCCTCGAGGTGTGCAGAACAAAACTGAGTGACATCAAAGCCCTTCCCCTGCCAAGACCCTCTTCCCCTTCCGTTCTCCCGTGCGGGGGGCAGTATTTTCTGCAAATGTGCTCCATGTAGACTGGATCTGACTTTGTGCCTAGTCCCATTGTGGAAAGGGTGCATTCTTCAAAAGACTGGCCATGCCCTTTGACACCTTCCTGGAGGCCTCAAATTCAGGCATGTGGTTGTCTATGCTTTAACAGGTCTGTTCTCTGCTTTAAGCATCAAAGTTATTCAAGAAGAACTGACTTTCTGAACGGAGGCCATTAGGTCGCTTGCAAGAGGCTGAAGTTGAGTCTCCGTCGTGCCAATTCTCTAATGATAAGTTTATCAACCTTTGAGTCCAATCGGTTCAGTGCCAAGAGATGTGGTTCCCATTTGACATGGAGAGGTGCTATCAACTCTCGCAGTGTATTAGCCTAATATGATAAAGCAGTGATACAATATGTTGAAAGATCGGTGATGTGCCATTATTTCCATATCATATTAGTAAATTAGAAATACTATCATGCAAACAAGAGCAAATAGCAAATCTGGCATACAGTAGCAGCACTACAGAGCCTTTCTAATCTGCATGCAGCTATGCTCGTGAGGACAGAGACATGGCACTGTTCTGCTATTACACCTCACTCCATTAAAATATCCATCCCTGATGCAAAAGAGGTATTTAGGGCAGAAAGTTATATATTCTCTTTTTGTAGATATGTTTTTAAAAAGAACAGAACAAAGACCAATTAAAAAACCCCCAAACAACCCACAAATAAAACAAGAGAACAATACACATCCTAACCAACTTGGTTGGTTTTTCTTCATGTTGAAGACACATTAGCTCATTTGGAAGCACTGGGAAAGGGTCACATGAATGAGGAGAATGGAAGCAAAGAATGTGCCCCAAATCCACCAAACGTGCTACAAACACAGAAAAATATCCTGGTGGCAACTTATGCGTGAACTAGAAAAAGAGGTGGCACAACACAATCTGGCTCCTCTCGTTCTCCTAGCTGACAGTCCAGCGTTGTGCAATGTTGGGTGAAGGATAAGATACAGAGCTAGGAGATCATGTGATTTTGCAACCACACTGACATTACACACTTCCATAAGCTAGGGCTTGAGAACTCGAGAATCTTTGTGGACCTGTGTTAGCAAAGAAAAGAGAAAGAGAGAGGTGGAATAAACAGCATACAGCTAAATTGTTTACTTAAGAGTTTCTGTGTGGATATGCAGTCTCTGCACAGGCAGTTTCAAAAGCCTGGCTGCTCTCAGTGCATTCCCTATTCTATTGCCTACTACACTTAATTGTAATAAAAAATGAAACTCCATGGATCTTAACATCCATTGTCATTTTGAATCCCAGATATGAAAAGCTGGGGGATGTTCTGCTGTTAAAAAAAAACCAAAAACATTTTGGGAAAGAGTTCAACTGTGCACAATGTAAAGAGGTACAAACTCATTCCAATTTAACTGGTGAGATTTGTTTAACTCCTGTTAAAGAGATTTTTTTTCCAAAAGACAGGATGGAAATGAAGGAAAATATCAAGCATTGCCATTTTTATTCTTGAACATATCACAGAAGGTCTGGAAAGCAGACAAGAAATGTTGTCTCAGGGACAGAAAACACAAGGTAGAAAGAATCCCAGATAGAAACTTTGGTATCATTTACTCCATACATGGCAGCAACTGGAAAATGAGTTTCAGAGAGGCAGAGGGTGAGCAATGCTACACAGAACTCAAACCCAGTTCAGCCTCTTTCTGTTCCTGAGATTTCCTGGGACTCTGCGTCAACAAGGAGAGGAGGAAGAAGAAGTGTGAGGAAAACAGTTTATATAACTAAACTCTAAGTATAGCAGTCAAGAGAATTTTTTACATAACCTATTGTTTAAAATAAAAAACATTTGATTCCACAACCAAAATGCAAAAAAAACCCAAACCCAACCCCCAAAACCAAACCCCAAACCCCTGACAAACAAAAGGCCCAACCAACACATTTCAGGACTCATGGGGTTGAGGAAAGGGAGACTTTGTAGAGTACAAAAGGGAATGTTTTTCAGATTTCATCCTGTTTTATACTACAAACAGTTGTAGCATTGAAAAAGAGAGTCTTGGATTGATTTGGAAAAAGGCACTAAGTGAAAGAGGATACTGCTGCCTCATAGTATCACTTCTGCATCTTCAGGAGGTCCTGTCATGGCTGCTGTTCATACAACTTAATCACAAAGAATTCAGAAAGTTTGTTTCAATGGTCAGGCTTTGGCAAAAGGAACTTGCCTTTTTGTGAAACAAGGTGGCTGTGAAATAAAGGAGGGTTATTGAAGTTAAGGCAAGGGCATTGTCCAGCAGATGTCTAAGCCCAGCTGAGTCTGGCTGGGACATGTCCTCTGTCTGTGGATGAACTGTGCTACCTTCAACACGTGGTGGGACAGGACTTGTGTTAAGTACATAAAATTCAACTAAATTTTGCACTAGAAAACTTTTTCTGAAAAAAACCTGCTAGTAAGACACGCTTTTGTAAAGACTATTCAGTAAGACTGCTAAGGTTTGATTATTATATAAATTATGTAAATTATCAAATACTGGTAATTTTTTTCACTATTCCAATTTGTATTAGTCACTGTGCATCAAGAGCCTTCATTAACCTCTTAAGGTAAGTGGTAGCATCTGCTGTCCTATTTATCTTAATGTAAATATTATCAGGCACTAAGGGGCTTTTCTAAATAGATTTTCAGTATCACTTACTGATAGTAACCAAGCATTTAGAAAATCTGCTTTTTAGTAGTAAAATTATTTTTCCTTATCCTCACAAATCCCACATTATTCTTTCTGTATCACTAACACTAGCAAAATTATTTCTGTAAAAAATCCCCAGCATATGGTTTTGTTTTTAGTTAAGGGTTTTAAAATTTGTTTTAAAGGAGGACAAATACAAATAACAAAGAACGAGCAACGTGCTTTTGGACGGATACTTATCGACACTACAATTTATGAAACTCATGAGACTTGCAAACATTTTGAAAAATAAACTGCCATTCACATACAAAAATGAATGTGATCCTGTGAATACAGCAAAGTAAACTTACTGCGTTTATCAATCAAATTATGTCTGCATTATGAGAAGAGTTTTACGAGTTCCTCAGAGTGGTTACAGACACAAAACTGTCTACTGTAAATCTCTGCCTATTTCTTCAGCTGATGTGTTCATGTGGGACGTGAACAATCCTATATCTGAGCAAACCTGCAGCAGTAGGAGGTTCTTTACCCATCTAAAGTGGTAGAGACAGAATGCACCTGGGCTGGGATCAACCCACCAAGCAGGAGCAAAGGGATGCTCTGCACGCCTTTCTAGGCTAAGTGTCAAAAGCCAATAAAAATGTAAGCAAAGGGAAGCAGAAATTTCTCATGAGACATATTTGAAAGTCAGAATCAATAAGGTCTCAAAATGGGTCCTACACAAGAAGTCCTATGTAAGGAAAGTGGCACAGAAGTGATACAACTCTTCTTCTTTGAAACTGATTAATAGGTAAATTTTTAAGGAACACCAGCAGTCACTAATGAGAAGGTATAAAGTTAGGGTTTTCACTTTGATGTGCTTTTTCATAATAAAAAGCACAAGATTTTACCACTATCACTTAAGAGTACACTTTCTTATTAATCTTCACATTATATATTTTGCCTAAACAGACTACAAGATACCTGATTATCAAATGTTATGTTTATGACAACTTTTCTTTTCAAAGAAGGGTTAGGTTGAACAACACCAGGTTAATAAACTTACTTTTTAAATACATACTGAAGTTTTAGAAAATTTCAGACTTCACATCTATAGTGGCCATCAGTAAACCTGTATCTGCCTTTCGAAGATCTACCCTTTCCTCAGTTTTTATCCTACTTTGTGTACATATTTCTACATCTGTCTAGATATTCAGGAGAGAGGAACTTTAACTAGAAGCCCTTACCTACTATCCAGTCCAATAACAAAGCATATCTAGTTACACATTTCCCCCTAAAGGTAAATACTTTGCATGAGTGATCAGGCTCCAAACGAGAATGAATGTAAAGAACAACAGGGAAGAGAAAACCTTCCCCATGTGCCACATACAGTGACCTGGATTCTTCTGCTACAAGTGCACTGGCAGATAAATCTCCCTCCTTACTAGGGAATGGCTCCAGGCTCTTTGACACACAGTCCTGGGGAAGAACACTGGCAGATGTGCAAACAGTCCACTGCTCAATGGTGGGAAGCTCCCACCACCTCCAGGTCTCAGATGCCATGCAGAGATGAAAAGGAGCTGGGGGAGAGCGTGGCAGTGAAACTGCCTGAGGAAGGAGGGTTTTGGTGACACATCTGGTGTGTCCCAACACTGTACTCCAAAGCAGCACCTCCCCACATTGTCCTGTGGGAAGCCAGCTAGGTATGGAAGCAATAGCAGGAGTCACTCAGCACTCTTCTGGAAACTTCAGTAAAGGGCACTACATCAAATAATTGTAATACAGGAGTGTGCAAATAGCAAGTTTCAGCTTTTCCAAGATCACAATATACACTTTAGTGTCCCCCATGCCCTGACTGAGGAACACCAAGAGCACAAATGTTCTGTGGGGAAGCAGCACGGTGAGGAACAGGCACAGGGAGGACAGATGTTGGTGTCAGCCCACGAACAACCTCCAGTGCCTGCTCCTCTGCAGGTGCTGCACTCGGTCCCACGAGAGCAAGGCAGTAGAAATTACAGGGCTCTGACTGGCAGGCATTCTTCCTCCCACTTAGCACAGCATTTCTAAATTGCAAATGTAACCCAGCTCTCCTATGCACTTCATGTACTACAGCTATTGTTAAATAACCCTCAGTCTACCCAGTACTAAAGAACTAAATAAACTAAAATGTAGCACATTAAATTGCCAAATTACTAACTTTTACTTTATTATTATAGTGCATTACATTATATTATTCCTAATTCTGCCCCTATTTTGTCCCTCCATATTAGATGTATCTCATGGTTATTCTTATGCTGTTCAGTTATCTCTCCAATATCTGCAAAAATCTCTCCTTCAACTCATTACCAGAGTCTTACTGGAGTGACAGTTCACAGCTTCAGGATGGAGCAGTTTGAGTGTGGTTATGTCAGAAAATAAGGTTATTTTTCCAGAGTAGTTCATTTTGCAACCATTGCAAAGTGGTACAAAGAGCTGCTCCCAGACAAAGGAAGCCCTCTAATTTGGGAGATAAACAGTGAGACACAGTTGAATAACCATGCTCAGAAAAAAAAAGAAAGAGCAGCTGGCTGAACTTCTCATAGTTTTATACACATTTAGAAGGCGTAGGATGTAATCACAACTTTAGTATCCCACCGGGCAGTTTATGAATTCTGATAATGATATTAACATTTCTGCATATTGGCACTCTAATTGCTGGATTACATGGAGACTTAAGTTACATAAGCCTATGGGGCAAGCCTCACCCAGGAGAAGTCTATGTTACAACCCAAAGACAAGCACATGAGGCACATATCTAATGGTAAGATTTCTTTCAATATGATTCTTAGTACTATTATAAACTAAAATCAGCCAGGCTCTGATTGTAATGGCATATAAAGCTCAATTTAATCAACCAAATCTCCTGCATTGTTCATTTTAAGAACTGCTTGAAAAGCCATGTCCTTGTTTCCTGATCATAAAGCAGGAACTGTAGTTCCAGTCTATCACCCCATTAAAGAGTTAATGTACAACACAAAAATGGCAGCTGTGTTTCCCAACTAATGCTTTGGACATCAACCCCGAAAAAAACTAGTATAATGATTTTTCCCATTGTTATCAACAAAAATTTTAATAAGGAGTATTCAAGGAGATTTGGTCTTATTATTGTGACAAACTATTCTCTGTATTACTTTTTAAATTACTTTTTCAAGCAGTGTATTTCTGGAAATTTTTTTACATTAACTTACTCAGGGCTTTAAAATCAGATAGATACCTACAGAATTAATTATAGCATAACAAATTTAAATTTAAGCAAATTTTTAACTTCAACCAATAGAAGACTCTTTGGTCAGAGAAGGCTTTAACAGCCCATCATCAAGTAATGTCACTGCTTTTTCTCGTGGTGCTTTCCATACTGACAACAAAAACACCAATACACTGACAAAATCCCTGGTGTGACAAAATCTCTAAATAACACCCCGCCAGACTGTCATGTTCTCACTGCCAGGCTACATCCAAGGGTAGGGGATGGAGATGCTGCCCCGGCACAGCTGAAGCAACCTGCCATCCTTTCCTGGGATCCCTTCTCTGACTGGGTCAATAACGAGCCACAGATCACCTCAACACTCTAAGTTACTGATAGGACACCATGTGGTCAAGGTAAAATGAAAAAAGTGTTATCTTCTTTGTGCCACATTCAGCTCAGGTTTTTCAGCAGCTTTTGATAAAACCTCCAATGGGAATGGTGTCAAAACCTACTCAGTTGGGGAAAATTAGGGGTGCAGATTATTATTATCGTTATATTAATATTGAGCACATTGAGATATTTTAATTTAATTTGGAGATCACTGGAAAGGTACACACACAAAACATGGACTCCACTATTATTTTTGTGGCAAGGGCAACAAGTGAAATGTTGGCACTATTCCTGGCTGGTTGTGCTGTGTTTAATAAAGGTATTCCCTCCTCCTCTCCTCATGTTCTAGCACGTGTTTCATGTCAATCCAACCTGCCTTGACTGTTCCCAGGCAAGTATTATCATTCTGCTCCAACTCTATTTTTGACTCAGTCAGGTCTCTTTCAGGTTTCAGGAGGACCATATTTAGCAACAAAAATGCTATCAGACCTGAAACCCTCCCTCACAACAACAACTTGAAATACACTGCACAAAAATAGCACATAAAAAAAGTGCTTTTAGATGCCTTGATTTTAATTAGTTTGGCTCCCATAAAAATAAGACAAGAATCACCTTTCTTATTATAAACCAGTGACTGAGCTGATTTCTTAGCTATCTATGGTGTTTTGAAAGCCCAACAGACCAACACAGAAATGACCTCCTTGCTTTCCTGGAGGAAATTCCCCTACATATTTGAGAGTATAAAGTGAAGAATTACTGATTAAATGTTTCACACCTGTTGGATGCTAAGGGCATGTACTTTCATCTGGTAAATTTAAATTATTTTTTATGAGAATAATTATCCCTATATAAAAAGCTGGCACTGAAAGATTTTATGCAAGGAACTCTTCTGACAAGCCAAACGTAGCTATGTTGTTTGTTAAAAATTGCTTGCATATTTTTAATGTGTAAGAGCTGTTTTCAGAGGGGATCCAATCTTTTCATAAAAAGTGTATCTTAAACTGTCATATTCTAAACAATATGACTAGTGTAATAAGAGAAAATCAGGGTTGCACAGGGATTTCATTACAATGAAGATTCCTATTACAGGAGTCAAATGCTGAAAACATCAGAAGCTCCTGACTGTATTTTAACTTTAAAGATAGCAACAAATAGCAAATTTAAAATTATTTCAAATCCCTGAACATGCTAGACTGGATGAGATATAGCATGGATAGTATCTCCTGAAGCCTGCCAAGACAGCACTTCTGTATGCCCTTTAGGAGGGGAAAAACCTCAAACTAATCAAGGGCATATTTTGTCATATCACCTTATGTGTTCCAGCTCCTGGTTAAGTACTCTTTCTGAAAACCAAAAGGCTGCCATTCATGGCAAAAGGGATTTGTCAGACTGGCCAGGAACCTAGACAAAGCTGAAGGATGCCCAGCCATGCAGGAGTTCTTAGCCCTCCTTCCCAGCCTTTTCTGAAATTCAGGCACCCACCAAAGACCCTCTTGGCAAGAGGACATGGTACATCCAGTGGTTTTCAAGGAAAGATCCTGATAAAATTCTTGGTGAACTGGTGATAACCACTAAGGAGGTACCTCTCCACTCCCATCAATTCCTACTCTTCCACCAGTTCCTCCAGCAATTCAGGAGGTTTTTACCCTCAATGACCTTTGCACAAAGGTACAAAGACATCAGTGTGAAAATTGTTTCTCTTTAGCCTCTTCCTTCCTAATTCATCCTCAAGCATCTCCAGAACACACAAACTGTCCCTGTCACACGCTATCTGGTGAGGTGCAGCTGCCACATTTCTGTATGATGCGTTGTTTCACAGAAAAAAGTAATCCTGCACTCAACATATTACAGCACCAATATGGGATTCAGGCCCCAGTTCTCTTCTCCTGCACATCTGACTCCTTCCCAGTGTGAAAGGGGAGAGCCTGGGGGGAGACCTGCTGTCCTCCTGGAGTGATGGAGCAGTGCACAGGGCCCACCAGGTACCAATCTCCCCATTCCTAAGGTAGGTCAAGCTCCTCTACTGGCAGAAACCACCAGAGCTGTGTTGGAGATGGGCACTTCTCAAAGCCTTTTGAGTTGTTAAAAGCGGTGTTCTTTTTCAGGAGAATGGAAACAGGATCTCTACAGCTTTCAACTGGAAATGAGAGTGCCATCATCTTAGAATGTGCATGACTACTTGCTTGCTTCTGCTACCTCATCCAGGTCTTTTGATCACAACACAGGAAAAATACCTTTAGTTTCCTCTAAGTTAACAATATGCAGGAAAAGAGAAGTCTTATTAAAGTGAGGGCAGCTGCTCCCCAAAGGGATGCCCCAGCTCTGGGAGCAGCTGGGCAGCTGAGGAACAGCTAGTGTGAGATGGTGGCTGATCCATCAGGCTGAGGCAAGAAAGAGGAGATGGAGAAGGGTGGGATTTGGGTGGGAGGGAGCACCCTCTGCAGCTCCACCACTGACACCTGACTCTGGCATTGCTGTAGCAATCTGCTGGGAGCTGGGAACAAATTTCAGACATAACTAGTTTTACAAGAAACCTCTTGATCTGGGTGATGATGTGGAGAGTTCAGCCTGCTCCCCTGGAGTGCCAGCAGTGCCAGTCCCCAGAGCTGCTGAGTGCTCAGCCCTTGGTCCTGCCAAAAGCAGCAGAAAGGGCATCGAGAGGCTCAAAGAGAAAACCCCTTACTGTCACCATAACTGGTGACTGTTGTATGCAAGAGAATCCAAATAGACCAAAACACCCTGAGATGCTGGGGAAAGGGCTACCTGTAAAAATAGCCACCTTTTGAAAATGGCAGGTAAGAATGCCCTTCTCTCAGGGGATGGTAAGCATAAGGATGCTTGAAAGGAGGAGTTTCTGCTGTCCAGACCAGTCACATGCATGAGCAAGGATCTCCTGGACAAGCTGTAGCATGACCCAGAGCTGTTATGCAGGGATGTATTCCCAGCTGTTTGCTATGCACTCTTGCTTTGGTGTGCTGAAGTGCTTTCCACCAAAATACCACCCCTAAACAAAGAAAACATTATCATCTCCATAGCCTGACAAACACTGGCTATCATGTAGCTGAGCTCTGTTCTTATCCCTAACAGCAACCTCCCTCCTATGTATTTCTCAAGCTGCTCAGTTAGCTATTGTCCTCTGCTCTTTTCTTTAGAAGCTACATTGTCTTTTTTACTTTCCTCTCCTCTGCAGTCTTGTACATGAAAAAGCATTACACGTCTCCTTTCATGCATCACCACCATCAAAACCAAACCTTTTTCTTTTTTCCCTATCAGGCAGAAACATCTTATACCAAACAGCTCCCTTTAGTTATCTTCTTGGGCTGCACTCGTTAAAATTGTCAAATCAGCTTCTACAAAAACAGAGAACTAGAGAGGTTTGGCTTCTACCTACATATAAATCCAGGAAGTAGTGTAGATAAAACAGAAACAAAAAAAGAGACTTATTTGTGACATCTCACCTCAAAAAGCAGCACTGAAAAAGGCAGAGAAGGGCTGATAGGATTATTGTTAAGCAAAAGGATTTTCCTGCAAGGAATGCATGGTCTAGGGCTAATCAAGACTTCTCCCCTTTAAACAAGGGGGATGGAACAGAAACCTGTATAATTATAAGGACATAAATGCAAAGAAAAAGTTGATAATTGCCTCTTCAAGTAACAGAAACATCTGAAAGCTTGTGTGCTAGCTTTAAAACCAACTAGAAGAGATGCTTGTCCCTCTAGCCTGGAGTTAAAATGTGCAACTCCTCATTGCCACATGGCAGAGCTTGAAGTTACACCCGAGTTCAAAATCGATAAAACTATTTTGTGGAAGACTGATTCATCAAGGGTTACAAGCAAGATACCTTTAACTCTCCCTAGAAATATGTTTCTAGGCATGGTTCAAGGCAGGCAAACTGGGTTAGCTGGGATATGGGGCTCACCTCTCTTTGGTACAATCACTTGCTCTTGCGGGTGACTTTTTAAAACTCAAATTTACTCTGAGATCTGATATAGAACTAGACAAATCAACATTTCATACAATTTTTGCTAAGCTCACATCTGCTGTGCAGAATCTTGTTAGATTGCAAGATTAAACAGTAAAAATAACAGGCTTGGTGAGTTTTTAATTTTGCAAGGATTTGTTTTTTCAGAAGAATGTTAGATATATATCTCTAAAAGAAGTTGTGTATCTAGTGTCAGTAAGTGCATTAATTTTTCACTGTAATGCCAGGACTTGCTATCAGTACAACTGGCTATTCCAAAGAGTTGCAGAGTAACCAAAAAGTCCAGTATATATCATATAATATATCTATTCAACACTTCTGTGGAAAAATAAGAACTTTTAGATTTTCTATGAGAAAGTACATGAAGGCAGAAACAGGCAAGAATTTAACTGTTCTGGTTATGCATCTGGTAACACAACAGCCGGTGATGAAAAAAATGTTGGTCACCATGATTTATACACTGCTTTGTGAACTACAAAATATAGCAAAAACACAGTGAGCTTAAGCTGAAGATGTTTAAAACAACCCCTCAGCAAGTGTGTGCAGAAACCTTCTGGGGATTTCAGAACTGGAAATCCACAGTTAGAAGCCAAAGTGCAGAGAACAATCTCCCCTGCTCAACCTGGAACTACCACAACCACTGGCCTTGGAAGGAGGAAACAGATGTTAGTAAAACCCAGGAAGACCAGAAATGAAGATTTGGCTGTACACTTTTGGCCATTAATAACACTGCTAAAGATGAGCAACACTAGACTAGAGAAATGCAAAACATACAAGGACAAAATAAAGAAACAGCCTCATGAATTTGTCTTTTAAAACATTTACTCTGTTTCTACATAGTACAACTGAGTAAGTCATCAGAAGAAAAAGTCTCAGCTAGTACTTTCAGAAGACAAGAGCTAAGGGGCCAAAAATAACTGTTGCCCCAACTAATTATGAACATTGATATTACAGGGTTTTCAGCTTAATAATGAGGTTGTGCCAGAGTCTCCTCCTTGGAAGACAACTTGGGCTGAGAAATATTTCAGTGCTCTGGCATGATCAGTGCAGAGAATATGGCCCCAGCATAAAATCCATCCATGTGGTTCACCTTGGCTCAAAATGCTAAACTGCATAAATCTTTGAAATTATGGCTAAAGCAGCATAGGTGCATTTACAGTAGGTTATACTGTAAGAGAAATGTGACACTCTAGAAACAAAATACTTTTAAAACAGTTTTTCTAACTGGGGAAAGATTTATAATGCCATCATCCTCATTTGTGGCACAGAGAATTAGAGGCTGATGGGATTTTCATTTCAAAAACCAATCACAACTTAATTAAACTCGTTTCATAGCTTATCCTCACCATTACAGATTTATGCCCTATTTCTAGTCTTCTACTTTTTGCTTCCATCTCACCCCACTCCATTTTGCAATCTCCTCCCCAGCTACCCTGATTGTTTCCAATTCCCAAGTACTACAGATCAGACTGCACAAACTGTTTCTTTTCTTTTTCAAGAAAAGGGGTAAATTAAGCCTCCCCACCTTGGGGGTGTGTGCTTGCCTTTGTTCATTGGGTTACTCTCAGCAACCTCCTACTTCTCATCATTCCAAGGAGCACTGATACTCAAAAATGCACCCAGCCTTCTGACAGCCTTGGCAGCAAAGCCAAATCTATGCAGAATATAAAATCTCGCCCCTCCATGTCCATTTTCCTCCAAGTAGAAACTACAGGTGTCACGTGTACAGGCTGCTCAGTCACCCACCCAAGCCCCCATCCTTCCACATTCAACCCCCACTACATTTCAGGAATAATGAAATCCAAAAAGATCCAAGTGCTATTTTCAAAACTGAAGAGTCTAATTTTTACTTCAAGTGACTTTTATACTCTCCTATAAATCCCATAGTCTTGTTTAGCCACAATATACACAAGCTTAGGAAAATGGTCTTTTGGGATGGGACAGGCCAAGAAGAAGGCAGCTGACATAGGTCTGAGTTGTATTGACTGTAAAAGCCATTTCCAAACTGTGAATCTTTAAGGCAATCATTTTTTAACTTTATGAAAGCTCTCATGCTTCCTTCCACCTTCTAGCAACAGTTCAGAAATAACTGTACCAAAAATTTCAGCCATCCTTTAAACAAGTATTCCCAGGAAAGCTAACACACATCTTTTTTCCCTCTTCTTTTACTACAAAGACATTTTACAGATATTTTACAGACTGCAAGGCTTTCATAAAATGAATTTTCTCAACTCCTTAGAGTTTGCATACATACAAGGATAGCCTGTTTATGCTGTAAGATTCATGATAGCCACTATAAGATGTCCTTATCTGCTGGCAGAATTTGTGAACTCAAGATTAAAACACAAAGTAAGCAGAGAACTTGGAAACTATTGATTTATTAATCCGTAATGCACTAATGTCTAAAGTGCATTTGTGTTTCTTGGGCCTTTTTTTTAAAATTTTTATTCCACAGTCTCATCATTTCATAAACCAGGTTAAATTTTCAATGTCTTGGTATAAAAAATTCTTGGTATGGTTAAATTGGTCTAGTTCATTAATAAATATTTCTAGGCCCTAAAATAATCACATGAAACTTTTGAGGATACCTTAAGAAACAGAACATTAAATACCTAGATCATACAGTGGCACTGAAGAAGGTAAGAAGAATAATGTAAAAAAAAAATTTAGTCTTGGATAGTTTTAGTTAGGATAGTTTTAGTTTGGAGTGTAAAATTTAAATGGAATTTTCCCCAGGCTCTTTACACAGCCAGAAGTAAATAAATAAAAATATTCTCTTCTGTCTTCTAAAGAAACGGAAACCAGCAACTCCAGTTGTCTTTAGAGCCATTACAATGAAGTTAGAAATGTAAATGTTTTGTTGTAAAATTATGTCCATGTACTTAGCTTGATTAAAAAACAAAGAAAATGTCTTGAGAATAACATTTTTTTTTAAATTAGAAGTTTAAAATAAATGGCAGGACACATTCTAGCAGGCAGGAAAGAAACAAGAACTCTCAGAATAATCAGCTTCAAGCCTTTTATAGATTCAGTATGATTTTTAGATTGGATTTCAAATATGCACATTAGTACAGCAAAAAAATCTCGCTTTACTGCCAAGTGTAGAAGCTATTGAAATACTGTTATGTGAATTCTAAACGAGATTTTTTTTACTAGAGGAAAGCACTCTCTAATTCTCTGTGTCTCATATTCACCATCTCTCAAGCATTCCATAAAGACCACTTTGCACATGTGGGAAACCCCACTAACAGGGGATTCTGGCATCACCAAGCCCCTGGGTACCACGCCAGGAGCTGCTCCTGGAGCCTCCCCAAGCCACCCCTCCCTCAAAATCTGAGCCCCTTTTAACCTGCAACTAAAGCACAAGGATGCCCAGCTGAGTTTTCTTACTCTCATTAGTGGTGCTGGCTAAAGTGATGAGGGTAAACTTCCTGCCCTTGCCATTGCCTGATCTCTGTCCATGCTTGAATTTACAACCAGGAGAAACCTCCTAAGTGAGGCTTCCTTAATTTTGCTTCCTGCTTGAAGCCCGTAAATCATCTCATGATTAAATGAACATTTCAAAAACTGGCTGAAAGACGGTTTAAATTATTTTGTTTTTTTGGCAGCCTCTCCCCTACTCTCTGATCGTGATAACAACTCAAATACTTTGAAAGAAATCAGTGGTCATACTTTATATTCCAAAAGCCTGAAGTTTACCCGTCTGGAATCCAGAAGAGAAGAAATAATTAGCTGGTAATTTTTTTTGCCAGCAGTACTCAAAACGTGAATCCAGAAAGCAAAAACCTCACTTAAAATGCAGCCATTTTCTTCGTGAAAATACAGTAAGATCCTGCAGAGCACATGTTTCATGCTTTGTTCATAAAATCATGGTATTTAATAGCTCCACACTAGCACAAGGATGCTGGACTGATAATCATCATCAACAGATTCCAAAATTCACAAAGTTTGGACACAAAAGGAGACAAAAAATATTTTTCTTCCTGTTTTTGAGCTATGTGGTTTAAAAACAAAGCTAGGAACCTATTTTATCAATAATGAATGAGAACATGAGAACTGAAAAACTGCTGATTACAGAGCTTTTTTGTTTGTTTTTAATATTGTATTATCACATTTGTTTAAAAGAAAAACAAAAGAAGATCTTACAAATTAAACACACGTGCTTACTATAAACTCTGAGCATTAAATACTTTCGAGGGATTGATGGAGTCCCAAGTGACAAAAGAATGAGCAGAAGTGCTCCCCACTATCTGCAGGCAACATCTTCCTTGGCTATTTAGATGCAGAAGGTCTGTGATACAGGGAACCATTTTTTCCTTCTAGAAGTTCAGCTCTTAGAAGTGAACAATATCAGCCACCTTCCCAATCCAAGGTGTCCTGTGATAGCAAATGCCAAGCCCAGATGGAGGAGACCCCAGAGGGCCACTGTTCAAGGGAGGGGCTGCACGATGTGGGGCTCCCCTGAGGCTGCTCTGCATCCAGAAACAGTCCCAGATGGCACTAATAGCCTGAACAGGGCAAGAGAATAAACTTATTAAAATCCACAGGCACCAAAGTGTGAGGAAACATCTCCTAGACTGCTGGAGGAAAGTCTCAGAGCTGGAATGATCTGGAGGAATGAAATCCCTTGCCAAGTCTTACATAACAATATGGTAAATGCTGTGCTAACAAAGAGCCTGGCAAACAGCAGGTTAGTCTACAAGGCTTTTTTTTTTTTTTAACTGAGTCAGGCTGTTAGTTTTACCAAATGTCATAAATATTTGTTGGTTGGTTTCAGCCCAATTAATTTGACATTTTAATTCAGCTAAGGTTTTTATTAACATGAGCTACTTAATGTGGATAGGTAAGAGGCCCAGAAAAAAATGAGAACAACTACAATTAGAAAAACAACCATTAAGCAGAAAACCATCTGGGACATTGTACAGCCCCAAGTGAAATATGAAGTACAGTAGGGTTGCCAAACAGATGCTTATCACAGTACAGAGCATAGAACAGCCAGGGCAGAGCAAACTTCCTGGTCTCAACCAGATGTGCTGCACCCAGCTTGGACACTGCCATGGCAGAAGGGATGGGACTCAGCCTGGAAAACCCAGGGAAGCTCAGCAAGAGCCAGAGGCCTGGCAAACACTAAGTATAGGAGAAACTAATCCAACCTTCACAACAACCTTTCAGCTCAGAAGAAGGGCTGCTGTAATGGAGCAGTCTTGTTTTCTGTGCCATAAGGGAATGGAAATGCTGGGTTTAAATTGAAGAAGGAACAATTCAATATCCATTAGCAGAAAAAAAATAAATATATTCCTTCCCAAAACAGCAAAGAGGAAAAACACTGGAAGGAATGAAGAATACCCACCACCAGGGGTGTTTAGGATTTGGAAGGTACAGCAGCTCCAGATTCAGATGACAGTGCTACAATGGATAATCTTCCAAATAATTTCCAGCTCCCTGGGTCCGAGACACGCACATCCCACTTACAACTTCACCAGGGTCTTTGCAGGGACCAAGACTTTAACCTATATACACTGCCCTCCTGCACTGGAAAGGTTTAGGAAATCAGTAAGGAGATTAAGATGCCAAAAAATAAGCATCTGGTGCCATTTTAGCTGTCCAGGGGTATCCAAGGAAGTTGCATAGGGCTGGCAGGTTAGACACCAGATCTGTGACCCTCTGGAGCAGCAGCTAGTGACTGCAGGAAAGGCAGTCAGAAAGCCAGGCTAGCATGTTAGGATAATTAACAAAAAATCATCCTATATCATTGATTGCATAGACCTCCATGAAAATATTCATCTTAAATCCAAAAATTCTGAGAACTTCTTTTTTTAAAAAAAAAATAGATTAAATGGAACCACTTTGTAACAAATGTGGCTTTTCTAGAGTCTTCTGTCCAGCAAAAAAAAATTGGCAGGATGCTGATTGTTAGCACTGATGCCTTTAACATCCCATCCCACTTCCCATGATGAACATTAATTGAACAATGACGTGTGTTTATATGGTGACCCTCCAGACATTCAGCATGGTAGTAGTTTAATAAAACTATATCCTTCCCATATCCTTTCAAACACTACTGACTCAAGCCCACCCTTGCTTTAATGATTGCCTTGAAAGAACATGAGGGCCACACATAACAGATGGCACCACCTGGAGATGGAATAAATACATTCTGAGAGGACTTTAGTACTCCTCTGCTCCCCTAGTCCTGCTGGTACTATGACATCATCTTCTGACTTAGTTGCCATTGATTATAGAACGGGTTTCATCTTTTTTTAGCTTTGAAAATTTAAAATTATACATTTCAAAAGAACATTCTCATGCAAACGACAGGTAGCTAATTTTTTTTATTGTAGATGTCTATTTCCTTTGCATTTAGAAACCTTCAGGCTAGACCAAGTCCTTGCTATATCTCAAAGAGGAACTATCCCATTTCTGCAAAAATCCCAGTGAGAAATGGCTTTGTCATGGAAAAATTTCAATTAAATTCCAGTCAGTAGTCAAATCTAAGAATGTATTTAAAACAATTTTCAGTAGGTTTCAGTGAGAAGGTTTTTATGGTTTATGATTTAAAAAACTAAATTTTTCGTGTTTGAAATAAAAATGAATGTAAGTTTAAATTTTAGGACAGGAAACCCTCTTTTCAATGGAAAATTATAGGTCAATGAAAACAAAAAAAGCTGGATTTTCCTTTTCATCCATAAAATAATTTCAAAAAAGCTACAAATCTTCATTTAGGAAATTTGACTATAGCTTCAGAATTGAAAGCACATTTAGAATTGAGGGAGCAGAAACAGCAAGCACAAAAAAAGGCTTTTTGAATATTGTTACCAAAACATTTCAGGCCAACAAACTGAGAAGGAACAGCAGTGGGGTAAACAAAGAGCCCCAGAGGACTGGGACTGTCTTCCCTCTGTTGCTTGTGAAGTGTTTTACCATTCATGAGTGACCTTTTCCCAAGGAGAGCCTCTCTGCAGCCAGACTCAGACAGGGCAGCAGCAGAGCTTGCTGACACCATGAAGTAGAAAAATTAAACATAAAATAGACTGGTTACACAACACCTGGCAAGAGAATTAATGCAGAATATAAGAAAGCCCCACTAGAAGTAAATATATTCTCACATGTATAGAGTCCTTGTTTCACCACCCAGCCCAAAGGGATGTCTAGTAGGGATTAGCACAGCTCCACTGACAGTCCCCAACTTAGTAATTGAATTAAGGAAACTTAGCAAGAAAGGCAATTTGGAAGAACGGCCATGTAAGAAATTCTCTTGTGAACTTCTTTTGCATATAAAAAGACAATTTAATCCATATATTTCAGGCAAAAGCAGATGACCTTTATTGGCAATGACACCCAAAGCTATTAAAACCAAAAGAAAAGTAGGAATTCATCTCTCCTTTCCATTTTTAGCAGCATGGGCAATAGAAATCAAATAAAATTTTAAATGTGGCAACAAGATATTTGTGGGCAAAATGCATCTATATGTATAAACACAAACAAGCATAAAATTAAAACTATTCTTATTTTTGTTGACAGCCCATATTGCTTTCTGAATTGCTCAGTAAATAATGCAATACTTGGCTTTCAAACACTGCAGGCAATTTTTTCCCCTTGAACTGAAACTTAAAACGAGGATATAGAGATTTTGTATCTCATAATTTTTGTTTACAATATAAACTCACTTGTGCAGTGGAGTTGCTTTTGCATATGAGAATTGAAAAAGCTTTATTTAATAAATTTTAAATTTTAATTAAAGAACATGCTCAGAAATGAGCGTACATACTCCCAGTTGTTTATCTAAGGTAGTCATATTTTTTAACATAATTAGGCAGCATTTTTAGGTAAGCTCTATCTGAGTTAACAGCAAAAGCAGTGCCTTGGAGGCAATGGGACAAGTAGACAAGGGATAAAATGCTGATGGTCTTCCGCCCACAGGAGTGCAGGTGCCATGGGAAGGCTCAAATGGGAATTTGGAATGAAAAATCAGATCACAAAAACAAAGCTCAGAAAGAGCAGACATTTCATTAACCTACTCCAGTGTCTGAGCATGCATGGGCTGTGTTGCCCAGAAGGATGTCAGGAAAAAAACCCCAAACCCTAACCTGGCAAATGCTCTTGATTGTCCAGGACTGATAATGGATGCAGTAAGTTAAAATAACACCCTCCTTAGTGTCCCAGAAGGGGCTGCACTTTGTGCTATTCACCAGTTTCATATGGACCACTCCTAATGTGAAACATTACCTCAGTTTCTCATAGTTCTGCTTATTTAAGACACTCCTGGGCATTAATTCCAGATGGGAAGATACAGTATCCCAATGCTTCCTCTCTTGCCTCTCAGTGATGATAAAACTAGGTGGTCAGACCACAGGACACCACTAATGATGTCCTCTCTAGAACAGAAAGAAGCTGTCAGAAAAGCAAACTGCTCTATTAATTTCAGCCCCACATCCTCATCAACTCCAGTGTGCACAATCCAGGCTTCATGTGTCATTTGTCCTGACTCCCACATTTCACTGTTGCCTAAAACCTGCCAAAGTGAAGACACCACCTAAAATGCAGAGAAGCAAAACCCAGAAGTGTACACAGGGTACCACTTCATAACACAGTGTTTAATTAGCAAACATTGATCCTTCTGAGACATACCATTTGCATGGTGCATTACAGTCCCCTCATTAAAAAGAGGGAAGCCTCCTCAGACCTGTATTTTATACTCTGAAATATCTGACCTTATTCAGAGTGTATTTTTCACTAGCACTAACTCCTTCTTGAAGGCAAATGCTGCCTAGGATGTCCCACGGATACACCTTGGGCACAGTGTATGATAACAGCACGAGCTGCTAGTCATGGGAGTCCTTAGCTCCTCTGTCCTGTTTTGTGAAAGCACTGCCACCTTGAATTTCATTTCTGCAACTGGGAAGTTGCAACATGGGAGAATTTGTTCTCAGTTTCCCTTATTCTCTTGCTGGTTTCTAGTTTTTTATAGGGAAAACAATGAAGAAAAGCTCTCAGGCTTGGCACCTCAGCACAGTCATTTGACACCTCTTTCAGTGACCAGCCCTCCCCAACATAAAGGTGAGTTTTCCTGAAACCCTTCACAGGGACTGGACATCTCTCAGAGCTGCAAAATGCCAACATTAGCTCCTGCTCTGGCCTTTGACAAGTGTTTTCAGTAGTTCAGGGTCAAAAGGCAAGTTTCAGAGACTGGAGCATGAGGCTATTGTGCTCCTCTGAGGCAGCAATCACAAGACTGTGTGGAACTATGAATGGAAAGCCAGGAGGTGTTGCAAACCTGCACAAGAGCTTGTGGTGATGGAGCAAAGTGCTAGGGAATACCTGTGAGTCTGCCTAGCCTTCAGAAGCCTGTGAAATCTTTTAAAGGTGACAGAAGTCACATGAGGAAGATTGCAGCATCTTGTAAACACTCTGGAGGGTGAAACCAATGCAGCAAACAAGTGGCTCCCAGCCATTAATAGCCCCGGAAGGGCAGCCACTAATTTATTAAAATTTATATAAAACTTTGTTACAGTTGTCCATGCTATTCAGAAGGTAGTCCAAAATTAAAGTGATGGGGTAGCAACAAAAAAACCCTTCAACACAGATCAAGAACTATACTACTTAAGAGTTCAGAAAAAGGTCTGAAAACTTGCAGAACAAAGAGGCAAGAAACAATACAGAAGGAAATGGGGTTTAACACTGCAAAGACAATCTAAGTAATTTCTTCCTGCTGCAAATACCTTTTCAAACTCAAACAGAGACATCAATGCTTTTCTATCCCTTTTCCCTGAATAAATTTTATGGAGCCAGCACAGCAGAAAGCTCCCCTGCACACTGTTGCAGGTCTCAGGTGTGAGTTCCTGGAAAGTGTGCCAGAATTGCTCCAGCCAATCCTCCAGCACATGGAGGCAGCAGCAGAGCCCCTGTCCCAGCAGTCTCTGGGCAGATGGCAGCACCTGAGACTCCCATAGACACTGCTGTTCTCCAAAGACTTTATCAGGGAGTATGCAAAAAAGGTGCTAGTTTTTCTGCAACTAAGTTGATGGGATCAACAGCCAGCTACACCCTGCAGAGAGCTAGTTATGTACTTCTTCTAGATGCTGAAACCCTAGTAATGCACAAATCAGAAACGTCTTTGAAAATGAAGGCACCACCACCGAAGATAATTTCAAAAAATAAAGCAAAAAATGAAATAAGCTTTCCTGGGATAAAACATGGAAGTAGTCTCTCTAGAAGTGTTCTTTGCATTAAGTGGCAAAATCTATTGAAACACAGTGCAGACAGAGGTGGGGCCAGAGGGGAAGAGGGTGATGGCATCATGATACACTGCTGTCTCCTTCTATTACCTCCCACTAGCAGAAAACAAACCTGAAAAGGCCCAACTTTCCCTTCACAACTGAATCACAGAAATGCAAACACTGTGCCACAGCCTCCAACCTGCTCTGTGTGTGCAGGCTGCCTCTGAACAGCACAGCAAGGACATGTTTGGTGCCACAGGTCTGAACATGGTTTGCCATTTGCATAGTCAGGAGCAAATAAATAGAAAAGCTCAAACATCCCCCCAGAGAATCCTCTTTGGTTACAAAGCAAGAGACCATTACAAGATGGTGTCAATATGGAACATCTAAATGATTTACACAGAAGTCATTTGGGAAATAAAGCAATCCATTAAGGATTAGCAGCGCCATGTTAATGTGATATAACAGGACAAAAAGAAGTAACTGAACACACAACAAAGTTAGGTCCCGATGGATAAACACAGGAAAGGACAACCCATATTTTCAATTTACCACATATATTTAGGCATTGTAGCAGAGTTGATACACAGAATTTGCAGTCAGTAAAGTCTTGAAATATCTATTTAAGACAAAGTGGTGACTGACTGAGAGAAGATGTTTAATTGTTGCAAATCAGTGTAGCTTTAATAAAAACTACAGAACTATGTTAAATTTTAGCAGCTGGGAACAGCATCTGAAAAAAGCGTGGAGCTCCTAATTTGTGGTGCAGTTATTTGAAAACAATTCTGCAAGGGAAGTTGGAAGAAACAGCACTGTGTTTTACTATTTAAATTCATGTGGTTATAAAAGTGAGAATCTAAAAACAGCAAGCTGAGAAAACGAACTTTTGGCAATGACATCTGACAACAGCAAAGGAGCTGCATTCTTGTCCTGCACAAATAGCAATAGGAATGATTAAGCTTTAAAACACACACATGTACAAACATGAACACACATTATAAGCCAAGAGGCCAGAACTATGTCAGGATCACAAATGCGTAAAACAAATAATTATATTTAAAAGATTCTGATACCACATGAGGGAACATTCATCATGAGGTTAAAGCATTTCTAAAAGAGAGAGGATTTCCTTTCTCCAGCCAGTTGCAACATTTCATTTACCCAGAGCAATGGAAGTGAAGGAGGCAGTGAGGTAGCACACACAAGGTCACCCATCCTGTTAGTGACTTAGCAGAAGTAAGCACATCTCTCAACTCACAAACTGGATTTTAACGACACCACTTGCAGGAAATCCTCCTGCCTTTTACTGGTTAGGGCACTGGAAAAAGTCAGCGTTGCAAACAGAACATTGCAGTCATACCAACAAGCAATTCAACACTTAAACTTTTCAACAGACGAGAGTATTTTACTTCTGGTTTTATAATGCCAAGATCCACAACTCATCATGAACACATGACTTGTCTAGCTGGTCATCAATGTCTCAAAAATAATCTCCTATTAAAGCCTCAACCAAGGAAACCTCCTCACTCAAATAAAAAATATGTGTATACAGGGAGGCCACTTGAAAAATTACACCTTTGTTCTCCTTTTCTGGAAGTTAGTATAGAAGGATGGAGAGAAATTCAAGTCCATTAAATCAAACACTAACTTTTTACTAGTAATTAGCATGCCATATAATGCTACAACCAGGTACACAAAAGCATTGAAACTACGATTTACAACACCTAAAACCTTAGTTATCTGTAAGCAGTGCCCCAAGAGCACAGCAAAGCCAGTGGAAAGTCTCCTTGACCCTATTTTCAGTAAGGACTTTTAAAAATATATACTTTTATATTGCTATCAATAAAAACCCATTTGAAAACCAAAACTGAAGGTTAAAAATAAGGCAACATATTATGCATGGTTGATGAAATTTAACCCTGTTAATTAGACAGCTTCATTTCACAGTCAGTAAGAATCTAATACTACCCTAATGTTTTTTGCAAGTTTTTTGCAAAGTGTCATGCATGAACACAACTAAAATAGTGCCTTTTTAAGCTTTTAATGCCATCAAATTCAATATCTGCAAAAGAAACCACTGTTTTCTCAAAGCAGCAGAAGTAAGTAAAGAATTGGAGATGTTTCAAAGGTAATGCCTAAAGCATAAGGGCAATGGAAAACTTCTGATCTCTTCCAAGTATACTAAAAAATATCCACATGAATTTTAATGCTCAACAAAGGTGCTAACTTTAATGAATCAACTTAGATAGGTAGTTAATCATACAAAGCCTTCATTACCCTTTCTTCTCTCTTGACCATTTTTTGTAATTGTACTTCTTTACTGCAGTGAAAAAGCTGAATTTGAAGGAACATATAGCAGAGTCCCTTGGAGAGCTTCAAGGGCTATCCTGCCTTCTCTGCCACTTCAGGTAACTTAACTGCAGTGTTAACACCACAAATCATCAGTGAGGCTTCACTGACTGACCCTGCAACCTGAGTGTGGACTCAACTTTGCCAGCAGCACATGCGGAGAAGCTCCACAAACGACAGTGAAGGACAGAGCATGAAACAGACACAAAAATGTGTTTACATGTTCAGGAGGGGCAAGGACCTTCTCTAATCCCTGCTTATTTGGATCATGTTTGGTAAGTAGCACTAATCTCTATGGAGTTTATGTGCCATGTAACTGATAGTTACTCAGCGTTATGATTTTTTTTAAGCCTCGCTGGTCACAGTTGTTCTCTATAACTTTTTTTGTTTGTTTGAAATGCTTTTTGAATTTATTTCCTTATAAATCACAATGAGAGGAACTGGGGAAAATACCTTCTCTTTTACAACTTCTTACAGATGTTGGGATGTCTTGTGACCTGCCTGCCTGGATACTACACAATCACAGCCTGACTCTGCACTCCAGGATTTACCAAGAGGCTCAGATGCGGTTGGCTGGAAATCTTACAAAGTATGCTCCTGAAACACTTGTGTCAGTGGAGGAGGACACTGTGCAAGTGTACATGTGAGCAAAATCAATTTAAACTAAGAATTACTAGTAGAAGGTGACTGGTGACCAGCCTACAGGGGAATGTCTGGGGATGTGAGAGGTCATGCAGCACTCTGGTTATCAGGCCTCATACATAAGGCAAACCAAAGAGGTGTGCAACAAGGGGGACCTGGTAAAACATGGGGGATGTTGAAAGACCGTTGGGGATTTTTGATAGGAAAAAAGGAGAAACAACCTCTACATTACACAAACAGGACACTTGAAAAGTCACAGAAATCTCCCCGACTTACTTTTATCTTCCTGGTTTTCTTCTGCTGCTTTGCCTTCCTCTTCCTCCTCCTCCTCAACCTCCTTCTGCTGTGCTTCTTCGTGGTGCTCGGCAGCACCGACCGAGAGGCTCTGGCAGCAGTGGTTGAAGCCGCTGTCCCGGGGCAGAGTGAAACTCCGGGGCTTTCCCCCGTTCCCGTTCAGCACTTGCATCCGCTCCCCCTCCACGAGGGGGAAGGGGCCGTAGTGATCTTGCAGGTGGCACTTCTGGGTGGGCAGGGTGGACTGGCGCCGGTGCTCGGGGGACACCACGGCCACCTCGGAGAACACGGAGTCCTCCAGGGGCAGCGTCTGCAGGTAGTGCAGTCCCGAGCTGGTGAGCGGCGTCTCGATGAGGTCCTGCCAGGAGCGCCGCTGGCTCGCCGTCTTGCGCACCGGGGACTCGGTGGCGCTGCCGGCCACCTCGGCGCGGAACTCCTCGTGCGACGACTGCGACTGCGACGTCTCCGTGGACGACAGACGGCTGTGCTTGGGCTCCACGTAGGGACTCGTGCAGCTCATCTGGAACAGCAGCAAGGGCAGCCTCACATCAGTGCACAGCGAGACCGCTGCTAACAATAACCTGTCACTCTGCTCTGTCAGCCATGGCACCCCGTTCATTAATGAGTTGCAAACTTACCTAATTAACCTGTCCTGATCCTAATTTTAATGCATGCCCATGTCTGTGTATGTCACACCTGTAGGTCAAATACTGATAGTTACTCATAATAAGTATCTTTACTATGTCACTTAATCCATAAAATAAGAAAATTTTCAGAAAACTTCGCAAAATATGGCACTATGGAAGACTTATAGAAGAGATGTACCTGATCCATTCAAAACCTTAAAAATGTTATCCAAATGCCTGTTGTTATCCTATTTTGCTTTTCTTTGGAATCATGCCTGCAGTGCTTCAGTACTGTCATTCAAAGATAAATAATTTTTAAGATAAATTAAACATAATGAATGCTCTCTTTCTCCTGAATTTCCTGACAGTTCATTCCAAAAACCATATCCAAATAACATGCATTAGTTAACACTGATGCAGAGATCATAGTTAAAATTTCCAGTGGAGAGAAAGTCAGAGGTCTATAATACAGTTTTATATCAACAACTGCTTCAAGAAAAAAAAAATCAAAACTCCCCTTTTTCTCATTTGTATTTCTCTATAAAAGAAACCTCCTTTTTTTTACAATAACAGAACACCTGGTATCACTGTTGGCAATACAAGGCAGAAGAACATTTTTATGCTTGCATTTCTCTGGAAATTCAAGTGTAATTTGTTACTGTAAAGCTTCACAGCACAACTGCTGTCTGGAGCCTTAGAGAAGAGCCTGTGTTGTTCCTGAGGTAATAACATTTTCTCAGGAAGTTGATAAGGGAGTGGTGAGGGATTGCATGGATGAGTAGCTGTCCATCATGAATGAAGAACATAAGAAAGAATTCTGTAACTTAATCTATTTGGTACAGCAAGTGGGATTATAAATCCCCGTTCTCTACAAACCAGTGGAAACAGCACTGATGGCCACTGAAGCCTGCAATGTGTGCTGCTTAACAAAAGCCTTAAATCAAGCACTGACTCAAAAACCTCACGGTCGAGCACCATGCTGGGTGCACGGCTGTGCTCGTGGGCAGCAGAGAGGCAGAGGTGGCACTTGGGGCACACATTCCTGGGGACAGCGGCAGGTGACTCACCGAAGGTGGCCGCGGGTACGTGTCGTACGGGGGTGGGGGGCTGTCCTGCTTCGGTGTTGATGGAGTGTCAGCTTCCTCCTTGTCACTCTCGCTCCAGTAATCTGCAAGTTACACAAGGATCCGGTCAAAAACTACCAACACATTCCGATGCGTTTTTGTATAAGAGACTCGCTGTCACAAAAGCAACTGCAAACTCCTCCTTTGGTATTACTGGCAGTGAAACACCAGAATGCTGATGCTGTCAGTGTTAGCTGCTGCAACTTGGAATTGGCTTAATCTAAAGAGGGAAAATTCTAAACATTATGGGGTATACTAAACCTAATGTCCCATTACAGAGCTATTGGACAACAAACTGAAAATGAGTCACAAATTTAACTCTTGTGCACATCTTATAAATGCAACAGGCATATAGAATAGTCATAATACAAGTATCGGATTTTCAAATATTAATACAGCCACAAAAAATAATTATGATTGGATATGTATTGGCTTAAAAATACTGAAATAGTTTTTAAATAGAAATGATTAAAAATATAGCTTTGCTAAAGTCTTGTTGACTGCAAATAGTATCAACAAATATATTTAACCAACTGGCAAATCAAACAGGTAGGGGTTATTGCACACATGCATACCAGTGCTCCTTTTCTACCCATTTTCTCCATTATATTCAACAAGGTAGACATGTTTTTCAATTCAACTTCTAATAACAAACAGCTGTATTTAAGGCAAGATAGAAAAACTTTATACCACATATCTGCTTCATAAAACAGCTGCTGCCCTGTTATCCATGCAAGAACATAAAGGTGATATGGTAAGGAAAAATATCACAATGACATTTAAGAACAGAGTTCAAAAAGAAGGATGAGAAAGTATAAAGGACACAAATTTCGTGGGCTAAGTTTAATAGGCTACAACGTTTCATTTTTTCAGAAAATCAAGTCTTGGTCAAGCTTATTCCAGAGGGAAAAACTCACAGAAGAATATATCACATGGTAATTCATATTTATTCTGCTATAAATATTTTTAGAAGTAAAACAGCATCTAACTTAAAGGACACTGAACCTTAATCTTCCCTACAAAAAAACCCATACTTAACTGCTGACTCAGTTCAAGACAGACAACTCTTAACCTTTTTGCACTTTGTAAGACTTATGCAAACATTTCTGCTGTCACTTTGTTTCTGACTGTATTACCTTCCAGTATTTGGGTAAATCATTGTACAACAGGACACTATAGCTCAGATTACTCACAGATCAATCACAGGCAATTTTCATTTCACCTCAAGTGTGTTCAACAAAGTGCACCATTTACTACTCTCTCTTTAATAGACAAGGAAAAAAGATTGGTTGCTGTTTCACAAATCATCTAAACTAAAAATCCGAGCTAGCTTAACATGTAAGTTTGTCTTTAATGATTTTTTATTATGATTACTGTATTATATGGAAAATGATCTACTATATTTAATCTCATTCAAGAATTAAAACATAAACTCACCTTAAATTATACCATCTTGAAACAGGAATCTCTATAGTTTGGTATTTTTTTAGATTTTAGTATTGGTGTGGACAGCCTTATTTATTGATTTAATTTTTCCACACAATAGCAATTCTGTTTTTACTCCAAGCCTTTTGATTTGCTTCCTGCAAGCTTATAGCTGAGACATTCTCTTTAAATAGTATAATAAATAAGTTGCATAAATAAAGATTTTATGACTACAAAATAAAAACAAATCCTAACAGTTATGTCTGTAGACATCTGCAAATAATTAATTGCCAGTGAATGAAAGACTACATCAGTGAAAAACCTTTTTCTAAATAAATCCCAGTTTTAAGAAAACTAGTTTCCAGCAACTTAAAATACTTGAAAATACTGGCATGTAGGCATGTTTGTTCCTATTGCAGCAAAGCCGAATGGTGCGATGTGTGGTGAGAGACCTGTCAGAACTGCCTTCTTCAGTGACATTTCTGCAGGCTTGGAGCTCAACTGTTTATTCTGAAAGCAAAATTCAGCAGTCTCAGTGCAGGCTCCAATTTTGGCGAAAAATACGAAGGTGTTCTTGCTGTCAAACCCACATACAAGTAAACACTGTACGATGATGCTTTTGCACACCTTATCTCAGACAGTGAATTCTGTTGGCAGACTATGGCTTGTCTTGAAAATTTCTGCAGTAACGGGGGTCAATTTTCAGATGAAATGTATGAAAATGGCCTCCCACCAATTTTATAAATGCTCTGCTTTTGGCAACTGACTCATTAGAGTCCATAGAAAACATGCACGATGCTATGAAACAGCTTCTGTATTTCTCTCTGTAGATTTGTCCAATTCAGTGATAGACAAGCTCTATGCATCAGGCATGAAAGTTTTCTCAATGGCTAATAGACTTTGTATTATATATAAACCAACACTGACCTGCCATTTCTTGAATAAATATACTCTATTTATATAAACTAGGGATTTTTTCTCTCTGATTTATATGACTGGAAAGTATATAATTCTCCATCCAAGGAAGTCCCTTGATGTATTGCTAACATGCATTGTATTTCATATGAAAAGTTGAAGGTATTTTTATAAAATTGTTCTGTACAGAATGTAACATTTTATTCAGCAGTACACCCACAATTTGGTGATTCGTGCATCTCTGAAGCTCTTGAAATATATTTATGCACTTTAGATTCAGAACCATTCAACTTTTAATTGAGACAGATTTGACAAGTCCTGTTGAATTGTTTCAGAGGTATTATAAAGCTTTGCTGCAAAGGGCTGAACCGCACAGAAATAAAAGACCTTTTCTCAAATCAAATATGCAGATGACAATTGGTAGTCACTGAGTAGAGAAAATTCCAGCTTCACAGTTTCTGTAATTGCAAAAATGCTTGAAGTGATAGAGAGGTTTTACCTTGCTAACTTGATGCCTCTGCTAATTAGGGACACTACTGAGCTGTGTAACAGCCCTTGTGCTGGGAGCCAAGGAAAATCACCAGAGGTATTAAAACTGTACAGCAGCGAGGGGGGAATGCAATACTGCCTCCCACACTAAGCAACACAAAGAGGGTAAGGTTCTATCCACCTGCCTATAACAAATCAACATGAGTGAATGATGAGAGTGGTAATAAAGAACTCTCCCAGTGCCTGGGATACAATATGCATAGTCAGTGGGGTTTCACTGATTATTTTCAATAGGAAGACATTTCAATAATAAGCTACATGAGGCTTGAATGCACATCATCTCATGCCTAGCTGCATCATCTGCTATTTTATTACTCAGTGATTTCTCAATAGCAAAAATATTTCTCCACGTCCATCTGGATTTTGAAAGGTGTATCATGTGTGTAATTGTGCACTTGGACAGCATTAGCATAGCATACACCTTTTCACATACTGTCCCACATGGCACTGTAATTCTAGTGCCAACCTACTGTCAATAAAAATTGTAATTTGGCTTTGAATGCTAAAATAGAGGATTTCCTCGAAGACTCTGAGATTCAGAGTTGGTTCACAGCCTCTTCAAGCAGTGAAAACAGATGGTACACAGGTTCTTTCAAACAGGTTACTGTAACACTGAGTAGGAAATACGGATTCCCAAACTGATTTCCAGGTCTGGTGAGGCACATGACTGAAGAATAGTGAGCATGGTGCTGCTACCCTGGGCTGTGTGAATGCAGAGGGCCTGGTATAAAAAATGACATGAGTTTTTTGGGAAAAAACCTAAAATGTTTCTAATGAAGGTTTCAGAGACACAGAATTAAAAACGGAGGTTTTGACTGAGTGGGAAGCAGGGAGACAGGCATCTGGATAAGCTCTGGATCATCACAACCATGGCAATTTTCTGGTGCCTGCTGCTGGGTACATATGTTAAAAAGAGCATGAATTCAAAAGCTATCTCCTTGCCAAAGCAGATACTTGGATAGGAACCCTTCTGTGCATCCATATCATTGGCAGTTCTAAGAAACAACCTCCAAAACGCAATTGGACTGACCCTTTCTCTTTTCTGTCTGCAACAGTTCAAAGCAAAGCAATGCATTATTTTATATATGCTGCTTTTTTAACTCATGAAATATCAGGCATAAAAAATAAACATGTAAAATGCTGTAACCCTACAACTCCAAGTGAAATGCCAACAGGGCTGTAGCAAACATTGCAATATAGTAAAACCAGTAGAAATCACAAAATTTAAGTGGCCTTAAAATTAAAGTCCTTAGAGTAAATCCAATTATCTCAAGAGGCTTTAGAAATATGGTTTTGTTTCCAAGACCAATTTCATGCACTCCTGTCCTCTGTGAATTCAAACACCAAATGCAGTGTTTGAAATATTTTTTTTAGCCTCCAGATTCTTAAGTTTCTTCTGATAAGGGACACAGATTCCTTGGTACCACACAGTGAAGCTTACTCGTATATCTGCTTTTTTAGCTATCTTTTACAGCCTTCTCAGAAATAATCCAGTGTTTGCAGATCAGAGTCTGAAGGAGTTAATCAGAACTCCTGACAGAGAAGGAATTCTCTGAAGCAATAACAGCGATACCCATATGTGATTTGCTTTCAGATGATGAGAATGAGCCTGATACACAGCAGGGAAAAGAGAAGAGATGAACTTGTGATAAGAGCTGACAGAAAAAACCAAAATAACCACACATTACCTTGCTCTTGTTTGATCCTCTCTCTTTCTGCATAGCCAGCAGCAAGCATGTTAATTCTGTTGAGCCATCTGAAATAATATTAAAAAAAAAACAGTGATACCCACCCAGCCTCTGAATTTTTGCATGCATTTCTAGCAAAAACAAAGCTAGAACCATCTGAAGGAGATTAGGACAATGTTATTTTTCGTATCAGACAGCTGTTCTCTTTGATACTCTTATTCAGGGAGTCTCCAAAGATCTATGATTTTGCTGTTGAACAAACTGTTTTCACAGCAAGGATTTTATTTCAAATGGAAAACCATGTATGATGTCAAACATCCAAACATCTGTAAAATAAAGGATTTAGAGATAATCAAAGAGCTGTTAAGTCTGCTGCTCACAGATATGCCATACAAAAATATTCCTGCTGTTCTGATTTCTTAAGAATAAATACCACTTCTCAGAGATTTAAGCAATATTTTAAGGCCTGAATTGGCAACTTAGCAGAGGAACAGAACAGAAAACAGCAGTTAAAAGAACAGGTTCACTCTCAAGACAGACATTGTGGTTTAATTATGCCATTATGTTTTAGAGCTTACCTACAGTGCCATGTACAAAGAGAAGGAGGCATAACAGAATTCACTTTTGTGTTTGTATCAGAGAAGTGCAGGGAGAAAGACAGTTGCTTCAATGCTATTCACATCTAAGGCTTTAATCTCAATTTAGCCTTGAAAAAGTGCTTCCATAAACTGCACAAATTAAAAAGAAAACAACCCAAACAAAACCATACAAATACCCCCAGCACCCAAACAAAAAAAACCCAAAAACCCAAACCAAAAAGCAAATGAGCTATTGCTGCTGTCCTCTAGTAGGGCTGTCATTGCCAAGCATACACTGAACTGACTGTAGCAGGGCAGTTTCAACCTGTGCTCTTCCCCCATGGGGCTCAGTGTATTCATTAGCCAAATGCTTACACTGAATCAGGTCCTCCATCAACGAGGCTTTAAACCACCACGGCAATCTCCCGTGTTGTCCATTCCATGGTAAACCTGGAATTACTTGCTCCAGTCATCCCATAGTCAGGATTTGACAGGCCTGGTTTGCCAACCTACTGGCTTGCAATTTAACTGCTAGGGTATACAGAAAGACAACTCCAGTCAGGTTTGCGTTTTCTTCAGGAATGGGAAACCCCCGTTTCAGAAACCTGTGCCTGATGGGTTTTGTTTGCATACTGCATGCACAGAAACAGGATGTTTGTCTCAGCAGAGGACACACCTTTGTAATGACTCCTGCATGCCTGTCTACAAGACACTACAGTGCAGGGCAAGCATCAGATCATAAAATACTCTTTCTTTCCTAGAAATTAACTCCTGTCACCACGGAGTCAGAGAACTATAGAATACATTAGGCTGGAAGGATCTTCACAATCTTCTAGTTACAAATTCCCCTGGCACGGGCAGGGACATTTCCCACCATAACTGTCCTTCCATGAACAGCAACCACATTTTTGATCTGTAAACCATGTTTTTAAATCATTGTACATGGGGAAGAAAGCTAGAGATTTAGTCCTAAAATGACTGCAGAATACTTCATGTTACCACACAATCTAAATTTCTGCCAGAAGAATAGGGAAGCTGAAGAAGACACTTAAAATTTGATTTGTAATTGTTAGAAGTGTCATACAGTTGTAAAAACAAGCAGCACAAAGGAAGAGAAATCCAACAAACCTCATCTCAGACAATGATATTACATCTTCAAAGCCAAAAAGATGACCCACTAAAAAGCTATATTTTAGGCTCACATTCTTGATATGTGAAGACCTCCTCTGGGGAATAAAGCGCAGCTGCCAGCTGAGCCAGCTCAAACCAGAGGCACAGAGGCAGGGTCCTCACCCAGAGCACTCCAGCCCCGTGCTGCAGAGGGACCAGCAAAGGCCACAGACCTGTCTGTGTCAGAAGGGTACAGCAGCACAAGATGACAAGCATCTGCTCTGTTAAATGGCATGGCAGACAGTGGGGATGCTACTTTGCTTGCCTCTCACCTATTCAGGATTTCATGTTCCCAGTTCAACTCCTGGCTTAGCACCCTCACCTGCACTGCCAGTAGGGAACAGCCACCTATGAACCCCATTGAGTAGGGCTGATGACCACAAAGCATTAGACAACACAGCTATAAAGGTTCTCCTGTCCTTCATTCTGTCCTAAACATGAGACAGCATTTCCTGGTGTGTTTATTAGTGAGGTAACCAATTAAATTAATGAACACTTAACTGACAGTCAGCTGATGCTGCTGTTTCCAGAAAAGTACAATCTAATGAGAGCCCAGGAAATGTGTACCATTCTCCCACTCTTGAGAGAGAGAGAACAGACTGACTTCACCTTTATGAACTTCTGCAGGTCATGATCTGTGTTGAGGTTTGGACTATGATTGTAGTGCCTGTGGGTACTGATGTGGTTGTAAACTGTGAACAACCACAGCTTTTGAGTTTGCCAGTCTGGAAACTAATGGAATGGTATTGACTTCTGCATATTTCTGATATGTGGCTGTTAAAGCTTCTTCAGATACGGTTAGAGAATTAATATTATTTTACTAAAGCATGACCAGAATTCCAGTTCATTGAAGTTAGAATTGTATGAGAAATCCAACATGCTGGACTTATATCAATAGAGAAATGTAAAGATCTGCAGAATGGAAGAGGAGTAATACATGCCTGGGTTACAATGCACTGGGGACAAAAGTTCCAATCATACAGCTACACAAATGTTTCTTAATATGTATATTAATAGATACAAAGCCCTAGGACATGGGAAGATTTGTATCTTTCTTCCCCTCCGTGTGTGTGTCCTGGCAGGCACTGTAACCTTTGGAGGGCAAGAGGCCAAGAAAATATTGCTTCTTTACTGCAAATGCAGCTTCAGTTTTCTTTTGAGAATTGTAAGATCTGTTTTCTAGGTATGACAATAAATACAGTGTCACTGCAGTAGTCATTCAGGTTTCCTTTTTTCTTTCTTTTTAAGAACAGCACATTCATTTCTTGTCAGTATTTAATTAAAACAGTTTTATGACACATAGAACAGGATTAAAACCCCCTGACTTTCTGCAGACCTGCAATTTCTGTAAGGAAGGATTCACAGTACTCTCACAGACAAGTAGGAAACATTTCTCTATCTTATCTCACATTCAAGTAGATGCAATACTTTTAGTCAAAGCAGGGTGTCAAATTTTCATTTATCATAAAACTCAAGGCTGTAGGATGAACCTGCTGTATGGGAATATGGATACCTTAGAGTGTCTGTGAGTACCTGAATGCAGTTCAACCAGAGTGAAGAGAATAAAAATGAATTTCCAAGCAGCAAATTTCCATGACCATATCATACACTTAACACTAGAAAATAGTACTTTGCATCTATAAAGGACAGTCTGTCCTCCTTCTCACATAGAAAAAGCATGCTAATAGGTAAAAAGAACATTTTGCTGGCATGACCATATGGACTAAAACAGACACCACAGCAATAAAGTTCAGTGATTATAGCTCTCCAGACTCCTTACCAGCATGATGGTGTGGCACAGTCATAAAAGTAGTAAGAAAATTTAAACAGTGACAGTTACCTGAGATTAAAATACCCATTTTATGTGAGTAGATACACACAAACAAAAACTCCATAGCTGGCAATTTTAAAAAAAATATAAACTATAGAATCATTTTATACAAGGGATGAAAGTATTGAACCATTTTGAACTTTCAGTCATTCTATGTATTAGCAGTTTTCTACTGTTGTTTCTTATGCTTCAAGTATAAACAAAACCGAAATGACTGCCTGATACAAAAGTAGAATCTATGTCAGAAGCTTAACAAAAAAAAAAATTAAAATGATCAAAAGAGCATTAATTTAACTGCATAATTTCACTGTGTTTTACTTCATCGAGATGTCGGAATACTTTAAGACAGGAAGTATTTCATTATCCCTGCATTTGAAAGACTTTTTTCAGTAATTTTTTCCAGTCTATTGAGTTAATTGATATTTGTGAAAGTGAACTAATTTTTCTAAAACATTAAACAAAGAGAAAAAATAAAATTCTTGAGTGCAGTTCTGATGGCAACTCAAATGTAAGTTTCAAGCAATTCCATAGACCTTGACAGAGTTTGAATTTACATGTGTATAATTCAGATCAAAATTCTGTCAAGCTCATTCTAAAGGAATTAATAACACTAATTTCAAAATATGATAAAAAGACTATCTGAGGTGGGAAAAAAAAAATATTTTACTTCTTGGGTTTTACACTGCACAATATATTTTAAAATATTGCTGCATATTTGCTTTCTCATTACTCAACAAATATCAAAATTTCTATCCTTAAAAAGAGGGTGCCTTGTTATACTGAGTGAGGACCTGCTGACAGAAATGATTTAGCTACTGCTTTTGTTCAGGGCATGTTGTATATAGACCATGCCATTATTCTCTTTGCTGTGCAGCAAACTGTATTTTGACTGGCTTGACAGAATTATCAAGGAAAGGCAAGCCTAAAATTTCACAAACAAATAAAAAGGTTTCAAGTTCTCTAACTGAGAAAAGACTTCTGAAGTGAGCCTCAGTCATGCACACTTTTGAAAAAATGTTAACAGACAGCTATTTCTAAATGAAGGCAAGGACATTATAGTGCTCACACATTTGGCTTTTCCAACCAAATATTATCAGTAATGAACTGGCAGTACCCTGAAGGTGCTCTGCCAGGTAGTTGAATCTAGTACACACAGGAGAGATTAAACCATGATTATAGGACTTACTAAGTTTTATTGATTCAGTTTTAGCTCCTTTTTCCTCTGCATTAAAACAACTTTGGTCAGCGAGGATATCAACAGACATTATCTAAGATACAACAATTCTCAGGTTGCAATAACAGATTTTTGTTTGTGTCCTCTATCGTTTGATGAAAATGGCATATTATTTTGAACTGAATTAATTTCAGTTTATATTGTGAAAATAAATGAAATAACCCCCCTAATATTTGAATAAACATGGGATTCACGTTCTAATTTACCATTCAGATGAATTAAGAGGAATTGTGTTTATTTTGTGCTGAAGTCTCAATCGTTTTTCTAAAAATTGCACAAGTGGCCAAGAATAGATACAGTAAAATTCAATACTCAAAGAAGTAAGACTTAGGTCTTTGTTCTTTTTTGAAGTGCTGAAATTTTCATTATCAAATCTAATACAACCAAAATTTCATTTCAAAATTCATGGAAGTAGAGAGAATCTGCAAAATTCATTACTTGTAAACCCCACTCCTTTTTCAAGAGTAAAAAAACCAGTGACTGGTATAAATCTTTCTCCAACTTCCTATTCCCTCCAGGGCAAGAAACAGAAGGACTCCCAGAGGAAGCATCACATGTGTTTGGGAGTATGTAAGGAAGCAGAGTTGGAGATATCTCACCTTTGCAGGTGCCATACAGCCAATTCCAGAAACTTGAAATTCTGAAATTGTGTTCGGATGTTGTTTCACACACCGTATTTCTATTTTTTTTTTTAGAAACATGGAATCATGTTTTAAAAGATTTCAAATCTTCGTATCAAAAAAGAGGTAATTTTTGCATGAATTAGATGAAGCCAGTCAGAAACAATGTTACTCTGCACCTCTTTTCTCACCAATTAAACTTATCATTTTAGACTGACAAGTAATTTATTATACCTGTGTTATCAGTAGCTTCAAGAAGTGTCACATTTAAGGAATGGGTCCTTGAACTTTGCTAGATTTCCTTACCTGTTCATATCATCTAGATGTTCAGCAGCAAAATAAAAACTTTTGATCTTAGGATGGCAGGCTTTGAATGCACTGTAGAGGAAAAACATAATTAAGAAATGTAATGGCACAACTCTTTTTTTTTTTTTTTTAAATGTAAGATCACATGGTCACCAAGGAATGAGATGAATTCACATTTCTGATTTGCTGCATGCCCCCAGGCAGTATATGAACATACAACTTTTAGGATTGTGCCAGGTTTCACCAAGTAAAGTGCTCTTCAACTACCTTTCTAAATAATCCTTGATTAATATATGCATAAATAATTGTTCAACCATCACCTGCAGTGTACTGTATGTGAACAAAGTTCATCAGTTAAGGATAAAATTTTATGTATCAGGTAATTTTGCTGATATGCATACAGCTGTCAATTTTTTCTGAACAGAAAACTGACTAAACAATTCATTTAATACAACAGCAAAATTCTCAATCCTTGTGATTTCTCATGTCCCAATGACTTTGACATTACCTTTAGCTCTAATGACTGCATTTCAAGCAGGAAAATGTGATGTGCTGATTGACTTCTGAAAAGCTGTCATAAATCAACAGTGTGTTCATGAGGTCCTAAGCAATGGGCAATTACATCTCATTTCTCCTTTACACCAAAGTAATCAACATGACTGGGCTGAGGGAATTACTGCATTTCATACATAACATGAAATCAATTACTAGAAAGAATCTTTTAACTATGTTGGATAAAGATTTATGGTGAAGTACCTGAAGACCTAGCAAACGCATTTAAAATAATGAATAATTTACAGTACAGAAGAATAATTTTGAGAATAATGTAAAGGTGTCTCTTAAGAACAAAAAATGTAACGGTCTCAAAGAAAATAAGGAAAACTGGAAACATGGTACATCACAAGCATCATCACCATTTTTCAGAGACATAATGGGTTTTATATATGTATATATATATGCACATGCACACACACACGTATATATAATGTAATATAATAATTCTCACTCTCTAATCAACTGTGTCTCAAAAAAATGGCAATGACGTTCTTCATGCTTACCATGCTTGCAATTCTCAATATATGTGTCTGTGTGCACACACCTATGTTTTAGAAATCAGGCAAATGAAATTGATAACAGGAAAGTTACTGCTAGGAAAGGCAACATAACATTGAGACTAAACAGATTCCTCTAACACATGACAGCATTACAGTGTTATGCAAGTCAAAGCAGATGTAGAGACATCTGCTCAGTTTAGAAAGACATCATCAAGTTACTGAGACCTAAAAGTGGACTTCTTAAAACTGTTAACAGCATCTGTCATCTGGATTCTTAGAGGGTTTTTTCCCTTTATCTGCCGCTCAAGCAAAGAATCTTAATAACCACATTTTATGTGCTGCTATTCAGTAGACACTAAATCAAGTAAAACCAAACCAAAACAATTTAAGCAGGGTGCAATTCTGAAAAATGAGCTGACTTTATGCTGCTGCCCCAATAAAAAAGAAACAATTAAGAACTGTAGCCATGTGGCCCAAGGACACAGGACAACAGGCTCAAGCTAATGTATATATGTATATTTTTTAAACACAAGTTTAATTTTCTGCCCTTTGAGACCACCTTGAAGTGTAGAGTACATCCTAAAGAGAGATACAGATCAACTGATACGAGCTTGGTGCTTTCTGTAGAACTGTAGGTACTACACATCATACCATCTTACATTTGAAAATGTTTTGCACAAATTTCAGCAATTCCAGTCCTGTTTAAAAAACTGCACAAATCATTAGAAGGCGAGGCAAAAAAATTTGAACGATAATGACTTTAAAAATATCTCCGTGGGAGCATGCACCTGTCACATTGTTTTTTAAGCTTCAATTTATCTAAATAATAAATGGATTTGTGCAATGGCACAAATCTGGATAGCAGCATAAACAGGTGAGAAGAAACGTTCTTTGAGACCTTTAGGTCATGTAACAAAAATACAACAAATCACTGTCATTCTGGTTTTTTTTTACTCTGCTTCACGACTGAAATAATGCCTTAGCAAACTTTGAGATGATGCTAACCAATTTGGAGTTACATTAAATATTGATGCCTGGCCATGAAGTTGGGGACTTTCTTATTTGGAAATGTCTCAGTATAATGCTCAAACCTCTCTACTGAGTATAAAGCACACAAACACTCTCCAAGCCCCAACAAACAAATTTAAAAAAATAGCAACCCCAAACAAAAAGGAAAAAAAAGAAAGGAAAACTAGGAAAATAAAGGGACAGAAACAGCCAAGCAGTCTTTTTGCTCATAATTCATTTTGGTATAGTCAAGTACTGTGTTTCATGGTGAAGTGAAAAAATAGCCTTCTTTGGGCAAGATGGCACGTGCAACACAAAAAATTAATTTGCTTTTTTCGTATAAGCTTATTCTGTGACACACCCTCATGACAATTGTAACGAAGTCCATTATCTCCCTCTTTTAAGGGAAAACTTTGTCCTTTGTTTGCACTTTATTTATTCTACCATTGCATTATTTTTAAGCATGCTTACTATTTCTTGCGGCATTCACTGGCTCTGTCAATTTTAAATTCAGGTAGACTGATGAATCCTTCTGCTTTTTCATCCTGCAAAGATAGTTCCAGATATTACTGTAGCTAAAGTGTCAGGAAAAAAACCCCACCATGCTGAAAACTTACAAATATTTTCACTTGCCTGCTTCTTACAAAAGGAATACTAATGTCTGCTCTGCTCTGGCAAACCTCCCACAGAAGTCACTGAGACTTTTGAAGAAGTGGAAAGACAGATCCCTTGGTGAAAAATACGATTTTAAATACCCAGTTTTCTGACACAATTTCACAGCTGAACCAACATTTGAAAATATACAAAATGACCAAATGTATTGAGTCAATTAGTTATTGTAATTAGTTAATTTTTGGGGGAAATGGACTAATTAGTAAGGAGAAATGCAGCCTAGTGGAAGAAACAGAGAAAAAAAGCAATTTCAATGGCTGTTGTTTATAATTTTTATGTATCACAGCTAACATGCATGATATCTCTTCAGCTACTTTAATCTCTCTACAACACTCAGAAGATATCTGACCTTCCTACCACCCTCTCCTCTGAAGATTTACAGTTTTTTTTATCAGCTATGCAATCTCCCTTGACTTTTCACAGTTTGAAAGCATTATTTATATTAAGCTACTATTACATCAATAACACAGACTCCCTCATTTTAACTGTTCATAACTTTGCATGCAAAATTAATACAGGATCATAGAAATTAAGCTGGAAACACATACAAATGCATGTGAAGGAATTCCACGAATATACATATTTTCCTCAGAGCTTAAATGGTTATTTACACCACATATGCAGTCCATATGCCTTCTTAAAAAGAAGTAAAAGGCACAAATCAGCATATAAAACTGGAGCCGTTATGTGGAAGGTACACGGCTGTAACTGGTTCTGCATTAGCAGGTATTTTAAAGCCAAAGAGACAGTGTTTAGAATAATCTAGCTATTTCTTTTTTGAATGGATGCCTAGAGAAACAGAATTTTGGCAAAAGCAGAGTTGGTTTGTCTGTGCATCTGCCACTGAGTCACCCCCTACCAGCCTTTGAGTCCACTGGTGATGACAGACACTGTGCTGAGGGAGCTGAGGTCTCAAAAATAACTAGAACTCAGAAAATCTTGGGGAAACTTGGGATAGGGGGAGATGGAGGTGCTGAGAGCACTGCCCTCCCCACGGGGAAGGATGGCACATCTCAGAGGTTCCAGCTGCTCCTCGGACCCGGCTGCTGACCACTACCTGCACTTGTAGGCATCAATTACTACCCTGATGAAAACCTTGTGGCAGCCAAGGGAGGGAGAATGGAGAGAGGGAGTCAGGGTTACTGATCTGAAGCAGAGATCAAGGCACAAATGGAATGAGTCTGAGAAAACAGGCTTAGAGAACTCTGGCCATGGAACAACTTGCTTTCTGTTTACTCAGGGAGAAGTTGGGGATTACTTTGCAAAGGTACAAATGCTTGCTGTGATTAAAAGAACAAGTCCAGGGCAGAGTGCATGCAGATGTTAACAATGGTTTTATCTCAGCATACTTACTAATCAGTCTAACAGGATTAAAAATCAAGGTATCCTAACACCAGCAAAAAGCTTTGCAGCTAAAGCTGATATAATAAATGTGTACCAATGCAGAAAATATTACATAATCAAAGCTGTACATAATTCAGCTGGGATGCTCCTGTAGTTTTAAGTTCAGCATATATGAGCACTGAAATCATATCAAAAACTACAAAGAAGAAACAACAGGAGAACAGAACTGAGAAAACAGAGCCATCTTCCTTAATTGCTTAGCAGAGATAAACAAGGAACACCAGGCAGCACAACATTAAAGTTTACAATTCCATGACTAAGCTTGAATGACAGGATTAAGTAATTACCTTTTTGCTTTCAAGGGTTCAGGGATAAATTTATTCTAAATCGGTGTCATGAGGACACAGAAAACTGTGTTATTTCTACATGTAGTAAAAGGTGCATTGGAAGGAACAAATATCTCAAAACTCTCATGGTATTTTTTTCAGGCAGTTAATATTAATTTCGTTATGATTATTTGGGTGATTAAGGTCATTAGCATATATAAGCACTGAAAGCATTGTTATCCCTCTAGATCAAGACTACAGCACTGCACAAAGTATTCATTGAGACCATGAGTACAGATGTTTACCTCTTCATTGATATACCAATACAGAGATGTGTCCTTCAGGACAAACCAGTACTTTTTCCATTTTTGGGAGAAATAACTCTTGGCATCTTTCTTTTTCCAAAGCCAGCCTTCACAGTCCCCTCGACCAAGATCTTTACATGAGATTCGTCTTTTGCTTTTACCAGGAATAGGAGCTGAAAATGACAATGAGGTGATGTGAAAGCATTTGATTTGTCCACTAAATTAACAAGATACCTAGTCAGAAAGCACTATATATCTGTTCAAGAAAATGAATTTAAAATTTCAACCTCAAATTGCCATGAAAACTATTACAAGCATTCTATTTTGACCACAAAGCAAAGCTTATGCACACCATCATAAGTTAAAAGCCAGAGCAAATCAAACCAAACCACATTCAGCATCTCATAGCTCATATTCTATGGATAAGACCAAAAAAAAAAAAAAGGCAACACAGAAAGGGAAGACAGAAGAAAGGCAAGATATTTAAAAATAAGAAGAATGATTATTTGTATTTTTCAACAGATTGATATTTCACATTAGAATAAAGCGCACAACATATAAATTCATGTACTTCCCACTTGGTTACCAAGTACAACTATTTAAGTACTTCACAGGTGTTCACAAACCTCTCTTTGCAGCTCTTTTTGAAATTAAACAGTCCCTAAGGCCTTTGTACTTCAAAATCAAAGGAGGAAAATTTACTATGATATAAATTACCTGAGAGCGTAGGTAATGAGCAAGTGCTGCAGTGAGGCATTACCTGAACACAGCTGGAAAAACCAACCCTGGCCCCAAAGAGGCTAGAGTCTAAGTATTCAAAAAAAAAGATAAAAGCAGATACATGAAGGTAGAGGAGCATTAGGAAACTATGAGACATCAGTAATGGACTAATACATTCTCAACATGATCATCTGAACTGAACATTTTATATTGGAGCTAACAAGTTAGAGCTCCTCACATACTGCAATACAGTAAAATTAATCTTGGCAATTCCCTTCCTACCCATATATAAAAACAAATTTATTTTTTACCTTTGTTCTTCTTTTTACTTTTCTGCTGTAGAGAAGACTGCTGAAATGTCTACAAGAAAGTCAAAATGGAAGAAGTAAATATACAATGTTTATATTCAACCACATAATTCTAATGAAAGAGATGTTATATGAAGTCATATCAGGTAACACCAGAGAGACTTATAGGCCTAAGAAAATGGTAATTTTAGTTCACCTGTCCATAGGATTGTACAACAAAAGCACACGGTGAAACATCTCAAAACAAATCACCAGTTAGGCTGCCAAACCAACTGTAGTTTCTGTCCAAAATGGTCACTCCCCTCTTGTTCTCTTGTTTCTCTCTCTGTTTACTATGATAGCCCATGTATAGCCCATGTATTTCTAATTTATACACTAAATCAAGTATTCTTGACATCTATATGTAATTATGCAAAATAACACACTGCCTAATGCAGGTGTGTAAGTATTTGTACAGTGGTCATTAGACCATCAGACATTTTTCTCAGAACCAGGCCTAGCATTCTCAAAGACACCAGTAAAGTCTACTAAATCACAACTGGGGAGAGGTCTCCCAAATAAAAAGTCTGAACTAGTTGAACTAGTCTGAACCTTTTCACCAGATTTTAAGTGGAAATATTTCTCTCCAGCTGATCCATTCCCACAAATTAACCCACTACCTTGACAATGACACAGGATGGAAACGGCTCCTTTATTTAAGATCTTAGCTTATTAATAATATCAATAAATACCAACACATTTAATAACAATTTCTGTTTAAAAACCTGGACTCTAATAAGCACAATCCCCAGTGAACTAAAAAAAATAATTCTGTAATTAATCAGCCAAAATTTAAAGATGAGATTTCACTTGTTTTGAATTTTAGTTTTCTAGGAAGGCAGACAAATGTATCACTGTTAAAACTAAGAAAAGGCTACATTAGAGTGTCTGAGTAGTAAAACTTCCTATTTCAGTTTGCCAGGAATCAATACAGAAATCTATACTTTTGTACGACTTGGTAAAAATAAATCTAAGCAAAAGCACTGACAGCTCTGCAATCCCAAACCCCATTCCTAGCAGGTAAGACAAACCCTCAGCCTAGTTTACAAGACCGGGTTCAATCCAAAGAGCAGCTTTGGTTTTGCACATGGCACTTAGTGCTGTGGCTTAATTGACATTATATTATTTGGTCAAATGTTGGACTCGATAATCTTGGAGTTCTTTTCCAACCTTAACGACTCCATTCTAATTTTCTCCCCCTTGCTTCCCACACCCATGAGTTCACGTGCAGCAGACTCAGCTCCAAAGGGATCTCATGCCTCACAGCTGAGAGATTTTCATGCAGCAAAAACCAACATGTCCATGGGGAAAAATTATCAGCAAGACAATAATTAAGTGTAATTAAAAAATTTAACTGACTTGCTAGATGTGCTGATCCCTCAGAGACCATATCTGAAAAAAACTACTCCACTGTGTTGCTACCTCCAAGGGTCAAAGTAAACCTCCACTGGGAAGTAAAAAAGGATCCCACTCATTTTCAATCCCTGGCTCTTGTCCTTTTTCTTCTGCTGCTGGTACCAACTAAATCAGCACCAGCTCTCAACAAACCAAGACAGCAACACCATCCCAGTTACATCACACGAAATACTTCAACCTGCAAAGGACTAAAAGAGATCTTAATGACCCAGGAGTGGCTGAGCAGAAGTGTGTAAATAACTCCCTCTGTAAATCCTACTTAATTCAAAGTGGATGAAAAAATACACACACATACACAATACACTTCCAAAAATTTAGCACTTCTCAGTTCACAACTCAGACAATTTCATTTTGCTGTTTGACTTTTCTGCACTATTATTTTCAGAGTGTCAAAACAGAAAAGGAAAATCTCTGCTCCATTTTCTCCCAAGTGATTCTGAGAGCAGGTGAGAACAATATGAAAAGCCTTCTCTTTAGATGTTTTGTCCGTAAATTGAACCTGCAAACCTCAGTTCACACCTCTTAACTTCTGAGTCAGTTTTTGGGAAGAAAGGGTAATGAAAGGGTATCAGTTTTTAACAGGAAGAAAGCATGTAATTTACATGTCTAACCATTTTTCCATATATTACGTTATATTGAAAAATAGAAAGGTTTTATTAAATTCAGCTATTATTCTAAATTAGCTCATTGAATTAAATCACAATTAAGGTCAAATTCTACAACTGAGTGAAGTTCCTGGGAACTATTTAAACTGCAATGATTTTAACTAACACTTTAGATTATTTTACATAGACTTCACGCTTCAAGTTAGCTGACCCTTTGCAAAAAACAGCAGCATCTTTTTTCTTAACTCAGAAAATGTATATGTAACATAAAGTATGTAATTAGAAAACAACACAATAACAAAAAGAAAAAGTGAGAATGAATTCTAAACATGCTTCTTTTGCTGCTTTTTTAGGAACTCACTGAAGCCTCTAACCAGTTGTAAGATAAGGCTTAGTGCTGTTTTCTTAGTGTTGTCAGGAGGTCATGTCCTTCCTCCTGATCAGAGCAAGGCTTGCTTTGAAGCCAACACTGGATCCTGTTCTTCTGGGTTATCTCTAGCAGAGACAAACTTTCTCCAAAGAGGCAGATTCCAGAGCTTCTTTAAGCAACCTGTCCTAATGTTGGCCACCATAATGACTCCCCTTTACCAGCTTAATTCTGTGATGTGGCAAATATTGAAATAACATAACAATTACTTCTAAATTACATGAACCCAGACACATGGATTTACACCAAAGCAAGAAGTTTAGTTGTACTAATGCAAACTTGCTGTAAGATACTGTTTAATCATTTGCCCACAAAGCCAGATTCAATATATGTTCACTGCATTTTGATTCTGATACACTGTGAGCTGCTTTCATAAACATGTTGTCCCACTTTCCAAGAATCTATCTCTTCTACTGATTCTGAGAACAAGCATGAAATGAAATAGAAAGCAGCATTCCATATTAAAGAAAGCTGTTAGTAACTCAAAATAACAAGTAAACGGGGAACAAGATGGACACTGAAAAGATTTGATAGATGAGTACCCTAAGATAAGTGGAAACTGGGACTCCTGAAGAAAATTTGAAACTGTTTAATCATATTCTGAATTATATGCTTTCCAGTCATCCAAAATACAACTATAAAAACTTTCCATTACCCAAAAGCAAGGTGTCACTTGATGTTTAACACGTATCAAAACCCCTTTGAATACACTGAGACTCAAATGAGTTTTTTAGACACAATGATTTTCTCCTGTAATATGTGATCTTTGAGCTTGTTCTATTTAATAATACACCTACTAGACTAAGCCCTTTGACAAATGCATCTCTAAGGAGAATATCAAAGAAACTTTTAACATATATATGTCTGCCTTTCCTATTAGCAGCCTCAAAGGACATGTATTTTAATAGGAATAAAACACCATTTATTAAAGGACTTTTTCTATGTTTCTGGTTTGGTGTTTTGATTTTTGTGGGGCTTTCTGGGTGGGGGTATTTTGTTTTTTCTGTTTGGCTTTTCTTACAAAGGCTCTAGCATGCCTCTAGCTCTACCTTTCCAAGGTCTTAGCTGCAAATTCTATGAGCCAATGGAGATATCATTGTGCAGGGAAGAGCCATAACAGTTCCTGTCTTCCTGCAACTGTTCATTACCAACCAGACTTCCTGTGTGGGTTGTATTTACCTTAACAGTCTTTAAAATGATTGACAGAGTTCCAAAAGGCCAGCAGACTGCACACCTGTAAAGAGCAACCTGCCCCAGGGCAAGCCTTTAAGGATTATAGCAATTACAGCAATGCAGCTACATGGTAAAAAACTTGCAGGTGGAGGCTCCAAAGAGATCCACTGGCCTGTAATTGTACTTGCTCTTTAGCAAGAAAATTATCCTGTATAGGTGGTATAATCAATACTATCTGCATGCACACAATCCCAAACCAGCATCTTTGTATGTATAACACAATATTTTCAAGAAATGAGACTATCATGTTTTTGTCTCGTTCTCAGAGTTTGTCTCCTCAAAGAAACTATTTATTATTGGTTAGTCCTGTGACTGTTCTATTTTGCTCTGAAGGGAAACAAGATTGAAAGTTAGTCATTAATGTTCAGAAGCCTGAAAATGTATTTATTATTAACTTATTTAGTAGTAATCTCATAGCTCTCTATTTGGAAAAATGTATTTAAATTAAAGTGTGAAATTAAGTTTCAATTAATTTATTTGTTTCATGCCAAATAGGAAACTTAATAAACTCATCTTTCAATACTAAGTGAAACTGCTATCAGAAGAGGACCATGTTTGATAAAACTATTATGATGAAAGTTAGAAAACTTCTATTCCAGTTGATAGCCCCAAAAAAGTAGAAAAAAATAGACTGGTTATTGAAATCACACATTTGAGAAGAATTGTTATTTTGACAAACTTCAGGAGTCTGAGGAACATGTCTAAAGATTTGGGGTCAAGCTGTTCCTTAGAGTTTTTCCAAGATCTAATACAAATTAGATAGTTGTGCCCAACAGAACATTATACCCATGTCCAAAAAACAAATATATTCTAATAGTTATATAAACTTCTTCATGGTTACAGAATTTGTAGGTCTACCAAAAAAAGACCACAACTGAAGATTCTCTGAAGGAACAGATTGGCCATAGCAACTAGTACTAAATTGGACAGCTCCTAAAATTCTCATTCAGACGCTTTTTTGTTTCTCCACTATTCTTCAGAGATTTTCACTCACTCATTTTAAAAAAAAGCTGGAAGAAAAAAACCAGGTTACGGAAAAAATAATATCCAATTCTTCTGCTGAAATTTGAGCTCAGTCTGATTGGAAGGGAAAATGGCACATATCTTTATAGCTTTACTTAGAGCTCGGGTCAAATCCAATTTTTCTCAAGCTGCAAGTTTGGACACTAAAGAACTGTTTACAGGCAGACAGTTTCCCTCTGTCACCGTAAGATAGCTTTCCCTAGTTTCAGCAGGGTAGCTTGTAACACATCTGATTACTGGAACTTTCTGCTACAGATGGAAAAGCCAGTATCTGGGAAAAAAATGAAAGCTGGTTCTGCCAATTATATCATTGATCTCTCACTTTGAGAGATAGTTCTCAGTGCTTTGAGAACACTGGCAATGTTCTATTTTCACAGTTTTGATATACCACATATACATTCCTCTGCATTTGGTATGCTGAGATCCAAAATTTCAGAGCTAGAAAGACTGAAAAGGGGGAAAATGCAAACCTATTTAGATATGTCACACTCTACATCAGTATTAACATTGCATGCTTTAGGGTACTCACAACACAGGATTTTGCCAAAATCTTTTTTTGTTTACCATCTTGTTTAATCTCCATTAAGAGCTTATAGCAGACAGTACTAATTATTTTCATGGATGTTTGTGGACAATAAATTTTCAAGGACTGTTACTAAGATATGATGAGGGAAGACCTCTGTCAGATCAGAAAGTCTGAAACCTCCTGCCAACCAGCAGCAGATTTTCATTCTTGCATTTTGTTAATGATCACAAGGAGAAAGAAACAGTGTGCATGTGCCTTAAGAGTTTTTTACTGTAAAAAAGGTAGGCTGAGATTTTGAAGCTGCCAGCTTTTTATCTTCCTCTGAGGTGAGCAATGGCTATATGAGCTGTGCAGGATGGTCTCCTTATCACATAGTCTACAAGGGTTGATAATATCAAAGATGTCTATTCTTTTCATACATCTGCTCCTGTATCTGCTTATCCAAGAAGAATAGCCTAGCTAAGGGCAGAACTACAATGGTCTGAATTGTTATAGCAAGCACAGCTCTTCTACTCAGGGATTCTTATTCATTCTCCCATCTCTAAATGTTTTCTTATCATTTGAGGGGGGGCTCTGAAGCAAACGTTACAGTAGATGGATACAACTTAACAGTTGCAGAAGCTAGTTCAAATATTTTGTGCAAAGTTGTTACATAACGAATGCAAAAATAAAATTATTTTTTAAATCTTCTGGCTATTTGGAACAATAATATACAGTGGTGCTGCATTCCACCGCCAGGGAAAGATTTTCCTACTTGGCCATTAAGCCACAGGGCTCTTTAACTGAAATACCAAAGCAGTAAAACTCCTGGACAACATTAACTTTAAATGAGAGTTCTCATATTCCCCCAGTCTTTTTGACTGACATAACAAGGACTGCAGCAGTGTCATAGCTGCCTGAAGCAAATGAGAATAAAAAGTTAAACCAGCCAAGTGCTATTCATCAGAATAATTTATTCTGAGATCATTCTTCTGCTCTACATCTACTTTGAACATGTAATTTTGGTACCTCCCACACTGCTTTTTATTGACAGTAAGAAATCCAGGAGAGAAAGGGAGGATTCAAAAACTATATATCCTTTAATGGCAGAAGTTCAAGATGCATCAGTTGCTCCATCACTGTGTGTTTCAAGTGCACCCATTTAAGAAGGAAAATAGAAACTGAACTATCACCTGTTGCAGAACAGTATTTAACCCTATATTTTGATTTCTACTCCTCATCAGTTCCCAGTTTAACCTCATACTGAGGAGAATGGATCAGTCAGAAAAACCACAAAACAACTGAGGCAGGAAGTCAGCCCTGGAGATCATTTTATCCAGCCTTGTTGCTCAAAGCAGACTCAAGCAGAGAAGGTTGTTCAGGGCTGTGTCCAGTTGGGTTTTTAGTATCTCCAAGATGGAGACTCCATAAACTCCATGGAATTTTACAGGAGCAACCTGTTCCAGGTGAATCATCTTCACAGTGAAAGTATCTTTCTTCTGATGTTTAGATGGAATTTCCTGTATTTCCATTTTTGACCATTGTCTTTTGTCTTCTCACAGCTGTCTGAGACAAGTCATCCCAAAAGCATTTGAGAAGCCTCATGGATACTTGTGCCCTGCTTCTATGCCCCTCCAGCAGGTATCAAACTTTGCAATTTCCTCCAGCAAAATCTTGGCTTGCTTAGAAAATTTCTGTGTTATTCATAGGGAAGGTAGACTTTCCTTGTATGCTTATCTAAACATCAAAACAACAAGACTATCTTAAGAAACTTATTTTTGATCTATCATTGGATTAGAGAGGTGGTCTGTGGCACAATATGGAGCCAATCTTGGACCTTCTCAGAAGAAAACAAACTGTTGTACAACAGATGTCACCCCAGGGCATTAACAACATCTTGCATCAAGACCATAGTCTTTGTGGAGGAAAAATCATCAGCCTAGAATGAAAGTCCCATGCCCGCTACAACACCTTGGTGCTTGCTTATGGCAAGGAGCACACACACCTCCTTCTGCAGGAGGAGTGAGCAGCACTTCCGACCGTGCCCCTCAGCATCATCTCTGTCATACTGCTCTGCCTGTGTGACAGAAAAAAGTGCAGAGGATGTAGGTGCTTCGAGAAAACAGATTTCTGCTTTCAGGAAGATACACTATTGCAAATTCTTCTCTGCTAGCACTTGGACATAATATGCTTTGTTGAAAGAAAAAGGAAACTCCTTCTGGCTTTCAACAGAGGGGAAGTTTTCAGGGGAAAGAAAAGGAAAGAGTTTCTATACATTAGGAATTATATATTCTGTTAAAATTCATACCAAACACTTCCACTGCCCTTACGAAATAAGGCAGCAAAAGAACAGTTCATTCCAGGATAAAAGTCTCATTACTTGCTGGAATTGAGTTAAATTTCCTTTAAGCATAAGATGAAGGAGCCCTTTGCAGAAGGTGAGGAAAGATAACATTAGGTCTTTTTAATTCTGAGCTGGCCATGGCAACCTTATGGGTGCAAACCAGCTTACAAGAAGTTTTACACATCATTCTAAAGCCAGAATTCTGTAGTGCTGGAAATACTATCTACTTAGGTTAATCTGAAAGCAAAGGGATATACTTGAGAAGTGGACAAAAAGCAGTTATTGCTTTATGAAAAATACCAGGTTACTTTTTCCTCCACAGCACAGCAGCAGAGATGGATTGGCAGAGTCAGGGATCAGGTGCTAAGCAACAAGCACTTCTCTCCAGTGAAACAGAAACACCCAATAAAACAGCTTCAGTCAGGAGCTGCAGTGCTGCAAAGAGCCATTTTCCCCCCAGGTGGAACCATACAATCTCCCATATTGTGTGTTAGCAATGGGCTCAAGGGGCCACCACTGTGTAAGTGGGGCAGAGGAATGGGGCAGAGACTGCTGTGGAGTCCAAACCACAACTTGGAAAAAATCTCTTGTTCAGAAAAAATGGAGCTCTTTGTCAAAGCATTTCGATAATATGACACTCTGAAACAGGCATAGGTGCTCCATTTATTCAAACAACATTTCTACCACTCAGTACAAGTTTTTTAGAATGCCAAATTTCATGACACATGCCAGTCAGTGTCCTAGGTTAGATGCATTCAAGTCCTGGTATCTCCCTTTCCCTTGTGCAGAAAGGAAAAGAGCAAGGAGAGAAGTCAGGCCCTAGATCAAAGTTTTCCTGGATGTGACACTCCTCACCATATTGCAGTGGTAACTCATGCTGAGTCCCCCCTGAGCAACACCTGACAAACTTCTCTGCTAAAATGTGCTGCACTTAATCTCTTCTTTATCAAAGGGGAATAACTGAGAAACTAAATCACTAATTTTACATTAATAAAAAAAACCCCTGTGCTACTGTGGTTGTACCAGCTACAGGTAATGTAGCTTGCTGATGTACAAACAATGCTAATACCTACAAAGGCAAGGGTCCTTTATCAGGTAATAAAAGCAGGATACAAAAAGGAATGATTCTATGAAATAAGTAACAGAATAAAATAGAATGGGGATGTGAAAGGAAATCAGGAAATGTTCTTAGCTGAGAGATTTATTCATGTATAGATCTACATCTCTAGACCATATAAAATTACACTTTTAGACCATTATGTTCTATGCAGTAAGGAATAAATCTAGACTGGAAGAGCTGGACTAAATGACCTTTACAGTAACTCTCATTTTTACAGAATTCCCCAGCGTTGCCATGGAAAGAAATTATGATAGGCCATTTTTCCCCCTCATGGTCACAATGCAAAAGAAGGTAATAGAGAAAGTTTGAACAAAAGATTTCCACAAAAGACTCCCACTTCATGATGGTCCTAAACCAATCTTACCTCATCTCTAGAGGATTTTGCTTTGCTGCAATAATTAACTCTGGATTTTAGTAAAGATCAGAGAGTATATAAAATTACATGTAAAGTCTCCCATATTCAATACCTTCACATTTCATTTGGGCAACCACTTCCCTAATAAGAGCAAATTAATGGTATTAACTATTTCTTTCAAAGAGAAACAATACAGAAATGAAAATATTCTCTAATATGTGAAAACAATACAGAAATGAAAATATTCTCTAATATGTGACAGGAATAATATAACTCAAGAACAATGCAGATATTATTCCATATAATTAGAAGAACTTAGCACTCCCTCCTGAAGAGACTAAGTATTACTGTTTCACAAAATATATGCTTAAACAGAACTTAAATATAAAAGCTGCATATGCACATCTACTCTCATCAGTCTTGAGTTCAAAGGACTGAGAGTCTAGAACCGGGAAAGCAGATGTGAGATTACTGAGGCACATTCCCAAGATGGTTTTAGCCAAGCAGCAATGAAACAACAGAATCTATGCCTTAAATCCAGGCAAGCTGCTATCCACTCAGCTATTGCCAAAATACCTGTTTTGCTGTTCATCTCCAACTTTTTTGCCATGAGGACAGACAAGCAGTGCTGCAGGTTGACTGGGAGTTCATTCAGTCTCCATCTCAGGAGGTGTTCAACATCCAGCTGGGCAAAGCCCTGAGAAGCCTTGTCTGACCTCAGAGCCAGCCCTGCTTTGAGCCAAAGACCAGAGCACACACCCCCCTGAGGTTGCTCCCAGACTGAATTATCCTACTATCCTATCCAGTTTATGCTGGTTTCTGAGGCATCTGGGTTTTGTTTTTCTGTAGCAAATTCATTAGATGCTTTTCTCTTGCTGGCATCTTTCCTCCCCTCTGTCCAACATTTTACTTGGAATTATGACAACTGGCTACCCATTCACCCAGTTTATCACCTTTTACTGGTCCCATCATTGGTAACAGCAATTCATACCACATTTGCATGTAATACAGATCTGAATAGGATTAAGTGAAAGAGATTAACTGCAACAGCAGAGGACTAGACCCAGGAGGCCCATCTATTCCTCTATGTTGATTGCACTAGTCTAAAAATAATATAAACCCATATTCCATTACCAAGGAATTTATATGCTGTTCTCTCTTGCTTTTGCTCTCAGAAATGTAGATTTGTTTTGAACCAAATTTTTGCCAAACTCAGATGGAATAGCAAAAATCACCTTTGACCACAATAATTTTATGGCTATGCCAATCATTTTCCAATTGTTACATTAAAGGCATATTTTGCTTATTGGTGATCTGGTTTACTGTATTGTTTGTTTGATATGCTACAGTTCACTTATGACCTAGATGAAGGTCCTACACAGATTTTAACAACATGAATACTATTTTTATCACTTATTTTGTGTCTGTTACATTTGTGAAGTTCTGCATTCAAATGAAAGGATACATACAGTATTGTTTAGATGGTTTCTTTTGGGCATGTAGAAGCTAGCCAAGTCCTGGAACCACTATCCCAACCTGAGAATGTGAGACATGCTGCTCTCCTGTCTGAATCACGTATACAAACCCACAAGTATCCAACTGAATAAAACCCCACACATGCCAATGTGCAGGCACCCAGAGCTGCCCATGGCCAGTGTGGCTGTGAGACATGATGGTGTTCCAGACTCATGAAGGCAATAGGTAAAAATTTCCTATTATGTTTCTTTTCCTTATCCTACTTTTCCCTTACTGAATTTTTTAAGCATTGTTCTTTCTAAATGTCTCTCAGAGCAAAGGGCTGTCTATACCTGAACTATAGTAGATTAGCCTGATGAGAAATGGATACAAGCTCATGATGCCTTCAGAGTACAATTGCATTTGCTTCTCTGCATTGCATTATATGAAATGTTTAACTAGCACTTTTGCCTTTGAATAGACTTTGAGGCTTTTAAAATAACTCCAAATCAGATTATTCTATAACTTCATAAGCCTCTTCAGCTCAGTTTCTACTGCAATGCAGTGAGTTTCTTCTATTTTCACACATGTGGACCTAGTTACCTTTACCTAGCCTTATTTCCTCATTACATCCTCACCGATTGAAAAGACAGAAAAGAGTTTAAGTCCTAAAACAGGCCAAACAACCCCCTAAGGCTACAAAAACTAAGATGTGATCAGTATTGCCTAGAGAATAAAGATGTAAATGTCTCAAATGCTCCAGTCACCTCCAGAGAGGGATATCCAAGTGCTTGGCTTTTACCAGCCAAGATCTGCTGGAGCTTCAGCAACATACAAGTACTTGAGAAGAAACTCAGGCACCAGAGCAGCTCAGAGTGTTGGACTTCACTGAGGCACCCAGGAGCCCACTCACAGTCCCGCCTCAGACAGCGTTTTTGAGAAGGCTAGACATCATGAGAAATTACAGTTTTCTCACTTGTGAAATTCCACAGCATATGTGCTACTTTTGGTTAAGGTCTGTGTTTTCCTACCTTTACAGTAAAAGCTAGAGTGTGCACAATTATATTTACTGTAAAGGGCTAACTTGCAACAAAGCAGGGAAGAAATTATTTTTAAAATCATTTCTTACAGTGGTAATTAGAGACTGAAATTTTTCACAACTATTTCCAAAACTGTTAATTATATTTATTTTATTTCTGGGCAGTCACTTGCAATCCAGTGCAGTTTCTTAGCTGGGAATATAAAAATGCCAATGGATCTTAACTGAAACACAACTGAATTTTTTTAATATTACATAATTCTTACACTTTCAAAAAAGAGTTTAAGATTTCCTTTGCTGATAATTAAAGCACATAAGTCTTCAATCTGTCTGCAAGTTTCAGTATTATTTTAATACATATATTTAAAAGGAGATGAAAGACTACAGCAAAGAAGTAACGTTAATTCAAATATTAACAAAAATCATGGAGATACTATTGGAAAATAGTTTTCACTATGTACTTAGATTAAACTGGACTTTGACACCAACTGCTAGATTTTTATTCTATAGCAATTACATGTATAGCTATAGACTATTGTGAAAATAGGGAGGAAAAAAAAAGAAAAAAGGGAGCCTTGTTATTTAAATACTGCCATAGTTGGACTCCAGACATTTTTAAGAAGAAAATGTACCAACTCCATCTGTTGTAATGGTACAATGACATTTAAAATTTCAGACTCCTACTTAAAATCTGTGCAACTGCTTTTTAATTTTTTCTCGACAATTTTTTTTGTTTATTTACAAATATCCATTAAAAAAATTTCAGCAAATAGAAATTCTTTAAATACTGTGATATTCACAATTATAGGAACCTGTTAGTTTTTCAGTGGGGTAGTTTTGTTAGGGCTGTTTTTTTGGTAAATCATTCTGCACTATTTAATGATTTTTAGATGCCAATTTTATAAACAAGATTTTTGTGATAAATTGATGGGTAGCTTGCGCACGAGAAACTAATATGCAAATGTTCTGCACTTTTTAAAATGCTACTTTATTGGGCACTACGATTAAAGGGTTTTATAAATACATGCATATTTGAAGAATTTTCATCAAAAACTATGTAGTTTAAGTTTTTTCATTTTTTACTTCCTTTCAGCCTTTCTGCAGAGAAGAACAGGAGAAGTAAGGGAAAATCAACAACTTAAGAAGAGTTAAGATTTAAAAGTTTTCAAAATCATGAGTTTTTTGGTAAATTCTTCTCTGTATTGACAACATCTACAATATACATTTTGAATTCAACTTTTAAAAAGCATTTTCCTGTATTTTTCTTCTGGAGGGGTTTGTATGAGGCAAGAAACACCATAATTTAAGTAAAAGTTATTTTGGCTAAAAGTTAGTCTCCTTTCCAATTTATTTTATTAGCTAAAAACTGACTTTTGCAATAGGTCCATGAACAAGTCTTCTTCACTTGAAGCACTTCTAACAAGATCACTGCTGCAGCCAACTGATGCTGCCCCAGCAGCTGTGCTGGGAAAACCCAAGGAGCTGAACTGGCCCAGCCACCTTGGGAGGACTGGGGAGAGAACAGCTGGAACTGTGACCCTGCTCAGACCCCTGGCCCTGGCTGCCTGCCTGCCACAGTACAGAGTGCCTGGCTCTCTGTGGGTGCTCACTGCAGCAAGTATTGCTGATAATTATATGATTAAGTCAGCAGGCTGCACTTCAACCACATGGATGGCTATACATTGCTTAAGAGGAAAAAAAAGAAATTTGCCGAAGTTGCACCAACTTAATTCAATTTACAGCACAACAACTCCAGCTGATAGCTTTTATTTTATTTCTCCCTTATTAAAAGTAGAACTGGAACATTAAAGATAGTGCATGTGTACATATCTACACATGTAAATTCAGCAAAATCCAATGGTTCAAAACCTTGATTTATCTCCTCAACTCATTCCTGAGCAACCTGTTTCAGATGTATGAACTTTAAGTGGCACATTTTACTACTAAACTTATCTTATTTTCAAATGCAAAGAAAATAACTAAGAAAACTCCTCTAATTAATTAAACAATTTTAAATAGTCTGGTTATCACAGCACTAGCAGAAGTTGCTATTTTTCTGTCAGTTTTCCTACAATAAGCAAGTCACTATGTATTGCTAAAAACACATGAACAAGTAAGCATACACTGGAAAAGGCAGAGGGATAATGGGAGGCAGGAAAGGAGAAGAAACAAGGTCAATAATTAAAGTTTATTTGTGTAGGTTACAGCCTATTGTATATAGTAGGGATTTATGCAAGAAAAAGCAATTTTGTTTACTACTACAAACAACAGCCTGTAGCTTTTTCTTCACTTTGCACTGCTGCTTTTAGGCTAAGGGAAACGTGTATTGATCCAGTTATTAACGTGATGTTGAACTTCTTTTGACCCATGGCTCTATTTCCCTCCTAAATAACCACATTATTTTCCTTCAACAAAAGGCACAGCATACCAAGAAAATTCCTACACAGAAAACATAACAAACTTGAGAAATTACGATATGTCAAAGATTTCATCTCTTGTGCCCCAAAAGTTCAAGACAATTTTAACTGTGCTGTTTTCTACCTACAGAAATAGATCACATTGAACACCTGCTTGCACATCAGATTACAAACAGCTCAAATAGTTTGTCTCAGCTTAATAAAAACATTAATACTCCGTGTTGGTTTCTTTTACAATACTGAGGAAGAAAAATAGAATGCAAGAACAACAACTTGTCTAAAAATCAACGTAACACGGAAAATTTCTAGGATGGGAAAAAAAACCAAAGCAGTGTAGAAAATTTGTATATGAGGATTCAGAAACACCAGAAGAGGATACAAGAGATGTTTAGTTCACACAGAACACAAATTAGTTTTTGTTTTGCTATGGTATCAGTATCACATTGGTTGTATTCAGTGGACACAAGCAAATCCTGTTCACTTTTCAAGGCTGCACCTGAAATGCACCTTTGACCAGAGAGTTTTTGATTGCAATGGCAGGTCAGCAATGCAAACAAAACTGTTGAAAACAGTGATTTTTTTTGCAAGTTTAGTATCCTGACATTCAGAAAAATGCTAGACTGCCACAATCTTGCAATCAGTTTAGAATATAACAATTTATATCTGCTGGCATTTTACAGAATAGCTTTTAGCAAATGAGCAAACAGGCCCTTCTATATTACCATGGTAATTTTTTAAACACTTTCTGCTTTGTTTACAGCACAAAAAATAATACCATTTCTGCAGTGGTAATTTAATTCAGCAGTGTAGATTTTTTGATCAAAGATTTTTCTTTTCTGTAGAGCCATATATAAAAGCAACAGAAGGAGCTGAAGTCAGCATAATTGTGAAACCTGCTTTTCTGCAGAAAAGCTTCACAGTAAAAAGATAATCAACCTGCTCACGTCAGTGGCTGCAAAATTCAAAAGGAAGGAGTCCTGGAATTGTAAGGGGGATTCATCATTAAGTAGTGGCATGCATTTTAGTCCAAAATTATTTAACATTTATGTCAATGGAGTCAAAAAAGAATGAAAACATCACTGAATAAAGGTAACACAGAATCAAAGACCAGTGAACGGCACAAAACCTGACTGCTGAGTAAGCACCATGGCTTTTATTCCAGGGAATTCAGCAAAAGGGAAAAGAAAATAGAAATTTAAAAAAAGAAGAAATTAAATGTGCATGCTTTCTATATCACAGAATATGCACATTAAAAATGTAATTTCAGAATAAGGAGACCCCACACCAGATCCTACTCCTTTGTTATGGACTTGGGAATCATGGGAGCCCAGTTTGAGAGTCTAGAGCCCTTACTCTCACATATTTTATACTTAGGGTTGCTTCAGAGACATGGATTATTCAGCAAGCATACCCAAGCAGTCACATGTTTCAACGTGACCAACCATATACAATGTTACTAATGTATTTAAGAACAAAGAATGCAAGATAAAAGTTTTTAGATTGGGAATATTAGTCTTGCAGAAAAGTGATTTGAAATAATATAATTACAGAAGAAATAAAGCTAAAACCAAGTAACAAACATACTTTCATTCCAAGGCTATGCTTAAAAACAGTAATCAGTCATTTAAGAATTTAAATAGAGAAGCAGTGAACAGGAAAAGATTATGTAATCTTTCCATGCAGCTCCTGGAAATTTACATGATGTGCTGGCATATATACTTTACAAAGGATGCTTAAGATAGTTTAGGATTAGATATGAAGATTTGAAAGAACTGTGAGAATGAGGAAAGGATGCAAAAACACAATCTTCGAAGAAAAACCTAAGATGCTCATTCTAAGTCTTGCAAGCAAGAGGAGTCTATAAAATCATTTGATTATAACCTGTAAAATCCTATATTGAGGGATAAATGGGGTAACAAAAGAAGTTTAAATCCAGAAGATAAGGATACATTTATAACTATGGTTGGACATAGAAGCCAGGTTAATAGGTGAATACTCTTAACAACATGAGTAATCAGGGACTGGAGGTACTTAATAAGCCTGGTGGAGTGTTCTTTAGCACGGGGACCTTACACAAACAACTGAGGCACTACAGGTTCAAATTCAAGTAAAGCCACGTGGTAGAGGCTGCTCTTTACTTCAAGAAAATCTACTGGCTTGTGGTATACACAGCACAGAGTCACAGTATTCTCTCTTTCCTTGATATTCTAGCATGATGAAAACATTGACTTAAAAAAAAACAACAAACCAAACCAAAAAAAAACCTCCAGCTCTTTCACAGAGCAGTTCCTTTGCACTCAACTCACGTGTATTTGGAGGCTTCAATTTACAAATAATCTGAAATCGTTGGGAAAAACTAGGTAGCTGCTGATTGTAAAAGAAATTGTAATAGGACAGCCACTTTTTTAGTGATCTTTAAGATGCAATTTGAGCATAAAGTATGTTTTCATTGTCTGATTTGTTATCTACAGCTTAATAAAATTTTACTGCAGATAAGAATTCCTTGTGGGTTATCTGTACACCCCCATTCTTTGTCTGCTCACTGTACTGTTCATTTAAGATTGGAAGGAAAGTTCTGCCCAATTTATTACAAAACCTTTGAGTCTGCTATGTGGCAAAAGATCTATGCACCACAATACTTGGATGTCATCACCACTAAATAGAAACTCTGGTACTGCATGATAGCAGCCAGCTTCCAGAGGCACATCAGCAACATTCAGCTGCAGAGGGCTGTAAATGCTTTGTGAAGGGCTCCTTTCCATTTCCCCTAGGACAAATCAATAGTTCAAGATAGCTTTTTCTGTTTACTTCATGCATTTTACTCCATAGCCAGTTAGCAGATCAATACTGATTTGTATTCTAAAGAATGAATAACCTTTATTTATTTTTATAAAGGAATAACTTCCAACTAAACTTTCAAATAGATGTTGAAGATTTAATGGCATTACAGAGAGAGATTCTTTCATGGTAATGATGCACAAGAAGGATTAGCTGATACTGGTGGAATTTGGGTGGCAACATTTCAAGTGTTCTGTGGATGGATATCCAAAGGAAATGAAAAATACTTGTCGATTCTATGCTTGCCATTGCTCATTAACTTCCAAACCAGAGCTTTGAGAATCTTCCAGTTCCTGTATACATAATTTATTTTTGTACAGAATTTGGAAACTAGACTTATTATGTGATAGAGGGAACCAAAGAAAAAGAAAATATGGTACCTTAAAATAAAAGCTTTTGTCACTGCATAGTGTCAGGAATTTAACATATACTGAGAAAGAAATGTCAGTGAGAGATGGCATTCTCTTGATACACAGAAAGTGCTATGGGGTGAATGTATTATCATATCTAAAATATGTTGTGATCTTCTAACTCCATTTCTTGGACACACTTAAAAACTATCAAGTGACTGCAATTTTCCTTATGCATCCTGTTCATCAGAACCACCACCTTCACATTTATATTTGCATTCCTGAGGGCTGTATGTTAAAAATTGTTACATGCATTAGAGCTCCTCTTACCTCAAAAAAAACCCCAAACACCTCCCACAGGTTCTCCTGCCATTATCAGGCCTTCCAAATACCTGTAGTAAAGTGGCTGTGACAACACTTAGCATATTGCAGTGACAGAGATGCTGGACAGAAGGTTTCCAGCCAGTCAGGAAACTGCTTCTGCTTCCCTTTCCATCAGCAGCAAGTTATTCAAGGAAGAAACACCACACTGCATTTCAAAAGTGCCATCTTCTAATAAAGGAAACAAAACAATGCTGTCCATCCTGCATCTTAACAGCAAAATCAAGAATTCTAAAGTATTTCTTTGAGACTTAAGTTACTGTCTGAAGAATATAAATCAGTCCAGAGAAGGACTGAAAGTTTGAACACCTCTATAAAACCAAGACTGTCCCTCATCACAAGCACAGAGCAATGACTTTTGTTAATGTTATTTTAACTCACGTGATACAAAGCAGTTTCTGGTCCAGGTGTGCCCATGACTTCTTGTCTCAATGACTCCATTTGTAAACTAGGCAACAGGGAGTAATGACTTGGACTACTACTCTTGTCTCCCTTCTTTTTGGACTTTTTCCCAGTATCCTTTTTGCTATTCCTTTGAAACATGTAGTCTTCTTGACCTATTTTCTCATTGCTCATATAGCGAAGCAATGAATTTTCTGTCGAAAGAAAAGTATTGCAAAAAATAATTGTGAACGGTTGCATGCATGTAAATCCTGCTTCCAGAACATGCAATATTCTTGCTAAGATCTACTGTCAATTTAACTCTTCAGGACTACTCCATTAACAAAACCCATACATTTCTTTGGTTCAGATACAATAAGAAAGCAAATTTTTGCTAGGGAAAAGTCATGACTCTTACAGTTATCTGGTATATTTTAAATAAAGGGAACAAAAGATAAAAGAAGTTGCACATCAGTAATTTTTGTCTTGGAGTTTTAAAAAAATGAGCAATGATGGACTTAAAATAATTTTTGAGGGTTTTGCCACTTCTACGTAATTTGCTCTGAACATTCATTGGAGATCATTCACTATATCACACATATTTTCCCTGAAAACCTTTCCTGCACATACCAATTTATAGCTGAGACATCCTGACCCAGAAGCAATGTCTGTCAATTTAGGAAACCTCAGTAGATTTCTTTTTCACAAAATTGTCTGTCTTTCTTTGCATTAATGTGAGCTTCTAGTATCCACAAACTCCTGTGGCAAGAGGTTCTTCAGCTTGAACATGAAATGCACCAGATCATTTTCCTTTTGTCCAGCATCCAACAGAGATATTTCATCTCTTTGCTCTTGTTTCAGATTAAACACTGACAAAACTATTTCCTTACTTCATTCCACACAAGCTTTTATAAACCTTTATTATGTTCTGCTTAAGTTCCTCAAACTGATAATGGCCAGCCTGGTTAACTGACCCCAGTTTAGAAGTCAATTCCCACATCTGATCAATTTTTGTTGTCTCCAAAACCTTATTGAATTCAACTGTATTTTTCTTAAGAGCTTAGACTGGAATTGCACACACACAGCATGAGCAGCAACTGACATGGCAGCATTAGAACACTTCTAAATTTGGCCTTGTATTCTTTTCCTAATAATTCCTAAGTGTTTCCTTTTTTGTTCCCTACTGAATATTTAGTTAATATTTTACAGAAATAGCTATCATTACTGTAACATCTTGTTCCTGGCTGATAACAGCAATCTCAGAGGTCATAATTTCATACGTGGAGTTATGTATCCAAGACTCACAACCCAAAATTTTGAAGAACTTATCCTCTTTGATTTTGAAGTAAATCCCAAGCTGCTCTAGAATGTTTTCCAATCAACTTCCTGAATCCTAAAATAGACTCTGAAAAAGTTAAGCATACATAATAAAGAAAATACCAAAACAGGTACACAAACATATATATATAGCTAAACAAGCAGCAAAATTATGTTGAAATACATAGATTAAAGCAAGATAAAACCCGTAATGTCTTGTATAAGATGTGTGTTCAGATTACTTACCTCTCCTAGTATCCCTTTTTATTTTATTGGGGTCTTCATAATCTCCCACCCAGTTATATTCTACTGGCATAGAAATAGGCCTCAGCTTCCCTGGAAACAGAGAGAAAAACTTAGACCATGCACCATAAGGCAGCATTAACACAACATTCTTTAGAAGAAAGAACAAATTAAGTGCTAAGCTGCTGTTCTACAGGGTTGCTTAGGAAAGAGGATCCAGCATTCCCTCTGAATAAGAAGTTAAGACAGGAGTTGTTTTCTTTAATAGAAAAGAAGCAGCTAAGTAGTTAATGGATTTTTTTTAAGTTTAGAATCCAGTGCCCTACACAATCATCACTGGAGTGATGTCTGAGACTGACAATGCATTCGAATTACTTCAGTTTTCATTGAGCAGTATCTGTTTTTTATTCTGGAAGCCCCTGGGCACACATATGGGAGAACTGTTTTAAAGCATGTGTGAATTTCTGGTAACAGAAACTTGTGCATGTCACTGATGTACCTTCACAAATAGCACATTCGCTGGTGGGCTCACAAGACCCATCAGTGACTAAGCAAGAAAGCAAGCAGAAAACCTCTATATGTAATTTCTTTTATAGTATTTCATCCACAGAAAGTAAAGTACATCATCATTGCTAAATTCACTTTGACTTCAGACAGCAAAAAAAAGAATACTGAAGACTGTCCTATCTTTTAAATTTTGATTGGAAGCTGTTGAATTGATTTTAAAAAATGCTGTAAATTATGATTTCTGTTTAAGGATTGCACATATATAGCTGTAGATCAGTGAAATCAGTGTGCTATGAAACTTAGTGGGATCACTTAGAGTGGTCTGAATTCTTTAACAAGTTAAATAGTGTACTGAAACAAAGCGTAGGTAAATAATGCATTAAAACAAAGCAGAGAAGCATAGCACATGGCATATTATCTGACAGACTGAAAACAAAATGTTTTCCCAACAAGATTAGCCCTTGCTCTTTGTTAAATAAGTCTACCAATCACAAACCCAAAAAGTGAGTAAATAGTTTGATTTTAGAAGTAGCAAAGCTAAAAGCAAAAACTTCAAAAGTCTTGTAAATTATTTTAGTAGAAAATCCCTACATAAAAGTCTTACTCCACATTTCTGAGGTTAAATCCATGATACACTGAAAAACAGAAACATGTTTGTAATGAAAACAAATATTCAAGCATGTCCCTCTCCCTGCTGAAGTACTGTGCCCATGGAAAACAAACCAACACCATGCAGGCAGCGTAAGCGTAAAAGTTTTTATGATTTAAAAAAAAAACAAAAGTGACAAAAATGTTGTATGTTCTGTACAGATCATAGGATCAAGTAACAAATACATCACTACTCAGGAAAGTCATATATATTTTAAACTTTTCACTTATCATTCATCATTCATTTTACTATTTAGGGACACATTTTTAAATCTGATTGAAGCTGGTGAGATTTATTTTTCACAAAATAAAATCATTTCCTGAGTGGGGACGTATTTGGCTCATGTTTACTTGATCAGAAACAGCTCTCAACAGTTTTTTTTCTAGAAATAAAACCTTCTTTTCTTTGTGAGGCTGAACACACAGTACCTTATTAATACAACTGCACACTTAATAAAATAGAAAAGCCACAAAATAGGTTGCTAAAATATGATTGTTATCAAAAGCAACAACAAATTTTCTGCAAAACCTACAGCTATTCAAAGTACCTGCTCTTGTGTCTGGCATTAAAACTGCAATGATCAAATTTGTTTCTTTCCCTAAACTCAAATTGCATTTGCTTCTTACCTCTCCTAACAACCTTGTTTTTAACCCCTATGGATTCCCTAATCTCTTTTCCATTGGGAGGACACTCAGGAAAATATTTATCTTGCATGTAAACAGAAGCTTTCCAAGGTAAATTAGCAGCAACTATAGAAGAGCTTGAAGCCAGTAAGAGCATGAAAGAGAATTATCTTTGTTAACATTCTCAAAAAATGTCAAAAGATTCCAATGAAGAAATTACAAAAGGCCTTATTAACCTCTCATGAAGGAGGAAAGAGAAAATTTTTTGTTAAGAAATTGACACACCACAAAATTAATGGTAAGTACATGTTGAAAACAATTCTTTCTCTAGGCCTGGGAACTCTCTTTGACTTTCTTTAATGGGTGACCATAAGCCAGAAGAGTGTTATTGTAATTTTCCAGATTTCTGTGAAACCCTAAGGCCATGCCTACCCCATACCTTATGATAACAAATGCCATGTGGGAAACTTTAGAATTTAATGCTGAAATGGTAATATTTTTAGAAAATACACTTAAATTAAGATGGACTTGACAACGTGAATTCATTAAAAAAGCGAGATCAAAAGTGAAAGACTGTAAAACAAATGTGTTAAATAATGACTGATTTTCAGTGGAGTCTTTGATCCATGTCTTTATGACTCTTTCTGATAACTGATAAAAAAGGCTAAAAAAGCTATCCTATAACAAAATAATGGATTTATCAGTCCTTGAAGAAGAAATGTGTTCTTCTTCACTCTCAACCACCAGTGTTAGAATTTAATATCTGGAACAGTGAGTACATCTCTGTTAATGGAACTGACTGCAGCCACCAATTGCAGTATCTGAAATACTGGAGTAATAAAATTGATATATCGAAATTTAGCAGTTATTTTGCACAGAATGGGCATGGTTAGAAAACACTTGAAAATACTTTGAAATCAAGAGGATCCTGAACATTTTTCAGCAGGATTGTGTACTTGTGTGGAAAGGGTGCATTTTGTGAAAATGCAAGCTTTCATGTTGTGCAAGCACATGGCTCCAGGTCCCGAGGATACTTGACACAGCTCAAGTTCAGTTCATATCAAGGTTCCCAGGTGATTTTGGGGCTTGGCTGTATGATGTACTAAATCTATACTTCCTCAAATTATATCTATTTTCTTCACAAAGGGATATAATGACAGGATTGCTATAAGAAGTCTAACATACTGCTTGTGCTCACTTTAAAAGCTGAAGAAACATAGCAGGTAGGTTGAAAAAATATTCAAGTGTCTGCTCAGCTAATACTACAGCAGTCAAAATACATTTTTAAACATGAGATTTCCTCTTCATTTTCTCCTGCTGCCTAACAACTCCATGTCTGTTCAATTTTATACTTGGCAACAGAAAACCAGTTCTCCCAGTCCAAAGCTGAAACAAGTTACCATACTAGTTAAAAGAAGAGTTCCAACAGTTTCAAGGGTAAAATAACCTGGAGTACAAGGGTTTGAGCATCGAAACTCTTAGCAGAAATTGTTTCTGAATTCTCATCCTAAGTAAGTCAAAATCCAAGATGTGGATGTACCACGAATACACATGCGTATTCACATGCAAAATTCCTTCTTAAACAATCTATGATCTTAAATGGAGAGGAACTGCTATATGCAAAAATATATCACTTGCAATATAGGAAGTTACAGGAGGTTAATATAGTATTACAAAAAAAAAGACCACTGTCATCAGTCATACTTCAATTCTAGGACTAAAGAAAAATTACAGAGTTTTAAGAGAGCAGTGCAATGTGAAAGCAGTATGTTATGTCTTGGTAAATCTGAAGGGGTTTAATGGTTATTATACCTAGGAAAAATTTTCCAAAGCTGAATTCCAAAACTTATTTGAGTCTTGCCCTTATAATGAGAGAAAATTTCCATTCTGTATTTTTAGTAAAAAAACCAAGATCTGGTATATACCATGAGCTGGTATATGGTTTTTTCAATAAAATGATACTGAAACATAGACTGGAAAACTAAGTCGATAGCACAAATAGAATTTATATTCAGCAAACCCATCGATTTTAAACTGGACTTACCTATCAAAGTAAGTATTTTTCTTTCCTACAAAAGAATAAGCTCTTAGGTTGAAATTGGACTAAAGTATTATTGAATTCTCAGCAAAACCAACAGTCACCAGAAATATTTTCATGGTTAAAAACAAAAGCAGATGCATGAAAATCCTAAAATCAACAAATGGTGATTATCTTTATGAGATCAGTGCTGTACCATATGTTGGTGTGCTCTCTCTCCTTCCAGGACCACTTGTTCTTCCTTTCTCATACTCATAGCAGTACAAAACTGCATCTTCTTCCACCACGTTAAAGCGTTTCCGATATTCCTGGTCCAGAAATGAGTTTGGAGATTCAGATCCTGTATGAACTGGTTTGCCCACTATATGTCTGCCAACATCGTCACAGGGGAGATTGCCCTTTTCATCCCTTCAGTTAAAAAGAGAAATTTTTCATATATTGAGATAAGACACTGATTTTCTTACACTGTGAATGTTGCAATAAACATGGGCCTATGCCAGTATTTCATACACTGAAACAGATGAAATCCACCCTACATCAGGATCTACTGATCTATCCATCTCATTGATTTTTCTGGAAAAGAATTCTAGAAATACAATTGATGTGCAGTTGCTTTTTTATTTTTCTTGTTTTTTCTGGACTCTAGCTAACATTTTGTGATTTAAGGCAGAGGAATAATGTTGGCCTTACATTTTTATACTTGCATTTTTTAATACATCAAATACTTTAAAGACATGGCTACATGGCAAGCATCAGAAAACTCAATCTGATTCCTCACACTTTATCCCAGATCAAGAAAAACCAGGCACAGAAGACATACAGACACCTGACATAGTTTTGCACAATCATTTCAGCTCCAGAAGTCGTACAGGTACATCCATGCAGTTTCACATACAGTGTGTAGCACCTGCTTATCAGCTGCTACCCCAGGACAGTGCTCACTTTGCAATTTGTGTCAGATCCCCAGGATCTTTTTACTTTCCTGCATGTCTGCCCCTCTCTTCGAAAATGGAAATTACTCAAAGGCACAAACAGGAGAGAAAGCTGTTTTGGGTTAGGAGTCCTTTCTTGCACTAGATGAACCAGGGCTCATCTAGTAAACATGCTGCTAGAACTGCCTGGAGATGGCTGCAAAAGACCTGATCAGATAGTTATTTCTGGGCAGCAAAATGCAGGTGTCAAGAGAGAAGCTGGTATTCAAGAGGTAATCAAGAGACAAGCTGGGCCCTAAGCTCTTGTTGGAGTCCTTCAGCCCCTGAGAACTTCCATGTGAGTTCCATGCTGGCCAGCATACTACTTCACCTGGCACCTTGGGACTCCATCTGAGGACCAAAGCCTCCTCATGGAACCCAGGCAGCCGTGAGGACGAGAAAAGGCCATCCTGTCTCATTGTGACAGTGCAGCATCACCAACTCCCACTGGTCACTCGCTTTGGCAAGCTGCACTCCCAGAGCAGGAATGGTGTTGGCTTAGTGAGGGAGGCTGGTGCAGCCCCAACAGGGCTGTGGGCTCTGCTCCAGCCACAGAGAGCCTTCCTGTGGTGACAGAGCTGGGGACCCCAGCAGCTAACGTGATGGAGACTGACATAAAGCAGGCAGACGCTAATCGATGCTGCAGCCACCAGCAGGGGCTGGCACAAGGAAAGCCGTGCAGCCTGACCTAGGGGGATCTCTACTGCAGCATGGAGTACAGAGCCATCAGCAAACACCCTTTGTCACAGCCCTCTAGAGATAAGGGCTCCAGTCCTCATCCCCAAAGGTACTTGATAAATATGAGCAGGCACTAACGTACAACCAGCACATGGAAAGTGCTGGTCCCTTTTTGTCATGCCATCCATGTGAGGATACGTCTGCAGCTGTGCTGTCTGTGGGTACCATCACCAAGGCTTTGGATTTTACCATTTACATCAAAATATCATGTCTTTTATTCTATTCCAGTAACAAAAGGAGGTTTATTTTTTTTTTTCCCTTTGGAATGGCAACAACAAACTGAGAAACAGATGTTGAGCAGTTTGATAATATCCAAAATACACACATGATTTAATATAGTTAATCATGGGCAAAAAAACTGATGAAATGCCCAAACAAATTATTCAGAAACACTGCACCCTACATGACAGGTGAAATCAAGAACAGTCCATTTGGATTAAGCTGATGAAAAAATTCAAATGCACAAAGCCTAATCTCTCTACAAGATTACAGCTTGTACTAATATGTATTATAAGATTTACTCTGAATTGGTCCAAACTACTGCATTATCATCATGATTTAAGAGATGTTATTAAAAATAATCAAAATTCATTTGGAAGATCTCAATTTCTAGAGCAGAACTCAAAAACTGAAGAGTAGTGAATGTTCACCAAAAATACTTTAAAAATGAGGATGCACTTCTTATCAAATAAAAATATTTCTGTGATGGTAAACATAATTAGAATCAGTACAAAGGTATAAGACAGTATAGTTTCAGGAGTGCTAGGTCTTTACCATATGACTACTGCATTCAAAGAGGAACACACCTAAGACTATGCTTTGGTTGGGCTTTTCTTCCCCTCAGCTTTTTTTATGTTAATATTTAATTATAATTAAATATTTGGTTCTTTTCTGTAATTTTTCTGAAAATTATGTCCTTAAAATATTTACGTGAGTATAACAAAGAACTGTTATCAGGGAGGTAAAATATTCCATTCCTGTGCATAATTCAAGTCTCATGACTGAGAATGTTCTCATTTAATTAAAAGAAAAAACCAGTTACAGTAAACTAGAGTATGTGTAAGTTCAACTGGGTTATACAAATCACATTTGAAATGATTTTTTTTCTCCAAGAAATAGAAACCAAGCCAGGTACAGATGAGGCAAGGATAAGGAAGGAACATGGAACACAGATTAAGGCTTCACAAAAGGCTTCTGACATCCTCATGAAGTCAAGATCACACTTCTGCCCTGGAAGGTTTTTCATATCTCTGAAGAGCAAGAATTTATCACGGAATCTTAACTCGTCCCCACCAGTAGGCAATTTAATTTACCATAGACCTCACTCTTGGACAAACCTCTGGAAAGTCCTGTCAGTATCAGGTCATATACCTTATTAACTGGCTAGAGGAGTTGCTGATAAGAAACTGTAAGAAAAACTCAGCTACAAGAAACTCAGGTACAAGAAAGAACATGCTGCCCTTATAACCTTTCCAAGAAAGGTAACTAAAAGAAAAGCAAGAATTAATTTAAAAATACGTTAACTGGACATATGATAAGCTGTGTCCTAAGCTTTAGGAGTTCTGATTCCTCTTAAATACAATCCTACACCTCTAGGTAGCCACTTCCTGTACTATTTGTAGGCCATAAATTCTCTCAGAGTTTCAGGAATGCAACATCTGTGTAAATTAGGGAATTATACTGAATTGTTTGTGGCTGTGTAAAGGCAGGCTAATGAATCTGCAAGCAGGATCTGCTGCCCTTCTGGCTCAGCAAGTCCAGAGAGTTGGGAGAGATGAAAATGCCTGTTCTAGGTGGCAGGTCAGAGCAGCAGCTGTACTAACAAGGAACAGCATGGTCACTGCACAGTCTAGCAGAGTGGCCACACTAAAATACAAACCTGAAATTTGCTCTAATGCTATCTAATCAAATATATCTGAAAAAGAAAACTATGGCAGGACTAAATAGTGCTGTTGTTGAAGTTGAAAAGTTTCTTGCATTTAACTTAGACTCCCTTCCTGCATCATGATTACTGGGCAAGGGAACAAACACAAGCTCCTTTCCCAGTTACAGATTCAGGGTTTCAGGTAACCTTTACTCTTCTGAATGAGGATGAGACTGTTGCAGTCAATTGATTATCCCATATTTCAGAAAACAGGGAACAGAACCCACTTTTCTAAAGGCTACTGTCCATTTTGCAGACAAGATATTGATTCAGAATATTCTTGTCTGATTCAACACATCTACCCTTAATATTCAGTTTACCTGCAAAATACAGCATTAATAGAGTATTATCTGCAGGGCAGACTAATAAATAGGTAAGAACAAAATGGTCAGTTATTTCACAAACATTTTTTATATCAAATTGTACCGTGAAATGGTCTTTTTTACCTTGGAACATAAGGTTCTGTTGGAGGAGGGGGTATGTAAAGATCCTGAAGGGCAGAGCTGTCTCTTTTTGTAGGTGTGCTGATAGTGCTGGATGGAGTAGCAACACTGCTTGTAGGGCTTCTAGGAATAAGAGGCTGGTTCAAAAGAGAGAGAAAAATAATCAGGATTATCCTTCTGTATTATACATTTTTATTTGTAAAAGCCAAAACAAGAATATAGTTCAGAAAGCTGAAGAAGTAATTAGCAGTTCTAATGTTTTGTGTGCTTTTAAACTGACTAAAAAACCACTCATGCTAAGAAGACAGATCTACAAATGGACATGTACTGTGTTCACAAAATCGACTCCTTTGATTACATCTTTTTCCCTTTAGCGCAAGTTTATTGCCAATGCCCATAAAATTAGTGATCACTGGAGCTACTGGTGAAATCTTAATGAGTAAATAACATACACAATCCAGTTAATTCCTTAATTAAAGTAACATTGTAAAGAAAAAGTCTAGTGTTTACAGCAAAAGGTGCACAAGAAGGCATTAAATTGAATGTCAAGTCCTCCCATCTGCTCTACAGCTTAAGAATTAACTGTAAAAGCTTCAGTTTATGCCTGCAGATGCTGTTAAATCAGGTACTGCATCCTCAGAGCACACGTGTTATGAGAGAATCAACTGGAGATTATTTTTCTTCTTCATTCCCCTGGGCACACTCCTCACAAAATAACATTTACTCACAGGTAAATAAACTGTACCTTCCTTGCAAAATAATCATGCATTCTAGCTATCATTCCAGTCCAGATAGGATCCTTCACCTTAATCACATTTTCTCACAAGATTTTCTAAGTCTCTACACAGATGCAGAAAAATCAAATGAGAAGAAAAGTTTGATTGTTTTAGTCTGCTTAATAACATGTCTGTCTAAAAACAAAAACCTTGTGTGGCTAGGTCTGTGTGATAGCTAAACTCAAGCAGAAGAAAAAGAAAGAGCAGAACAGCAAATACAAGAGTATCTTCATACTCTCTAAAAAGAATCTAATATTAAAATATACTGAGTTTTGCTTTGAAAGAGTTTTTTTCTCCTCCATCATTTTGGAAGTTTACTCCTTGAAGAAAGAAATGCTGGGATTGAAGAGAGTTCACTATACCTACAATTTCTGACCTTAGTAACTACTTGAAGACACAAACATTTGACATTGTATTGATGGCAGAGAAGCTCTAAATGTGGACTGAATTGATGCACAAAGATTCTTCTCCCAGCACTATTACCAACAATTTATGACAGACCAAAAGGGCATTCCTGTGCAGAATAATCAGTTCTCGTTTTCTAGATTTTAATCTTGACACTGTAGCAGAAAATCCAAAAAGTTTAAAGCAGGAACATTGCCAGAATGTTGGTCTTTCCTCAGCTCCTGGTAAGTGACACAAATCTATGCCTATCAAGGCAAAGCCCCACCACTGCGTTACTTTTTTACAATCTGTATGCAGGAACAATGAGTATCACATAGGAAACCCCATCCCTTAGCCAGTTTACTGCCTTGTTTTAGGAACAGAGCTGTGTTAGGTGCTATGTAGCTCTAATACAATAAAATGCGTGCTTAAAATTTGCTTCTTAAAACTTTGCAAGTCCACCTTTAGAGCAACAGCGATAAACTGAAACAAGTTTTCTGGTTTTGAATGTTCAAAATCTGTCTCCTATACACAGTGATACTGCTTAACTCTTTTTGCTCATTAATGTGAGTATTCTACAGCCAGACCAAAGAAAGACTGACAGTTTTTACGGGAAGAAAGGGAGAAAGACACACACAAAAAGTCAGACAGGTAAAAGACTTTACAACCACTAAAAACAAGACAACTCTGCAAAAATAAGAATAAAATTGGTGGCAAAAACAGGTCAAAAAAACAACCTAAAACAATAAAAAACAACCCTAAACATCCTCCCTTCCTCTTTTGGAGAAACAAAAATATTATCCTTTAAATTTTCATCTGTGACACTGCAGCCATAGATGTTTTAGAACCACTCACTAATACATCAGTGTTTGTTACTTTTCTGACACGTAGCACTTCTATAGCAGTAACACTTTGTGGCTTTCTGAGTAGCCTGTTGAATTAATTTTCATTGTAAGCCAAAAGGATTTGGTGACCTAGATCCTGTTTACACTTGTTAAGCCCAAGCTGTTTTCTCATGGCTCATACCAGCAGAAGCACTGAGAGGAGGTCAAAACGTGCAGATGGGTTTGCTCTTCTCCATTTAGAGGAAGAAGACAAGCCTTTACTTTACCTGCATGAAAAGGGAGGTAAGAGGAAAAGGGGACTTAGAGACTGTGGCAGTCACTAGGAGTTTATGGTTTATGTTACATAGGAAAAATCATGCTCAAGCATAAGAATGTTCTACACTTAAGATAATTTGATGTGCCTCTGGTGATCCTGACAAGCTGCTGGAGGGCTAGAGGACAAAAGGAATATGTTTCCTTTGTATTACAGCCTAGAATACTTGGCTGCAACTATTTAAACTCTAACGATATTGCCCTAATTTCTGAGGGGACAAAAAAATAGCTGAAGTCCGAGGAATCTGTTTGGTACAACACACAGTCACATACAAGTCAGTTTGTCCTCCAGGCACTTTGCCGGTTGATCCTGGAAATCAGTTTGGGTTTGTACATCTTTGACAAATGCATATTCTGGTTTATCTTTTAGCACAGGAAGGTGGTTAAACCACTGAGTGCAATAGGAAGAAATGGTATTCAGTCTAACACAGAAAGCCACAAGCTATCCAACTTACTGAAGGCCAGTGGTTCCCTGTCAGACACTGTCAGAGGTGCAGACACAGTATAACTGTGGACACTCTGAATGTCTGTGGTTCCTCACAGGGCAGCAAAATAAATTCAGCTTCCCAGGGCACTTGGAGCTCCCAAGGGGACAGAAATCATAATCCAACTCAGGTAGAGGCACAATCCTGTAGGATTGTCCCAATACACAGTAGGATGTCTCAGGAATATTTTCCGTATTTCTTTTGCATTGCCAAACTCAACTCTCTGCTTATTTCCACAGAAAAGTCGTGTAACTAGAAAAAAAGGCAAATCTCAATTTAAAAATAAGTCACACTTTTAAAAGAGAAAAAAGCAAAACAGCATTTATCATGACTACACCAGTAAATCAGTAGCTTAGTAAGAACTTTTTCCATGGTAAAACATTTAAATGGTCTCTTCTGGTAGTAAGTAGCTCAACACACTGAGAGCCTTGCTATAACTACCACCTTGTGCTGTAGAAGTTCAGCTTTCATTTTTATATATAAAGAAGTCATCAACCCCCTCTGGTTGAAAAAAACATGGCCTAGAGGTATTGTGCATCTACACAGCATTATGCATTGAAATTTAGAGATCTCAGCTCTTCCAGTCAATCTGGTCACATGCAAGTCACCAGCTCATGTAGCTCTCTGTTTCAATGGCAGCCACTCAGTGGGCCACATGCAGGTACACAGGACACAAAACCACATGCAACTCCAAGCAAGTATTTCTCAATGGATCTCTTGGAGATCAGTGGTACCACTGAATTAGTTCTCTTCCAAGGAGTAGAAATTCTCCTTCTGCAGTTCCTTTTGGCAGGCTGGCCAGGGCAAGTGGGATTGCTGACACAGCAATAAAACTAAAACATTTTCAGGTCTAAAGAGTTGAATACTTGGCCCATGGGAAAAGCCTGACAGAGAAAGTTTGGAATTTACATATTAAAATTGGAACAACCTAAAAAATGTCCCACAAATGACCTTGCATCAATCGTAATCCACAATGACAAACACAAAATCTGTAATTCAATATATTTTGGAGTACCATTTCTCAAACATTTTGAATACAACAGCCTCCCTCAGGTTCATGAGTCTTCATTTGTTTAGACAGAGCCTCCCCTATGCTGTCACTTGGCTGCAGAACAGGGAACCAACCATCTTTACTCACAGCAGCTTGGTTTCTCTATCACTGGGAAAAAGGAAATGCCTGAAAGCACTGACTGACAGCACACAGGTCCCCTCTCTTCAGGAGCTGTTCTGTCCTTGGGTGGCTCTGTCCTGTGGTCCCCACCCTCCCTCTTGCTAACATTGCTGCATTTTGCACCCCCAGTCCTAAAGAAACTGAGACGGTGTCCCAGTGAGTCAGCATATTCCTTTTGATTTTTCTATCTAAACAATGGATGTAATCAATATTTAATACATACTATCTAAAATTCTTTTTAATGTTTTCTAAAACTCTTTGAACCTTTCATTAACTCCCTGGGAAGCTGCAATATAAGTTTGAGAAACACTGCTCCAGAAAAAGACATACAATTTTTAAAAATATAAGCAAAACTAATACAAAAGTTTAAATTACAGTATGCAGTATTTGCATCAATAAGTAGATTTTACTACCAATATATTTTTCATATTGGATCAAAGTTACAAGAATATATTGAACAAAATGTTTCCAATAAAATTGACTTTTATAGAACGATCATGACATGAAATAATGAGATACTGTAACTAATTCAGACAGACCTCATTTTAACAGAGCTACAAAAAATGCCCAGTTCCCATGCAGTTAAAAGACAACTAAGTAATTTAAAAGCAAACAAGTTAGTATTTTATTCAAATTTAATAATTAAAAAGTGTAGCATCATTAGCCCTAGTCATAAATGATGAAAACAGTATATAGCATTGTGTCTAGATAAATGAAGGAGGCAATATCATCAAGTAGAAAAATATACTGAATAAAAGTAATAAAAGTAGCATTTTCTTTCAAACAAAGGGCTTATTATTGTGGCAGCAGCTTCTCAGGAAAATGAAATGAAAATATGTGGAATGTAACAGTGGCAATATGGTGCATATCTAATCCAAAAAACTCTTGTCAAAAAAACTACAGATACAGAGCTGCTGGTGCTTTTAAACCAGTACAATTTAATCAAATACACAACAGTACAATGAACTATAAAGATATACAAAAGGTGACATGTAAAAGGCTTTGTGAAGGATGGGTCAGAAGGGTTTTTTCCAAGTGAACAGACCAGATGTGGCTGGCAGCTGGAGCTGCCATGAGGAAGAGCCTTCTCAGTGACACCAGCGGGTGCATTCCAAACCAACCGAAGCATGGCACGTGCTGCTCCAGCACTCCTTTTCTGTATTGAAAAAACCCTGGATGAAGAGTCTTCCACACTGCAATAAAGTCTTCGTTGGGGTAATTAACAAATCATTTTCCAGAAGGCCAAGGAGGACTTTGCAGCTAGGTTTTTGCTAATGTGCTGACAGCAACTTACACAAAATTTCATATGCTCTGAGAATCTTCTCAATTGAACTTTCCATCTTTATTCAAACAGCACTTGAAGGGGCCTTCCTTTGAAACCTCCCCAAAATAACACAAAGTGGACAGGAGAAATAAAACAGACAATCTAGAGTAGAGAAAATTTATTTCCGTTAGGTTTTGAACCAGACAAAAATTTGGAGAGTTCAAAGATAAAGTCACTTCTATGTCAAACAAGGAAAATAAATAAAAAAATAAGGTTAAAGTTAATTGGTTTGTTCACCATATTCAGTAGCAGTCAGAAATATAAATATTGCAAACTGCAATAGCATTCTAGGTTCTCACACAATGGATCAGACTATCAAAAAAAGAAACCTAACTGAAAGGCAAATTTAGTAAGGTTTGTCTTGCAGGCGTAACATCTTAATATTTATGGTACAATACCATATTAATAAGTACTTTCAATTTTGCAAAAGGCAACCACTACATTCCCCCCCCAACGGCCACAGCTGCCTAATTCAACTGTTGCAAAAGCAGTAACAAAAATCACAGGCTGAAAAATCCCTTGACTTCACAGATTTGGATACGATTCTAAAAGGCATCATGGGAGAACCTTGATTATCAGTAAGAGGCTGGATACTGATGGATATTAAAACAGACAATCAACTCACTGAAAACACTAAAAAAACCCAACCAACCAACCAGCACTTTCTTTAATCAGGACACAAAGGGGGAAAAAAAGGTTTTTTTTTTAATTTCTGTACTGATTAACCTTAGAGCTGGAATTAATGCACTTGTAAATACAAACTCATTATGTAATGGTGCATAGGATAGCCAAAGGCTAATTGTATTATTTTACTGTACATCAAACCATTCAATTTCACTTTCAGGACTGCTACACCAGATGCATAATTCTTCTCTCTTTCTCTCCCCTAACCTTTCCTATTTATTCTAAGGATAAGAATATTTATGAAAAGAATAAGTATTTATACTAAAAAGAAAAAAAAACCTCACAAAGAATTAAGAATTAATCAACAATTATGTAGCCTGCATTTAACTCCTAATTCACGGCAAGACTGCAATGCGAAGGCAGAGCTGTTCAAAGTAAACAGCTGAAAATTCTAAGAAGCATTTATGCCAATTAAAAACCAGTTAATATCTGAATGATGTAAATGCATTTTCCACACTTAGAGACTGTGAATGTTTGGCTGGTATATGGCTAATCTAGATCACTAACAGTGGGCAGAAAACTCTTAAACGTTTCACTCTCAGGTTATAATTTAACTCCTAGCACACCCTGCCACCCACACACAAACCAGCTTGATATACCTGCACATTGCCTGAGCTGGGGCACTCACTGAGCATTTCCCAGCTCACAGGTAAATTTATTATCTCTCCATTAAGTCTAGTTTGTCATGTGGCTGCACATGGCAAACTTCACATTCTTAAACACAATTACAGACTGAACAAGCTGAATGTAATTTATCAATAATGCCACATTATTCACTTAAAGCTAAAATTAAGTTTTGAAGGTTCTCAATTTAAACATCACAATGTAAATTTTAATGTAAATGAGTCTCCTAATTTAATACACTGACATATTTACCTTCTACAACTATGGCACCAGCTGTTAAACATACTGACTGGTGGGACACATACAAAAAATTTAAGTCTGATTTTGTGTCATCCTCCTTACATTAGGGCAAACTTCTACCTTCCCACCTCACTCATCACAATATGATTAGGTTGTGACACTGCATTTTTCCTCTGTTCACTCTATTTGCAGAAACAAAAAGACCACAGCAGTCTTTTTGCTGATCCTATTTCCCATTTTATCAGAATTTCATCCCCATATCTCACTCTATAATCTTTTGAATATTTTGCATTTTAACAGAATTATTACTGGGTCACAGTTTCCTTGTAACTTGTGTCTGCTGAATAATACATATAATTCAATTAACTCTGGGACGACAGCACATTTGTAATGTTCTCAAATATTTCAAGATCTTCTGATATGGGAAAACAAGTTACCATAACCTCCCCTGCTTGCAAAGTTGGTATTAAGCACTGTTTTCCTTTATGATTTTTTTGGTATTTGCTATGACTTTCCTCCCTTCTCCTCTCACATTACATCCTAAGCTTTATTAAAGAATAGTCCCTTTATGCTCCTGTGAATCAGGAACATAAGGAATTTCAGACCAGCATAGCGTCAAATTGCAATTGTTACACTTACAGTTTTTCTGAAGATTTTTTCCAGACAATTAGTTAAATAAACATAATTTCTTCATATTTTTACAGCTATAAAATTACACTGCACTTGGACCTCTTTTGATGCTTGTTATTGGTAAAATATACAGTACTGATTTCACACTTAGGCTACATTTAAACTTTAACATCAACCGACTTTAACATCTGTTCAACTCTGATCTGCATAAATCACCGACAGAAATTTCCACATTATGCATGTTCTGAAGTTTGCACTTCACCCTGGAGCTTTGTCCACACTCTGCCTACTTAAGAAAACTGTTGTTTCTCACACTAAAATTATAAATTACAACAGACACACATATGCCCACTGCACACGTAAGTGCTGAATGAGGTTCTGGTCTTATCCTGATGTCATGTTTGACAGAATCAGAATAATACCATCGTGATAACAGAATTATATCTGCAATGTTTAACAGTATCTCCATTTGTGCTCATATTAGCCTTGAAAATATCCATATTTTTCATGCTAACAGCAAGAAGCAACCCCCCCACCCCCAATACTCCCATTGCCCCCCATTCCCCAAATCTGTAAGATTACAGAAGATCACTATCTAGGCTCAGTATCATCCAGTACAGATAATCTACATTCAAGCTAGCTGTCCAGATTCCCTTTATCATCAAACGCAGAGAAAGAGGCATGTGCAGGGGCAAATTCACCATATCCTAAGGTAGATCAGTCAAAAGCAGGCTAAAATGAATGAATCAGTAATTACTAATGCATGTCTGCTGGCCAAAGGGAGTGTAAATGAGAAACCTGAATAACATGTAGATATTTACATAGCAGATCTAAAGTTATATCAGTTGAGTAAGACCCAAGTACCTGACAAACTTTTGATGTGAGGTCTCCAACGTAATTATTCTGGTAATAAATGACAAAGTGAAGTAAAATGCAGTATTTAGGAGCATGGCCCAATTCATCTGAAGAAATACCAAACTCAATCAAACTCAGAATTTAGTCTGAAAGCATGTGACCCCGTTTAAAGCAACGACGTATTTTACATTTGTATTTATATTCTCACTAAAGCTATGGAAAAAGTACGGCCTTCAAGTATAGACATTCATACATTCATTTCATGCATCCAGATTTGCAATTTTATCTTCAGATACTAATTTCTGGTTGAAAGTTTTTGTCACATGTGTATTCAGCTCTTTATATCTGAAAGTCCAAAATATCTCAAGCATTTAAGAACTTAGTTTCAAAGACTGTGATGCATTTCACCATTATAATATATATTCATACACACACACATATATATATATACACACACACACACACATATGAAAGAAGTTCTTCATGGCATTAGCGTTTTTATGTATCTCCCAACATTTCAAATAGCATAAGACCACAGATAATGGCAGTGGCATTTCCATATCCCATTTTCCTTTCGTCCAAACTTTGCAGAAGTCTTTTCTCTTTCATATGTACTTAATTTTTAATTAGAATTTTTAGTGTGGTAATAGAAATGTCCCAAAGAATGCACTCTTTATGCAAACAAAAAAATTTCTAAACAGTATTCTGTCTGAACTGAATGGAAAAATGGATTATTTGTTGGTTCCATCAGTTAGTTACATGCCTTCATCAGTCTGAATGTAACTTTTATTTCCTAGAGTAATCCATCACAGTGACATTTTATCCTAGAGTTAAACATGAAAGCTTTAATGAAACCATTCCATGGCTTTCAGCATGTTGCAGGCTTACTAAAATTAAGTGCCCATCCAGACATCCTGTGCTTTCTTATGTGCAAGCCTTCCATCTCAACAACAACTTTGACACAAGTACAGCTTTATTTACATGAGGAAATTCTGATGGGTCAAGTGGTTTATTGAGTACAATCACCTTATAAATTTTCCTATAACTCCATCAGTAATCAAACTGAGAACTCAAACATTTTTGTCCCCTCTTTTTTGAGGTTGCATTGTACTGAGATCTTCAGAAGAAATCAAACTAAATTTATCAGTTTGTGAAGAATGTCTGTTTCTCCTTAGCTAGAAAAAATTATCTGAGGCTACTTTTCTGCATTGTAGAACACTGGGATGATTACTTCTTAACTTTGAAAAGTTCTAACAGGTTTAATTTCAATTAAGCCTATGAGAACAAATCGCAGAGAAATAATTTCAGAAACAATTTTTCAAAGTATACAAGAGTAAATCTATATGCTGCTGAGGATGAAGCACAATAAAGCATCATTGAGATAATCTATAGTTAAAATGATGGTGTATGACTTATGATTAAGCTTCATTACCTGCAGAGCAAGGGGCTTCCATCTCATATTTTTCAGTAAAGCTGGTGCTGAGGTAAGCATGCTCTGAGGTCGCTTTTTCAAAGTTAAGATAACACCACTCGGATCCTCTCGTAGTGCATTCACCAAATTTTTCAACTGCCACCCCACCTGGTAACCAGTAAAATCATTACAATAAAATTGAGGTACATTATTCAATATGTAATGTTCCCTTTTTAAATAAGATTAGTAAATAACATAAAGGAGTGTATATATATCATAAAGGAGATTAATTCTAGAAATGTCAAAACTTAATTATTGCATAAAAATCACATAAACTAAAATAATTATTATAATGCATTAAGATGTATATGCATAATTTCCGGTTTTAGAATTAATAAACTACGGTTACTTCACTGCAAATGCACAATTAAATCCCAAGGTGTTTTCAAACTTAGCTCTGGTACACAGACTTTAGAAAGTTAAAATGTCCTGGCTTTTGCATTGACAATTCATTTCAAAACTGAGCATTTTGTACTTGGTGGTTTCTAGTCGAAGTCCACTAACCACATGTAGTCACACACTACTTTTCCTAGCAACCTATGCAAGTACAAACCAATTCAGGAAAAGCTACTCTTCCCACTGCTATAAAAATGAAGTCAGAATCACAAGGCCTTTTTTAAAATAGTGCTTCTTTCATGATGATTTCAGAAACAAATACAGTAAACCAATGACAGAAATGTAGTCTGGTCACTACGTACTGATAATGGTTTTCAGTCTGAAAAAGGCCTGATAACATGGTAATGCTTTAGGATAGTAAAAGTATTGTTTTTCAAGTTTGGCACCTAGACTGGCAATATACAGAATCATACTTCTCTTCAAAATCTTGGCCTGTAGACTCAGAAAGTGATTTTTTCTGTAAATTTGACAGCTCCTCTGCCTCTGTCCCCCACACGTGCCCTGCTAATCAAACAAGTAAATTTTCCTAATTTGTAAATGATCACAGTTATGAATATTTTCTTTCTTTCACAATTTGTACAAGAACACTGTCAAGAAGAAAATTACCCAGCTGAGAAGAGGAAAAACAAAAACCTAGAGCTTTGAAGTGATAAGGTTACTTTATATCACATCAATACATTAGGAAAATCAAATCGGCAGTGTGAACAAAGAGCACAGATGTTCCTCATCATTGGTATGGTGCAATATGACACAAACATATGCTTAAGCAAGATAATCATGTGCATGCTGCTGCTACTTATTTTGTACCTTATTCCCTATTACACCAAGCCTCACTTTGGTTAGTATCACTTATTTTAAAAACTGCCTCTCCCAAACAAGCACCCACTTGGCACCCACCTGAGCCAACACTAATTTTACCAACAACCCTGAGTCACAGACATGGCTCAAATCCCATAACTCTTTCTTCACCTCCTGTCAACCTACCTGTCCTGTTTCCACCACAGCAAAGCTCATTATGTTCAGGATGCACTTCTACAGTAAGATTATGGTATGCAAAGAAAAAGGGTATTGATAATATACATCTTTAGAGAATATTTTCCAGCTTTCATAGAAGACTCCAAGCATGCCGAAATCCTTGAGTCCCCTGAGCTAGGCATATGGCTATTATATTTTGAATAAGATGAAATATTAAATTAACCAATTCCATCTCAATTCCCACATCCTACTGAAGCTTCCATTGTGTTTCAACAGCATTTAAACAAAACATCTTCAAGCCCAAGCTTTGTGTGTAAAGACATTACAATTTTATAAAAGATAACTTGCTAATTACAATACTGTTTTCTTACTTTTAGAGACTTCTGTCACTTGCTTAGAAGCCATATATTCCCCACAGTTCCATAATGTCACTGTGGGCACATGCAAGGCTTCATCTGCTATCCAAAAGAAGGAATTATTGGCCGACAGTTCCGGTAGGCTATCCCTGTACCTAAGGTACTGCACACTGTAATTCCCCAATGCAAGAACTGAAGAGGGATTTGTGGAGCAGAATCCTTCTGCTGAACAAAGCAGCACAGGGAACCTTGAGGAGAACAGGATTTGACCTCAGTTATGGAGTCAGGATGTAAAGTTCTTCCCATTTAATTTGGTAGGACACTGCATGCGAGAACTGTACTTTAAAGCCATCTGTTTCTCACTGAAATAGCCAGAGGAATATAAATAAAATGGGGCTTTTCAGTTAGGCTAGCATTTAAAAAAATATTTTAAATGCACTTTCATACTTTGCAGAGATAAACTGTCTCGTGTATTTGAAATATGCCTTACATTGCAATAAATGGGAGATTATCTAGTCTCTTTATAAGAGTTAGAGGGATTAAAGAAAAAAATCACTTCAAAGCACTAAATCTGATGTATTTAACTTAGAAGCTCATGAATAAAAACAATTTAACTTAATTTTTCACAGTGAAATTCTGAGTTTACTATAAATTTCGAATGAAGTTCATCCTTTGCTTTTATCTAGTTCCCTGACAAAAATGTTCTGGCTCTTCAGACAGGCCTTGATGGCTTCTCGTAATCTGAACAAAAAGTACTAAATTGGCCTAAGAGAAACAAGTCACATAAGAGACAGTCAACAATCAATTGAAGGAAACTGATGTCCACACAGGAGGCCATGTTTTTCAGTTCCAATACAGTTCAGATCCTCTCAAAATTCATTTTGACACAGACAAAAAAAATTTATTTGAGGATATCAGGATGGAAAGAGGAAAAAGCAGGGACTATATATGGGACTGAAAACTTCTTCAGAAATCCACTTCAGTGACACATAACCTACCCTTTAAGTGTAATTTGGTTTTATTCTCTCTAACATCTCCTTTCTCATCACCACAGTTAAAAATTTGCAACTTCTAGTCATTAAGTTTTTTGGGCAGAATTTTCAAAGCTCCTATCATATCCTTTACCCTGCCCGTGAACTGCAAAAAAACCCCACAGTAACAAGAAAGTTTTGACACTGGTTTGAAAATTCAAAATACATGCAAGAGGACTGTATTAGCAGACAACTGTACTTATAGTAAAATAACTTGAGCAATTAATTTTGAAAACATCGCACTATGCTGAAAGGTGGCAATTTTTAACAGCCAAGGGAGTTACTGTGGCTTGCTTTATATTACTTTTTTTTGTTTGGCTGGTTTTTTTTGTTTTCTTAGAGCTGGGATTAAAAGCATGAGAGATGTAATTTTGTGTTTGGACTTAGCTGCTTATTATTTTTTATTTATAGTACAGTGAGTGCTACAGTACTTTTAGTTAACAAGTTAAAAATGAATAAATGGCAATATATTTTGTCTGTTACAAGGTCTTTCAAGGCCTAATTGTTCAATTAAAAACTAACTCATATAATATTTACTTTTGACTTAATGATCAAATACCTGTGACCCGCAGTGCGGCATTTTTTATTTAATTAGAAAATACTACTTAAACCTAAGAAGAGTAAGGTGTAAGAAAGAAAGAAACTTTTGCCTTAAAGCTTCTATTTTGCTTTTTACTTACTACTATATTCCAAAACTCCACATTCCAAACTCTTCACTATGTGATATTACACAGTTTTATTTAAATTACACACCAGTGATTTTAGCTTTATAATTTAATTTTGGAAACCTTTTCCAAGGCTTCAGGTCAAAAGCAGTCTTCTTTTGGGGGGTCAGTGCTTGACAATACAGAAAGTTCAAAACTCCCTGTTTCCAGGATCCCAACAGCTTTACATGAAGTGACCTTGTTAAACTAGTGCCACCTGAAGCAGCAGTCAGTCAGGAGAGGGGTCACGGATGGCAGCCTGAGCCCCGCGCTGGCTTTGGCTGCCCAAGCCTGAATCCCCGTGGCTGCCAGAGCAGCCCAGGGCCACTGCAGGGAGGGACCAGGGCAGCTCCTGCCCTGAGGGGTCATGGTGAGCTGGTCTTGCCAACACTGCAGACTCCTCCAGCAGCTAAGGGAGGGACAGAAGGGGTAACCCAAGCCCAAGGCCAGACCAACAGCGCTGCTGGGGTGGCACGGGGGGGCTCCCAAAAAGGAGGGGACAGACACACACCTGCACACGGGGTGCCTACAGCACCAGCATCAGGCACCTGCACATCTCCCATTCACTCCACCACTACATGGCCACAGGCTGTGGCCAGGCTGGGAAGCCTCACCAGTGCTCCAGAGTCACTCAGGGACACCCAGGCTGCCTCAGCAGAGCAGGTTTGGCACATGGCAGCCCTGTACAGACCTGACACATCCTCCTCATCTCCTTGCCAAGCACCCACTAACCCAAATTGCAGGAAGGTTTAGCAAAGGGTGCTGTTAAAGGTCCACAAGAACATGCTTCTGAGCAAGCTCAGGTTCATTTTAAAAGACCTCTATGTTTCTTTGGCTTTCAGCAAGCACATCTGGATGACAATACTAAAACAACCTAAAATTAAACTTTTATTTTGAATTTCTGTACTAAATTGTCAAGAATTTAACTTTTACGTAATTGAATGTTGTTCCTAAATAGTTACCTTTTTACCAATATAAATCTATTGCCTCCCTTATGATAAACTTAGAAGATTGACAATAATCTTGCTTTTTCTGATAGTAAGCATGACCGTTCATTGAATCTTTTTTTGACACAGCTTCAGTCATGACAGTATTCCCATACTCCTGTGCTCATTCATGAAGACTGCTGTATGTTATGATCCAGAATGAAGATCTGTAAACTATTAACATGCAGGCAGCTCAAATACAATTAGATGGCCCTACACCAACTATTTTTAGGATGCTATGAAATAACCTACAGTCTGAAAAATCTAGGACTTGTACCCCCAGAGAGCAGCTACTTCATTTAAAAGCAGTGTGCAAACCCAAAACACAGTGAAACTACATCATTGAGAGGGTAGAACAACAGTCAAATGGTAAAGAGAACAGAGTTCATATTTTTACAGGCATCATTCTATTCTAAAGGTGATCAGAGTCCCAGGAAAGTTAATGAAAGCTTTCTGCATCCATGAAAAGAAAACTGTTATTTTTTTTCCCATTACTTTAATTGTTTCCTGACTTGCAGATTTTGAAAAGGTAAAAGTAGTAATATTTTTACACTTTTGAAGGAAAAATAACACCTGGCTGCTAAATACAATCTGCTAAGCCATTTCTAACTGTGAATATGCAAAATCCACTCAAGTGTCTAATTTTAAAAAGTTGGTGGACTGGGAAGATAACCAAAATCCTTTTTCTTTCAATGTTGCCTGTAATTAGTTGCATATACCCAGAGTACTTTGACTTATTAGCATTTCAGGCTTCAAGCTTTTACTCATTTTTCAGCCAAAAACACTGAACAATTTCTAGAAGGGAAAGTGTATTCATGTTAAGAAATGGGGTTTTTTAAGGACTTCCATATCGAACACCATCTTGAATTTCATGAAAAACAATAGTGCATAAGGAAAAAAACCCCAACACTGCACTTCAAACAACTATCAAACATAGCATGTTATTAAGCAGTTCAGAATCTGACAAGAAATGTAACAGTGTCATGCTGCTAAATTAACGACTGATTTCCATGAACACTGGCCAGAAATAAGGACAGCTAGCTGCTAGCCCCATGAAACAAATGTTAGTAGCAAATATCTTCTTCCCTTCCCCCAGCTGCAGATGCCTGAAAAGGTGAAAAATTAATGGAAAGCCATAGGTCTTATGTCTCCAGAAAATACAACAGTGAGGAAACCTCAAAAGGATGTTTACAGCATAGACTACCACAGAGATGAAAGCTGTATCTGTATGCAGTAGGGGAAGCAGTGTCAGGAGAGCAGTAGATGCCTTCTCAGGGATTTATTCAGGTTCTTAAGCTAGCATGATAATAGGATCCACACTTGCATAATGGTTTCTCCCAAAGAGGAGAGGTTAATAATATTGTGATTGCATAGGCTGCAATTCTAATTAAATAGTATCTTGGCTATATTATTTAAATCAATGCAATTTTAATTCAATGTTAAAAGTCAGTTCTGTGCATCCTTAAAACGTCTCTGATCACACGGCACTGTATCATTGCCCCAAGTCACAACAACACAGTTTGTATGTAAAGTACATTGAAAAAAACCTGTATCTTTTACTTGAATAATTCCTGATATTTCACTAAAACTTTTGCTTACCACCAAACCATGAAATAAGTGATTTTTTAAAATTCATTTTTGGCTATGTACACTAAATATCACAATTAAGGACTTCCCCAAGAATAAACTAAGTTAGGATCCAAACTGAGAGTTGAGTGCAGAAATCACTACGTCTCATTAAGCTAAACACATTTCCTTGTCAGAAAATGTATCTGACCCAGAGCTTAACTTCTGCAAAGTACAGCAAAGTACCATAATTCAACAAACTTGACAATATTAGTAACATGGCTACAGAACACCTCAGTATAGGAGGTATTATCCATGGGGGAATTAAAACTTGATTTATCCAGGAACAGAGAATCAGTTCTGTATTGAAGCTTGGACACTGTTTAATAGCAATGCTTACCTTTCATTTTGTACTGATACAATCAACCTTCAGCTCAGAGCTACCCCATTGTTTTGCTTTTGAGTCATTGCTAGCACAACATCCTAGAACAAATAAATGAGCATATTTGTTGGAAGAGTAAAGACTCCAACTTTAGGGGTTTGATTATATATTTTATAGACATAAAGGTCAGTTACTAGGTACAATTTCTGAGGAAGAAGGGTCTCATTTCCCCATTTTAGGGTATGACTTTAAAAAATGGGATTGATTCCAGTCCACTCAAATTTGGTGTACTTCTGAAATTCAAAGCATTTTCCTTCACTTGTGTACCTGCAGTGACTGGCTGCTGCAGTGTGGTAATTATAAGGCATTTCTCTCTTCAACCAGATAACCAAACAAGACAACTAAAGGCAGTTTGGAAGGTTTTCACTCAACCTTCCATCTAGTTTCAGAACGTAGATCTCAGCATTATTTATCCTCAGAGGGACTAAACTCAGTCTTTCAAATACTATGATGGTGTCTCAAGCACCATGACATGCGTAACTTCCATGGGGGCAAAGTACTGACAGGACTATGCAAACTCAAACCCCAAACATACAACAGGCAAGAAACCATTAGGTCCTTGCACTGGGATATAGGGAATGAGGGCTCTGATCATAATTCCCAGTGACCACTTTTTTGTGTCATATAAATGCAATACAAACTAACACACACTGCAGAGACCAGGGTCTGAGAGCCACGTTGTGATGAGCAGGACCTACTCCTTTCTTCACAAAGGACAGAGAAATTAAAATCTTATGAACAGAAGTGTTGCCACCAGAGTCCTTCCTTGGGCTCATTTTCAAGAGTTTCCAGGGAATATATGCAGAGCCCAGGTGCCTATTTATTTCAGCAGGGCTTCTGCAAAGGACAGTGTCTCTCCAGCCTAAGAAGAGACATTTCAGCATCCTTGGGTGGCCTTGGGTGAGTGCTAAGAAAACTCAAGTGCTGATAAATATCTAAGCAGGCACAGAGAGCTAGTGGCATGAGCTGCAGGCTCAGGCAGGATTTAGGCAGACTGAGTCACACCCTGGTTTCTCACAGATTAAGCTGCAGTATGGATTTGGAGAGCTTTCCCCTTCCTTGGGGAAGAGGAATAGCCAAATTCTCCATATTTCATGCAGCATAAGGCATGTGCTCCTCAGGAGTGACCCTGCAGCATTATCCCCCAGCCACATCTGCCTCACAGGAATTCACTTCTGTGGCCTTGTGCTTCATCTGACAATGGGAATTTGACTTATGTGTGTGTGCATTGCACAGTCTTATATTTAAATTCCCCAAATGCTTCTTCTGGAATTAAAACAATAAATATATGTAAACTTACATGCATACACATGTTGGTTTTTTTTAGATCAGAATCACATAATCAAAATCTAGTATTTTAGAATGATTCCAGTGAGTCAGTAATTCCAATAGTCTTTGACCCCTGCCCAGCTTTTCAGGGTAAAAATAAACTACTTGAGACCACTAGCTGCCATGCAGCTGAACAGTGCTGTTACTCTTGAAGCAGATGTTTCTTGAGACTGAATTAATATAGTGAAGATAAATAAAGATGTGTACAAAGAAATTGTAAAAAAAGCCCCAAAAACGTAAGGTCACTAATGACCAAAAAAACCAAAAAAATCCAAATCCAAAATAAGCCTGTAAGTGAGCTGAAAACTTGTGCAGCATCACTTAGCTAAAAGAAGGACAAGGACATGGAGTTAAAAGAAATTGTCATAAAAAAGCAGAAATTATTTTGTCCTGACAGAGCTTTTCTTTTTTTTTCATCCTATTTCTATTAAAATAATCAGCCTTAGACTATGTACTCAGTTCAAGCTACTGTGTTGTTTTAATCCACTACTGAGTTTTTTTAAATAAAAAATTACCTATTCAGATTACATCTACTCAAATCGTAGAATTCCCCTTGCTTTAATTTTTCCTTCCATGTGACACAGAATGAACTTGCTTTTCTTACTGTTTTGAGCTATTTTTACAATAACCATCAGTATCTTACACTTCCTCACAGTTACCTCCTAATTTCATCAGAATAAGACAACAGATTACACAACAGAAGACCAGCTGTGTCCTGTACACACCAGCTGCTACCTGCACAAAGCACTGAAGATTCAGAATTATTCCAACCTTACTCACATGTGATCCAGGCTGTGCACAACTGTAATGTCACTTGTGTTAATATGCACAACATTGAAGTCATCCCTCCTCAAGCTTTCATAATCTTTTCTACAGTGTACTTCAATTTTCAGCAACCTCAGTTAAAAGGAAATTATAAGCAGCAGAATAATACCTGCCTTCTTTTCCAAATACACATACCTGAACATACACTAACAGTAAGCCTTTTTAACCTGTTCTTATGAGACAAAAAGAGTTATATAATCTGTGTTCTGTTCTACAGGCATCAAAAAAGTTAACAATCGAAAACTGTAATTCTACTTAATATCTGCTACATGACATTAGAAATATAATTATATATTCTGAAATAACCATTTAAACTACAGAATTTACAGTATTCTCACTATGGAGAACATACTGTTAAAATTTTAATTTAAACTGCCTGCACATACAAATTGTACCAAGATTTGTAGCCAGTAGCAACTACTGAGAATATGAAAATAATTTTTATCAGGAATATATGCAAAAACATTTTGGTAGCATGTTGTCTTTCAATATTTATGTTGAAAATATTAATATCATTTACAGCACCACTTAGAGGATTTTTTCCTATGGAAATGTCACCATGTGGGGGAAAAAATCAAAACAGAAAAAAACCCTCTAAAAAATAAAATCATTAAAATACATCATCTTCCAATGTGCTCTGTGCAGAAAGATGAATTTATCAATTAGGTTACAAAAATATTCCACACAATACTGCAGCAGTTTTTAGCAAACACATCCTCAGGAGTATAGTCCTAAGTATAGCTCGTATAAAAACACTAGACTTGGATATGGACTTAGAAACATGGCTGTTTCCAGTGGTGACACTATGAAGGCCCACCAGTGACACTCACAGAGAAAGTCACCTGGTGTCTGCTGAGGACTTCTTATTACAATTACACTGCTTCCAAAAGATACTTTGCTGCCTAAAAGTCAGCTCAGGTGAGTATTCCCAAATGGCAGCAGTACAGAGCAGTCTATGTCCTCAATTACTAAGAACTTTTTCCCTCCAAAGAAAAATAATCTAAGAACTCAATATGAATGTTGTCTGCTGAATGCTGTTCCTGTATATTCATCTAATCACACAAGTACCAGGGCTCAATAGTAGTAGAGTTGTCCATTCTGGCGTACAGGCAGGACAGAATAAAAAAAAATCTGGTTTTGAGTGAGCTGTAGGACATAGCAAATGGCATTTGGTGAGTGAGACCACAATCAGGTCTCACAGGGAATACTTTGAGAAATACAGGGTATGGGTACTGAAGCCATGTCCCAGTCATAGGAGATGATAAGCATCTCCTGTTCCACCAACTTCTTGAAAGAACTTCCTGAATGGATTTGTACAGCAATGTCAACTTTTCAGTGCTTGACTGTTCACAGCTCCTCCAGTCCCAAACCAATCCCAGAGATGAGGCTTGGCATGGCCAGCACATTCTAGTGCACTGAACTGCAGCAGAGGGTCGGGATCAGGTGCTCTGGAGCACAGAACCAAGAGCACAGTGAACGTGAGATGCCAGTGCCCAGGCTACAGGAACAAATGTGCCACTCACAAAGCCAGAGGCAGTAAGGAACAGTTCCCATAACCATTTATGATATATGAATGACACTGACAGTCTTCCCTTTCCATTCTTAGGCACAGTCAACCAGGTTTAATCCTTTCAGCTAAGACAAGAAGGTTGACTTAAAGTAGCCAAACTAACATAGTTTAGTTCTGTTATCATCTAGGAGGCAGGTAGCTGCTGAATGGCAGCAGCAGCTTTCTGCTGCAACTGCAGTTCCACTAGAACGTGACACAGGTGTGCTTAAGTATGAAAATTTAATAAGGAAAATTATTTAGTTTGGAAGAAATGTGAAGGAGTATGGGCTGGCCAAAGCTTATACGGGTCTAACACAGATGTGACAATGTCTGTTAGGTGTTCTGTCCTCCCAGTGATAGAAATATAACCAGATGTCCACACTGGCACACCACCCCATGTACATTAGAATGAGCCTGTGCTCATCAAAGTGGTGTGTGCTTCACACATCAACTCCAAACAATCCCCAGGGATCAATTGGAAAGAGATTCCATGGACAAGAGCATCCAGCATTTGTTCCCATGGGGAAATGAAAGATCATGTTCACTCACACCTTTCATTTCTGCAACACCACACTTTCCTGACATATGCAATATATAATAATATATTCGTGTGTACATCTATGCAAAAAAGATAACATAAATAACACCATATAGTCTCAACACAAATTCCATGGTAAAGGGAAATTGACAAAAATATTTTTTCTTTTGAAGGGATCATGACAATTTAGTTCCTTTCTCAGTACTACACAATACTTAACAGAGATTGTAAAAACAGGATAGGGAATTATATTGAAATATTAAGAGGGTGGTTAAAGGACAGACTACAATTGTCAGCAAGTATGGACCCCTTAGCCTGGCAAACTACAAAGAGTTTAGGACAGAGCCCTAAAGAACTAGGTTACTTCCTTAAAGACTTCCATGAATATTTCTGGATAGCCCTGAAAAGGTTTTAAATGTAAATCTCACCTACCATTAAAACTAAATATCTGTATTAACATTTACCAAACTTTTATAAACAGAGAAAGCCCAAGGATTAAGAAAGGATTAAAAGCATGATTTGGGAGCTGTTCCTGTATCTCCTCCTCCATAAAAGCACATGCATAACAGCAATAGAAGGAAACTGAACAAAAAGCTCATTTCCCTTGAACTTTTATGATCTTGATGCACTGTTTTTTGTTCAAGTCAAGCATCATAAGAAAATAAAAATGCTGTTTTAAAGATGTTCTTAATGGAAGCTGTATAAGGTGTCAAACATCCTATGTTAAAAGCTTGAACTGACCCAGCTGTCCCCTCCCTTGCACTATCCCAGCCCACTTCCCCACTAAGCCTCTTTAGAAATACTGCCTCGTTAAAAGCCAAGTTAACAAGGCCTTAAGTAAAATATCTGTGTTCACAAAAGTCGAGCTGGATATGAAACAGTGCAGAAAAAAACAAATAAATATTTGCAGCATCATTTTTCTACTTAGAGGAATTTTGTTTGGTTTGGTTTCCCCCCCAGTATAAGAAGCCATCTACTGCAATCTCCATTTCTGATGTCTACACTCCAGAGATTCACATGCACCCCAAGCTCAGTATTGCCTATGAGCTGGAATTTTCCATCTCCTAACAAATCCTAAGACATTCTGTGGAAGTTGAACTCTCCTTACTAATTGTACAGTAAAAATCTGTTATTTCATTTTCCAAAACAAAGATTTAAGTTAGGATGAGTATCTAGGAAGGCATCATACTCGTAAAGTGTATACCCTACCAACAAAGCAAGGTATGATCTTGTAGATGTATCTGTCATGTTTCAGTGGAATTTTAGCAAAATCTCCTCTAAGTTTTTGTACTGTAAATATATAGAAAGTTCCTGTATGTCAACTATGTGGACTTGGTTTGGCACACTGGAGTTTCCACAGCAAGAAATCTGCTGTATAAAAGTTCAGTGTTATGTATTACAAGATGCCATAAAAAACAATTCCAGCTTTTAGGCGTTAAATACACTAAACCTACCAACTTCTACATGCAACAGATTGGTAATTGACCATAGTCACCTATTTTTTCCCCATCATCAACATTTACCTAAGTTCTGATGAGTTTTAGCCAACAAACACAAATTTTGGGAATCCACAGGTCTATCATGTCATATCAAACATGTATTTAATCCATAAATTATATCATACTTGCATTCAAAGTATATGCAATATGCCAAATACGCCTCCAAAACAAAGAAACTATTATACAAGAACAGACTGTTAATCAAGAATCTTACACCATCCTGAGTCTGTACATCCCTGTTTTCTGCTTGAGTATTTTCTCTACTCTTTTATCACTGATGTAACCAGGAACAGTACTGTGGAGAGAACTATTTAAGCAGTAATATAGTGTTCTGCACTTTCAGTTGGTTAAAAAAAGGACAATCTTGAGCCAAAAGATTATTGAGGCTCAATAATTATATATGGGTAGAAACATGAGTACTGCAGTACAGTGCAAATTCTGAAATATCCGAGTGAGGAAGGTGTTTTTGCTTGTTTGTTTGCATTGGAAATATTTTAGACACACAGGCTTTCAGAGAAGATAAATGGTGGAATTTTCAGGGAAGTTTAGCAGAAGACATTGTCTAAATCCTTTGAATCTTTATAGGAGAGTCACAGAATCACAGAATCGTTTTGGTTGGAAGGGACCCTAAAGATCACCTAGCATCAAACCCCCTGCCATGGGCAGAGACATCCCCACGAAGTCCTGTCCAACCTGGCCTTGAACATTTCCAGGGATGGGGCATCTACAGCTTCTCTGGGTAACTTTTTCCATGCTTTTACAAGCCTCCCAGCAAAGAATTTCTTCCCAACACCTAATCTAAACTTGCCCTCTTTCAGTTTAAAGCTATTCCCCTTGGCCTATCAATAAAGGTCCTCGTAAAAAGTCCCCCTCCAGCTCTCTTGCAGCCCCTTTAGTTACTGGAAGGTGCTACAAAATCTCCCCAAAGCCTTTTCCACTCTAGGCTGAACAACCCAACTCTCTCAGCCTGTTCTCCAAGGAGAGGTGTTCCAGCCCTGGGATCATCTTTGTGATCTCCTCTGGACTTGGTCCAGCAGGTCCACGACCTTCTCATATTGGAGGGAGTTATTAATTACAGAACTATTGAAGAATAGATCTGTTCTGTAAGGCAAAACTGACACAGAAGATTCACATAGCTATTTAACCTCAAGAAACCACTATTTAAAGGACAATTTTCTAACCATTAACTTTTCATTGGCTTTAGGTCTATCTAATCAAATTTTTTTTTAATTCAGAAGGTTCAAATAGTCCAAACATCCTGCCATCAACAAGTGGAATAATCATGTTAGGCATGTTTTCTATCAAATAGCAAACAATCAAAATAATCACATGAAATTCTTTGATTTCACTGTCAAATGAAATACTACAAAGATTAAGCAACACTAGAAGCAGAGGATGTCAATAGACAATTTAAAACTATTTGACACCCAGTATTAGGACATGCATAATTAAAATCAGTATAAACCATTTAACCATTCTCCTGCTTTGTCATGCTGCTTATTTGAAAGTCAGTGGGCTTTCTGAAAAAGCAGCCTTTTCGTAGTTATTACAATGTGATTCTTGGAAGAAGTATTATCTAATAAGTTGGATTTTTAAACCAATTGTATGGAACTTCTCTTCCTCATATTTGTATTCACTCTTTGAAATATAAAGTACAATAGACAATAACTTCAATTTGACAGATAAATACACTGAAATAACTGAAGTAGACTTCTTAAAAAGGGCTTTAACTCTAAAAGAAATTGAAGGTTTTTGAGATTTTTTGGGGTTTTTTTACATTTTGAGTCTTCATTTACAAGACTCAACCTTAATAACAGCTACATGTGAATAACACTTCCCTACAGCATTAGAATTAGATATTTTTTAAAAATTAGATATTTTAAAAATTTAGTTATTTCCTGGTCAATACTAGTGATATAAGTATGATGAGTTACATACAATATGTATGATATGTAAATATGATATGCATGGGAAGTTACAGGGTGCAAGCTGTCCTATATTTGCTGCTGGTGAGTAGTATATCAAGTGTGAAAAGCTATCAATAAACAGTAAAAACAAAATGTACTATCATCAGAATTATTTATCTCCTAAGCAAGAGTCACTGTAAGGAATAATACTGCTTCCCAGAAAAGCAGATTCCTAGAACTGGACAGTAAATTCCTCATGACAGAGGCTGGAGTACAATAGGATTTACTTAGACTCTTGTCAAATTCTGCAGCATCTATAGAAAAAAATGAAATATTTGGGCTTTATAAATTGAAGAGTGAATGTAGTGTACTTTTGCAAAGGTAACGTAGGAAAAATTTTCTAAGAAAATCCTAACTGATTTTCACTGTGGAAAATTAACACTAGAACACAAGAAAGTTACTTGTATACATTATATACAATATCAATGATAACAACTATTTCAATTATATTGTTGTTACAACAAAGAAAAGCGTTAAGTAAATGTGTGGTTTAGTCTATTACTATACATATCCACCATTTTAAACTAAGTTTGTCTTAGCTCTCTGTGGTCCTTTTCCATAGAAATAATTGCCTTTTTCTGTGCCTCTGAAAATACTTATGCAAAAGCCAAGACACCCAAATCATACATTAAATATTCTATCCACATAGGTAAGAAAGCTCATCTTAAGGCCAGTCAAAACATTACTGTTAGCATTAGAGTTAAGAATCTGATCTTTCCATCAAATAAATGCAGTGTAGATGTGCTAAGAAAATTAGAATAAATATCTAGCCAACTGGAAATTTTCAAGTTGACAAGGCAACTTTACAGCACCATCAATTTTTTTTTTTTTAAAACTAGCTAGCTAGTACTGAATGTTTAATGATGGGCTTCTTCAGGTATGTATACATTAAAATAGCCAAAATAATAATGTTCTAAAATGTTTTTCAAATTAAACTGATGTCATAAGCTTTTTTTCAGTGCAGAAAAACAGATAAATTAGTCATCAACTGTACATGAAAAGCAGTAATGGGATACAACACTTACAAAGAAGCTGTGTGGCCAAAACTATTAAAATTCATCCTGAACTGCTCAGATTTATCAAATTACCTTGCATAGCTCAAAAGATGGCTTCTCATCTTTTAAGGTCCACATAGTACAGTATATTTGATTTCAAACCTAACTGGAGGGTATAGTGAAATATTACCCTAATCTGTGCAGAGGAGCTCACATGATGTACAGTGGCCTAAAGATGGAAGTGGAGCCCCGTGTGGGATGACAGAACACAGCTTCTAACAAATGGCTGCTGCACTAATACCATATATTGACTTTCACTACTCTCAAGAAACTTCATGCTTCGGAAAAAGAATAGCTGCTTTCTGTGCTGTAATTTTGTCTTTTCTCTTACAAAGCCTTACCTTAGAAAAGGTAAATTAATTTTAACAGTTCACTAATCCTAAATAAAATCACCAAGCACTAACAAGTATCTGTTCCCACAAAAGGCAATTTGCATGGTATTGGTTTTCTTGACTATCATATCTGAAAGGTTTGTTTAAGCTTCCAAGTTTAAAGTCAATCACCTAGGTACCCTATGAGAATTTCACATGCATGTCTTCTTAAAAACCACACTCTACACTTTCCAGTATGTTTGGAAAGTAGTAAGTTTTCCAGCTTCCAATAAGCATTCTTGATCTTAAACCCGAAAAGGTACAATATTTCCAACTCCCTGCAACCCAAAATTTCCATTACACTTAAACCAACTGTTTATTAACAGTGCATGGGCATACAGAAAACAGCCTAACAGATCTCCCAAGCCACAGATATTTAGCCTAACTTAATATCTCCTGCAATACTAAGATGATCAGGGTTTAGCATAAGACTTCAGAACTATGTGGTTTCAAAAGAGAAAAGGAAAATTTAGATGTTAGAAGAAATAATGATTTATAAAAACACATTTTTCTACACAATTCTTCTCTACACATGCTAATGTGCCCCGACACCTCTATCTCCAATTGACACAGAACATAGTTATACATACCACAGTTTGGTGGTTAACTTGAATCACTTCATCCCCAGCATGGATTTTCTTGCACCGATCTGCAGGTGACTGAATTTAAAATAAAAGAGATGATCAAGAATACAGGTCTTACTGGTCATCATCTCTCTTTCAGCAGTATGATTGCTAAGCTATGTAAATCAGGTTAGACTGATAGACATTCTACTGTGAAATAAAGAATTAAAGAAATATTTAATAAATCAGTTTGTTCTTGTTGGAGAAAAATGATATGCACTATTCTACACAATAAAAATTACATGTTAAGAAAGATTTGAATACATATGATAACTGAGTCCTAAGGAGTTCTTTTGAATTTCATCCTGACCAAAAAAAAATGTTTTAATCTGCTGGACATCTCTTAAGTCTCGAAAGCCAATCTTTGGCCAACTTTTGAACCTACCAAGACTAAGTGGCAATAAATAAATAATAAACAAGTTTCATAAAATTGTCTTTTTATTCTATAACATTTCAAAATGTTGCAGAGAGCTTTACTAAATTATTGCTCTGCAAAGAGCACACAAGAAGAGAAGACTGGGTTAGGTACAACCTAGGTAGAACAAGTAAGTTAATGGTAACTTTGGTTTTGGAACATTATTAGGATGAAAGAAATGGAACCATCATCAAAATCCTACAGTGATCACACTTAAAAAAACAAAGTAGTTTCGTACTTTGCTTTGGCCTCGAAAAAAAAATCTCAGTAACAACAGAAAAAAACCCAAAAACACCTCTTCCATAAAGTGAAAGCCCCACAAATTTTCCCTTCTCTCTTTACAGTAGACCAATTGTTTTCTGAGGGGAATACCTCTTAAGTTTAAAGAAAAATAAATTCCTTCCATTTTTCAAAGTCACACTTTAATTTTTCTCAGAATACTGTGGCTGCCAGAAGGCACTTGACTCCACAGTAGAAGGGGAGACTGACAGTTTGAAAAAAGAACCCAAAGGAAACAAGTTGCTCAGGAGCAGATTTAAAAAAAAAAAAATGCTACAAATTTTACATTAAGGAGTGAAATTAATTTAGTTTTCAGCTGAGAGAACAGGTCATCAAAAGAAACTACTCCAGGCCTAAAATGTGGACTTTTTGTAGTAACCTTTGTACTACATTCCCATTCAAAACACATGTCCCACAGCTAAGCCATGACTTTCTAGTTAAACTGCACATAATTCATGGCCTAAGTTAAGGACAGTGTACAAATGAAAAATATCCAAGAGACATGAGAGGCTGAAAGAAGGGTCACTCATGACTCAGTCCCAGCAGACATTGCACAGAACATCCTAAATCAAACTGGGCTGGTAAGAATGTCATTTCATTTATATAAATAATACTAGCCTTGACATTTTGGTGCTATTTAAGCAATAAAGGCACTGGTTGAGTGACTTGTGGAAAAATTTTATCACCAGTGATTATGTCCTAATAATCTGTCTTCTGTCTGCCATTTCACTACTCACACTTACTCATTCATACCTCTAAAATCTTTATAATCCTCCTATGTAATACAGCTCTTTCAGTTCAGATATAGTTACACCTAAGACTTTTAAAATGCAAATGCAAATGCAAGTGAATTCTGTGTCATTACCCTTGAACTCTTCAGGATTTTATTACAATACATCCTTTGCTTTACAGTGTCTTCAGCATTTGCAGCTTAAATCTTGACAATATAGGTCAAGTTTGCCAAGTCATTAAAACATGGTCTGAAAATCTTCAACTGTTAAAAAAGCCTCACTGTAACTATGCCTCAAACACAAGGTGAGGTAAAATCATTTATAAAGGTATGTCAAGGCTGTGGTCTCAAGAAGGGGTGGTAACTCCTGTTCCTTATTGCTTTTTCCTCTCCAATAAAAATCAGACCTTGCTGTAAAATAGTATCTTTTATCATGGCTGCTTAAGGAAAACAGAGGAGAATCAGTAATAATCTTTTTTAGATGTATATGCTGATCTTTTTTTTTTTTTTTTTAAGCACAGAATCCACTCATGAAGTCCTACTAGGAGGAACAACAAGTGACACAGCACAACTGTATCTTCATTAGCTGGTGATTTGGACATGTTACCGAGACTCACACATCAATAACTAAAAACTTTTCAGAATCTACTTAGATTTATTCTTTAGAATAGATTTAGTTTTATCCTTTAGACTAAATGTTGTCTTCTTCCCTATTCTCCTGGTATACCCACACTGTCTGAAAGTCCAGTTTAGAGCTCCTGAAGCACAACTGCTGCATACCCACAGTGGAGATTTTGGTACTTTTTCTACTGAAAATCTCTCTTCCCTATGATCTAAGGGCATCATGCAAAGCCAACCAGACCATAGTAAACGGTGACACTGGGAGCACCCCCTTCAAAGCCACATTCCTGCTGGAGATGCACTGCATGCTGTTACTTTAGAAAAAATGTTCTTTTTCATTGGAAAATCAAAGGAAAAAATGGTCTTATTTGAAGGACACATTTGGTTTGTGAATTAAAAGAATCTCTCCAACATAGTCTAGATGGGCTACTCAACAAGAAACCTAAAATCTTCTGTTGGACCAAAACACCCCTTAGATTGTTACTTCCAAACAAAAGACAGAAGACACGAACCGGAAAGCTCAGCTTGCTCTGATGCTCCAGGGCCACCAGAGAAGCCCTTAGAGGGCTGTGACCTGTGAGGAACAATTGCTCTCTCCCAGCCCAGGCTTCAGTTGCTTTGATCTGCGGGGCTAACATGTTGGGGGAGATGATTCCTAATGCCAAACAGCAAGATCCAAACCCTAATGGGCTTTGCAGCTGGGTATCAAACACCTCAAGGGCCAGACAGAAAAAGCAGAACTGTTACTACAAAACTACTCTCCTACATTCATGTGGAGAGCACTACCATGATACTGTGTTTAGTACAGACACATGCTCTTCTCCAGGATCTTTCAGACAGAAAATTCTGTCACTGTCTCACTTGGAAATTAAAGGGACACAAAATTTTGTTCAAATGCAGGAGAATTTGGATTCTTGTTTCCTAGAAGTTAAACTGTACTGCAAAGAGTAAACATGTTAAGGCCAGCAGTTCAGATCACATGTGCACCATCATGATCTTATTCTGGCCATGCTGCTTAGATCTTTCTCCTCCCATCTACCAAAATCAAAACTCTGTGTCTGTGCCTACGTGTGTGTGTATGTGTATTAAAGAAAGCAGCTAGAAGTTGAGTTTTTACAAGTGGGAGACACCCTTCTTTCTCTAAAGCACTACTCTTTTTCACAACTGCTTTAACACACAGCAGCTTTTTCCTTTGACAACAGAGAGCAGCTTCTTGGTCTGCCGTGGGCAACTGCAGGGTGTCACAGTGAGGGAAAGAGTCAGTAACAACAGCAGAAGAGTCATCATGACTGAAGCTTCCTGACATAGCTTTAAATTATATTCATGAATCACAAAGATTAGAGTTTTGAGGGATGCATTAGGATTTTATTTTTATCTTTGCCCCTGGGAAATTAATTCCATTAGCAAGTTATGGAAAGAAACTGTTCCTTCTTTGAGAGATTCAACTGTAAAAATTGCTCTATTTCATATATTTTCTAGATTAAGCTCAACTGTAGTTCTGTTTGGTTTGTTTAGTTTTGCTGATTTCACTAATGATGTCTGTAGCTGTAGGTCTGACTCTCTAGAATTTTTATTTTCCTTTAATTTCCTTACTTTTTTTTTTTTTTAATTCCAAGATAGGTGGCATTCACACAAATTCTACAACAGGTATTATCTATTGGTTATGACCCATGGATATTCTGCCCACAGCAGAAAACAGAAAGGAAAAAGGCTATCAGATTGCAGCTCCTATGAAAGGATGAAAATAATATTTATATTTTATTGAGATGTTAACAGAACCTCACTGCAGATCAGATGCAGCAGCTGTAAATGTCATGTAGGTAGTTTGTACTTCCCACAGGATGACACGGTAGCATGATAAAACAAACATTTCTGACAGCTTCATTTTAAGAAAATGCCATCAAAATCTTTGACAGGAATTGCCTAAACCATTATGGAACAGTTCAGTGTTGTTTAGTGATTGTTCCACATTAATTGAAGACTGTGGATAGAAGTCTTTTCCTCCAAAATTATAATTTTTCTCAACTCCTAACAGACAGCAAGTTCCCTAAATATAGTGTACAAGGGAAGGAGGTTGTATTTCAAAGGCTTTTGAAAAGTAGTCTGTTATGTTTTATTGCTCTTTAATGCCTTCAGTGAGAATTAGTACACTGGTAATAAGTGTTCCTTTCCATAGGCATTACTCAGAAGTTCATGCAGAAATACATAGTTATTTGTCAATGTGAAGGGATGTCCATTTCCATGCACTCATTTATTAAAAAATGAAGCTTGATAGATGGAAAATATAAAAGCTGTTTGTCTAATACTGCAGCAAACTTCAGCATTAACAGCCTAAATATAATATAGACATTTATCTTTTATTCACAGAGCAAAGTAACTCCAAGACAGCTGCTTCCTGTCTTGATCAACTACAGCATTTTAGTGTCTTGCAAGACCAAATCAAGACTGATTCTCTTGGTCCTAACTGTGAACAACTCTTTCAATTCTGAGGTAAACAAGCACAAGCATCTCTGCTGTCCAACATGCCATTGGTCCTTAACAGCCAACCAGCACAAGTTTGCAAGCAAAATGTAGTTTATAGCAAAGGGAAAGCATTAACCACAGGTAAGGTCAGAAAGGCTTCCAGGCCTGAACATACAGTATTAACAATACTTACATTTTCTGTTGTTCCAGTAATTACATGAAGACCATCATATGTTGACTTAATGTACATACCCTAAGAAAAAGACATCATGGGAAAGAATTTTTAAAGTGTTTCACAAACCATCACCATCCAAACAAAACTTGCATATCTCTTAAAAGAATCTCTCTTTTCTTTTTGCTTTCTTTAAGATTTGTGGACTTTAATGCATGCCATGAGGAATTTGTCTCTGCATAAGAAAGAGCTTTTTTATATACTTCAAGAACAGTCCAAATCATTTTGGCCCTAATTAGCAATAGAAAACTAAAATGTTTACTATGGTTATGTCCATAAATACTCCTCAGGGTTTTTAATACACTACTTCAGCTACAAATAGAACAATGCCTTACAAAAAGCCCCAGAATTACAAATTGCCTTAGTGTGATCAATATGTCCATTTTGCTTTGAAAACTACATTGAGTTTTAAAATATCTGGAGTCTTCAGTAGGCAACGCTGCAAACAAAACTTTCAAACTGCTAACTAGTGCTTGAAATTGTGCCTGCTAAATGGCTCTAAGACCTTCTCATAGCCTCACTCATCCCAATGAATACTTCAGTTATCAATGAAGAAAAATTCAACATCAACTTTTTTAGCCACTCTGCTTCTTTCAAATAACTATGAAAAAGGAGGGATAGCTTATGCAACAGACAGGAGTTCCTGCATGGGTAGTCCAAGACAGTGTCTCCAATATGCCTTTTCACCAACCCTTAATTCAAACATTTTAACAGCATCCACTACAACACTGAGAGAAGGAAAAGGAGAGATAATTGGCATATACTGAGCATTCAACAATTTCTGAGCAATCTCCTTTCCCTCAACCACTTCACAGAAAGCAGGTAAACATTCAGCACTTTAGTAAACATCCTCTCCAGAACCTATTTTTTGTCTTTTTAATCAGAGTGCCACAGAGAAGTCTGTTCCTAGCTGGGGAGCCCAGTACACTCACTGGTGAGTAAGTATGGCAAAAAGGCAAAGAAGACATATCGAGTTGGACTAATCTAAGCTAGGACCAGACATGTTTTTGGTAGCAGATATGAGGAAGTACACCTAAATTAACAAACTGGATAATATCCCCAGTAAAACAAGCCAGGAACTTCCTGAATTTCTCTGGATAGGGGCTCAAAAGTGAACTCCTATTTTGTTCTGCATAATTACACAGTGTTAATCGCATCAAAACCCCTTACCATGTTCAGCTGCCACAGCTAGAAGGCAAAAAACCCAGAACCTACTTATTACTACATGGTCAGAAACCCCCTGACATCATCCTTCAACTTCCAGCTCCTCTATGTACCTTCAGAAATTTGTCCATTCATTGGCTCCATCACACAGCTTTTGCTTAACTCAAATACAGAATGGCTTTTTCATACATTTATCCTCACAACACCCCTGTGAGGTAGGGAAACACTAATAATATACACACATCTTAACACTAATATACAGATATCTTACAGAAAGCATAATGAGCCACACAAGAGGCTGAGATATGTTGGTATCTGTTCCTTAGTACACACACCTATCCTCAAACCACCTCTAATCAGGGCCTCAATTCCTCTCAGGATCCCCATCTAAGTCACTGGGACACACCCTGCAACATTGCAAGAGCTAAAATCACAGTGACCATGGCGACAGGAACTTTGAGTCAGGTCCCCAAACAGAGCAATTTCTGAAGAAAGCCACATCTTTATTTTTATTCACAGTGAGTTACTGCTTTCAACCTTAAACATCAGGGTGAAAGCCGAGGGAAAAGTCTCACACTTAATGGTTACACGGTGTTCAGTTTTGTGCAAAGCATTGTTCCAAAGGATAGTAAGTTCATCCAAGTGTGCCACCATTCCAGAGGACAATTCACATCCAATCTAGTCTTTTCGATAAATTTAAAAGACTTCAGAAATGCAAAAGAGGAGAAAGAACTTTTGCAGAATGTTCTTCAAAGGCTAGGATCAAGATTTTGCACACATTAGGAAAGAGAGTGAAGAAGGAAGCTGAAAAATATCCACCCTAGATTGTATTTTTTCCACATGTGCAAAATTAATAAATGTTATATTAGTACCATGTCACATTAATTTTACAAGAGAACATAATTATTGATATAAAGCAGCTTTTAAATGAAGAGAGGTAACATTTTGCAACACAAAAATGAGCCCCTTTCGCCCATGTTTCTCCCCTCCTTGTTTTAAGTGAAAAATATACAGGAAATGCTACAGAGAAGAGAAGATTTCTGGCTTACAATTGTTTGATCTGGAATGGAAATAAGAATATCATAGATATTTACAAATTTTCTCCTCTCTGCCTCCTTGTGGCTGCACAATATCAATAACACTTTTAGCAATCAAGAATACAGAGGAGATCAGTGTGTGCTCTGTCCATTTGCACTGAAAGAAATTGGTAGATACAGTCTTATGTATTCAAAGATAAGTCCCTAAGAATTTACAAGAATCAGTTACACCAGATAAAAGGAAAGATAATTCAGTTTATATGACTAAAATAACCATAAGATAACCAACCTAGTAATCAGGAATAAATGTATGCCTAGATTAAAAAAATGAGCAAATCATGCTTAATTACATGAGAGATTGTCCTGATCAGTTATGGGTAGAGCTCTAATTTCAAAACAATCATTACAATTTATCTTGGTGATTAAGTCAAGGGTTAGAAAAGAGACCTTTTGTGCTTTTTTCTCCCCTTTGTTTTTGTTTACTTTTCTTTTCAAAAATTAAAACAGAATGTGATATATTTCTAACATATGTTACATGTATATTAAAATATAACATATTTCTCGATATTTTATGCAATGCTGGATGAAAGAGGAAAGACACTAATTTTGTTTCATCAAACATGTAACCGAATTTTTACTTCCACTCCATTTTCATGGAACCCTCCAAAGTTGCACATGCATCTTTAACCCCAAACAGCCCTTAGAATGCTGTTCATAACTCTTTCCCACCTCTTCCAGTATTTCAAACTAACAAACTCAGGAGAAATATCAGGAACAGTAGTACACTGGAATCCAAGCAGCACACTTTAATCAGCTGCCACACCTTGCCGTATCCATGACTTGTACTTCATGAGCACCTTTTTACATGACAAGTTTCTTTTGTGTTTGCTTCAGCAGGCAAAAAGGAACCCGAACAATCAGTCTCATGTTCTGATGAGTTTACCTTTGCATTTCTGAGCCCTTGAAATCATATCGCAGTCACTTACCTGACTAGGATTAAAATGATTCATATGAACAGGAAACAACTGAAATTCAAGATTAACCTTTGCTACAGTTCTCTGATATTTTGTTCTATATTAAAAATAAAGTGAAAAGTGACTGTTGCAGAAAAACTACCCAAGAAAAGCTTGGTTTTCTGCTTTTTGTGTAAATACACTCACTGCTTTCAGTCAAGCAGCAACATTTTAAAATCTGTTTCATGGTAAAACGTACTACCTAACCGAGTTGTATATCAGTAATGTAAAAACATACAAAATTAAATTCTGCTTACTGATACAGATGAAACAACTTGCAAGTCCTCAAAAAAAAAAAAAAGGAAAGGATTACACATGGAAGCATGTTGGTGATTGCAAAGTTGACCACATTAATCCATTTTAAGGCTTTTTAAATAACTTTCTACCATGACATCTCTTTTCACTCTTACTGCACAGCCACTGCATGCTATATCTCTTCCCCCAGCAGCACTCACTGGAGAACACATGAATGCAGCTAGTCATAAGAGACAAGGATAGAGGGAAAATAAAAAAGGAAAAAAAAAAACAAACAACAAAACCAATACCAAATCCCACTCAAAACACTGCTTTACCCAGTACACAAGGGGTTCTCCTCATCACACCCTAACAGCATTTTCTGCTTGATAGGTTTAGTTGCTTGAAAGGTTATTTAGTCATAGGTGTTAACAAGTTTTAATATCTATAAGACATGGTAACACGTTTACTTGTTTCTTCTGCATTCAGGTATTAGTCTGAAAATTTACATTTACCTCTGACAATACTTACGTTTCTACACAAAAAGATCAAACACAGTGAAAGAACCATTTGTTCTGATTAAAATATCCTGATCATGCCAATCTTCTTCAAGTTGTAAAAGCTTCAAGCATTTTCTTAATTCCATCATATATTTACCATTAATTTAGGGAAACAGCATTGTTTTCCAACCTTTTAAACTCCTTCTCATCGCCTTTCCTTTTTCTTTTCCAGATTTCCTTTCGCTTCTTAGCTATTGAATTTGAGATAGTAGATATTCTGTTTATGATAGGTGACAAAAAATCTTCACAGTTAGCAGCCATGCTTGTCTTTTTTCTTCTGCCTGAAGTACTTCCATTTTTATAGAGCATTTTATTTAGTCATTGGTAAAGCCAGCACAGAACTGTCACGTGGGTCAAAAATCTACAGCAAAGTTGACAATAAACCATTTTTCCACCTCCATCATTGCACAAATCCTGGAAGAAGGTCCAGAAATGACTGAGCTTCACATTTATCCCAGCGTTTCTGATGTGCAGACAATACTCTCTGAGCTCCACTGTCAATTCTTAAACTGCCACCCTTCAGCACTCAGTGTGTGCTGATGTGCATTCACTGTGTTTTAATTCAAAGGCATTACTCATTTAAAAAGCAAACAAACAAAAGCCCAAGAACCCAAAAGCATATGAAGCACCAAGAACCACATGACAAAGGGGATCTGCTGGCAGGACTGGTGCTGTTACAAAGTGAAGGGGATGATTTTCACTCTCCCAGCACGAATCCCCCATCCTTGGTGCCTGCTCTGGAGAGCTCACAATCTAGAGGAGATGGCACAATGCCCAGGGAACACAATAGTGGCACGCAGGCAAGGATGAGGGAAAAAAAACCATGACTGTGTCAAAACGGCATTGTATCCTTCTAAGGCTTGTATACTGAATGGTTGCTATTTTACCTTTTTCAAAAAATACATATTTTTATGACAATGACATCAAGACCCTGCTAAATTGGTTCACAAATACATAAAAAGAAAAAACCCTGCCTTGAAGAGCTTCCAGTTTAAACAGACAAGACAGACAGAGGGTGTAAAACAGAGACACAGAGAGGGAAAGAGATTCTCTCATCAGCTACCCAGCAGGAGCAGACCTATGAAACACATTCTTATTCACAAAAGTACCATTCAACATTTCTCAGTGCCTGAGAGGTCATACGAACCTACACAAAGACTTAAATGAAGGGGAAAAAAACAACCAAAAAAAAACCAATCACAAGACAGAAAGAAAAAAAATTCAAGTTCAGATAAAAATGGACAGCACTCATAAAAAGATGATCAAGAGAAAGAGGAAGAAGATTTTCTCATTACAATAGGAGAAAGGGTTTCAAAAGGTTGACTGCAGTGAGGTGGTGGAAGAGTTAAAATTTCAGGGGAATAGGAGGAAAAGAAAGGGAGGAGAGAATCCACGAGAAGCTGAAATCCTGAAGGACAAGTTTAAAATGGATTCAGAGATAAAAAAGAAAGCCAGAAGAGGAAGGGAAAACAAACTGCAGACTAAAACAAAGGATGGGGCCATATTTACTCATCCAAGTGTTTAGGGTTTTTCTTGTATTTTAATTGCAGTTTTCCAAAGAATGGAGGATTAATTTAGTGTACAATTGCTCTAAATAACTTGGCATACTAACTTTGCCAAGAAAAACAAAACAACTGAAAACCCAGCAACAACCAACCTGCAAACCAAAATATTCTCCAAAACTACAACATCCAGACAATTTCAAAAACCTTCCGCAAAGAGTACAGCAGTCCTCCTTCAAGACTATTCAAGAATATGGAATGAGAATTAAGCTTGGGCAGAAGTTGCAACAGCTATTTCTTCAGACAAAAAATGTTTAACTGTATTCTGAACGCCTTCTTTTCTACCTCCAAAAATTATGAGAACAGATATTATTAATGAGGTAAAGGCACACATCTGGAATTATTACCAGTGTTGGTTTTTTCCATGCAGCGGGTGTTGGATACTTGAGTAAACAAGAGATCAGTGGTCAGCTCATGAACAACAAACACAGAATGGCTGCATTAAGAGCTTTTACAAGCACCTGATTAAGAATGCAGACTTATTGCAGTAAAATTCAATGAGTTACTTATTAGCAATGCTGTGAAGCCCTGGAATAACTTATAAAATAGCTTTATATCCCCAAGATACTATGAAACATTTTCCAGAATCTGACAGGTTTTGTGCAGAAGCCCACGCAAACTTCTTGGTTGAGTTGATCTTAGTAATTTAAGTCCCTTCAGACTTCAAGATCCTAGAACAATCTGAACCATTTTTCAGAAGCTGATATAAATGGCAAGAACTTCTTACTCATTTCTCCCTGTTCACTGAACTCTGCATACTTCAGTCAGCTTTACAAAATACTTTCCTGTTGGCCCAGCTGCATGAGAAACCACACTAGCACGAGGAATCAAACTGTTCTCAAACTTTAAAACAGAAAAGGCTAAAATGTCCTGTTCATTTTCATATATACAACTAATTTAAAAAAACCCAAACTTTCTCATCCTGGATGATGGGTTTGATTAACTGCGTACTTCTTACCAGCCCTTCACTTGGCTTGATGTTTGTAAGCTGGATCACTTCAAGATGGGCAGACTGGGAAACCAGTGGATCAGAAGAGAGTGAGATAATGTGATCACAGACGCCAGAGAGAGTTTTACACTAGGAAAGAAAAAAGAAAAGAAAATGTCACAATAAGCATACCATTGCTAACTATTCAAATGTCAATATACAGTTTAAATCACTATGTTTTTCAAGTACATACAATGCAGAGGGGGAAAGGCCTCAGGCAGAAATACAATACAAAATAAATACAATACAAAATACATTATCTGTGATGACCCTGAACTAATAGCACCAGACCAGGGAAAGAACAGTAGGCAAACGCTTTTGTATCTGAGCAGAGACAAAGAAGGGCTCCCATGCCCTCTGAGGGATAGGTGCCCTGCTCAGGCACACAGGCAATGGATGCTGAGCTCCAACTACCATCCTACCCACATCTTTTGCAAAGACAGTAAGTGCCTCAAAGCCCATTAATTTCCACTGAATGTGCAGCTGTTCAGCACAGCTGAAAATCAGACTCTTAATGATGACAGGTAACTCCCATTAACTCTGAAGTTGATTCTATACTAATAAAACATGGTAATTGTCTTTGGACTCCGTTTCTCATGTTCTACAGCTGCCAAACATGATTTACTCTTGCAGACAGGACCATTAAAATAAATCACCACGTCACAATGGGATAAGTCTTAAACCAGTTATTGTTGGCAGCCTCTGCAGCAAGACAGAAAAAAATTCTGAAGAGGCTGAGACTGTGAAATTGGTACTGTTTTATCTCCTGATCTCTCACCCCCTGAACAAACTCTTCTCAGAAGCAGGAAAGCTGTGAGGCTTTCCTATCATTCTCTGTAAGAAAGTGATTTTTGAGAGTTTCAGTGTTTTCCAGGAAGTCCCCTGTCAGGAACTTTAAACGATTTCTCCATTCAGGTTTCCCACGCATCTTCTGTCAGCAAATTCAGGGATTAGGACATTCTTCTGGTCCCAAAACTGTGGGCATCTCCAAAAGCAATTAAGAACCAGATTAACTGCTCTGAAATTCAAAAGATGAAAGCTAACCAGTCTCCTTAAATAACTGAAACACAACTGCACACAACTGTTGCACCAATCAATCTTCCAAGACTACAAAGTAATTCTTACAGTGAAAATATCTGAAACAATAGTATGGTAAAATAATGCAAATCTGGATATAACCCTCTGCCAAATCACCATTATAATTCCAAATGGCAAAATACAAGTCTCTTATGCAAAAAGGAAAGTTTTTAAGAAGTGATTCAAAACAAGAAGGAAAATAAAACCCACAAAAAAACCAAAAAAACAAAACAAACAAACAAAAAACTCCCAAAATCTACAAACAACCACAAAAAAACAAACCAAACCAATGACAATGGCATCTTAAACCTGTTACAGACCAATACACTTTTCTCCTCTTTAAAGTATTTACAAACAGTTGTAAGTTTAGGTTTGTATATAGATCACTTATTTTACTGAGTAATAGTTTCAAGGTGAATAAGCACTGGAATCAAATGGAAAATATAACAAAGTTTATATTACCAACATGACCTTCTTCCAGAAATAATACCACCTTCAAGCACAGATATATACATCACTCTTCTACTTTTTCATTATGCAGAATCATTACTGAACAAAGGACACCAAGAAATATATAAAATTATGTTAAGAACTGTTTGTGCTTTACCTGAAGTACAAAATAGCGAAAAAGAGAACTTTATTGAAATTTAAGCTTCTTTAATGCCTTTTGGACCCATGAAAATTGCTTTGAGCTGACATTTTTAAAAGATAAAATTATATAACATTACATAATAAAAATGAAAGCTTAGATTTCTGTTTATTTATGATTTTAAATACAGTGTTGGCATGTTACTTCTGTTTCTGTCTTGGAACTGCACTGACAGTAATTGAAAAATTGCTTAAAAAAATTACAGAGCATTCAGCTATTTGTACAAAGTGAAGAGACATACATTATAAATTATTCTCTGATGATGAAAATAGAGCTTTTCATACCTCTTTAGACTTGTATTCATCCACCTATTCTTCCTATTAATCTCCTCTAAACCCTCTAAATATATGTTATTCTTAGCAATTTCAGAGAAACTTCTCTTTATAGTGAATTAATTTTCTTCTCCAATTTTCAACTGTTGCAGTGCAGAGAGGTGCCAAAACACACTGGAAAGCAGTGTTCCTACCACCTAAGACAAGGTGTGACATTTCACAGATGTGGCTCCTCATTAAAAACACGTTCCCAGCTGCTTGGACAGGTGATGGGGAAAGGAGAAGTCGGGCAAGTCCAGCATGGCACGGAGCAGAAGCCTAAGCTGAGATGCACTGAGCAGCCCCCTGGAGCTCTGCCTCTCATGAGAGGGGTACAGACAGTCTGTACAGTAACACCTGTGGGGATCAGCATTCCAGTACAGTCACACTGGCTGCAATCCTAAAACAAGGTGCTGTGAATACGCCCTAAGAGAAGCTCTGGAAATACTGGGCGCCAAAATCATCAAGTTCCTAGGATAAAAAATCTGCAATATGCTTCAATATATTTCTAAAAGACTACTGTCTCTGGAGTCTCACAACTTTCTTAGATATTCCCACTGCAGTCCAACAGCATGATATCCCTATAAACTATTATACATTTAAATATTTTCATTAAATATTCCTTGGTTAAAGAGTTGAGCTGCAATTAGGACCAGGTATCATTTGGCTTATGTTAAAGACAAATTTTCATGAACTCTGAACTTGTCCAGAGAGAGCCAGGACAGCAGGAGCAGACACTTACACAGCAGATATTCTCTGCCCACTGCAAAGGGAGGGTACACAGGCCTCAGTGGAAATATGTCCACAGGCTGCCTCAGGGAAAATAATGCATTTTTCCTTGCCTTTACTCTCAGGAATACCTCATTCACAGTTTGTATTGATAATCAGCATAAATCAGAGCACAAATGAATCAGTCTGCTCACCAGGAGCATGTTTCCTCCCCATGAGGCATCCGTATAGAAAAAGACCTTGAAGCTACTCAATGGATCAGGGCCCTCCAAGGAAAAGATGTTGCCACGTGGCAGAGCACTCAAACATTGCACTTCTACTCATTTTGTTCCTAGCAATTTATGAACACATTATTTCTCAGCAGAATTACTCAGGACCATCTGTATGGCAGACATGTTGTTTAGTTCCACTTAAATCAGATGGCAGTCACCTTTTCTCTCAAATAGTCACTACCTTTGGAAGCTTTGTAAAACTACACTTCTGGTTATGAAAACATTGCTAACGAGATGAGGATCCTTTATCCTTTGTAAGTGTTGACTGCCTGCAATGCAGTATTTGTTACAGTAAGACACACAGGAAGCTGAGGATCCAATTGCTCCCACAAAACATCAGCAGGCATTAAAAATCCTCAGCCTTTTTCAAGCTGCACTCAGCTCCCAGTGTGCAAGGTATCTGCACACAGGGAAAAGATTTGTCCAAGCCAAAAAAAAAGAGCAAGTTACAAAAGATTAACTGAGAGAAACCAACAGATAATTACATTTTCTCCTTTTGTCACATGGTCCCTGTTCTCACTATAAGCCTTAAAGCAATGATTTCAGTTCTTTTTTGCAGTAACTCATCACTGCACTTCAGTAATAAATTCTCCTCTCTATTCAAGTGACACACTTATAATTGCAGATTGAAGCTACACCACAGTCTTTATGTGCAAAGCTGAATGATTCAAAGGAGAACAAAAAATATCACCACACAGCACCTCGTTGTTTGGTAGGAATTCAAAGGGAAACATTATGTTTCTCTCAGTAGGTAACTTCTTTATGCCTTAGACCATGAAGAATGACAAATAATACTTAAGTTTCTACCTGTATTTTTGGACTGTAAGGTACCAATTTCTAACAGCTTTTCCACAATTGCTCCTTCTTTCAGCCAGGGGATGGGGACCTAAAGGTGACTGAATTAGATTTGCATCTGTTCTGATTCTCTGTGGCTACTTCAGTTTGTGCTGGGAAAATGTCTGTGTTCTGCACCAAAGTATCCATGGACACAGCTTCAGGGGCCTTCCCTCGACCTGTCCATCCACTGTCTGTTCAACTCAGGCAGCTCTAAGGTCACCAAGCATTTCTGGCCAAGCAAACAGACTTAGGTTTGTCCCTATCTTTCATTTTATCCAGGCTAGTGACCAAGTTTAAAATCTGCTAAGTATTTGCAATACTGAAACATACTGGCTTAAACATATTCCCAGGACTGAGGGCAAGAAAAGCACCAGCCTCCTCTCCTCTCCTATGGCATCTGAGTGAGGAATAGGATACCAGTAAGACACGTGGACTTTCAAGACCAACAGTAAGAAAAAGTGTTCAGATAATGTTAAGCTTAGTCTGTTAGTTTAGTTAGTTACAGCTGTCCAAGATGAATGAAGTCTAATTAATTAAGCCAAATCAAATAATTATGAACCATTCAATTTTATTCCAAAAAATTTGTTCTATTGCACAGAACATAACAGTAACTCCAGCAGTCCTAAAACCAAGCAGGCCTGAACATGTACTGGTGCATATATGAAGTATAAACAGTGAACTACATCTCTGCTTTTGGCTGCAAAAAGAAGCTTCTGTTAAACTGAAGCTTGTTCAGTTCAATTTACAAGGTATAGACTCTTGAAAGGCAGAAGGTGGTTACTTTTTCTCTTTTTTTTAAGATTATAAAAATGATACCTTTGACAATGTATTTTTAGTCCATTATACATCTGTAACAAATATTCAAATATAGTGGGCAGGAGCAAATTATCCTCACTGTGGTTTCAACAAAGCTCTTGGAAAAAGAGAACATTCTGATCCATTGCTTGTTTTCTCTTTTTCAACTTAGCAAACTATTTTAAATTTACATAGCTCATTTGCTTTTGAAAAAACTTCTGAATATTGGCTTCCCTCTGCAGTTCACTTTCTACAGTTTTCCAACTCAAAAAAATTGTATTTGCTGTACACAGGAAATGCAGCTTAATTTTTTAACAGTGAAACTCTTTAAGAAAATAGTCTTTTTTTTCTTATGGGATTAAATTGAAAAAGTTAAAAGAAAAATTATTAAAATTTTTCAGTTAAAACCTATTATTAATCTGACTGAAACCTGGCTTCTACTTTCTATAATTAGTTCTTCCAGCTTTGCTCTCCCTTTAATGCTCTACTGCTTCACATGGATTAATCTGAACTGGGTCTTTCCATCAAATGCAGCCTTGAACAGCTGGATGGAATCAATGAATTATTCTTCAAGTATTTTAAAGCTCCAGTCAGAATTTTGCAACGATTAACATATAATTCCCCAAATAAGCAGATATAAACTGATAGCCTTTTAAGTTGAGCAGTTTTCCAAATACTTTATCATCTCAAGGTAAATCAATATAAAGATTCTAAATATGAACAAGCAAGAGCATACTAATTTTCAGTTTTGAAGCCAGCACCACACCTGTGGCTTATCCTTTCCTGTTTAGGCCCCATATATTACTAAACCTGTTCTTCTGAAATTAGTACTTTCTACTGCTATCTACTTCTGTTGGTATTATTTTCTAGTGCTAATTCCTATCTGTTTATATCAAGAAATTATTATTAGTATTATTTAACTATTTATTTATTTATTACATTGCTTACTTAGCAAAAGCTACCCTGGAAAAACCATACTGAGAAATGAAGGAGCAAAAATATGAAACATTTCTCTTTATTCATGAATATTTCAGAATTTTAATGAGCAAATCCCAACACATTATTTGTGTGTGCTTCTTATTCCACAGAAACCAAGTGTTTCTATGAATGAAGTCACAGAAAAAAACTCCAAAACTTTAAGAAAGGTAGGTGTCTTTAAGTTAGTTTTTTCAACACTCCTACAGTACTAGGGCAAAAAATTATAGAAAAGAAATTTTTTCCCCAGACACAGTTTGAAACTCCATTTAGAAGAAATAAACAAGTTCACGTAGGTAATTTCACCTTAAAACTTGATAATTTTTCAATCAGACCTTTTTCTCTTAGATACATTTTATGTGTTTACTTGAATAACACAGATTAGTTTACTGCCTAACCTAATACCATAAGTGACAATCAAAATGCTTTTTTAAAGCATTTGAAACTCAAATGGCTTGGAGCAAACAAAAATACTTCTTCCTTGAATATAAACTGAAGCTATAGAATTCTGTCTCCACAAAATACCATTTCTTAAAACGAAAATCCTGAAAAGCTAACGGGTGAATATATTAACTGACATTGAAACATGCTATCTGTGGACAAGGTGATTCAGCAATCTCCACATGTACTCCTACACTATCACTTCTGAAGGAAAGAGAGCATTCATTTGCTTTTCAAAAAAAATTAGTGCTGTTAGAATATGAGCACATGAACTACTTTTTGTCCTTACCTAATTAAAGCAAACCACTCAGTAATTTATTTGAGGATCTTGCCTACTTCAGTGTGCTTTAGAGGAAGCCACTCAGTGATGGGTAAACTCTGGAGGTTTCCTTGTATGCATTTCACCAGCGGAAGGATGGTCTCACATCCCCACTGTGCCCACACATTCTCTTGCTCCCTGATTTGGCACAAAGCAGGCTCACTCCAGGGGAAACAGGGCAGCATCCCCACAGGAGATCTGTGCTTACAGAGCTCCAGCCCTTGAACCACAGCATGAGTCAAAAAAAACCCCTTTTTGTTCCATGGACAATTGAGATGTTCAACCCAGAACACAAAAATCTACTATTTTGATCCAATGTTTGCTCATAAGTTGGCAAGTATCTTGGTGTCCTGGCAAGTACGAGTACACAATTGTCCTTTAAGTTATATATTTTTTTCCATTTCTGTAGCTCTAGTTCTCTATTTCTTATATAAGAAAAATCTCTTAAAATTTGACTTCAAATCTTTGGTAAGAAAAATACCTTGCAATAAGGATTTCCTTATGCTAATTGCATGAAATGCTAATTGATCGTTAATCATTTCTTTTCACTTTTTTGAGAAGCTTGTTTCCTTGTGTCATGAAGAGAAAGTGGTACATGAAATTACATGGGATGAGCCCACAGGTTTGAATTCAACTTCTTGTGTAAGTCAGCTCACCAAACACAGCTCTATGTTTGTATCTGATCACTCGAAGGCAGCTGGTTGGGATGCTGGTTAAACATCACTTCAGATGGGAAATGGACTCTGAAAATGGACTTGGAATAGTGTGATCTTGAAATTTTAAAAGAGAGGATTTATTTTCTCTCCTACAATATCAGTGCACATGTCCTCTCAACCTTTCCTAGTTCTCCCAGTATTTCTTATTCAAGGTTCCTTCTACGCCTTTCCCACAATTTATTGCTATTCTTTTTGAATCAGAGAACCTTATTTTTACTGCTGGATTGCTCTCTTCAGACTGTCTAATGGGCTAAACCCACAACACCTTTTTCTGTCTTCCAAGAATAAGGGCTAGAGGGAAATGTGTCTGCTTCCAATTCCAACACTATCATCAACATTTCAACCTCCACATGGAAAAAACTATCTTTCAAACTGAAAACATGATCTCAAATGCCATCGTTTAATCATTTAGTCACAGATCTACCTCATTCACCAACTGCTTTTTGGTCAGCCTTTTCCCCATAAAATCCCATTGATCAGGTGATAGGAAACATGGTCAGAAATGATCCAAGTTACATGTAATACACAGTCATGTTTAATCCATGTAGGACCATTTTTAACCCAGGGCTTCACTAAGACATTCAATGCTCTGTTCATGCTCATGTTTCCTTTCAGGTTTGAGCAGTGATCACAGAAGGTACACTTATACCTATGCCCACCTGTGACCACAGTGAAGTTACTGCAGACTACATAAATAAACCTGCAAGAGTCTGAATGATGTAAGATAACTTTTGAAACTTGTCTCGATTTTGTGTACACATGTATTTAAAATTAATCCCTCTCAGTTTCTCCAAAATTACCTGTTGATGACTGTATAAAGTGATGCTTCCTCAGTTCTAAACTCTGGCAGCTTCCTGTACAATCCTTTCTGCCAATTTGTAAAAGATATATAGTGTATACAGAAGATTTCAGAATTCTCAGCTCTTACAGAAACAAGCATGCTTTGAAAACCAGGCTATATACACAGATTTCAAACTCACAGCACTTCGACTTTTGCCAAGATTATGTAATAAAATACTTTATTACTTAAATATTTGCAGAGGTTGACCTAGCATAGATGACGATGTCAGCCTCACTAAATTTGCTAATTCTTTATGTCTCACACTTGAAAAAATGTCAGTGAAACTTAAAAATACAAGGAGACTTTTTATTCCACATCACTGTGGAAACCAAAGCATCAAAAGCTTACAGAATTCAGCCTGCCAAGCATTTCACACAGGTACACTATAAATAAAATAAATAACAAAAATAATTATTTCAACATTTACAGGGAAGCTCACCTAAAGAAATGCAGTATTTTCTGGCTTAAGCTCTGGTAATAAGATCGGTAAGATATCAAAACCTACCTGAATGTGAGATAAATTAATTAATTACTCACTATTAAAGAGATTAGCTTCACTTCTAACTTTTAGAAACAAGCTGTGGGTTCACTAAACTAAACCTCAGCCAGAAAATGAAACACAATTTAATACCTAAAATTTGGGTGCAGCTCTCAGACAAGGCTTACTCAAGGTTTTGACTCTCTATGCAAAAGCCTTTCAAACTCATCATGTTTTCTGATGCCCTGATAACTTTCATCTGCTATATTTACCATAAATAGCACTAAAAATTCTTGGAAGAGACTACTGTATTCATTCTGAAAAGGAAACATTGCATTAATTTTCCTATCTTTAGGCTATCTCCAGGCTCCTATAAGGAATAAGCTGTATAAATTGAGCTATATCACTAACAGACACATAAATTATTTCATAGAAGCCTAGCAACCATCTCTCTCTCAAAAACCATCCCTCTTCTAATCATGGTTTACAAATAACAAATAGGCCTCAGCCAGACAAACACAAACCCCTTTAAAGCTCCTGACCTACTCACAAATAGTTCCATAAATTCACTCAGTTATACCTAGTCTAGTTAGTTATCAAACTGGCAGAGCATACAAGAAGCACAAAACGCACAGCTCTAAAATTCTATGTGGTCTATACAAACTTTTTTATTGGAAATCCAAATAGTACTCACCACATGAAGAATTTTGTTCTCTGTTTCATATACTGTGCAATCCTGAAAAAGTAAAACAGAAAAAGCAGGTTAAATTGGTCCAATCATTTTTCCTTCCTTTACTTATCCTTAAAAGGATTGAATTGAAGTCTTTAGAATGAAATAAAGTATTTCAAAGACTTAGACAGAATGGAAAGTGTGAAACTACCTCGGAAAGGAAAGGAAATATTGGTAAATGTTTATATCTATTCTCTAGTTCTAGTTGCTTCCTTCCTTGATACAGACAACCCTCTCCACTTGGCATGCTTTTGGCACATGCCAGTTAGTCACATGTCTACCACACAAGTGCCTTCCACCAGGCATCCCTGATGGAAGAATGCCATTAGCAGCAGAATGCCCTGCTTCCAATGGCAACACTGGAAAACACAGATATCAGCAACAGTCTTCAGTGACCCAGATGAACAATTCTTGCTGAGCTGAAGTGACATTTTTGCACACTGCTGAAGAAAGTTGTGGAGGGGGAAGAGGAGGTGATTGTAACACACTCCTGAACAGGAGGGAGCAGGAACAGGGCATCCAAAGCTCACAGGAACCGTGAGCACACACAGCCTGCTGGGACTGCTGTACACTGCCATTACCCCATGCAGCATGGGAGGCAGCCTCCGTAAGCAAGACCAACACATGGGAGGCTGGGACTGCAGAAGTTTTTCTGACAGAATCTCAATGGATATAAGGAAATGGAATTACCAAGGGAGAGAGCACATGAAATGCAACAAATATTGGTGAAAGAACCACTCTTAAGTTCACTCAGGTGCTGAAACTTTGCAGTAATTAGTGCAAGCTCTGTTTAGAACAGATGCTTTATATCCACATGAAAGATGTGACTAAGTTTTCATGTTCAAAGTGTCATTTTAAAATCGACTTATCCTGCTAGAAAACCTATATGCAACTGTTAAAAAAAAAACAAAAACAAACTTTTAATCCATGAAACACTTCAAGTGTTACTCAGGCAAGAGAAGTCAATGTGTTCTTAAGCTTTATATAAACCACCCATGCAGAAGTAGCATGTTGATCAGGAAGCATTTCCCTAATAACAGCTGTTGGCATTCAGGAAACATTTGCCAGTAAGCACAGCCGGAAAGAAAATCTAACACATTTAATTATATGCAGACATCAATGAAGTATTTGCAATCTTAGTAGCAAAACACACATTTCATTGTTATATGTGGGAGGGCATGTAACATTTTCAATCTGGATACATCTATTTTCTGCATGGTTACTTATGAATCATTTTGCAAAAATAGCAGGAAGAGATTGCAACATTTATATTAAAGAAAAAAGTGCTCTTAAGAAGACAATTTCATTGGTAATAGAATTTACTATAAGTTTAAACACTCAGTTTAAAGAGGATACTGTTTGAGAAGTCTCACTCCTAAGGGAGGAAAGCTTCTGGATTTTCTAATGCTGTTTGGGTTTATTACAAACAAGAAAGCAGTGAATAACAGAGAAATACTGTTAAATCCTTGAATTGAAACTCCCCCACAATCATGAAGGAAGCTAAAGAAATATGCTTTCTTCTGACAAACCACAACTATATACAAAAAAATTAAAATATTTCTGAATGCAAAAAAGATAGTAAAACAAGTGGAAAACTTCTCAGGCATCCAGTCTATGAATAGATTCACCCTGAATTTTCCTCCTCAATATACAATTCCCTACAAATTGGGTACAGGAATTGCTAAACAAGTTCATCACATAGCAACAGCAAATTGTTGATACTACATCTTCACATTTAGGCAAGAGAAAAATTAACAGTTCAGTAAAACATAAAGGACAGAAAGACTGGAAGACAGCAGATGCAACACTTAAGTAAAAAAAACCAAAACAATTCCAAAATATACTTTTTCTATACACGAATGACATCCAACTAAACATAATTCAAGCATGAACTCTGGGAAGCGTGCAGGAATGTCAAGAACTATGATGGCAACCCAGAGCAGCCCTGAAGTCTGTGACTCAAAGAAACCCAGTTAAAGGTCACCAAGCTGATCCTTGCAGCCATCCCTAGGGATGAGGACTGAGACTGCTTCTGAACGACCCCAACAGCAAAAGCCACATGCCACTTTCTGTCAGAGGGAACAGTTTCCCCTTTGCTGCCTTGTCCTTTATGCAGCAAGGACTGAAGATCACTGTGCCCACCCTCCACAAACACCCCGTGCATGGAACGGTAAGGCTTACTGCTTATTACTGGGGGCCTTTACCATTTACATTTATTGCTTTTTCATACCCGTTTCTTTTCACCTAAAAGAGCTTAAAGCACTTGAGAACTATAAAAAGTCTCTAACTATGCAATTAGAAATAAATTTTTATTCTTAGTAGCATACCACCCACACCTGGAGAATGTCTTTTTCTTCCATACAAGCCTATATCTTACTCTTAAAAGATTTTCTTTAATATCTGTTTAACTAGGGTATCAAAACATTGCAATTAAGGTAAGAAACAGATCATATGCATGTTTAACACCAACTTTTTTTCTACTTTGGAAAAGCAAGAACACACACAAAAATCTGCAACCAAACTTTACTCCTACACAAGCTAAAAAATTGCTATTCACTTAGTTAAACCAATACAGTGATTATCCATGAACTGAAATACACAGTTACAGCAAGGTGGAGATCTATTACTTTTACCTGTTTATTCCCTGAACTTTGCACATATATGCACTGCCATACTATAAGTAAAGCTAGGCTATGTGATCTTCTAACCAACCAAACAGAACTTCAGCTGAAACACTGTAAGGTTATCTTCCAATTGTGGATTATTTTCTAAAACATTAATGACACACATTGTTAACAAAGCAGCAAAAGTTGTGTTAATTTACATTTCCTGCAGATGTAGTCAAATACTGGCCATTAGTAGTCTAAGGGAAACAAATGTCCAAGTATTCACAAGAAAAAGGAGAGAAATAAAAGGGAAATGCAATGGAACAACTTTATGACTAGTATCAGATCTTCATGGTCACTCCTTCCAGCTCTGCCTCATGCACAAAAATGGCAAAAGAGACCTTTGTTATCTAAGCTGGAACTAGCTAAAATCCTATAAAAGAGAAATAAGAGCTCCAAAACTGTAAGAAAATAAAAAAGCAATAAGGAAGGAAGACAAGAGCAGCGAGAACAAACCACACAAATCAAGGAGAGGGTTCTTCTGCATTTGCAGTCTCTGTATAATTTCAAAACCTAATTTTAAGACTAGCAAGACCTACAATACACTCTGAGAGGTACTGCTTACTTATTCCAGGAATTCTAACCTTCATAACCAAAACTTCACATGGTCTCTACAAAAACAATTTTAAGTTGTATCTGCAGTAATCCTACCCTAATGTCATAAGGAATAATCGCTAAGGACATTGAAAGTAAAGCCACTGAATCAGACAGCACTGACTGGTGACAACACTGCAAAATGTACACATCTCACCCACCCCACACCAGACATTGCTGGAACAAATCAGACATACGACCACATCTATAAAATACAAATAAGTGAGGACATTTTTGTTTCTAAAAGCAGTGTTTATGATTCTTTATTTTTCCTTTTCTTTTTTTCCCCTCACTATTATCACCTTCTTTTTAAACATTTGTCTTGGTATCTCACGTAAGTGGACAATGGGATCAGCTAATTACAGTAGTACTTTTCTTATTCTTGGTTTTCTTTGCACACACATTGACTAAGTTCCAACTTAACTCAAAATGTGAAGAACTGAAATACAGACAGCCTGTCAACTCACCCTACTGCACCCAAGTCCCACAGATAATAAATGTTCATGCAGTTCTCCAGTACTGTAACTGTGGGCTAAATATTCTGCAGAAAACTTTTCTATTTTTGCATCCATATGATCTAGTTTACAAGTCCAATTGGGCAAATTACCTACTGCAATTACCTGTCAAACATCTCTCAGGATACTTGCAGTCTATAATCTTAAAGCTTTCCATCATTATTACCACTACTACAACTATTATGATTATTCATGGCTTTGCCATGTATTCCAGGCAGCTGATGTACTGCACTTGTCTTGGCAGTCTTAAGTTCCTGTCAACTCCATAAATGCCAAATAAAATTATGGTAGTTCAGAAAATGAAATATATACATGGAAATAGTTAATGGATACAAAAAGGGAGAAATGTGGAAATATATGCATTAAATCTTTCACTAGTATTTCAGTATTTCTAGTAATCCTTAGATCAGAGTACCCAAGAGATGGCATGGACTCCTTTCATTATATTTTCTTGTTCAGCAGAATGCCTTAGTTGCTCATGTATATGCAGTCATCATAATTTATTTTTTCCTATAAGGCAAGGCAAATTCCTAGGCAAAACTGATAGAGGAGCAGACTATATGATTTTCAGGAACAACCAAATGTCACAATTGTCAGGTAACATACTAACTCAAAAATTTCCTTTGTAAATTCATATGATTATAGCATTGCCTAAAAAAGCAGTCTGTGTGATCAGTTCAACTGGAGGAACTTGTGAAGAGCAAGAGCTTGCCATGAAATAATTAATTCTCTGAGTGGCTTTTATGATACTTGTGGCGCACCTTCTTCACTTATTTCTTCATTTATTTTTCTCTGCAGTCCAGCTGACTTTACAGGAAGCAAATATACATGTATATGTTTGTGAGTATTGCACTGTTTTTTCCAATATGTTGCAGATAAAAATGTAAGTAATTGTGTTAGGAACACTATTTTAAAAGTAGTAGTAAAATTACCTGGAAAATGAATGAGAAATCCCACTCATCTTCCATGTCTAGTTTTAAGAGGGCTAGATTTTACATACGGCTTAAAAACATGTCTGATAGAATTGTTGTCACCATTGTTTTTCAAGTAATAGAAAATATCCTAAGCTATGCAACTCCAGTTTTCTATTTGCAGCAAAAATTATGAATTACATGATTGCTTACAAGAGGGTTCAGATTCTCATGAATTGCCAAATCTTTGGCATAAAACTCTCTTGAGCAATGTAGCCATTGGCTGGAATTAAGTCAAACCATCCTTTAAATCCCTGTGCTTCCCAAATTGATTAAAACTGTAACTGAATACTTTAACAGCAGTATAAGTCAAATGGATGATCTGTTGGTCTTGCTACTCAGCAACAGTAAAAAAAAAAAAACTTGAGAATGCCCAGATCACAACTTCCAGCCCCTTCAGTCTCAAAACAAGTTGTTCTTGCTTCAAGGCATGTGTTCAAGTGTCACTGGGTCTAGGGACTTTATGCCATTGGCTCTAGAAGGGCTCATTTGGTTTGAATTCTGCCCAATTCAGCTATACCGAGAGAGCCACAAGATTGAGGTTCGATGGAGTCATCACTGAAGGTTCTCACAGAAGATGAGAAATAATGATGACAAAGTCTAAAGCTTGGCCAACAAATGAAAGTGGCAAAAGTTTTATAACCTTTAGTGTACTTTCATTCATTATTATTCTTTATCACTTTTCTCAAAGACACTAGTACACAGTGGTACATCGTTTCCAAACAGGTACAAGGGTGAGATAGGTTGAACTCATTTATCCTTTCACTAATTAGAAAATACATGGATACAATAATATAGCTGATGGCAGGAATAAACAATGATAGCTTTGGAACAGTAGACTTCAATGATACCCTAGAATGGTTTGTGTTGGAAGGGACCTTGAAGACCATCTAGTTCCTATACCACTGCCATGAGCAGGGATGCCACCCACTAGAACAGGTTGCTCAGGGCCCCATTCAGCCTGGCTTGAACACTGCCAGGAATGGGGCATCCACAGCTTCTCTGAACATCCTGTGCCAGTGCCTCACCACTCTCACACTAAAGAATTTCTTCCCAATATCTAATCTAAAACTTCCCTCGTTCAGTTTAAAACCATTCCCCCTTGTCATGTCACTAAATGCCCTTGTGAAAAGTCCCTCTGCAGCTCCTTTGTAGCCCCCTTTAGGCACTGGAAGGCTGCTTTTAAGGTGTCCCTGGAGTATTCTCTTCTCCAGGCTGAACAACCCCAACTCACTTGGCCTGTCTTCACAGCAGAGGCACTCCAGCCCTCTGATCATCTGTGATGTCCTCTGGAGTCGTTCCAACAGATCCACATCCTTCTTACACAGAGGCCCCAGAGCTGCATGCAGCACTGCAGGTGGGGTCTCACAAGAATGGAGTAGAGTGGGGTAATCACCTCCCCCGACCTGCTTTTGAAGCAGCCCTAGATATGGCTGGTTATGACAAAATGCTGTGTTCTGAAGTGCATGGTGATTAGAAAACTGATGGATACTATAGAACCCTGCTTAGACTGTGATTTACAGGTATGTCTGGGTAATTACTGAAATAATAGAATACAAACTGGCAGATATACAGCTCTCAACGCCCTCTTCCAACCCCCCTTAAAAGTACAAGGAACAAAAAAACTTAAATGCCCCAAAAGCCACAGAAGCTGGTAAGCAGGTACATTCTCCTCTGGCAACATGCTAAGAAATAAGAGCATGACACAGTCAGCGGTTTCCTGATGTGCTTTACCACATCTTGTATTTTAAAAGGTCTAGCAGGTCTTTGGATACAAAAGGAATGGGCCTTGGGGACAATGAAAATTACAAATGTTTGGAACAGAGAGAGGGGGAAAGGAAATACCTTTCTTCTGTCTCTTACCTAACTAAAATGCAATAGAAAGCTCCTCTAAGCTATAGAACACCCAGTGCTTGCTGAGGCAACTTTGGCTGCTGCCACACAAAATTAATTTTTAAAATTACACTGACACTGTTAAAATCTACACTGTATTTCTAAGTAACCATCCCAAAATATGCCATTTCCATGACTTACTTTCCACTGGACTGCTCAAAAAGTCTCCCATTATGGCTGTTTCAACTGTGACAGTCCCAGGGAGCTCTATCCTCAACTCTCCCCTTTTCTGCAACCTCTTCCCTATTGCTCAGCAGCCTCCTAAAATCATGCTGCTTTAATTATAATCTCTGTGCGGATGAGTCACAGATCTCTCAGCCCTTCTGTTCACATTCGCAGCTCAGAATCTCCTTCTGGATATTTGCCACCAGCCCTAACACAGGATGCTGAAGAGCTGAAATCACGTTTCTTCCCAAACACTCCCTGTTCCCCCTTTCTTTCCCTATCTCTGTCAACAGCTCCACCACCTCATGTCCCACAGGCTCACAACCTGGGTGCCATTTTCAACTCCTCTTCGCTTCCCACACAAATCCTGTCGATTTTATTCCCACTGCCGTTCAGAAATATTTGCTTTTTTCTCACTTATGCTACAGTTATTCAATTCCTGCAGTTTCTTGCCACTGGGTCTATAGCATCCTCATTCTACTGTAATGAATTCCCCTCCATACTGAAGCCAGAACTCATCTGAACCTGCAGAACCCACTCACTCCTCGCCCATTGAAACATGAGTAAGAACTGAGAGAGGTGGGAGAAAGCAGAATGGTGAGCAGGCATCATAGTGAGAAAAGGAAAAAATCTCTATTGGGAAAATACAATGCAAGCTACTAAATAAATGCGACAAGAAAGGACATTTCTTATGCAACCTACACACATGCTTCTAGAAGTCTAGAGCCTTTCCCTGAAAATGCAATAAACCTGCAGTACTTTAAGTTCATAACCCTTGTGTACAAACTAATAGCAATTACCCAGATTACTGAGTATAAAGAATTGCTTTAATTTTATTTAAACAATCTGTGTGGAGTGGCACCTATCACCATAGTAACAGAATACTTTATGTAGAAATTTAATACAACTTACATAAATCACCCACAGACCAAGGAACTACTGGGAAAAATTGCTTGCTGGATTATGAGAGCTGCAATAGGTACACTAAGCTCTTTTATTCTATCTTTCCAAAGTAATTTTCCATTTCCAATTATTTCTCCCTTCTGTAAAAGACATCATGTTGCTTTCCTTGGGGATCTGGTCACATATTAATTCTTACTTTGCATGTAGAGAGTTACACTTCTTCCTTGTTTCTAAAGTGAGCCAGTACACCACTCGGTCAGAAACCAGAGCCAGTATTTCATTACCAACTAAAATCACTGATACTTGCTCATATATCCTGCAGAATCCAAGTGCTTACATGGTCTAAGTCAAATTTCAGCTGCTCAGACGATTTCTCTACTTGGTGACACTCTCAGCAGGCAAAAAAAATCCACTGAAACTATCAACAGATAAGAGATGGGAATTGAAGAAAAAATCGTCCATCCAAAGGAAAAAAAAAGTCAAAACACTCACCACACCTCTAAATAAGCCTCATTCATTCAAAACTATGTTATTATTGGCATGCAAAGTAGAGCTTGTAGCACAATGTATTGTCCAGTTTTTAAGTTTTCAATATCACATCCAAGACAATTTAGAAGTAATAGTTTGTTAATTTTCCTCTGCTTTTCCTCTAGTACTGTCATGGTAAATAATTAAAATACAACTGTAGCAAAATATGTCATGTTTTATATTTGCCTAGGTGGTTATTTTGCCAATAGAAAAAATTAAATTAATTTAACCAAAAAAAGTTAATATTTAGGTAGACAGCATTCCAGACTCAGCTAAAACTTTGATGTTTCATATTGAATCATCTGAAATGTATGTATTTGTAATGGATTTAAGCAAACAAAACACACACATATTCCTGAAATAAGACAGACACTACACTAATTTATGCTTAAGGCTCTTACTAGCTGCTTAGCAACACATGGGAACTCTCTGTACTGAACTGGAATCACTGCACTCAACTGGAATCTGGCTTCACTGTACATGGTTGCAGAGACTGCCCTGCCTCTGGGAAGGGAGATCAGTTTCCAAAGTAAAAGAACTGCAATCTCAGGCTTCACATCTACTGATATGACCAACACAATACATCATCATTAATGATGAAGTCTACCATTTATAAAGAATTACACAGCAAGTGTGGCATATCCTCTGTGTGTTTCTATTCAGATAGAGACTGTGATGCCACTCAGTGTGCATGGACACAATGCCCACATCAGTCTGAAAAAAAAGCTTTTGTTTAAAGGAAACATGAGATACAAAAACACATTTTCTCTCCTGTCTACACTTTATTCCAGTTTTCATCAACTTTCTGCTACTTTCTGCACATGGTTCCATAGTCCCTGACTCCTTCACTGTCACCTTGACTCACTCAAGCTCCATTTCTTGGAAAAATTTACCAGCAGCACTAGTTTACCAACATATGTCCTGTCAAATAGAAAACTCTTTTTCCACAAATTATTCTGCTTTGTGTTTCACTTTTCCACCATGTTCAGAGACTGTCAATCATTAAGCTGGAAGAAAAGCAAGCAAACAAAAAAAGCCTCGAAATAACAAAACAAGCTATAACCAACTCATTTTTGCTCTCTGGTCACTAAGTTTTTTATATACTAAGCACCTTGAGTATTTTGGTGGTTTTTGGTTTTGGTTTCTTTTTTTCCTTCCATCCCCTAGGAAAAGAAATTACTTTCTCTGAGAATGGAAAAGAAAACAAATTCACCTTTACAGAGTGGCAGCTTCATAAGTAACTTTGAAAATGTCACATCACAGACATATATACAGCATATATACAGCAGTACACAACTTCAGGAAGAAAACCCCAGACCTCTTTACAGCACCTATCTCAATGACAACTAATGAATCATCAAATTAGTTCTAGTAGAGGTTCATCCCAATAGACTATTATTGACATTTTAATCTTTCAGCTATTCCATGCCTAATTCCATTTCAAAAAGCACTTCAAAATTTACGTGAGACGAGAATATATATATATACAAGAAAGCCATTTCAAGGGGAAAAAAATACTGTATAATCAAATAGCAGAAACAAACTACCAGAATCAGAAAAAGGCATCAATGCAAAGTACCTTAGGTTCTTTTTACATTACATTAAATTACAGCTGACATCTTCCATAAAGGCATGCTTTAAGACAAATAAGCTACTCTACTATGAAAAAGAGAAAAACATTGGTAAAGAGCATAAATTGAAACTATTTTGATATAGCTTCTTGTAAACAAACAACAGTTGCATGCTTCCCACAATCCTTTAGTTTCTATCTTTGACCATATATACATTATAAGCATTACACATTGACTTTTAACAGTGAAGAGAACAATAGCACAGCTCAATATGTATCCTGAAATACCACTGCTCAGAGCTGCTTTGAAACCCATACAACAGAAAATCTTGCATAAGAGCAGCATTTGAAGGATACAAGGTGAGTCTGAATTCCTTACAGCATTACTTACAGTGAGTTATAATACTCTCATATGAAGACCCTTTTGATTTGATATACATAGGCAGATATTGCCTGTAAATTGCTTTCAAGAGGAGCTATTTAGTTATAACTCCCTCACATCTGTGTAGCTACCTACTTGTACACTTACCTCTTACTTGAACACTTAGCAAAAATGGGGTGTTTTGTATAAACAGTGTGCTATGCATATATATAAAAATCTTCAAGAATGTGGCCTCCTCATCAGTAAGTACTTTTATCAGAAAAAGCAGGGATTATTTCTACAGCAGGTTAACGAAGCTTTTTCTGCAAGCATTTTATAAAAAAGTTGGAGTGGAAAGAATAATGCTAAAAATGGAAATAAAAAACTTAAATATGCAACTATCTTCAGCAAACACATCTTGCTTTGAAAATCCCCACAATCTAGAGGCACAAAGCAACTTTAATCATGATCCAATCAAAGCTTCACACCAGTGAACTACTAAAACGATTTTATTAGCTAGATTCCTGAGGTAATTAGCAATTTGGTATGACCTGAAATTTTAAAATTTTAAGCTATATTTAGTGAGTCCTTAAAGTCCTTAATAATTAGGACTCAAAAACAAAAGTGAGGAATTGTGATAGAAAAGATTATATGAGAGATAATTTGTAAGACTGGTACTCAGGATATTAATTATTCTTCATTCATTAATTTGATACTGTCCTTAACAAATGAATAAAACCACTTTATATTACTGCATTCAGATTCTGAGTCAGAGTATGGGAGCTAAGAAGGTAAATTTCCATTTTATCCTTTTAACTGGAAAACAAGCCTGAACTTATATTTCTCAGTGAAACTTAACATTTAAAACATTCCTCTTTTGAGTTTACAGCCATGTGATTACAAAATCCACAATGACAAAAAAATAGTGCATTGCCCAAGAAATAATTTGTTATCCTTTTCAGTATCTTTTATCTGAAAAACAGCCATGGCTAATCCCAACAGAAATATCCCCTGGGATGGGGAGTGCATCCACTGGGCAAGGCATATATGGACACTTTCTTTTTTGTATCTCAAATGCCTTTAAATGGGAAAAAAGTTCCAAACCTCTCAGCTAAAGCAGTGCACAGAGCACTTCTGTATGCTCTACAGCACAGCTTTTAGCTCAAAATCACAGCTGCCCATAAAGTCCAGACATTGCATTTGTGTGTGATTATCTTAGTCTCTCTTTGCTGTCTTCCATCCTGGCTGCCACCTCCTAAACTGCATCACTCAGGTTCTCACCCTGTGCCATCCAAATTCTGAGGTTACCTCCAAAAGTTGCTGTGAGACAGCTGATGTCAGAAGTGACAACAATGCAAGACAGATCCATGCCAGCCAAGTGCCTGCTCTCCATCTCCACCCCGGTTACACAGCACTGCTCTTCAAAGACGTCTTTAGGCAGAGAATTAAAGGCAGTGAAGCTTTTCTAAAGGAGCATTTACAGGCCTACAGCTATGCCTCTACTGGAACACACTCCTGAGCAAATCCCACAAGACACTAAAGCTGCAAGATAAACATCACTGGTTTTAAAACTAAATAAACACTGCAAATCATTGTGAAAGCTGATTAAGGAAAGTAAAAACACGTGATGAGGGCTACTAATGATCACTATTAAAGAGCAGTAAAAGAAATAGAGTGCTCAGCAGCAAAGTTTTCTTTAACCATCTGGTAACTTACAAAGTCAATATAAAACTAGAGTTTTCAGATATTCCCAAGATTTCCAGGGTTTCAATTCTAAAGAAGAAAGCTTCTTTAGTGAAACCTTAATGAATTCCTGAGGAATAAATTATAATAAAAGCTATCTACGGATTGCGTAAGAAAGCAATAAATCTTCTGTTCTTTAAAGTTATCAGTGTAGCTACTGCTACTTTTCTAAACCAAAATGAGCACACTCAAAAGCAGCAGTTCTTGGCACCCTCTGAAGCTGAATAACCCAACTATGCAAGTCAACAGCAAGACTTTCATGAACACCATTCTGTCATGTCCTTCCTGATACACATTTGTGACTGGAATAATTCTGTTGACACAAATCTGAATTAATGAATGAACCAAATGGGAACAAAGCACAAACCACAACAATCTCTCTCACACAAACACAACCTGTTCAGTCATAACCCTTTAATATCTATCCTGTACCATCATGAAAGAACAGGCCTTTTTTATGCATAGCAGAGGAAACAGAAAGTAAAAATAATGCTCAGCCTATAATTCCTACAGAGGCAGATATGTGTAGGAGAGAGACTGCAAGGAAATGGTAGCAAAAATCATAATAGTCCCATGGATTTTTTTGTTTTAAATCCTTTTTCCTCCAGTGCAAGGAGTTTATTATAAAAATGAACAAGAATGCAAGCCCTGAATTAGAGAAGCCATCAGCAAGGAGGACAGTATTAAGAGTCAAAACCTGCAGGAAGAGGTTGTGAAGCAATATCTGAAAATTCTAAGGGGGGAGGAAAAAAATACCTAAGCCAAAATAAAGCAGCTGCATAGAAGCAGATGACTAGTGCAGGTTACAGTAATAACTTGCAGTGGTCTCAAGGACCTGCTCTCACTGGCAAATATCCACTGCACACTGGCCTGTCAGGCCTTGGACAATGTGCACACACAGAGAAAACTTAAGAATTAACATAAAGCATATGCCTTCCCACATTTTATTCCAAAATCTGTCTGTATCTCCAACTTTTCTAATTATTTATAGGTCAAAACATAAGACACTCAACAGGTTTTCTTAGACTTCATCCTCATAAAAGTGATACAATACTGTCATTTTGCTTCATTATCCATTTAGCTCTGATAATGAGGAGGACACAACCCAGTATCATTTAATTCTATGAAGAAACACGATATTACAATTAGCTTCAAAATGTGCAAAATAATTCAAACAAGCTACCTTAAGTCTAGCACTTTCTTTTCTTCATCTTGACTAAAGAACACGGTTTTTTTTTTTTTTTATTTTGGTCAATAATCTGAACACTGACTGCAACCTAATGCAAAAAAAAATCCTGATGGAACTCAGGTACTGAAGCTCTATTTTTAAATTTTATTTAAGTCTTTAAAAAGTTCAAAGGTATTAAAAATGTACAGACTGTATACCTTTTATAAACCTTTAAGCATTTTAAGAGGCTGTTCACTACTGTTAAAAAAAACTGCAATGCTGCCTTCTGTAGATTTTTCTCAAAAAATAAGCTAGTAAGGTACTATAAAATATTTTGCATGCAAAAGAAAACAAGATTCTGAGACAGAAAAAACACATGATGAGGTGATATTGAAAGATTTAATTTACAGCCCTAAGAGAGCTCAATAAGATTTCTCAGTGTGTTCAGTGAGCATATTAAAAAAACAGCAGCTAAGACATTTTGAAATGCTACATTGGAATGCATTTGTTTTAAGCAGAGCTCAAACCACATGTGTTTGAGACTACTAATGGAATTTTTCATTATCGTTCTTCTGAATGCAGCCCAATTCAATTTCAGTACATGCTTAAATTTAGGCACATAAATGCTCCTTTTGACTTCAAAGTATGGATTCATGAACTGCTTTCTGATTGCAGAATTATGTGGTTTTTTGAGAAGTTAAAAATGCTGTTCTCCAAAGGTATTAAATAGCAACATTTACTCTCATTCATACTAAAAAAATATACATAAGAGAAATATCAACCTACACCATGGTGAATTAGCAACATATGGATTGGGAAGAATTTTTAAAATGAATTGTTATTGACATAATTCCTGGGAAATACAGCTGTGGTTGCTACTTTACCCACTTTCTCATTAATAGGGGACACATGAAAATTGATCATCACTATCTAAAGACAATGATGCAGAGCTACTGTGGAAAATGACCAGTCTGGCTAAGTTTAGTTTTTCTTAGTTTGGAGCAATGCTTGTGAAAACCAGAAAAAGTCTCCTCAGTGCTCCTACCTAGCCCACTCTCTCCCTTTTTCTCCACCCTACCTCCTCAAGTGCAAACAATCTCTCAAACTTCTGCTTGGCAGTTCAGCAAAACAACAGACAAACACAGAGACAGACCTAATCCACACACAGAAGAGTAGGGAAGGTTCTCAGGTTTGCACTCCCCAGTGAAGCTCATTAAGGAAGTGCTTCACAGTAACTACTTCTGGATTTCTTGATGGCAGTACAAAATTATAATCAAAATACTCTAACCCCCCACTTTCCAAAAGTTCGTATCATCTAGACATGTTTCAACAGGTGTTGATATGAACTTTAGGAAAGAGAGGATTACTAAAGTTCATTATAAACAGATCTTCTGAAAAAGAGAGGTAATTAAAATTTAAAGAGAAAATATAAAAAACTAAATATACAAATTATCAGGTAATTATCCAATTTTATAGTGATTATATTATACTAGAGAACCCAAGATAAATATCACTGCTGAGATATGCAGAACCATATACATAGCATAACACAAACCAGTACTATAAAACCAGAAAATATTGTTTTTAAAAGCATTTGCTAAATACTAGTATTCCCTTATTTTTGTTGGACAATGATATAGCCAGGGTTAAACAAAATTATGGGGAAAACAGTAATAGCCATTTACAGTTCAAGAAAAAATAAACTGCTAAGCAGACTGTCTCATACCTGTTGTACTATTGTTGTTAGTTCCAGACAGAGTTGTATGACATTATTTCTTGTTACTGAGTAATCTGTGACAGCAGCAAAAGGTGATCTAAAAATAAAAGAAAAAAAAAGAAAAAAGTTGAATAGCACTAGCATATATCCACTTGCAGTTTTTAAGTTCCTCTTCCAGAAATTCCATTTATAAAAGCATTATTTCTAACAGTTTACTTCTGGACTGCCTTTACTCTCCCAGAAGAAGCCCAGCTGGACTTCTGCATTGGTTTGGGAATACCCTTATAAAGATAGCCAGAGGAACTACTTCCTCCTGTGATATGAATGGTCCAGATGTGAATGAGATCAGAGAAGCTTTTGACTGATTCACTGGGCTTCCTGGGATTTGATCTAATATCTGGTGGAAGCAGTAGAGGGACTCGGGATAAGCAGAATCTTTATCTAGAGGGGGAAACAGCATTTAAAGGCTGCATCAAAGAGATGCATCAATGCTGAGAAGTGGCTGCAAAGCCTAAACTGGAAGCACAACCCAACATGCCCACACACTGTGCTACAGTCAGAACTGCTCAGTGAAATAAACAGTGTAACCAACATTCACACACCTTATCTACATGTGTCCTACACTTTAAAAACCTCACATTAGGATGTTTAAAATGCTTGCCTACCTGGGAGATTGCTTGCTTGCTAGAAGCACTGCTAAAATGTATTTGTTTAGTGAAGATTGCAGTCATCTGATTTGTGTACTATAAGCCTCTCAATCTATAAATTCATATATATGACCTATATTCTTTATTCAAGTTTTGGCCAAACACTAGGCAGGACTGTTATTCTCTATAAGAAAAGTCAAGAGCTTGACTTTCTCAGTGCTGCAAATGAGGATTTTATGGCCATTATTAGCATTATAAAGATGTCCCTTCGGGACATTAGGGCATTTGTCCCTAATATACCTGCTTCAAACGTTTAAAACAAACAAAAACCAGGTGTTAGTGTGGTTGTCTTTAAATTAGGATGGGTGACTAATCCCTTCCCCAACTGGCTTCTTTCATCACTTCACACACAGCTGCATATACCTTGAAGAGTTTTACAGCATTGCTTGGTATTATGCTTTCCTTATTTAAGCCTCAAGACATTTCCAGTACAAAGAACTTTACTATAAGCAAGTTCAAGTGATAGCTGTAAATACTCTGGGTTCTACTGGTACTAACAGGTTTCTAAATTACAGTAATTCTAAACACAGAATTACTGACATCTTAATGCAAGCAGGTTTGGAATTGTCCATTAATAACCCCATGTGAACTCCCCTATCTCTGATGGTTTCATCTCATGGTCTCTTTCTCCTCCAGGGCTCGCAATCCAGCCCTGATGGTTCGTAAGACAGAATTAACTCTGAGGTGCATAATTAAGTCTACCAGCTCTAATTTTATATAATACATCACACAATGCTATACACTTTTTGCCTTTATTTTCTAGAGAGAAAAGCAGTATATTCTTTTGAAATGAAAGCACAGACATTGAAAGCTAAAGTAAATTCCAAAAGGCGCCTTCTGAAAGTTACTGGGCATAGACAGACACTCACAATTCAGAGTCCAAGTTTTCTGCAGCAGGTGACAACCATACAGCAGATACACACGAGAGCAGCCCAACCCACTGGCACACCCAGAGATTATTTCTGAAGTTTAGGAGATACATGAGCATATTAAAGGACGAAAGGTAACTGAACTGCTTGGTTATGAACCATAACCGAGTTCAAGAAGTATTTGGACAATGTTTTCAGGCACATGTCATTCTTGGGGTGTCCTGTGCAGGGCCAGGAGCTGGACTCAATGATTGTGATGGGTCCCTTCTAACTCAGGGTTCTCTGTGATAATTACGTTTAAAGAAGTACATGTCAAGATGTACAAAACCACTGATTTTTCCTTCCATCATTGTAACTGTCGAAGTTCTGAAACCTACCTGAAACCTTGATCTAAAAAGGTCATGTTCATTCAGGACCTTACTTTTATTGAAGATGAATGAAATCAAACCAGCAAATTGTATTATTTTACTTTAAGTATGGGTGCTAATACAATTTCATCCTGAAATTACACAACTGGAATCTATTTGACATTTCACAGCCTCAAGCATTCCTCTAAACAAAATCACACAGTAGGCTTTGGCTTCTAATACCACATCATCTTCCCTCATACTTTTGTAATTTAGTTTGGTTTCACGGTTCATGAGGAAAATAATGGCATTTTTTACCATCATTACTCTTAGTGAAGATCATTAGAAATGCCCCAAATAAACTTTGTTGACTTTAAAGAACAGGCAAAGGGACTGAGACATTACTCATTTTAGTTACATTCAAGTTATCACAGTGAAGACTTACTGGCAACAGCATGTCAAGCAGGCAGCAAGAGTGCCAGCAGGAAAGAAAAGACTACTACAAATCAACAACTAAAACGTAAGGTTTTGAGTAGTGCTTCACAACTTACAAAGATAAGCAGACAGGTCCATGCATATAAACTCTGCTCCTGCAGAAAAGCTACAGGATCCTCCAATTGCCTCCTCTGCAGGTCTCTAGCTTTTAAACCAACTTTCTTGCATCAATTTCTGCAGATGCCTCTCTGGGGTACTGCTGCAAACTGGAGCAGTAAAACTGCAATTCCCTTTTCTCTCCCTTCCCAGTTCAGCCCACATCCCTGGAGGCAATCTGCATGAACAATTTACACAGCCACTACTACATAAGCAGCTGCATAAATAGTAAGGGCTTCTCTAAGTATTTGCCTCCAAAGGAAATGCATTTTGGTATTCCATCTGAAGCCTCAACTTCAGTAGGCAAAGTCTAGCAAGACTTAGTGTAACAGCACACCAGCAGTTTCAATCAAAGCAACAGCACAAACTTCACTGTAGGATCACTGACTGGATTTCACAGGAGACACCATGTAAAATACCAATCTGACAAAAAAATCTCTTCATTGGTAATATACCCACTGTTTATAATTTTAATACAGCACAATATTTTTACTGTGAATAGATGAATCAACTTGTATAAAAGCAAATGAAGCCTATATATACTTTAGCTTCAGGTGGCTGCTAAAACACTTTCCTCCTCAAGACGTGCGCCAAGTATAAGAAACTCCCTGTTTAATTAGACAACTCTCCACTTAAAAAAAAAATCTCCTTGGCTTGGCAGTCATTTCTATCACCTTGGAATTTCTAGGCTTTTCTTTCAAAACCACATTTTTCACAGTCCCTTGGACCTCCAGGTCAGAGGTACATCATACAGCTCCAGTGAAGAAAATTCCCTAAGAAAAAGATTTCAATTTTCAACACATATACTGTACAATTTGGTGTTTTTAAAGTTAAACAAGAACTAAAGAACTACCTTGGACTGGGGCCACATCTTGCCCCCACTCCTGCTGTAAGATTGATCTCAACATCTCATTGTCTCACCTTTCACAGTCATTTCCAAGATATTTCCAATACACATGTCCCTCTTTGTGGAACATTTTTTTACTGTTTCTCTTGCAATTTGTTTGTTCTTCCTTCAAAATTGTGATTTGTTTTGCAACACCCACATGAAAATACCTTTGTAGCTCTACAGCACCCTTACCTGACCATGTGCCCTTTCCACTCATTTCCTCTTCCAAACCTCTTCTGGTTTCCCCTTTTCATTATCTGTCTAAGCCTTCTACACCTGGCATCTTAAGGAAAATAAATTTACACAATCACATGAATGCTTTTGCAAACACATGCAGGGTGGTTTTGCCTTTAGTCTCACATTTTCTCCATCCTTCTCCTTTCCAACACTTGAAGCTATTAGTCATTTTCAAACCACTTTCACAAATGAGTGGGTAATAGGTTTCAAGGATAATTAAGTTCATAGATGCTTTGTGATCATGAATATAGCCGGAAAAGTGGGAACCTCTAAATTTTTCCACTGTGCAAACCCACACTGTGAACCTTTACCTTATGAGACACGAGGGGAAGATGAAGAACTTCAAAACACCTCATCCACACAGAAAAAACATTGGTGCTTACTTTTTTTTTTTTTTTTTTTTTTTTTTAAAAACACCGAAGTCAATCAACTTCAATACTCTGATCTATATGACATAAGGTTTTCCTAAGACAAGGTATGAAAGAGGTACTGGTTCTTTTCACACTTTTTTAAACAAGTGTTAGACATAAATAATCTAACACTTCTGAAATGTGAATTTGTTTATACACATGTAACATAGGCTGCAACACACATGCATGTGTGTACACTTTTATGAATTGAGACCTAACTAGCATTTTTAGCAGTATCAGCATCTTTCAGAACAAAAAAAAAAAATATTACCAAATATTCAGTCATGAAACCACCCTGAAGGACCGATAGAAAAACCAGCTACATTAACATAGCACAGCTAATTCCATCACACAATTAAGAAACAATACAATTCAACAGCTATTAATAGTCACAACTACTGATTGCACATGAAGAAAAATCCTTCAAAAACAATTAAAAATTTGTGAAGGAGATGCATGCCATCAGTATTTCTGTATTATCAACTCTTTTGCCCTCACACCCTTTAGCCTCCTCATCTGTCTTCTTCATATAACATTAAGGGAAAATAATATATATAAACAACAATTTCACTTGAAAAAGTTGCAATGTGGACAAATACAGACTGCTGTCAGCAAAAGCATAACCCAAACCAAAAGTTAATCACATTTCACCATTAGTTGTCATAATGAGTTATTTTATAACAATAGATATTATGAGCAGTTTAAAACCAGTATCATACTTATTTTAGCATCCTAACAAGAGAAAACATCCTCAGAGCCTTTTGATTAAACATAATAGTCCAAAATATTTCAAAGAGAGAGGCAATCAAAGCAGTAATATAACTCAGTCTTCAAAGGCAACATATTAAGGTTAAATAAAAATCTGAATGCACAATACTGTTGTATTTACACTGTGCCTAACCCATCTAAGATTCATTATTTTAGGCTTTCATGAAACAAACACTTCATTTCTATTTCTAATGGAACTGCCTTATGTAAAATCAGGGAAGAATGCAGTAAAATTCACACTGGATAAAGGAACTCTTTAAATGAGTGCTCTATTAAACATTTACAGCTGTTCCAGGAGCACAATATAGTTAAGTACCATAGCATTCTGAGGCAGCACTTACTGACAGGTCTGGTATACCATTCAAACCACCAAAAAGGGAAATGCATGAAAGGAAACAAGATTCAAAGGTTTAAGACTAAAACCCAGTTGACAGATAGTGCAACACTGGTGTGTTGAGTAAAGAATTGCTAAATTCTTATTTCTTTTTGCTTGGGTTTTCATTTGTTTATTCCCACCATCTTGTGCATAAAGCAGATTTACCATCAGGCAAGTAATAACCAAGCACAGCTAACAGGACTGTATGAAGCCTCTTATAAAGGAGACTCTAAACCAAATAACACTTTCTTTGTAAGTAAGAAGTTATGGGCTTACAAACAATGGACTTCTTTACTTAAAACTACAAAGTAGTAACGCCATAAACATCACCAGGGCTCATTTACCAAAAACAATGAGGCAAAGAAACCCAGCCGAACACATTCTACCTACAATGGAAGGAAACGTATGCATTGAGTATGTCACCATGGTGAAAAGAAGGACATCCATTTCGGAGTGGGGAATGTGTTCTCCTACTACAATGCTTTCATACAATGCAGACTTAAAGGGTGTGCTAAACCTGAACACCTAGAATTGTTCAGTCATAAACCAAGAGCATTTACATCATTGCAGGCTGCACTTCTCTGATGCATCAAAGCATCACCAAAAAAGTCCATGGTTTAAGGCTTGGAGATCCTGTTTTGCTGTCAGCCACTGAAGCATTCAAATGCCCTTAACTTCAGGCACAGATTTTACCCTTATTTAATAGGATTTACGTAGAGATACAACTGCTTTGTAGAATTGTAGCACTTTTTGACCCTACAAAAATAATTTGCCCACCTGAAGTTTAGAGTTATAGGATTACACCCCTCTATTCTGTGAATGACCCTAAAAGCAGATCCAGACTTGCCAAAAAGCCTTTTCACTCTGAAATTTTACATTTTATTATTTCTGTCAGCAATTTTACCATATATTTCATATAATCAACAATTTCTATTTACAGTTAGTTTTTTTTGTTCACCATTTTTCCATTTTGTTCATGTACCATGTGTCCAGACATAAGTGGTAAGTAAATCAGACTGATGCACATTTGTCAGCCTGCTAGCTTTTCTCTGGCCACAGCACTGAAAGTCTTGAATGCACAAACTGATCTCCACCAAATCTCTTTGTTCCTTCTACTTAGACTGCAGTATGATCTGCAGCAGCAGTTTAAGTTTATTATTTCCAAAAAGGGGATAGTGCTAGTGTGAAAAACAAGAGCTACAGAAGAGTTCCTGTGAAAGACATATGAATCTCTGCCCACACAGATGGCTGAGTCAAACAGTACACTAAAAAAATCCAGTGGTGCTTGACAAATCCTAATTCACGACCATTAAAATCTGTGACACAACAGACGCAAAATGTTGTAGCAGTTATCTCATGGGAAGTTGACTGCATTTTCTTAAATTCTTAAAAGATAAAAAAGCTACCACATTATCTTAGTGTGTCTTTAATGAGGACTCACGTAAAGCCCTAAAAACAACCAATTCTTCCTCACTCCTATTCTCTAAGTCAGTGTTTATAGTTCATACAGATAGTAGTCCTATTAAGATCCAAAATATTCTATTGATGCATAAGATATATGGTATGAGTCCTTGCTTCAGATAACATGGCCCAAACACTAGATAGACAGGAAGAAGCCCAGAAGCACAACTAAGAATTCTTGTCTTGCTTAATGGAATCTGCAGGAAATACAGATTTCCAGGGATTTTGTTTGTAAAGGTAACGATGTGTGGTGGAGGTGAATGAAAAGAACACATCAAACCAGGAATGTGGAATATGACATCACCAGAAGTTTGTACTGGCAGAGCAGGAAGAAAATGGGAAGAGACAGAGCTCATGAAGCTGTCATCAAATGTCACCTCAGTTCAGGTCTGCTAAAGATCCTTCCTCTTTCACAGAGAGCAGTACAGTTCTTCCCAGTCAAGACTACAGTAATGAGCTGTACTTGTTAAATACAGTTGTCCCATGAAAGAAAAACATATGAAATATAGTGAGACTTGAAGAGGAACAATGAGGGGCTTAAAGGATTTGTAAAATCCTTTTGTTCCTATGGCTGTCTTCACTTTGCAGCACTTCTGACTCATTAGGAGACAAACTCAATACTCAAAGTTGTGCCAGCTTCCAAAGAAGACAGACCCTTCTGTCTGCCTGTCCAGTGGTGCGCTAAGATCTGGGAGAAAATGTACTGGATGAATCTGAGCACCCTTCATTCAGGACTCTTCATGATTTCAGTACTGCAACCAATAGGTATCAGCAAATTAGTAGAAAAAGACTGAGCTGGGAGCACAGTGCAAGACCTGGCTGTGTCCTAACCAGAGAGAAAGCTACTTATAAGGACTGGTAAATGCTCTGCAGTTGGGGCTCAGAAAAATTTTCTGGGATCCCTACAATATCATTGCTTTTCAGTTTATGCTTGCCGATAGACAACGACTAGGAAGTTTTCACTGGTGTCATTGAAGATTCAAGTAATATTGTTAAAATCCAAACAAAATTTTGTTACAGATGGAAAAATGTAGCTTCAGCTCTCAAAATCATTGAGGTGTTCATGTTGCTTCTAGATCATGAAAGCCATGGATGGATAATGTATACATAATTCAGAAGTTGCAGAGGCAGTGAAAACCAACACATCAACACACAAAGCAACATTTTACAAAGTTTTCTCCATGTGGATTGCAAATGTGTGCTCTAAGAACGAAACCTTAACCAGGATTAACAGAAATAAATATGCCTAATTTCAATTCCAATTAAATGTGCAGATACTACTGGACATAGTAGTGCACAGAAAAAAACCTACTTTTATGAGGTTAGAAACCGCTTTATGCCACAAAATTGCAACACACTCATAGTGTAAATCCACAGTAGTGAATTTTAAAAAGTAATCCTAATTTAATGATGCAATTTTAAATATTCCTCACCAGGATGGAGTGAATGAGCCTTATAAAAGTCAGAAGAATTTCCAGGATTCTGACACATCAGAGAAGGAGGATAAAGAATGGTGACATATATTACTATTCCAAAGAATACAACTTTCATGAATTGCAGGAGTAAAGACTGAACAGAACTCATGCTTTATCTGGAAGTCTAGAAGACCTGATTGACTGTAATTCCTGAGAAGTATCACAGGAGATATTTCAATGCCAAGTTGCTTTGAACATCAGGTAAGTAGTTTGTTGCTCTAGCCTGAAGTGTGGGTTTCCATCTGTCTAAATTACGTTAAGTGTCAAGTAGAAATGCATCCTCCTTTCACTGAAGACTCATGGGTTTTCAAGAAGGTCCCAGTCTTGTCAGGAATTTTGCTTGGAAGAATTTTAAGAGTAGGGAAGAAGTATAAAACAAAAGGTTATTAAGCTAGGAAGTCTCCTGAAAGAAGATACATTTTGTGGGCTGAGAAAGTAACTGAGGAAGTTAAAATTACACTCAAACATATCAGTGTGATGACAGTTTCATTACAGCATGTTATTGGAGAATTATTTCATGCTCCTCAAAATCGCCAGACAACTTCTTTTGAAAACAGAATTCTCTATTAAATTTTCCAGCTCATAAATGAAACTAAACCAAAAGACTTTTAAAGCCTGGCAATAAAAACTACCCTAATTTTCAGCAAAACTCAATTTCTGACATACATCTGGAAATAGGACTGCTCCAGGCAAAGACCTGGACCAGAGAGTGTCCTTGGATGAGCCCAGCACAGTGGCACTGCAAGAGCACAATGAAAGAAACTCAGCCAATCACAACTCTCACACTCCTTTAGATAATTGTTCCAGGCCTAACAAGTCCTTTAAGATCTTACGTGTCCCACAGAAACATCATAAACAGAGCACTCACTACAACAAGTGAAGCACAACCTGTATGGAATTGTCACCATTCCCCACATATAAAACCCACATCACTGCATGTCTGTGCAAGCTGGAGCTGCTGCCAGCTGCTTTTCCCAGACATGACCTCAAAAACCACTGCATAGGGGCAGCCAAGCAGGGCTGTTACAAACCTGCAGTGGACAACCCTAAGAGCCTAATTCTCTCCCCCCTCACAACCCAGAGATAGAACTGGTACTAGAAAACAACCAAAGAAACTAAGATTTGGGGTCCAGATTTGATAGTAACAGGTGTGCAGAACAAAATTAAATTAATATTCCTTAATTTTACTTATCAATTTTTTTAATCTTTCTATCTCCCCCTAGTGGCCCCAATACCTCCCTTAGAAGATATATAAGAAAGTATATAAGAAGCAGATTCATATTGATCTCCAGATGTTCCCACTTCCTGAGAAAAATGTAGTTTTTGGCCTACCTTCATCCTCATTTGAGGTCTTCATAAATAAGGAAGAACAAACTTTACCAAAAAAGCCAGACGCTCATAAATAAGAAAAGTTTTAAAATGTTTCAGAAAACATTTCTTAGAACCAGGTGTTTAGACCTTCAAAAGGACTTTCCTAGAAATCTGAAGCCTTTTTTGGACACTCAAGACAGCATTGCTGAAAGTGTGATACTACCATAATTGCCCTCATTTTTAACTTCTTGGAATTCCTGGGTCTGACCAGCTGTCATTTCATTTCAGCTAAATGCAGAAGTACATGCAGTGCACAATACGACAGTGACACACCAGTCCTGAGATGTAGATGTTTTCTAGCATTAATAACTACCTTCTTCCTGAACTTCAATTATTAAATTCATATTAAGTTGCAAAACCCCATTGTTCTTCAATGTGTTAAATGTGTGTATATATGAAATTTACTTTCAAATAACAGACTATTAAAAAAAGAACTCAAAATCCCATCAAACAAACAACCAAAACGAACTTTGATTTAGTAACAATCAAACAGTCTTTAATTATGACCACAGTTCCAATGAGAAACCAAACAAGGTTATTCCTAAATAGAAATAAGTGGCAAAAAATGACCCAGCTATGCAAAAGAACATGTTTTTCTACCGTTCTTTCTGTTTTAAAGCCCAGTATGATATGCTGGTCTTTGCCAATAACAATTTTGCAGGGAGAAACAAGTATTCCAAGTTACAGGTTAGAGACAGCTAGAAATATACTCCCAAATTTTCAAGTCTCAATACTAAACTCTTTCCATGAGATTGCACTACTTCTCTACACACCTAATCTTAAATATCTAAACTGAAATTCAGGAGCGAACTTTAGGTACTCTGGGTTTCAAACCTAGGGAAAGGCTAGAGAGGGAGTAGAAAAGAAGAAGCAATGGTAGCTACAATCTCCTGAACAAAACAAAAAGCTTTCCAACCAGCTTAAGAAATGGAAAAGATTCAGGCCTCACCTAAACCACTTATATGGAAATAATTTATGGGAGAGAAGCCGGTTTTCCTCAGAAAAATGAAACACAAAACATACAACAAGAAACCACAAATAATTCCGTTGGATTTGAAAACTTACATGAAGATCATACTCTGAACAAAACCTCAGCTGCTGGAAACAAATTAAGATACCCCTTTAAATCAAGATCAGAATTTTATTTTCTCTGATGAAAATTCACTGTGATGCGTTATATGAAGACATACAGATAGACTAATTTCAACCACTTTAAGAATTTCAATGATCATCTTAAATATCTGCATGTTACTCTTGTTAGAATTAGAAAAAGTCACTACAAATGTAGCAAAAGGGAGCACTTTAGTCCTGGTCCCACATATATCCTTGGCAACAGAGGTAAAAGTGTAGAACAGTACCTCTAGGAAATCAGAGGTATTTCACTGCTATTTAAAAAAACCTAAAACACAACATGCATGTTTGTACACATACACACTCTGGAATTATATGCTGATACCCATGCAATGAAAAGTATGATCATTTTTGTGAATTTGATAGTATCAAAGCGATTGAATCTGATTTATGCAGGTTAAATTGCTGCTTTAAATTAGTAAAAAATATATAATCTAATGATGTCATCCTGTTGCTTTACTGTATATATGTGTAGGGTGACAGTGCATTTGGAGGTATTGCATTGAAAAGCTAATCTGAATTGCATGCTGACGAAAAAAAAAAAAGAATCAGTACAAACATCCCCTCAGAACACGTGAATGAATCCTGCTTCCATTCAGTGTCTATGCTAAATTTTGTACAGAAGTTGGAGCTTGTTCATGTGTATGATCTGGTTACCTGCGAGACATTTTGGAGATTTTACCTGTCCAACCAAGCCAGAAGACTTTTAGCTGCTCCAATCAGATCCACTACTGATGTCAGAAAATCATTTGGTAATTTGCGACTGGTCCTTCCATCGTAGTGACCACTCCTCCTCCTCCCAGTAATGAAGTTCTGCAGATTTTTGGCAGATGCATTCAGTTTGTGAGAAAGGGTTTTTAGATTTTCTGTTTCCAAACCATAGTTCTGCATTGGGAAAAAAAAAAAAAAAAAGTTAGCTTTACAGATGAACAGAAAGAACCAAGACTGATCTTCTAATTCAAAACTTAACCATTCCTAATAATTAAGGCAGAAATACACCCACTCAGTAACTTTTAAATGTATAGAATGTTCTGTTTCTGAAGTGCATAAAAAGAGAACAAAAGAAGAGCAAAATTATGAGTGATCCTTTAGCTTGCTCTAAGTGAACTGAGAAAAACATCTCATAGAAAATTGGCTGGAAAATTGTTTTTCAAAGCAGTGCATCAGTGTCCGTAGATCACCAGAATCACAGAATGGTGAGGGTTGGAAGGACCTTCAAGATCAAAGGTGCACAGACACCTTTCACTAGAGCAGGTTTCTCGGAGCCCCATCCAACCTGGCCTTGATCAGAGGGTTCTCTCTGTACACCTGATCATTAGGGATCAGTACCCTATGTCCCTACTCACAATAAATCCTAAGACACACCTGACACCAGGGCTTGCAACTAGCAGAAGTATGCAGCATGGATATGGTGTGACACTGAATTGGTTTTGTTGGCTTCAGAGATCTAAGTTAATTAGCAGACTTCTATTCTCTGTCAGCAGTAAAGGACCAGCACAATCACAGACCAGGGAACACGGTGTGCCACAGTGCTGCCTCAATCTCTATTTCACTCATTTAAAGTCAAGCTTTAAACTTTATTTGAAGAGTCAGTCTCTTAAATTAGGTTCCTTAGCTGTGCAGTAGAGACAAAAACAATTATGCAGAAATATTAACGAACAATATTAACAAATATTAGCTGGAAATCCTTCAAAAGTACAAATGTTACCAAAGCAGCACTCAAGAATGCCCTGATTTAATGTTCAATTACAATATAATATAATATAGTACCATTAGTGATTTGTCATTTCTATAAAAGATTTGTTTTCTTCACACACACAAAGAGTGATAGAGTTATTACAAAAAGGACTAATTTGCTTTTACAAAGGAATAAGCAATTGCACAGACTTGGGCTTAGTACTCCTCTAAGGGAACTACAGAATTTTGAAGGTTCTCACTTCAGCCACATCACAGGGTGATAGCATGGGGTGCTGACAACTTGTTCAGTTGACAATGGAATGGGCTGCTCATTACAGAACATGGACCATTCCCTACCACCAATGATGAAGTGGAATGCACAAAGCCCCTCAGATGCACACAGAAAAATCTACTTCCTAATGACACTCCCCCAGCTCTCCTCCCACGCCCCAGGTCTGCCTCCCATGCTGATCTATCCACAAGGAGAGATGGGAGAAGAGATACACTCCTCAGTGCTAATTAAAGACTGCTAAAGATAATTCACTTTAGTCTTTTTTCTATAGGAATTGAGGGGCCGGGTGCAAGGTGGTGATTATTTACAGCAGTTGTCATGCTCCCAATCCAAACCATCTACTAAATGAATTTAATCTTCTTTTACTACACGGGGACTGCAGGAACATTATCCTGAAGCCATTCCCAGTGAGACCCTGTCCTTCCCATGCCAGTGGGGGCTCATGACGGAAAGGGCACGGCTTGTCTGCCATCTCCCAGCCAGCTGTGTGTGCTTATGAACTGAACACACTCTGTGAGGAGCTGCTCAACCAACAACCATCCTTCTGCAGCAGAGAATGCACTCTGCAACTCAGCTTAAGGGGCACTGACCTTATACTAAGGTTGCACTTTAAAAACTATTACTGGAACTTCTGTGAACATCCCTATCTCGGGCAAGGAAGGCTTTGCAGGCATTTCTCAGCTACACAGATGCTGCCCTCTGCCACTACATTCAGTCCCAATTAGACAAATTGTATATTTGGGCAGTGACTTTTCCACCATGTAAATATTCAAGAGCAATTATACAACAGATAGCATTTGGTTATAAATAAAAAATTACAAGATGGAAGCAATTAATTGGGATTGAAAAGTAAAAGGTACTTTATTTTGCAGCTAAATGGCTCATAACTAATAACTTATTAAATCAGTACAAAGTAAAGAGATAGACATCAGATATAAAGATATCTGGCTTTTTTTCCTGCAGCTTCCAGTGGTTGGTCTCAGTGACGAAGCACAATGGCTATGAGGAGTGGGTAGGAGTAAGTTTAAAAAACATAAGAGGTTTGTTCTTACTTCATCCTGTTTCTTGAGCATCTAACGCATTTTGTCAAAATTAACAGGGGAAGAACCAAATGAAAGATACTCTGAATGAATGGTAAGTCGCCAAAATTGGCTTAAAGACCAGCCGAAGCAAAGCCCAGCACAAGCAAGCCCAAACAACATGGCACTCACAGCCCCAAACGTGGGGGGCACAACCAGCGGCTGCAGGCCAGTCACAGGGCTGCCTTCTTTCTCCTTCTTTCTTTCTCACTGAAACGCTGAATTTCTTCATTCAGCAGGCTGCTCCTGAGCGGCTGAGTCTGATTACCCAAATATAACATGAAGGTGGGCGAGGCAGGGGTGTGTGGGGAAGGTGCCATGCAAGCCCAGGCACCTCCTCGTCACCCCAGCCCTGCCCCACACAGGGCCCACAGCTGAGGCTGGATCCCCACTGTCCTCAACAACCCCAGATTATTTCCACTCCCCCTCTTTTGCCACCTCCTCTTGGTCACCTTGTCTGTACCTCATCTGTTGGGACAGGCAGGTGCTGGTTCCCAGCCTGTGCAGGTGTTCCATGCCCACCCCAGCAGGAGCCCTGGCAGGCAGTGCACAGACCTCCAGTACCAACAGAAAGTAAAGCACCAGAAGAAAAGAAAATCTGCAATACTGAACACTGCAGACCAAGCAAAATAACACTCAAGATTTTTTCTGTAACAGGAAAATAGGCGGCATTTATGTATACACTTCTTTAGAAAATCAGCTATGAAAGCTTAGTGGCTTCCTCCTATTATCAAAGTGATGGCCACCTACAGCCACATTCTTTTTCAGAGGCCTTTTTTCACCATCAGATAGAAGCTGAAGGGAGGGAATGTTAATAGATTCAAAGCCTATTTTCACACATATTCATCAAATATGTGTGTGTGTGTGTTCTTTACCATAAAACACTAAGCCTAAACCACGTGTAAATTCAGTCTTACACGAAGATGACACTGACTTTGGCAAAGCCTCAACCTGCAATACCATACAGATAAAGCCAGAGATGGAAAATACAGAGATAAATTTCAGGCAAAATATATTTTGGGGCAGCTCTATTTATTGAAGGCTTTAAGTAGAAGGATCCTAAAGCAGCAGCCAAGCTAACAAAAGCCTCACTTTGTTTGTCACTATTATTTCTGGTCCACATTAAAAGCGACCAGAGCTGTGTGTTCTAATACTGGAAAAAAGCTTGCTTAAATAAAAACCGCCAAGTTTAATCATACTTTATATTCAATAATATACTATTAACAATACGGTCTTTTTAGAAATGCACTGAGTTTATTTTCAAGCACTGTAAGAAGATAATTGCAGGCAAAGGAGACAGTTCTTTGTTTTTCCCTAGTCTGCATTTAGCCAGCACTAACTTGAGTTGTGCTTTCATTAGCCAAAATATATTCACAGTCACTGAAAGAACCACAAAGAAATCACTGCATGCCTGTAGAGATTCCGAGAAGTGACACAAGTCCAGGCATTCACTTCCACAATGAGAGGCCACAGAGTGTCTTCAGAGATATCCTGCCTCTGCAGAAACAGCTTAATGGAGTCTCTTCTGGCAATCATAAAACAAGAACTTGATGAAGCTGAACTACACAGAGTAATAGCTTGTCAGCAGGTGTTTGAACTAAAGGTGGTGGGAGCTATTAATAGACACCTTACCTGCTAATTACTTTTCTGTGGCTTCACATGACAGTGTGAATGAGGAATTGTAGCTCTTTTCTTCATATGCTGACAAGCAGCAGCTCTAATCACCACTGATAAGTTTTGCTGGGGTTTTTTTGTGAGAAGAGCCAGCCTGGTCCCTCTGCCAGCCCAGCCCAAGGGTAGGAAGAGAGTTCACTAACCAAATGTGGAATTAAAGCAAAATTTTCTTTAACTAGCTTGATAAATGTTCAGTTGTGCTCCCTGATTCCCTCAATTTCAAAAAAAAAACCAACCAAATTTAGACCTCATCTCTTTCCTGTATTAAATTCACTTTAAAGTCACTTGATTCTTGTCGGCAGGGAAGTGCATGTGACACTGTTAGCACAGGTTGAAAAGTAAAGTGTTCCTAACTCAGACAGTACTAACTCTGCTGGCTTAGACAGACTGTTTAGAAGATGTCAGGACTTTAGTTTAGGGTATTTTTATACTGCCCATTGAAAGTGCAAGGCCATCTCAGCTATGTAAATAAGCCAAGCTCAGATCTAAACACAGCACAACGTGCAACGCAGACATCACCACAGTCCCATTAACAAATCCAGAAATCCCTTACAACAGCTGTTTTGATCACAACTTTTATGCCACCACGAATAGCTCTATGTCTCCAAGCACAAATGCTGTATCAAGTTCAGTGACACTCTTTTACTCATACAAACACTCCAAGACATGGAAATGAGCATATGGCCTCTCTAAATCACTGTGTCTTCTCCCCAGAAAGTTGAAAACCTTGTAGAACAAAAGGCATGAAAACCATACTGCTGGAAACCATGTGGAGCAAAAGGCATGCAGAGACCAGTGTTAACTCCTACTGAAGAGACACAAGATGGGAACTGAAGATGCTACTCTAACACTGGTGCTTCTGGGCAAGAAGAAAATAAAAGCAGCATCTTCACCAGACAGCAGAGCAGATAGCAGATAGCTTACATCGATTAATTTCTGTTGCTACTCTGCAGAAGGCAACCATGACTGCATAAACTGAAGAAGGTGAATGTTTATTTTAATTTGGTAAATAATTCTTTTAACACACACAAACAATGTATTCTAAAGAAGAAAGGACACGGCAACTTTTTGAAAAGGCAAATTTTATAGTCTAGATAGCTGTACTGAGTAATAAAATACGTGTAAAGAAGTGCAACTTCTCAATTATATCTGATATATCTCAATAATATGGGAAACTATCACAAGGATGAAATAATGAGTTTTCTCTCTAATGCAATAAAAAGTAATTTCTCACTTATTCACAGAATGAACACAGGAGTTTTAGGCAAGAATAGCATATAGCTACTAAGAAACAGACTTTACATCACCTCAGGTAAGTTTATAATTCTTCTCCTCACTACCTTTCAGTGCTTTCATCTTCCACACTTAATTCTTGAGTATCCTTTCTGTATGTATTATTTATTTGCTTTTAAACAATCAACTTGGAAACAGTAAAGTTCGTAGGGTCCTCATTTCTTGAAAAGCCTGAGGGGGATTTTAAATGAATAATCAAAACAGCATCACACAACTATCACAGCACATGGCACCTGAAAATTTGTGGTGGACAAAAATTCACCCAGAAAAGTTCCAAACTGTGCCTTCGAAGTTGATTTTTAAAATTAACAAAATGGATCTGAACCTCATTCTCCAAAACATTTGGCTGAACACATCCCACAAAGTATGAGGCAGATAGCTTTCCACCACAAAGCTGCTAGCAACTGATATCACAGCTTGTCATATGGAAGGTGCCTTATGTAACTTTATACCTCATCAGATCTGCCTACAACATGTATTTCTAACGGCCCTTCCTCCAGCGTCTCAAAATGCCAACATTAAGGTTATCTCTCCTTCAAATAGCACTGACATATGGGGTAATTTAGAAGGGCACAACACATGATCCTAACACATCTGTTTCATAAACACAGAATAAGTAGATAAGGACAGGAACCCCAGATAGCTCAAATGACACTTATTCACTGCAATTATTAAACACACACTGATTAAAAGGCAAACTGTTTCAAAGAGTGTAAATATTTGTCCTAAATGTTTATAGTCAGAAAAACATTCAGGTACATGATACTTCCAGCCTTGTAGAACTCAGAAAAGATTCACAGTCATCATCATTATCTCCTTCTTTTTCTACACCACAATCAAGCAACACATCAAAAAGCCAAACCCTGGCCATGCTTTGTAGCACTAACAGAGCAATTACATAAACTGTTTTTCTCTCTCTTATTCAATCAACAGACTCTGAAAGACCAAGTGCTCATTAGTTTTAACGTTTTTCTACTTTCTCATGTAATTAGTCCCGAGCCTTTCTTCGTAATTTGAACTACAGTTCCATACCCAGTTACATGCATTTCCAAAAGTCTTAAACAGCTAATCAGCAGTTTAAAATAATTTTTTGAAAAACGAAGTAAGTTTTGTTATGAACACATCACCTTTTAAAAACATTTTACATTGTAACAGCTCTTTTCAGCCAGCCTGCTTCTAGTTGGGGTTTACAGCTTTGTAAATGTCCCTCCCAAACCAAGTCACACTATGACACTATGAACCAAGGTATGTATTTCATACTTTCCCAAACCTCCAAGCAGTCCAAAGAAAAAAAACAATATTAAAAAGTATCTAGGATCTATAACTGATTCTTGAGGCTGATGGAAAGAAGGATACTGCCCTTGGCACACCATGGGGTTAACTGCAGTTCTGTGTAAAAGATTTGCTAACACATTTCAATGTGATCTATATGAGCTATCAGAAACTCTTTATCTCCTTAGCTTTATTGATCTGGTGATGGACTTCAGGATTTCCTGCACTGCAGTTAGGTTAGCTCAGGCTGAGGACAGGGAGGCATGTGATATATGATATAAATACATGATATATGATATATAAGCAGAACTTTAACTTGAAAGTGGCAATAATGAAAAGGGTAAGTAATTTTTCTGCTATGAGCATTCAGAATAGTAACAGTAAATTCCACCTTCAGTACATATAAATCTCCATTTTGAAATGAAACCTTCCTAATTTAGCACCATAATGATTAAGTCTAATATTCACTGTTACTGACAAAACAGTTTTAAGATCTGACTAGTGGTAAGTGCAAAGGAAAGTATTTCTGTGTGAGAAATGGCAGGAAGATGAAATTAAGATAAAAGGCATAATTCTTAAGAGGAATCAAATCATTCATGGGTAAAGTAGGTCTATTTTTTACATTCATTTGCATATAAATGTTTTGTGTTAGTGGTGAATTATAAGTAATTTCATGCTGTTAGTGCACACCAATGTTTTCTCTGCCAAATAATAATGCTATTTCATCTGCTGCAATCTTCTAGCTTTACAGATTCAAATACAGTGTACAATAAATTCCTGTGCAGCCACAGCATATTTAACTAACTAGCACGAAACTACTACTGAAACCAGTATGCTCTATAAAGCAGAATCTGTTTTATTTTCAACCATACTCTATTCTACACAAATGAAGATTCCCTAAAGAATTATTTTGCAAATTCACAGGGACTTCATAAAGTTTTGTTAATGAAAAACTTCAAAGCATCTGAAAATTATTTTTGAAGCTCTTCAAATATTCTTATACATCTCCTACTTTAGGATCTCTGTTAAAAAATATTCACAAAATCAAATTAAACTAACTTAATCTTCATGCAAACAAAATAAACATGATATTTAGGAGAAGCAAAAAAAAAGTAATCTCCATCTGGCAGTTCATTTATCAAGGCATTGTGGTCAACTAGATCATTTTCTTAAAGATGAAAGAAGCCATGTGTGCCTGTGATGTCTTCAGTCTCTGTGTTCTCCAGTCAGAAGGTAGTATTTTCTGGGCAAAAATAGTCATACCCAGTTTTGGTAAATGAAACTCCCATCTTCTGACAAACATGATAGAAAAAGAATTACGTCATTTCTTTGCTTTTTTCAGGCCAGTTACATTTAGCAGGAGCTACAAGATCTCCTGATGCACTCCAAATCTGATGACTGGTACAGTGATCTCATGGCATTATCTAAGTAATTCGTTCTTTATTATGCATTTCTCTTTTCATATGCATCATCTCCTTTTTTTCTCACTTTACTTTCTATTGACATTGTTCATTCACATTCAGTTTTTAAAGCAACCCTCACAGAAACAATGCTCGTCTCATTTTATGTGTATATGGAGTCTGCTACGCTGTTGTTCGTATAATGATTAAATGAAAAACAGTGTTAGTCTAGCTTCACCCTCACACACATAGTGAAAAGGATCATGTTGAGGCTAAGATCCTAATGGTAATTGTTAGAACTGATGAACAGCTCTGTATTTTATTATCTGGTAACAGTGGAGAAACATGGCACTCAACTCAGTAGTTTCTCCTCTCTCTAGAGCTGGATATGTAGCTCCTTCGTCTACCACTTTCAACCAGTTTTGAGATGTCAATTATTTTGGGTGACTTTGTTAGTATGAATAAAAATGTCCATGCACATTAAGTAAAAATCTACCTGTTGACACCACCACTGCAACTGCATGTTCCAGTTTAAACAGAAAGACAAGAACAGGATATTTGTCTTGCTGGAGAAAAGCTAATGCTGCCAGCATATATCCATCATGGTGGCTTTTCACGTTTCTCACCTTGGAAAACTAGCAACAGACTCTTAGCAGCAACAAATACCATCACAGACCTCACTACTTATTTCTTCTAAGCACAGAGAACATTTCCCTTGTCATACCCTTTCTGACATATGGATTTTATAAAGCACAAAGCTGCACCAAGGTATGATAATGAACATGCTCCCACCCTCACAGTCTGAAGGAGAGAGGGAAGAGACAAACTACATCAGTTAGACTGCCTGCCCTCTCCCAGAGCACGTTCAGCTCCAGCAGTGGTAGGCAGGATGTACCCCCTCACCATCACCAGCAAGAGTGACCTGTAACAGCAGTAGCAGCTGGGCAAAAACTTTATTCCTCCTTCCCTGAAGCACTACAGGAAAATAAAACCTGTGAATCTCACCCCCTGGATGTTTGCTCTGCTGTCAAGAGCACAGGATGACAGGCTGGCAGCCAAGAGAGACTCTACTAAAGATGGAAAGCACAGGCCACCATTTGTCTTCTGATCAGCTCACAAACACTGGAGGATCCATTTGTTGCAAGTGCTGATGACAGGAGGCGAATAATGTGAGAGACCATAGCCAGCCACCCACCCACCTTCTGTCAAAAACCCATAAAGAACATCCTTTAAATAGTGTTATCAATTATAACAGGCTCCCAACTATTGCTGTGGCAGTTTGTGTGTTTGGCACAGCTCAACAGCCCCCACTCCATACCAGCCAGACCTGCTTGTTCAGGCTCTCCGCCTTCCCCTGGTAAGAAACTGTTGCCCCTTGAACTACAGGCACGCAATACAAGCAGCTGGTTTGCTCTTTGCCACATCCACAGCTGCCAGGGAACTGCAAGAAGAAGTTTACCCCCAAAAAGTACTGGGAAGTGGTGGCAGGAATAACACACATCAGCAATCAACATGCAGGAACTTTCCTAACTGACAGCAACTCTGTGTTGGAAAACTCTCCTCTGTGGGGTGGGAACAGAGATGAACAGCAAGAGTGGTTCTGTCCCCTCAGTTGTCCTCAATGCCAAAAACTGTTTAGGTGACCACCCACTAACTCAGAGAGAAAGGGGGGAGAAGCAGAAGCAACAATCCTTTTGTTTGTTAATAATTACTTTTAAATCAATCAGGGGTTAAGCTTGCAAGGCATAATTAACTGTACTATTCATAGTCAATCATGCCACCCATCATCTCCAGCATCCAAAGAGATGTTAACCCATTTGGATAATATATTTGTAACTCATGCTAAGTTCTATCATGAAACCTCTGTCAAATTCCAGTGAAACAGAAAAGAAAAATCAGGTAATTAAAAAATAAACAACTTGCATAGCCACTATCTGAATTAGCAGTTACCCTACATTGGAGAGACATAGGCTTAATGTTCTCTAAACAATACAGCTAATATTAAAGTCAAATCAGAAAAAAAGTAAGCCCTACCCAGGATAGACACTCATGGATGCAATAAAAAAAGCAAAGTCTGTAAGTATAGGACCATTGCAGCCAAATGGATTGCCTCTGTATTAAATTTTCTAAGAGGTTTATCTGACTGGTGAACAATAAATTCAAATTAAGTCCTCTAAAATCAATATAACAATAACATTTTGTATCCCTAAGGAGCCATCGGGAGCCAATTGTGAGACTGCAAAAACTTAATCTTAAATTAGAAGCTGTGATCTGAAGTCATGCCTCTGTGTTTCAGTAATTTTCTTTAGGACAAACTCAGAAAAGCAAACAACACTGTACGTGCAACAAGAACCAAGAAGGGAGACGCTGCATGCAAGATGCAGTGTTAGCCTTTGCTAGAAATTCCTTATTTTACATCCAACTCTGTTCCATATGCTTTTGCCTAAGACAAAGGAGCAACAAAGATAAGTTGTGTTTGTTTATCTGAAGATTATATCTGTAATTACATATTAAGGAAAAAAGAAATTTCAGCTAATAAACAAGGGTTTTTTTCTGTAAAAGTAATTTATTTTTCAAAGAGCCACAATCTGTTTCTCTGTGTGACTGGGAAAAGCAGTCATTGGTGTCCCCCCTAACTTAGACTTTATCTTTCTCAGTTAACTAAAGTATTTACTTTCTTGTCTTCTTTTGCCCTGTCTGATAAGAGAAGTACTTTTTGAATAACTCTCTTTGTGTCACCTTCAATATCAATAGCATTTTTTAAGATTGCAACTTCCTTATTTAAAAAACAAATTGAGTTAACTTATTGCACTGACTCACATTGCAATGTTACAAGGAACTGTACTGTACTTCTGTTCTACAGAAGATAATCTGTGTTTAAAATCAAATGTTTTCCTGTATGAAAAAGCTTTCTCCCTTTTTTAAACTTTTTTTGGGTATGTTTTATTTCTTTCATTCTCTTCTTTTCATTTCACTCCACAATACCCCAAAAACGCAACAACAGGGTATTCAGAAAAGCTGCTGCATATGGAGAACTGACAAGCCCTTCTGAAGAGCCTTTCAGCCTACTGGCTTTGATTGCCTCTCCCAGGATTCAGCTTTCTTAAAAGCTCCTTCTGAGGCTTGAAAAATAGCATGTACTAAAAACCCACAAAACACCACCTTAGGCAGTGAAGTACATCTTAACAGCTATTCACAATCCTTTCTATAGTGGAGAATGCCGTGTGCCCAATCTACCACTAATCTTTACAGACACACACTAGAAGTTCATAAGGAGGGTGAAGTCAGCACCACACCCCTCACTGAGCAGCTAATCCTAGTTATGCACAACATGACCTGACAGAAGAGTCCATTACCAAAATCCTTCTGTATGTTCTATCAAAAATTCATGTTATTTATATATAAGAATTATTTCTGTATTTAATCCTTACTACTGTGAAATACAAGCAGCTCTGTTTCATCAGGCTCAAAAAATCATCAAAAACATAATTTGCATGAAAGGACCAGTTAAGAATGACATGGTTAATATCAGAACATTTTGTTTGTAAAGGGCAACCAACACTTAATTACTCCATTCACATACATAAGTATTTTACATTCCAAACCAAACATAGTGTAGCTTCTCTGTGATTTCAGATAAACTTTTACTCTATAAAGACAGATAGGCAAGCCCTAAATCTCCCATACCAGTTTATTTAACACACATCGTTCTATCAGTAGATTTTTCTCTTTATCTTGCCCTTGGTTTAAAATGCTAAACTGTTCATACATTACAAATCAGGAGTTTCCTGAGCTGCTTAGATAAGTCTTTAGGACTAAATTTGAGTACAGCAAGTGTGAATATGCGAACACTGTTCACCCCTCCCCATTTGGCCCAGGAAGTTTACCAGTGCACAGAGCAAGTCTACTGCTTCCAAGATAAGCTCCTGATGGCCAATTCGTGTGACTCCAAGATCTTCCAGTTCCTGATGAGTAATTCGTAATAGCTGGTCACCACTAATCTTCTCTCTCTCAAAGTTCTTTATATATTGCTGCAGGCAATCATCAAGACCTGCAACGAAAGGACAGAAGGAGGGAAGACAAAAGTTAGCAACATTTTGTACCCTACTACGAAGCAAAACTGGCCAAAAATTAAGCCAGCAGAAGATTCTTGTCCTATCTTTAAGAGAAGTATTTTAACATTATAAAACCTTTATGCTACCCAGAAACCTTAAGATTTGAAGAGCTACGGCAGCCATGGCTTTTTTTACCTGTGGACAATACCAACTGCTCCTGAACCCTGAACAAAGCCCTGAATTCTTGCAGTTTACTGTGCTATGAATGTCAATCTGGCAGCCCCAATAACAGGTATGTTAGGGATGCTTCCATTACATCCGGAAGAGGAGAAAAGGGAACAATGGAACACGCAGTCAAACAGAAAGTGGCAGTGCCATACCACAGTGTCTCTCCCACTCCAAGGTCACTTAAGTATTGCTGAGTCACCTGAATGTTCACAGGTCATGCCAGCCTCTAAAACAAGCTGCAAAGAGCTCTAGAGAACAAGAAAAGCAGTAGCACTGCAAATGCAAAAACCGGGCCCCAACTGCAGCAGCAGATCCAGCTCAATGTGCCACAAAGAGAACCTGTAAGGAGTGACAGTACACAAATCAGCATGAAAAGCCACTCAAATCAAGACCTGAGTGCACTTCTCAGAACACAGGGAGCAGAAACAGGCCCATTGTGCCAAGAAGTATGCTAGCAGGTCCCACAGCACATTTGCTCAGGACATGGCTGAATGCAGGGCTGTGCAGGTCCTGCTTTGGGGAGCATCCATATTCTACCTTTTCAGTTTGATTATGAGTCAGTGACAGGCAGCTGACCACACATTTTCACCTGGAGCAAAGAGCACTTCAGAATGTCAGAGAATCCATCATTAATCTCTTGCCCATCAATCTTTGCCCAAGAGAGCCAGGCAGTACAGGGAAGCTCTGCAGCATGTACACTCATGTACCAAGGGGATAAGAAAGACTTCTGGGTATTTGGTGGCCCATTTAACATTTCTGCCTGAATACTTTCCAGTGAATGAACATGGCTGCTACCAAGCAACAGGACTTGACAAATCTCTGAATGCATTAATTTTGCTGATTCTTGAGAGATACAACCTCTCTGAAAAATGTCTTCAAACAATCTCTAATAGTGAAAAGACATCTGCTCATTAGACTGGAAGAAAGCAAGAACATTCTTACTTGCTAATCAAAATGTCTGAAAAATCTGAAGATACATGGAAGATAAAAGATTGATCTGACTGCTGAGCCCCAGTTATCTTGTAAAAGCACCGGTTACAACATCAAGCTTCTCTGAAAATGGTTTTGTTGCATTTTTGGTTCCCATCTGTGCCTTTCAGGGTGTAGTCACACCTCAGAAGACACTCACATGAGGAACATGTTGATGCTGCAGGCAGGGATGCCCCAGTACCAGGCCAGCCCATTGTTCCTGGCTCAGCCCTTGGGCAAGAGTCACCCACACTCTGTCCCTGCTACAACAGCACAATGTTCATAGGGTTTTAACCTCTAGAATTCACAGGCTGACACTAAACCACACATAAACACACTGTGAAAGAAGCACTCCAAGTCTCAAGATACAGGAAAAAGTTCTCAGTTCCAGCAGACTTCAACCATGTCCTTCCAGAGCCTGCTGCCTGATTTTCTGCCTCCATAACAAAGCCACTTAAAGGTCGAGGTTAATCAAGCACTTGAAGCTACTGCCTTCATTTCATTGCCCTTTCTAATCAAATAGCTGTTCAAGCCATTCTTCAGGAAAGAAAACTTGGAAGGGCAGGAGAGGCCTCCTCCATAGGCAGCTGCTCAGATCAGCTCAGCTGGTCAGAGCATGGTGCCAATATACACCAAATTTGGGGAGCTGATCTCTGTACAGACCATTCTCTTAAGAGCTAGACTCGATGATCCCTGTGGGCCCCTTCCAACTCAGAATATTCTGGGATTCTGTGACAGGGTGAAAATTGAACTGTCGGGGAAGAAGACCAGCCTGGCTGAACAGAGAGCTTTGACTGGAATTCAGGGAAAAAAGAGAGTTTATGACCTTTTGCAGAGGGGGCAGGAAACTCAGGACTACAGGGATGTCATGAAGTTACACAGGGAGAAAATCAGAAAGACCAAAGCCCAACTAGAATTTAATAGGGCCAGTGCCATAAAAGAAAAAAGTGTTTCTGTAAATACATTAGCAACCAAAGGAGAGCCACAGAGAATCTTCAGCCTTTATTGGATGTGGGGGGAAACACAGTGGTGAAGAATGAAGAAAAGACTAAGGTACTTAATGCCTTCTTTGCCTCAGCCTTGAATAACAAGACCAGTTGTTCTCTGGGGACCCAGCCCATTGAGCTAGAAGACAGGGATGGGGAACAGAATGAAGCCTACATAATCCAATGGGAAATGCTCAGTAACCTATTACATTACTCAGAGTAAAGTAAATGTGGAGCTGGATGGGATCCACACAAGGGTACTGAGGGAGCTGGTGGAAGTGCTCACTGAGCCACTTTCCACCAAATACCAGCAGTCCTGGCTAACTGGAGAAGTCCCAGTTGACTGCAGGTCAGCAAATGTTATGTCCCTCTCCAAGAACTGCTGCAAGGATGATCTGAGCAACCACAGACCTTTCAGTCTGAACTCATGCCAGGAAAGGTCATGGAGCAGCTCTTCTCAAGTGCAATCACCCAGCACATCCAGGACAACTGGGAGATCAGGCTCAGCCAGCACGGATTTAGAAAAGGCAGGTTCTGCTTGACCAATCTGAGCTCCTTCTATGACAGGGTCACCCCCCTAGTAAATGAGGGGAAAGCTGTGGTATTGTCTACATAGACTTCAGTAGAGTCTTTGACATCCTTTCCCATGCCATTTTCCAGGAAAAACTGGCTACCATGGCTTGGATGGGTGTACTCTTGACTGGGTATAAAACTGGCTGGAGGAATGGGCTCCGGCAGTGGTGGTGGACGGTGTTAATCCAGCTGGTGACTGGTGACAAGTGATGCTCCTTGGGGTTGAAGGAACCCAAGGCCTGTTGAAGTTCCTTTTTAAAATATTTAAAATTTGAGGCCCATTCTTTTTAAAATCTCTATTGATGATTTGGATGAGGGGCTCAGTGTACTTCTGCTCTTTCTGAACTTAAGACCCACATTGGTTACATAGATTACTAAATTAGAAAAACATTAAAATAATTAACATCATCAGGTATGAATAACCACTTAAGGCACTAGCAATACAAATCCAGAATAAGACATGACAGATATACTTAATAAAGAGTTACTGACAGATAATTCTACGTAAAGGCATTAGTCTTCCTCCTCCTGCTACCTAAGTACTTTTGTCATTCAGATTTAATCTAGATGGATGCATGTAGCTCCTACAGGGTGAGAAAAAAGTTTAACAGAACAAAAATATTACTGACAATTGTTTGACTCACCAATTTCATAAGAACTACAGCCAGGAAACAAAGAAATAATTTAACCATGTACTGGATGACGTTTTCAGAATAGCTTCCACAAATACGTCTCCTCATACCCTAAACATCCTTTTAAAGTAATTTATTTCTGTAGATGTATTTCTAAATTAAAGAACAGATCTTCTTTTTTTAAACAAAACTGTGCACAGATGATGATGATGCTAATAATGATGATGATAATAATAATAATAAAACAAAAAGGCCAGTATTCCTCTCCCACACCTTTTGCTCCCAAAGCCACAACACATCCAGACAGCCACTGCTGCCTTCAAATCAACAGGAGAGGAGCTGCAGGGAACGAGTATTCCCAGCTGATGATGCCATTAACTTGGGACAGGACGAGATGTACCAAAAAACATCACGTGCCTGGAGAGAAAGTTAAATGAAAGTAATTTCTTAAGAGTACTGTCTTCTAATTTCCTGCAAGTCCAAAATCCACCCAACCTCAATGGAGTTAGCAATTTTTCTAGTTGCCAAGGGCTGCTCTGCTCCTTCCCCAGAGTCATATGAGAGGATGTCACCCAACCCCCGTGCTACTGCAATTCCAGCAAATAACTCAGTTTGAGGCACTACTCCCTGTTCCTGGCCCTGTATCCAGCACTCCTGGATGTTTCAAGAAGTGGCCTCAGCCCAAAATTCAGGTTCATTATTATATTCTGAATGTGTAAGGCCCCACAGCATATCAAAAACAGGTTTTTTGATGTCAGTACACAAGTAATAGTCTATCCTCACCCAAAATAACTGCAAGATTTTTTGAGTATATGTAAAGGCACAGGTGTTTTAGTAGTAAGAGAGGTAAAGTATGACACTCATGCTCTTAAACGGTATGATGATAGTTCTCTTCCTTTTAAACCTACTCTTTAATGGAAACTCTATACTATAACCTTTCTTTTTCCTTGGAAGATTTCTGCTCTGGAGTTCCAGCAAAACACAGACCTCCAATGATGTTAACTACTCAGGAAGGACTCCTCTGCCCCACATGCTTTCCATCTGAGTTATCAACCATGGAGTCTGGCAATGCTGTCCAGATCCCTTTATCCACACATTACCTGGCCCATTTGATTCACACCTACAAGAATATCTAAGATATTAATACATTGCCCATCTCTGTTAGCTGGTGTATACCCGAGGTGTTATGGACACAGATGGACCATTCTGGGCCCTGACAAAAAAGCAACAACTCTTTACATTAAGTCTCAAGCAAGTTCTACCTCATCTATGTGACTAAATACATAAAAGCCAGCAAGAAAGTAAAAGAAACTGTGTAGATGACTCAATAAAAACTTTTCTAGAGAAGTTCCTCTTGCAAGTAGAACATACTGGAGCTGTTTTTTCCCCCAACTTTGTCATTGAGTTTTACTTGCATGGGCCTATTCAGAGTTCATCAAGTCTTCACAATTTTTAATGGTCCACAGATGCAAATCAGATAGACTTCTACATAATTAATTCCTTATATTACAAAAGCATCATAGAAACTGATCATGAAAAGCTTAATTTCATTTTTTTACTGATGTGATTTTCTAGAATAAGACTGCAAGATCCAGCAATAGCCTCCAGAGAAATCTTCTATGCTCACAGTCTCCTAAGTAATAACTTCATGATCATCCTGAGGTATTGTCTTATTTTGATGAGTGTACCAGGTCATCTTTTAAAACAAGCTAACCAACAAACTGCCCTGTAATTCAGTGCCACAACACGTTATTGCAGATCTATGATAACTGAAACTCATATAAGCCTCTCCATAAAACATATTCTGAAGTTCTGATCTCAGTCTTCTCCTCCTCTGCAAGCAGTTCAGTCTTTTCTCCCACCTCTAAGAGACTAAAAAATATTAAAATAGGTTTCTGCTATGGCTAGATCTGAATTAACATCAGCTGCTCAGATACAGTTCTAAAAACACAGGAAACTAGGTAGAATATTCTTCCCCAAATTGCCAGTAAAAGAATTTTTCTTCAAGGTTGGGAAACTGAAGTGAAAATAACAGATCCTCTGTCCTTATCAGCCACCTTTCCAGTTTGGGTTAAGGAAAAGATGATGAACATTACAGGTTTAACTATCATACCTGAAGCTTTGACAGGCGAGTATATTTTTCTACTCCCCTGGTATATCAGAGTGAGGAAAACTTCCCTGAGCAAGTCCTTGTTCTGTAAACACAGCACTCACTGAAAAGCAGTAACATACAAGCAATACATGGAATAATTTCTCATGGGAAGAAAAGGCACACAAGTTTATTTAAAAAAAAAGAAAAAAGAAAAAAAGTCTAGGGCTTTTCCTTTAAAGGTAAGGAAAACAAATTTATCTTCCAATCTGAACAGGCGTACCTGAACTCCATCAGCTTTCATACCTTAAGAAATACAAATTCAAGTAACAGACTGTAGCATAGAACTTACCAAGCCATGAAAAAGAAAAGTAAACTAGAATTTAATTTAAACGGGGTGTGCATATATGTAGCACTATCCAATGCCTTTTCATATTGCATGCTATTATTTACAACATTTTTACTTAAACTATCGCAATGGAAGTGACCTCTCAAATGTTGCAGTTCTTTCATACCTGCCATTTATCACCATTAAGTATGCATTAAATTTAAGTCAAGTATTCTTAAGGACTAACCAGCCACCTTTGAGACTGCACATCAGTCTACACGTTTCAAACTTGAAAGTTCAGCCGAGTTCCTGCTAAGTTAAAACATTTTACTGTGACATATGCATTTGCACCTAGGCTTTACTAATCCAGGCTATAGGCTATTAGCCTATTCACTTTAGTTGTATAAAAATACAAGCTTTAGTTACGCCAAAAAGCAAGGCAACCAAGCAGAAATCTACTCCCTCTCTTCCACCTCCACAAGAGAGCTGTTCCTGGGCACAGCCACTGCTGTGGCTACAGCAGGCAATTATCCCCGGTCACATTTTCTCCCCAAAACCAGAGCAAGACTAGGAAAGGCCAGTTTCCCCCTCAGTCTGTACATGGGAGATGGGCATTTGGAAACTCTCCGTGCCCCTCAGTCCTCATGGCACCACAGGAACCAGGGGTGAGCCAGCCTGCTTCCCCACCTGAGAGGCAAAGATAATTTTCTTCTGCCCACGGAAGGGATGCTCAGTGCTTCAGGGTCTTCAGCACCTCCTGGGCTTCATATGTGACAAACAGATGTCACAGTTATTAGTGCCAGAAGACGGTGCAAAGAACAGAACGTTTTAAATACCGTGCATGGCAAATGCCTACTGTGAACAGGATAGCTGCAAAATGTAATGCCCCATCCCAGAGGAGCACTGTAGGGAGGATGTTCAATGAACCACCAGAAGCAGCTTTCAGTACAGATTGAAAAAACATTATGATACATTTGAAACTGGAAAGAAACCCCAACACATTAACTGCAGGCAGATTAAGGAATGGGTATTACATTAATGAAAAAAAGAATTGCCTGGATTACAGCAGTATTTGCAAAAGAGCTGGACAATCACTTTGTGCACTGTTTATCTGTAATTTCAGGTGAAAGCCCTCTAACTTCAAAACATTATCTGTCCTTCACTCTATAGAATTATTCTGTCTCTCACCCCCTTCTCCCCCTCTCTGTTACATAGCAGACTAAATTAAATTCCAAAACCATTAAAGAGAAACATTAAAAATTACCAAGAACATCCAAATAATTATTCGTTCAAGCATCACATTTATTCATAGAATATAGTGTAAGATTATATGTTTTCTACATGCAGTTTAGTTTAAATACATTTTTTACTAGGAATTTTCAAATGTTTAGTCAAAACATTAGCTGAAAGGTACTGCTAACTAAAAACTACTCTTTTACATAATGAAAGGGAAACACAATTTAAAAATCCATTTTATATCCACTGGGTATATACTACTACATCCAGAAAAGAATGTTAAGTTTGTAAAATGAAGAATGCAAAAGAGAGATGTGAACATGAAAAGCAGCAACATAATTCAAATTGTTCTTCTTAAGGTCCTTGCCAGGAGAAGGACCTGTGGCTGGCCAATGGAAAGCCACAAGCAAACAAGATGCCACTGGGCAAGAACCTGGGAGTCAAGGAGTGTATTTGTGATCACAATGGATCAGAACAGAAGTCTGAGATGAAAGATGTACTGTCTCAAGTCAGTATGAATTCTGCAATTAAAAATTAAATCCTGCTCAAGGAATTCAACTCTGAAGGATCTGCTATTTCTGTGCCTACAGATACACTCTCTTTTTGGGATTGCACTCTTATGAGACCTGGATATATTAATTGTATGACCACGCTGGTAGTACATGGCAACTTTGTTCATCAGAAAATTGCAGAAATAGCAAGACTCTGTGGATCACACGCAGCTCATCAAAATCTCTACTTAACAAAGAACTTCACACTGACCAATTTTAAGTGTGTATTGAAAAAAGAAAACTAAAGGAGGAGACAAAAGAAACCAAAAATGTACATGCAGAACTAATTACAAGCATGACTTAAACATACACAGGACCAAACCGGGTGCTGTGTGTCCAACAGTGCTTGTTTTAATAAAATCAGTTAGACTACTTATAATCAGTGCTTATTATGGCAAGCTAGACTTGTTAATTACAAGAATAATATCCACAGCATTTTGTTTAGTTCTTCATAAATGTTATCATTCATATTTCTCTGTGTATTTTTTGCTTCCATTATGCCCATCTGTATAGCAAAGCCAAATCTTTACACAACCAGATACTAGTTCTGCAAAGTATTTAAAATCTTAAAACATGGATAACACTGCAACAACCAGTGTTAAGCTTTATTTCTAGGAAACTCAAGGATTAGTATCCCTGATTATCAATATTGTTCTCAATGTAAGGGGTTATAATTATTGTTATATTTAGGACTTTTATTATTGGATTACAATGAATACATTGTTCAACTACAGCTGTGGCCTTTACAAATGAAAAATGCTGAAGTGTGCTGAAAAGTTTGTGTAGCTGATAATGGCAGCAGAAATCTCTCTGACAGTGGAAGGGAGAGGAGCCAAACAACCCATAGCATCATAAAATATCAGGAATCCCTCAAATGAAGCAGAATCAAAGGAACACATTCACTTACTCCTGATAAACACAACACCCAACTGCAGGGGCCTAGGACAGTCCCAGTGGAGATGGGATGATAAAGTGTGCATTCACTTTCATAGTAAAATGTACAAAATGACAGCTTTTTAAGTTCAGGGTTAGAAGTTTAGCCCAATAGGGGAGGCATCTTGAGATAAACTGGAAATATCTCATCCAAAACCAGAAGTTCTTAAAAAAGTTGTCCAAGCATTATTAAGATTATGAGATTATAAAGACTGAATTAAATACTCCATTCAAATTTCAAAGAGGAAATTACATTATTTTTTCTTAAGTCTATGCCCTTCTGATTTTTGGAGCAGATTTGACGACAGGAATGTACCATCAAAGCTTTGCAAAAAGCAAGATGCAAAAACGACATTGGCACTTTACATGTAATAATATATTTTTATGATCTAGGCTTATGATTTTTTAGAATCCAGCCAGTCTAGTCTTATTTAGGGTCCCACAATGCTAGAGACTGAACAAAGTAACAGACAAGGAGACATGGCCCTGACCCAAGAAGCTCAATATATTTCTCTTTTCCCAAGAAATTCACGCTGGCAAGCTAATAAAGACAAATCCCTCAACAGCTACTTTTATTTCCACTCTGTTTCACATTGCAGTTTTCATACTCTCATAATCATTCTCCCCATTTTTCACATGTACTCCAGTTTGCAGAGTACCTCAGGAAAGGGAAACCTCCTTGGGTCCAATCAATATTTAACTTCTTCCTCAAAGTACCATGTTTCTGCTCCAATTATCACAAGTAAACTAGAATACACTGCAACTATCTTAGCATATAGGGATTTTTTTCAACTACCACTATAAAATTAGGGATCTAAATACCATTAACTAACACCCATTTGTGTTTCATCAAATGTTAAAATTTCAAATGCTACCATTTTTCTTCTCTAAAATTATTCCTTGTATAACAGCTGTCTGCATCACTACCACTGTAGAGATTTGATGCTACCACACATCCAACTATAAGGAGTAGCTTTATTACTAATTGGATCCCCATACAATACAAAGCAACATAAGAAGGAGCACAACAAAAAGTTTTTCTCAGCAGTGTCCTTCTGACTTTAGAGTTTCTGGAGGCTAGGACAAAGCAACTTTGTAAGATTAAAACACAGCTTATCCCCAAACATACAATATTCTGGTACCAGCACACGAAGAGGCTGCACCAGTGGTTTACAAAGGAAAAACAACTGCCCACCTAATAACAGTGTGTGGCTTTATAACTTCTCCAGTACATCTCTCTAGCATTCACTGAGCACTAATGACATTAGAATAGGCTGAAGTGAGCCTCAAGCACACCACCACCACAGCAGTGCCAGAGCTGGAAAGGACCAAAGCAAACCAGCCCTCCATCTCCCCCAGCCCTGGGCTACAGCTGCACATCCCTGAGCACAGCTGCACCAATGTGCAGCACCCACCCCCGACAATTCTGAGCCAAGTAGCAACGACAAACTAACAAATTCCCCAACATTACTGGAAGTATTGAAATGCAACCACCATATTCCCTAAGGATAACAGGCTTTGTCTAAATAGGTGTGGTACTGGCTTCTCACAGTTAGAACAGTTTAGAAGGGGCTAAGTCTGAAACACTCCCTCAGGACTTAAGATATGAAAGTCTTATTTTCCATAGCTTTTCACTGTCTCCCATGATTATTTGCAGCTGTGCTTCACACCATACAACTAAAGAAAGTGCAAAGCCATCAAATGTGCAAGCATACACCAGGCAGGACAGGAGGGAAAGTTTCTTCAAACTCTGAATGAACTCCCTCCCATTCCTTCTTCTTCCTCACAACGCCCATGCAATTCCCAGGGTTGAAGCTCTTTAGAATGAGTTCACACAACTCAGCACAGTGTGAGACTTGGGATGGTTTTAAAGTGGTGGGCAGAAGCTGTGCATCCCCCTGCACACGACAAAGAAACATCTGTAACTTAAAACCACTGGTCAAATACTTCGATATGTGTAGGAGTACCTTGAAGGAGAAAGGCAAAGCTATACTTCTAATATTCATCACTTCACATACTATGTCCCAGTAACCATCCCACACCTCTGGAAAACACAATCCAATCATGTATTAAAGAGAAAAAACAACTATAGTATGTTAGATAGTCAGAAAATGTTTATGTAAGCCAAGCAGACTCCTGACATTAGCCAAGTAAGTAAGTACTGCTTGTTCTTCAAATGTCTTCCCATGTTTGCATTTTTACAGTGTGCTCTGGAGCAGCCACCTGACACACTGCTGTTGTTACACAAGGGCCCTCCTCTTCTTCCTCCCTCACATAGGCTATTAATTTCTATTATGCAAAATAGTCAGATAACCCCTCCACTCTTTATTAGAGTTTTTCACCATGAAAACCAGCTTTGCTGCCAAGAATTTATTATGCCAGAAGGCATCCTTTTGGCACAAGCCAGAACACTGTGTCCCCGAAGAAATAATACAACAGTTGTTAAAGCTTTCCTTTACCCCTGTACTTTACACTGTCTCCCACCCACTGGAGAAATCTGCTAATGGTTCAAATAAGGTTTCAAGATTTATTTGGTGATGTCCTCACAGAGGGGCTGTGGTTTTGGTACAGCCCAGCAGCATGGTTAAAAGCAAACCAATTTATTTTGCAACGGGAGCAGTTCTGTAGTTTTGCTACACTTACATTGAACCTCTCTCTGGAGCAACGGGGGACAAGATGCTAGGTTTGGTTGGGAGTGCTTATACAATGACTTCATTCATGCTTCAAATTACTTTTCCTCCCCTTACATTTGATTTTCCTTCTATGACCAGCAAAATCATCCAGTGTTCATTGGCTCTATCAGCCTCCTCTCAGGAAGGATTCCAGAATTAAGAGAGAACCCTAATGACATCAACCATAATTGGACAGAGTATGTTCAAATTACTTTACAAACAGTCCTGTAAGTACAGCTTTATTACATTCTGATATGCACAGATCCAGACTATGTTAAGAAGTAAAAGCATTTTGGTTTTAAGCTTCTTGGCTAATACAGTCTGCTTCAAACTATATCCAAAGCAGAGGGCTTTACATAAGAGAACAGGCAAAGATAACTTTACATGTGTGCTCTTCCCCACTCTTCCTCTTGCTCATTACAAGTGAAGAATACATTCCATCATGGAAAATCTACAGTATTGTCTGCAAGCTTGTAAAGTGGAAATGCAAACCACACAACTGGATCATGGCAGAATATATCTGTTGGGTTTTTATTTTCTTTAGCAATATACTTTTCAAAATAATGTTGTCAGTTTTGCCAAGGTTGTAAATACACAAAAATAAAAATTAAAAAAAAATGTTGAAATGACAAGCTAAACTACATTTTAGTTAGTTTCTCATTTTACATAATCACTTGCTTGTACAATTTATCCATATGAGCAAAAAGCTGTAACTAGGAATTAGACCCTTCAAAGACTGAATTAATCTACAGCGACATTGTAGTCTCTTTCAAGTCTTGTCAATGTTATATCTCCAGGAAAGAGAAGGGAACATTCACATGGAAAGTAACATGCGCACACACAAAAATAACTATTTATTTTCAACTATTAACTGCATAGCACTAAACAAATAGTATGGAACCCATCCATAAACTTCCTTCCCAAAGACAGGATTAGGTACTTCATTAAATAATAGTATTACACACTAAATATATTTCTGCAAAATGCTGTCATTTAGTGTTACTAACATTTTATAATGCATATATATATATATATATATACACACACATGTACTTTATCAATTCAGAGGCCTAATGCTGGGAAATCCTATGAATAACCTGAAATTCCCTGAAATTTTCCACTCTTGCAGGCAACACTGACAACTGTGTGTGGGGAGGTAGAAGATGCACACCACAGTCAGCCTCCCAAACAATTCATGTAGAAAGAGGGCAGGAACATCACAGAAAACATGCAGACACTGAGAGCCTGACTTGTACAGAGCACAAGGTACAGGGATGTTCTCCTGCATTGCCCTCAGCTGTACTGATAAACAGCCTTGCCCCAAGGCACATGGAAGGCATGGGAAACAACCAAAGTTGAGGTTCAACTGCAGCTCTCGTTTATTGCTACCACAGCTTATCAAATAATAGGGGGGGGGGGGGAAAAAAGACTTTTTATCACTGACATAATTCTGAGGTTGTGTTTCCTTCCTGTGATCTTCATCCTCTATTCTGCAATAACCCTAGCTGGTAGAACTAAATATTTGTATCAGGCAGCATGGGATAAAGTGCACCAATTACAGATATTCCTGCCCATTTCCACAAGACATCAGCAGGAGGTTTATGGTAAGTGCTGCTTAGCATTTCCTGAGCTAGCTGGATATAGCAAACTGTAGCATACTTTCTGGTCTTGCTCCATTATCTCCTATCCATTTAAGCACTATTTATATTGAAAAGTGATAAGAGAACAGTATAAAAGTTCTAGGTATTTTGTTAGCACTTCATCCATACCTAATCAAGAGCCAGGAAAATAAATTAAAGAAAGACAAAAATAAAAACAAAAAAGGTGGAAGAAAAACACCCTGAATTTTCACTCTCCTGAGCTTAATAAGACTTTTTGTATGTATTGATTTTTCTGCTGTATGAGACATTTCTTACTGAATATTTATCCTTTAAAACATACCTGAAACAGAAGGTTGGACAGATATAATTTCAAGTACTTGTAAAACATAAATGAGTTAATAATTACTATTTTGATATTAGTTCTAGCTAACTTTGCATGCCTTCCTACATGTTGCTAACAACTGAAAGAAATTACTGTCCCTGTTACCACAAACTCCTCTTGGCTCAAAATAACATTCTGAGTAAGACAGACTGTTTTTTTTTTTTTAACAAAGAGAGGATAACTTTATTTCCAAGTACGAAACATATAATTTGTGTTTCTTTAAGGTATGAAACACAAAATTTCACCACCATTTCTAAATTCCAACCATGTATCTATCAGCTGTATTCTGATCTTGCACTGCATCAAATGCACCCTAGTGCTTGTTTTATTTCATCTCCCCATTAAGAAACAGTAAGACCTTAAAACATTCAGTTCTTTTAGAATGTCTTTCCTAACTTGAACTATTTCAGAAATAACAGGGCTTTTAATAATAAAGCATGCATGAAGTTAAGTTCTGGTGGAGAAGAAATTACAATTCTAATGCTTATATAGATAAGGTGCAATTCTCCTCATGACAGGTTCTGCTCTGATGAAGTTCCCTTCAGAGCTGGTTCTCTGCATAATAGCCAATTTCAGAACTGTAATAGGTAGACAAGTTGAAAATTGAAAGAGTATCTGATGCTTTATTAATAGCTTACTATCAAAATTTCAACAAGTTATTGGTATAGTTTTGAAAAGAAAAATATAGGACATGCATATTTTTAGGCCATTACTTTTTAACAAGCAAATGAACCCCAAATGTTAGGGTGAAAACTATGGGCAGAAGGACACTCTGGAGACTTTTGACTGGAGTGGTTTTGCAATGCACTGCTCGATCATCTCAGGCAGCCTTTCCTGCAGCCAATTAATAAGACTCATCCCTGAAGACCACTGCCTTCTAGCAGGTTGTCATGTTTTCAGCTGAAACTGCAGCATTTTCATCTGCAGCCCACTGCCACAGAAAAAGTACTATGGTTTCTGCAGAGCAGTAAGTAAATAGTTGGCAACACCTGAGCACCAGTGATGCAATCATTAATAAATAAAAAACTGTAACACTTATTTCAATATCTTGCCAAAATATTGTGCTCGTAAGATTATGTGGCCAACTTGTGGTTACCATCAGACAAAAAAATCTCAACCACATGCAAGATTTTTGCAAGAACCCTAAGTGCCATCTTCAGCAGAAGGGTACAGAGAACCTCTTCAGATTCCTATCTGAGAACCCATCTTATCACCAAGCTAGAGGCTGCATAAAGACCAGGTAAGCTCTACCTGTGTCAGCATCACTCTCATTTATTCCTTCTTTCCCAGCCACCACCACCAGCAAAAATCCTTCTCAGCACATCTGTTACTATCCCAGCCCAACTCACCCCTTCCTTAGCTCCTCCCTGTAATCTCGGCACCTAAATAGGAATGGAAAAACTCTTTTATCCAAGCATTGTTTTTTGATCCTTCTCTCTCCTGCACAGGTCCAAGGTCAGCATTTCCTGCAGCATGCAGCTTTCCTAAGTGGCAGGAGCTGTACAGCAGACTAACAAGAGCCTCAAAGATTCAGCTGCTGCATGAGAGCTGCTGCTGACATTAGCAAAGCCATCTAGAAGGGCATTACTAGTTTCACCTCACTGATGTCACTTGGAAAATCTGTGACTAGCAATAGCGGTATTGAAGACATCTTCCAAATTCCAAGCTGGGAATGTTGTGACGTGCTAGAACCAGAGAGAAAGTTGTGTTTGTTCTGCATAAAAATTCAGACTGTGAGCAGCCTGTAGGGATCCTCCCTCCTTGTCAGGAGAACTGCACCTCCACCATTTGCAGACAGAATTATATAAGCCAGTCTTTGGCAGGCAGAGCAGTGCTTTGACCTCCAAGCATTCAACAGGAGATGCTGCTAATGAAATAATTTTAACTCACACCGTTGAGGTAGGGAGTGATTCGCTAACATGTGTCTCACAAATTCTGAGTACCACATTACTGCTGGGACCATCTTCTGTGATACAACTTGACACTTCAGTCATATGTTAAGCTCTGAAGCATCTGTTTCATAATAAACTGTTATATGCTTGCCAAGAACCAAAGCACTGTGTTTTTGGATGAGTACTACTAAGTTGCAAGCCATAATTTAATACTTATCTGACATTGATGGTGACCCAACATTTAATGGAGCTTAATGCTCTTCTGATGCCACTGATTAAATTATTGCTCAGTAGTCCAGTTTCATAATCTACAATTTGTAAGGAAGCAAGACAGATATACAGGCACTGTCTCCTCTCACATCAGTGAATCAGTTTACTGGCAGGGAAAGGTTCCCTAATTGAAGTTAAAGGTAAGTACACTATAGTGCATCATTCGTCAGTCAGTACAGGATTTTGTTCAGATGCTTTAAGTCAATTATATTATTATGAAAAAGCGAAGCATGAAGTATTCCCAAGCACAAGGGGAAAATATGGGTAAAAGCCTTGACCCAGCATGTGCAATGACTTCATAACGTCCTGAGCACTGTCCAGGAAACTCATTCCTCTGGCCAACAGGAGTTTCTATTCATTTTCTCCCCACTAGGTTGTTTAACAGTTTGGTCACCGCTTAGGCACAGCTGTGCAAACAATCTTTCAGTGTTTGGCCTGATGCTATTGAATTCCATCCCAAAACGTCTCTCCTCTTCTTTCTGTGCACAGGATAAGGAAGGCTAGTTTGGACACAGAGGATTAGAGGTTTTCACAGCCCAACTTAAATCATTAGATCCTAAAATTGTTGAGTTTTGAAAGAATTTTACCAAATAAATTAGCAAGCTTAAATGCATATCTAAGACAGCTGGTAGCAATTGCACTTTCTAAATCCTCTCAAAGTCTATTCCCATCTTGAGGAAAAGAAACACTCCGTGGATGCCTAAACATTTTAAAAAACACAAAAGCAATTAAACAAAAGCAAGGAGAAAGCAATGTTTTTAAAATGCCTTGGATGAGAACTACTGGAGGAAGTTTATGAGGGGTACAGGCATAAAAAACAACAAACGCTTTTTTTAGCTTCCCAGAAAGTAAACTTTTCATCCCTGACAAAACAGAGGTCCTTGCCAGTACAGAAGTAGTTTTACAGGACTATTCATTATGACATTATTTTCACAGCTACTGGCAACCCAAAAACGTACCACCCCCAATAAAGTAACTAAGGAACAGCTACATACAAATTGAATAGTAGATGCTAGCACAAATGCAGTATTAAAGCTGCAGAAATAAAAGAGTCAAAATCAGAAAATCCCCAGAATAAGCTTTTTAAGGTATACATACCACAGCTACTGTAGTTCTCAAATATGGGCCTCGTTTCTGAGACCATCCATGATTTTAACTTCAAGACAGTGAATAACCCTACTGAAATTAAAGCAGGTCACACTAACATTTTATGTAAGTGTGAGCTTGCACATCTTCTTAGGTAATGAAGGTTTAGTTCTAACAGAAAGCTGTGGAGCTACTCATGTCCTAATAATTTAATTTATATTTCTAAAGGAATATATGTATCAGACTAAGTATATCCTTTACAATCTCTCTCAGAAAATAATGTCATTACCTTAGAAAATTGTGAAAATCTCAAAAGCATCAGCATTCGGAGATATTTTTAAAAAGCTTTCCTATTAAACACACTTTACTAAACAGTGTTAAATTATAGAATATATTACAAAATCTGATACATCTTTATACAACCACAAGACCTACTGACTTTTTCCTTCATTTTAGTTTTAATACTGGCAAAATAATTAAATTCAAACTTTCTATGAATTTGGTCTTCAAGAATTTTCCATGTTATAGAATGGAAAAACAGAATGCATTAGAATAGAATACATATAGAATGTGCTAGAAAAAAAAAACTGCAAGTGTTTTGAACATTAGCAGCTGACAATCAAATTTCAAGGATTTCATCTCATCTCTTCAGAGAATCTCAAATCCTACCATCCTGTCTACAGGAAAAAGCTCTCCAGCCCAAAGCTGCACTGTAATCTCAAGAATCAGGGTCCCAGATGTCTTCTTGTGAGGTGCTTGTAGTATGTTATGGTTTCTGACACCTTCAGATGCTTTGCCAAGCATAAATGTATTTTTAGGATTATACAAGCTCTGCAGTATATACAATCCTAGTTCCCTTTTGTAAAGAAATGTTTTCTCTATTGTCAAGCCCACAAAAGTATTTTTAGTTCTAGTAATAACTGACCCTTTATTGTTTGATCTTACTCTCTAATTTTACCATCCCCACTTCTTAACAAGGCTGCACTTCAGCCAGACCTGCAAAGACATCGTTTTTCCTATCTCTGTATGAGGGAAGCTAAGCTCTAGAGAGAAAGAGATGATTTTCTTCTGTACACTAAGTCCTCGTGACTCAGCATCCTCTAAATGCCAACAGAAAAATATATCTCACTGGCATGCAGGAAAAACATAACAAGGGGTTATTTTTCATGGTCAGGTGTCAAAGAAAACTTTACCATTTAGCACTTATAGGAAAAAATGTCTGTCTTTCCTACATCTCAGTTTTTCCCAAGACCTTTGACTGCTGCAGTCCACTCACTCTTTCTCCATGGGTGGCTGAGGTAAGAGAAAAAAGAAAGTCTTAGCCCAGTTCCAAGTCATCAGTGCAAGCAGAACACCCATGTCTCTCCCATCCCCAAATTCCCTGTACAAACCCTCTTCCTCCCCTGTCCCTGCCTTGCAGTTTGGATACCTTGAGCCCCTCACTGCATCTGCTCCATCTGGGGCAGATTTCAGTGTGACCATGCCCTGTCTCTACCCAAACCCCACCTGATCTCTGCTCAGAGCTCCCCCATGCCGAACAGCCACCCACTCCCCTCCTCTCCTCCCTTTCACTCAGCGTTTCAGCTTTTGTTTCAGCTGCCTCCTCCCCTGCCCATGGGATGGGATGGGATGGGATGCCTTGCACGCATTGCTAGGTACAGAGCTGGCTGCATGCTCCTAAAAAGCACAGCTGGCAGAAGTCATCACAGCAGCATGAATTCATTGTGAAGACATCTCCTGACACAGCTTGGGACAGGTTTGGATATTTAAAAGAGCAAAGGGAAGGACAGGGGTTGATTAGCAAAGTTTCACTGGTATTTTCCAAGGCAATCCCTTCAGAGTTCCCTGGAACATACTATTGATGCTTTTTTTTAATATCTTTTACATATACTGTACTTCTAGAACACAAGTGGTTATACGAAAGTTATTTTGATTAAATGCTGATTCTGTGCAAAGAAAAGATCTCAATTTAAGAAATAGGTCCTATAATTATGGACCCCTGAAAGAACTAGCTGTTTTATTTTACTGGAATCTTTTGAATATCAAGTTGAAAACATTATAAAAGACTGCTTCAGTATTTTGAGGATTTCTGAGGCTTACAGATTTTCCTTTAATCTATAATTAAGAGAGCTCCTTTTTAAACTTAGTCAGAAGTCTATTCCAAATAGCTTCTTTAAGAGCTAACTAATACTAGGGAACAGAAAAGCAATTCAATGAATGCATCACTGCTACAGAAAACTGCTGTATCACACTTATATTTCATTAAATAGCAGGCTTTGGAAGATGAGAAATCAGCAGTTTCAATCATGACTGAAAGTTCCACCTTTGCACCACACACTAGAAATGCCCAAATATATAGAAGAAGTAAAAGGGAATCTTCTCAGCTCTACATGACATGTAGAAGTATTATGTTACTATTTCAAGAGTTTAAAAACATTAGTTAAGGGAGAAGAAAATGTAGTTTCCTCAGGGCAGTAATCTCAATGACTGAAATTGCTGCATCCCAAGTAAAATTGCTAAAGTACAATTTTTTCACTTAATTACAATGTTTTTTAAAGCATTCCACTAGTGACTACTGCTAACAAGAAAAGACATGGTGATTAAACGTTTCATGTTCTTTAATAGCTAATCTGAAGTGCTAATGAGTGTTCAAAACATAACAGAACTGTCAGTTGTTACAGAGCTTCTCACTACACAGTGGAGCAATGAATAAAATTGACTCCTTTGCTGGGCTTGAGTCAGAATCAGAACATTGCCGACCTGGTGGCTGAAGCACTGGTGACACAGTGGCTCCTTTAGGACTCTCTTCCACCTGTCTTAGCAGATGTCCCGGCTCACACCTGCCTGCTGGGAATGCTCTCACTTCCCCCTGCACTGCACAGTCCAAGGGTAGTCACCAATTCCAGAACTAACTCTAATAAAACCACAATATTACCACCACCACCCACCCCCTGCCTTCTACAGATCAACCACCCTGAAAAAATTCTCTTTGTTAACCGTGAGACTTTATTGCTCCCTTTCTTTGCATGCAGGCCTGTCTCACATGCCCAGCGATTTCCTCCTGGTGAGCACATCAATAACCCAGGAATGCTGTAGGGAGGCTCAGGATAATGGCAAGAGAAGCTCCCCTGGCCCACTGGTGGCTCAGCACCAGAGCCACATCCAGCAGTGACCCTGCTAGCCTCACCCTGCTCCCACATCAGCAGCTCAGTGCCCACACCAGTAATGCCAAAGAGACACCTAGAAGGACTTTCTTTTAGTCCCTCTACCAAGAGTATGAAAGCCTCTCCACCTGCTCTTCCCTGTAATCCACTTTTGGCCTATGGTAAATGCCACAAGCATTTGTCATCATATTTTACCATTAGGAAATAAAACAAGAAAATTGGTGTATCCTTTATACAAGGCATGTTGAATTGGTTACTTTCAGTTTTCTGTGATTTCTATGTCATGATGCTTTTCCTACTAGTCTTGATATCTTAATATAATAACTTATTTTATGCAAACTCAGAAACAGTTTAGTCTCAAACTATAAGATAATGTAATTTCAAATTTTCCTAGAGAAAGTCCATAAATACCCACTAAAACATTTCTTTAAAAACATCTCAAATACTGGAGCAAATAACAGCTGAGCTCACCACAATGTCAGTATTTAATATCGTTATTAATAGTGAGTACTCTTGAGGACCTCAGCTGATATTCTGAGCTTCTTTTAACACACGAACATACTGTAAAAACTCACCAAATTATCTGGTACACTTACCTCTCTTTAGAGCACCTTTAAAATTCCTTGAAGTCCTATTACAGTAAGTCACAATTGGTGACTTACTGGGCAGTGTGTACAGAAGCCCTACCTGCCCTTGGAATAAACAGGATGCAGACTCAGCCCACAGCCACTGCAACATCATGTACCAGTATTTTGTCACAGCTCTGATATTTCTCATAAAGCTTCAAGGAGCCTCTGAACTAGGTTTTAGTGGTATATTTTTTACTTTCCATCAACACAAATTTGTTCTCCAGTGTCTCACTTATCAAAGTAACAGTAATATGTGCTGTGCAAGATTAAACCAGACCCATAGGTTATGCCAGGCAGGAATTTTATACTGAAGGGTTTCCTATTGCTTAAAATAATCAGATAACCCATATAAAACAAAAAATTTGCAGTACCTTTTTTTTCTATCTGTTCATACATTGCCTCTCTCTTTTTACATACAACAAACTAAGTTATACAGGGCCTACGTTTTACAGAGCCCAAGACAAGAGGCACCCATTCAGTTGGTTTATGGCACCAGGCCTCTTCCAACATACTGGGTTATGAATTACAAAGTCTCGTCTCTCCTATATTCAGTCAGAATAATGGTGAACTACATGGCAAAATATGATGGCTTCTACTGCTCAGCCAGAAGTATGAGCAATTACCACTGGGTGACCAGACCTCTTCCTCCAAATAACCTACACAATTACTTATTTCACCTTGTCTGGTACCATTCAGGCTGCAACATCCTCTTTATTCAGGGATGAAGAGAAGTGCTTACTTAAGTCCTCCCCATCTCTTACTTTTGGGCAGGTGGGGGTGGTTGGTTTTCATTTTTAAGACTCCAGTACTTACAAAAAGAATCCAACTTGTTCAGTCAAGAATAAACTGAATAGAAACCTCATTTGTGAAATTTTATGTTACTAACAATGGCTTTTTTATTTTTCAGTGTGCCACAGAATCTGCATCATCATGACCACGAAAAATTTTTTCAAGGTACTGCTTGAAAGCAGGGAGAGAAGTAATGAGGTTGCTAATCCTCAATCTACCCCACAGCTTTTGGTCAAAGGTAGGAGGAAAAGTATGGATTGTTTAGGAGGTGGCTCAGGTGGAGGAAGCTCCTCAGACCTCCAGTCTCAAATCAGGAGTGACAGGCAGCACAGCAGTCCTCGAGTCCCACCTGTGCAGGCACAGATTTGTGTGGAAGAAATGAAAGCTCTGCAATGAGGATACCACTGAACAAACACACAACGCCTCAAATAATTTGAAAGGCATGAGCCACCATAGAGTGCCTAAGAAATCACAGACAATCCAGTCTCTTCTCTAAAAAAAGAGCATTTTTCCTTTTAAAAAGGTTGCTAGAAAAAGATTATGGCATTGTTACCATTTCTTTCTTTACAATACATTCCCAAGTTTCATGTATCAAGCTAAAGGTCACTCAACTTCGTCTCCACATAAGGCAGAGGCATTCACACAGGCAGAACTAACTGTATCTTATAAAGCTAAACAAGACTGAAGATGTTTTCTGTGTTAATGACTAACAAAACTTTGTATTTGCCAGCATTTAAAATGCCTTGTTATTTCTAAGTTATAGGAGTCCAAGACAGCAGCATTCTACAAAACTAATATCAACAAGAAATGAATCTGTCAAAGTGCAAACAATTTCTACCTAATAAACAGGATACATGGCAAGTAATATAACAGTGGTTTTAATTAGCTGGGCTTATAAAGCTGTTACAAGACAAATTTCTTTCATTAAAAAAAGCAGACAGTCAGTTAGAAATGCTTCAGTGCACCGAAACTGAAGGTGACATAAGACACCGAACCTCCTCCCTCCCCTGTGACAAGGAGGAGCGAGAGTAGAATCAGCCAAGCAGCAGGTGATGAGCAGCCCCTTCTCCTGCTACCGCAATACTGGTAAGTTCCCAGAAATACCAGCAATAAAGGGGGTCCGGCAGCACAGAGAAAAAAAAATCGGCAGTGAAAAGAACCATTTTCTGTAATTTTGCTCAAACACTCAGGATAAGAGTTTCATGCAAAATTAACTCTAGGATATTGTAAGTCCTCCAGTATTGAGTACCAATGTTTTGTGCATTGGTCAAACATGGTAGCATGGTACCCACAGCATACTAGGTACACATTATTTTATAATGAAAAAAAAAAAAGTGATAAGAGTATGTGTGTATGCATAGTAGACCTTTCTTCTCCACTTAAGAGACTCTTGCTTTCCACATCATACAATTGCATTCCGACATGAAGTTCCCATTTTCCCCCCTGCTTCAGGCTGGAGGTGCACCCCAAAGGAGGGCTGTGCCAGCTGCTCCTTTTCCCAAAAGCACTGGGGGCAACATCAAAAACATCAGCAGAAAGCCCACTGCACATATTATTAGCAGAAGACTTGGTGTGCCCAGGCCCAAGGAAAGAGACTCAGGCACTTCAAGACAGAAATTATTAGATGCCTGAATTTAAAAATCACAGGGCATGATTGCAGGCAGTTTTGTCTGATCAAATTAGGATGGAGACAGATACATCCCTGCCTCCAGATGCTGTTGTTGTTGCCAATGCCACCCTGGGCACACCAGCCAGGATGCTCAAGGCATTTAAGAGCACAGGGAGCCTTAAGCTCCCAGCCCTTGCACCTACAATTATTAAAAGATCCTGGGTAAAATAAAGAACAAAATACTGAGTCCTGGAAGCAAAGCTGGGAACCAAGACACATCCTTGCATCTAAATAGAGACTCACTGGACAGCAGCTTCTTATTTCTTAAAGTGGTTTTGTGAGCAGAGATTACAAGATATTGCATGAATGCTGGATTGTTCCCCTTCAATTCAAAACAAGCCATTGTTCTGGGATGGGAAACTGGTTTCTGAAAAGACAAACAACCCTTCTTGCTTGTTTCATTAAACTGGTAAAGGAAAATTTAATTCAAATTAAGAAAACTCATATGCAAACAGATCCACTGGAGAAAAACAATTGATATTTATGTGCTGTTGCCACTTTGCACTCATTACAGGGGCTAATGTTTTGCAAGACACATCTTTTAAACCTTCCTAAGCTTATTATTTACTATCTCCTGACAAGCATGACTTCATTTCATGAGCTGGCACACATCCCATTGTGAGAATCTAATCTTTAATAACATATCCTAATTAAATATGCACATTTAATGCAAAAACCAATAGCTAAAATTCAGAACAAAAGAAAAAACATTCATTTGACTAAACAAAGCAATTGGATTAGAGTGCAGAGAGCAAACTCAAATATTAAGTCACATATGTCACAGCAAAAAGTCATTAAAGGAAGGGGGGAAAAAGGGTAAAAAAATCCCCAAAAAACCAATCAGGCAGACAATTCTTTATACCTGACCGTATCTGACCTCTCTGAATTCCTAGCTAGCTTACTCCCCATCTGTCATATGATAATAACTTTAAAAGAAGTATATTTAAGAACTCATCAGAAGTTCAAGCCAATTGTTCTTAGCATGCTTGATTCCACTCAAGAAGGGTGTGTTCTTTTGCAGAAGCTACAAGGATTTATTCTTCTCAACACTCATGGCATAGTTTCACCAATAAACTATTCATTATTTTAATAAATGATAAAAAGTGACCAAAAAAATCCTGAAACATTTGTGAGCATCAAAAAAAACAAAACAAAAAACCCAACAAACAATAGCAAACAAACAAATTTTAATAATTACTTCTCGAGATTTAAATACCAAAATCACACCACCAAAAAGCTACTTCTATGTATTTGCCCATTTCTGAATTACTGCAATGTAGAAGCCACTGTCCTTCTAGTGAGTACAGTCCTAACATTTGACATTACTGAGATCATTTGAACTCAAAAACTTTGAGTTACAAGTTTGTGACCTGCTATAACACTTTCAAAGACTATCAAAAGAAAGTTAGATAGACTGGCAGTTTTATAAACAATATTACCATTGATTGAGACTAAATCCCAACACTCATCAATCTTTGCCTTCAGAGGACTCATTGCAATTCCTGAAGTTTGATTTAGTAAGATTTATCACAACAGTATTCTGTAGGAAACTCCTCATAGTATTTGAGAGCACCAAACAAGACAGTAAAGGCATAGGTTTTGTAATTTTAATTCTTAGGATAAATACAAGTCAATCACCTGCATCACGTTACTGAATACAAACAAGAGAAAATCTACGGAAATGACAATATTACAATTTCTAGGTCTTATTTAATCCTGCCTGACTTTGAACATGAACAGATGAAGATTTATAAGACATTCATTTTCCCTTTGAATCTAAAATGTCACCATTCCCACTACAGACTACAATATACTGTCAACTGAAAAACAAATATTTTGTAAAGTAAAGGTCTTTTAAATATTTTTTTAATAACAGACTGTGCAGCAAAGTTTGTATTCAGCTTTACCTTCTCTTGAACTAGAAAACAAACTTTAATTAATTTTGGGGTTTTTAAAGGTACCTGTCACATATTGAAGTTCTATTTTTGGTTATTCTATTACACGGAGCATTCATTCCTCTAAAGAGGAATTTGCTCAGATGTGCAGAGGTGAAAAACATGCAGGACATGCCATCCTGCAGGCTCAAGCCTTTGTCTCAGTCACAGCAGTTGGATGCCCAGGCAGCCACCCACAGACATCACTGCACCCCACTTTGGAAGGCAAGGAATGCCCAAGAAACCTCACAGCCCGGTAACTGAGGCAGGCATTAATTGCCCAGACTGTTCAGGTTTACTCATTCATAGCTCATTAGCAGTTTGTAATTGGATAGTTCAGCACATCTTACAGAGAGCTGAGCAACAACAGGGAAGATGCAACAGAGAAACTAGATAATGCCCAAGTAAATAACAGGAAAGGGGGTTTACTGTCCAAGACAGATCAACCAAAATATTGGTGAGCTCCTTCTAAACTAAATTTATAGAATTTTAGTAACTGAAAAGAAACTAACTTTAGACCTCTGCAACAGATTTAGTCTTTTGTTCATCTAGCAAATACTACCCAGTGCATGGGATTTTCACAGAAAGTGATTTTTGTCTTGTTTTGGTTTTTACCAAGACCTTGGACTGGTAAACTGTTGAGACCATTTTCAAATAGTGACATTTCCATAAAGGAGATGAGGGTCAAGAAAATGGTGTCAGATTGTTTTCAGTGGTGCCCAGCAACAGGGCAAGAAGCAACGCCCATAAACTAAAACACAGGAAGTTCCACCTTAACATGAGGAAAAACTTCTTCACATTGAGGGTGGCAGAGCACTGGAACAGCTGTCCAGGAAGGTTGTGGAGTCTCCCTCTCTGGAGACATCCAAAACCCAGCTGGGACACATTCCCGTGTCACCTGCTCCAGGTGACCCTGCCTTGGCAGGGGATTTGGACAGGATTATCTCCATTATTCCAACCCCAACAATTCTATGATTCTGGGAGATGGCTACCACTTCTTCATTTCCACTACTCCTCAGCTGTCTTATTCAAGCCAAAGTAGTTATCAGGAACACTAAAATCAGTTTATGAAAAGAAAACCCACAACAATAACAAAAAACATATCCAAAGAATTCCTATGAAACCAAAAAAAATATGGTAATCATAGGAAATACAGAAGCTTCATGATTACATATACATTATTATACTTTCTATAGTTGCAAACAGCAGCTTCACCATAACTCATTAGTCATTCAAATGCTCTCTCAGTAATGAAGTTTGCTAAAGCACTCATAATTAAACAGTCCTTTGAAGGCTATGAGCTATCCAGTCCTTTTCAAAAATGAGTTTACTTGCTCTCGAGGAGTCCTGTCATAGACCTGTCTTATTTTTCTAATGATAATTTGTCCTATGTCGTTCAAATGTTCAGATTGACACTTACATGGAATTTTTTTATGTGCAATGTTTATACTTCCAGGCTGAATCTCTGTCAAATCCACATGCAGAGCATGACAAATTATTCACAGTACACTGTACTCTTGGACCCAGTTATCAGGACTCCAGAAATAGGCTCTTGACCCCAGACTGCATTAAACAGCTACGATCCAGACAATTTAAAACATACAATGAAATAATGACTGAAGCAACCAAAACTACTTCTGCTTTTGAAGTCCAGTATCCAACAGTGAAATTACAGACTTTGGTATTTTCAAGAGGACTTGTGGGGCACAATACTCAACATTACATCAAAAAGCATTAAAAAAAAATTAAGAAACATTAAGCCTCCACATTCTAGGTTAAACTAGCATATACTTTTATTTGAAAATATTTGAAGACTGCAACATTTGAAATAATTAACACCTCCTGAAAAGCAGTAAGGACCATTTTGCCATCCTGCATTTACAGAAAATTTTGGAAACAAGTAGAAGTGGACTACCAAAATAAAAACACACTAATATATTTGGTTAGGTTTCTTTTCATATTCGCTCTAATAAAATAAAGTCTACCAAAAAGAGCCATTCTTGATCTCTGAAGAAAAATGGAGACAAAGGGCACATGGTTCTATCCATGATGATAGAGCAACAATAAACAAGACAGCCAGAAGTCAGCCAATGCTGAACGCTCAAGAAGGTGCTTTTTAGATATCTCACAAAAAAGTCTCTAGTCACACTTCATTCAAACTAAGCAAGAAGAAAATTATTACTTGTTTTGGCGTTTAAAAGTTGTACACAAAGCAGGACAAGGGCAGGTTCACAACTGTTGAGTGTACACAACCTAAGCTGGTTTTTTTAGAGAGTAACTTCTACTTTGCATTCAACAGATCCCTCTACCGATTTTGCTTCAAACAGAAAAATCTGAAACAAAACAAGGACAAGAACAGCACTGCACCTTGCAAATCAAAATCAACTAGACAAAAGTAACCAACAAAACTACAAAGCAATTAAAGAAAGTAAGGCAGGTGCATGTCAGTAATGGATATGAATGAGGGGAATCCAGTTGCAAAGATTTTAATTATTAACATGGAATTTAATTAGCGTGCTGCAGCTAACTCCCCCACTACTGTGAAGCAAGTCTTCAGCAACCACACCTGACCAAGATTTCAGGTTGGCATCTCACTAAAATGACTAAGTTCTCTTGTCATTCCCATCAAGGGTTTCAGTGTTGACTCAGAGGGAAGAATGCCATCTAGTGAATTACTCAGACAACACTGGCACATCCCACCTATATTTACCTGGCCTCAATATGCAGAGGAAGGGTTTCTTCACCTTCTTATTGATGTGAAGATTATCAGGAGAGAAAGAAGGAGGAGAAAACAGGGGGAAAATACCTATTTAAAAATAGGTCATTTATAGCTATAGCTACCGGCAACTGGTGGATCTGGCCAAACTAAAAATAAATTCTACAGTTTAACGAAACCAGAAATGTTATCAACCTCTTTACAGCTGACAATCATTCCCTGTGGGAGGAAAGAGTCCTTTAGGAGGTGAGCCTGCCAACTGCTCAGCTCTATACATGGGTATGCTCATCCTTCCAAACACAAGAGGCCAAGGAGAGGTCCCAGCATTACCCACACTCATGGACAACCTTAGCTGCCACCCCAACACTCCTCTAGACTATTCTGGCCAGCTCACACAGGGAAGTCTCATTCCACCAGTGCTACTAGACCAAGGGGCACAGGCATGGCCCCATCAGCAGTATCTGCCCTGTGCAAATGGCTCAGGAGCTCCACTGGACACCCTCTGACCACCCACACTTCACACCAGCAAAATCCCAGCAGAGGAGTCACCACAGCATTCACAAAGCACAGCTCAACATCACCAAACACAGACCCTGTCCCATTTGAGGCTGATGCGAGTCCTAAACCATTTATTTTAAAAGCCACTTGAACCTTAAATTTAAACGCTCAAATAATTCTCATCAACATTTTTCCCTCTTCTTCACACAACAGAAAAGGTATCAATACAAAAGTACAGCACTTTGCATCTGACCACATTAAAATAATACACTTCAGCTGAATACAGTTTAATTAAGGCTTACTCTGGTGCACTCCAGTATTAATTGTTTACTTGGAAATTCCCACCATATGGTACTGTAGCAGATGTTAATCATGTAAGGCCAAACACTTTGAAATTACTGCTCTAGCCACTTCATCTGAGGTACCAAGTGCCCTAAATTTCTACTTAAAGGATAAGCTAGAAATGCCAAACATCCTACAAGATTATATCCACAGCTATTTTCTTCAAGATAATATTATCTGGCAGATAAGTAGCACAAAATAGGGTAGATTTTTAAGCCTCCAGTATTGTAAAATGACTTGCTATAGACAGTGCTGGACTCCCTTCGCATAAGAAAAATGCCTGCATTGAAAACCTCAAGGAAAAATTTATTTTGTATCCCAGATATCTGCTAAACCCCACAGACAGGGAGGACAAAAATGTGTATACAATACAAGTGGATGTGCATTAAGCATTCCAGATCTTGGCTGCCCCAGACCCATGGATCTGTGTCTTATAGTCCCTCATCCTTCAGCTGCAAGAAAGGAACATCATGAGGAGCAGCAGATGCTTACTCTTGGATAGCTATTTTAAACTGAAGAGGAACTGCCCTGCTAGGTCTGTCTCATAACAAGAAATAAATAGTGCTCTGAGCAGGTTTGTAGATTTCTTACAATACGAGCCTAACATTGGGCTCCCAAAACTTTTCTTCTGAAAAAATATAACTCACCTCCATCTCCTTACTTCATCTTTTTATAGAAACCAAATGCATTTGAAAAGCTGGAAAAGATCAATGAAGAAAATGTGGCCTTTCAGAATTTCCCAACACAGTGTTTCCAGACAGGATTTTTCAACAAGGTATTTGGGAACTCTTATTCTTCAGCATTCGTCTTGGTAACCATTCAGCTTCTAAACTGAAGGTTTAAAGTATTCATTAAGTAAATAATTTAAGAAGTAAATGTGAAAACACAGTTCTGCTTTGGATCAGAAATTCTGAACTTGTTATCCTGAAGAAGGTAAGTGCTTGCTACAGGTGATTTTCAGTGCAGTTATGATTTAATAAGGATATTATAAGTTCTTGGGGAAAAAAAAGCAGTTACACAAAAAGATAGCCTTAAAGAATTAGCTCTTTCTCCTTGTTGCATACCTTTGAATACAAGCCTATACAAGGAGAAATTTCTCAGGAAACAGCTTCTCCTAATTCCTCTGGAAAATGGTAACAAATATTACTACTTGACTCTGGGAAATACAGCACAATCAAAAGCTACAGCAACTTAACTGAGATTAAATGGTTATCTACACTTCTGCAGATCAGAGAGAAAGACTAGACCATTTGTCAATTTGGGGTTTAGAAGACAAAACTGCCTGGGCTGTTATTGTTGGAATGCTTAAAGACAACTACTTGCAAAGATTCTAAAAATATATCTTTACATACATTTCAATTCTCTCATCTGAAAAGCTATCTGGTTTATATTGCTGCCTTGCAAAATTCTTGACACTCAATAAACCAGAAAAGGCATTTGTAAACTTCTTGGTTTAATACTGCATTGTGCAAATAAATTTGAATAAGATCAAAATACAGAGCTTTACCGAACTGTTGCAAAAAACCACTCGAGAAAACATATTGTGAGGCCATATTTAAACTAACAGATGTTTCAGAAATAGAACAATATGTTCAAACAAAATAAAGGTGTTAAACGGGCGGTGCTAAAAACTTCACAACTAAGCACATCAATTTCAGGAGCGACTGAGATTACCTCATCTAGGAAAACTCCCTCCTAAAAACATCATAAATTTAGAAATGAATTCTGATGTTATGCTTAAAATTTGGCTGCATGAATTATTTGCAGAGTGGCTGCTTATGTAACATCGCCTTTGCTATGGCAACACCCGGCTGTTAGGCTTTGACACATCCCAGTTGCAATTGCAGTTTCATTTTCTGCTGATAAACAATGGCAGGAGAGGTTTTCTAATCACAAAGATGCTCTAAAACGCATCACTGTGACTGATGTGGCAGACATTGATACTGCTAAAACTCCTAATGTCAGAAGGGCAAGCAAAAAGTGAGGGATCCACAGGAAAAATAAACAATCTAGAGAGAGAGAGATCTTCTAGCACTGCTTTCAGTACAGTTTTAAATCTGAAGTCCTTAAAACTAAAGTTTGGAATAGTGCAGTTTGACTCTTGACTACCTGCCTTTGTAAACTCCCCTCTCCAAAAAGTCTTTGTTGGACTAAAATTCTTGATACTTTCTTACAGAGGAACTATACATAAATTAAGGCGGTTGTGTGTTCATCAAAATTAAACTCCAGCTATGGCATTATTTCATATTTTTCTACAGCTTTTTTTACTGGGCATTACAGTAAAAGTCATAAATCCATGTAACCACATCACTTCAAAGCTAATGGAGTACTACATGTACCCTCTGATACTGTAAAATTTCAGTTTGCTTTACCTTGGAGAAAGAAAATAGTGGTTAATGCTGACAAATTGTAAAACGCCTGATCTATTCCACATATGGCGCTTAGCAGTGACTATTAAGTTGATGACTATTCTGACACTCATCAGTCACCTACACACACTTGACAAGGAACTGAAGTTTCAGAATCCAAGCGTTTTGCGTACTGTCATTCAGCTTTTTTTTTTTCTGAGACAGCTCAGCCTTTTCCATATTATTTCTAATAGCCACAATTTTCAAGGGCCCTGCAAAAATCAATGTGGAGGCAAGTAGCATAAGAAAGAACCTTTAACTTAATACACCACTAGAAGAAAAACTAAAAATTATGTAGAAAATTGAAAGCCCTAAATAAGGCTCATACATTTGGAAGCACACCTCCTCTTTACCATGAAGTAGGTGCTCACATGCCTTTGGAGCACTGTCGTCCATCCTACACTCCAGAAAAAGCTCCCCCCTAAACTCAGTCCACGTCAGTCTTTAGAGAAAGCCAAAAAATAGCCAAAAAAAAAAAAAGGCCAAAAAATCAGTCAGTCTGATAGTGACCCTGAACACGGGATTCACCCTTTTTTTAAAGCCTGAACTGATTTGCTAGATCTTAATGCTGTGAGACAATCCGTGACTTCACTGATGAGCTTCCCTGCTGCTAACTAATGGCTCAGGAACTGCAGCAGAACCTGGGAGCTGCCATAGCCGAGCCAGGGCTCTGCTTGCACACGAACAGCAGTAGGAGGGTCCCCATGGCAATACTCTTTGAAATCATCATTAAGTACTGGAGTATTTTGTGTCAGAGCATTCCCACAAACTGTTGCATTTTCTTGATAACACGTAATTCCTGCTGCACCAAGTGGAGCGCAGTTGTTGGCAGCCCATGATGACTCTGCAAACACACATGCCACTGCAAATGGGTATGAACTTCAGCACACAAAGAGCAGACAGAAACGGTTCTCAAACCCATGCAATATTCAGTCGCACAGATGGGGAACTTCTGCACTCTGCTTTCACTTTGCTAACACATTCACATTTCTGCTTCTCTGCCCCCAGTCCTTCTAAACCCTGGTAGAGTAGACTTTATAGGGGAAAAAGCCCTTACTCCTTAGCATTAGAAACCTTTAAAGGTAACTCCATGCCTCAGATGTCAGCTTCTTGAGTACAACTATTGTTACAACAGTTTAAGATGTACGAGCTTCGTATAAGCCCTATGAGCTGTCATTCAGCAAGCAAAAAATAAATATTTAATAAATATTTACTGTTAGAAAAAGTAATACTGGTTTTTTTTCAGGTGGACTGCCTTTTGGAACAGATTCTACCATTGAGAGATTGGTACTGAATTCAAATTAAGAATATTGTTAAAAGCAGTAAGCCCTTATCAAAATACAGTAATCATCAATAACCTCAGACTAAAAAAGTTAGATTAGAAGACTCAGTTAAAAACATCCTAATGTTTGGTAAGTAACTGAGTGTCTTTAAGTGTTCTCAGAGCCTCAGAAATCTAAAATACATCTGGCATGTTCCCCTCCTGAGTGAGTGAAGGCCATGAACTTCGAGGACACTTGAACGTGTCAAAGTCTTGAGACACGGCAGCAGAATCCACAAGTGTCCTCCAGAGGGGAGGCAGAGGAGGTTTCATCTCACTGATCCATACAGGACCTTTAAAATTAGTGCTAAATATGTGAAAAGCACAGTAATACATGGTTTGAATCAATTCAAATACTCATTTTATCCTCCATGTACAATATGCCATCCTGTGGGAGAGATGAGCTAATCCTTCTATGCTTTTTCCAGCTCTGTGACAGTTACTCTTCTGCATTCACTTCAAACCCTAGAAAATTCCTATGCTGACACAGGCCCTCCTCACTTTGTCCCTTTCATTTGCAAAGTTTTAACTGGTACTTTGGTCCACAACTTCTTATTGTACACATTTTCACGTCAAAATGTAGATAGTTACTTATTTGTATAACCAATTGCAGGTATAACTCTGTCACTCAGCGGCAGCAGCATTAGGCCATTACACAAATCCACAGACAATATGTATGTCAAGGAATAAAAAAAAGACAAGATACTGGAGAAACTCCATTTATTCCATGAATATTCAGTTTTACCAGCATCCAGCCCAGAGCTTGGCACTTTCATCTAACCCCTCTGAGTAGAAATATTTTCCCCATGTTCATTTCTCGTATCTTATAATTTCGGGTCCAATGCTTTATCACTACTCTGAGCAAAATGCCACTGAGGTAATGGCTCTTTTTCCCTAAATAAGGAATTCCAGATGAGGCCTTTTACTGCAAGTGCTCAGGTCATACCAACAAGACCATCACAAAAACACTGAGAGCAATAAAATATAAAGTGTTTCATTTCCCCTTACTTCCAGATAACTGTAAGCGATGTTGAACAGTAGGATTTTCCTTTTTCAGGAAAGATGTTGCTTTGAACATCAAAATCTATTTGGAAGAATTCTCTTTACAGAGCTGCTCTGAGGAGGCATATGACATAGCAGGGCACTTAATTCAAGGAAGAGGTTAAAACGAAGTTCAACATTTATAATTCTGTAAAATAAACCCCAGTAAGCCAGCAAAATATTCTCATATCTTGAAGTTTAATGTCATTTATGCAAGGCAGACTTGACTGTCGCTAACTCAAAGACCACTACTGAGCTCCTCCCAAACTTCTCATGACAGACACATTCATGTTTTACTCATCAAACTGCCTTAAAAGACAAATAAGCTACTTTGGCAACTTTCAGAAATAGAATTTGCTGGAAACAATGCACTTAATGCATTAGAAGAGTATTTTTCCATATGGATTTCAATACCAATGTTTGCAACACCACACGTTATAAGTAAGGAAAACAAAGTTCTTGCAGTAAAGACTGCTTGCCCTTATCCACTTCCATCCTTTCTCCAAACTCAGCAAGGTGTGACCCATCAGGCAGGAGCAAACCTGCCCCCAGCTACTGGTCATACTCGTTTCCAGGCTCAACTTTGGAAACTGGAGGCCACCTAGGTGGTTTTCCTCCAAGAGTGCTAGTCACAGGCAGGTGCTTCATCTCCTTGCACCACCTAAGTCAAGGTTCACGTGCTACACAGAATACAGAATGAAGAAATGGAAGCATTGAAGCAACATATATGCATTCACTCCGTAAAAATGAAAGTCCTCCAGAGAAACAATCAAACATTCAGGCAAACAAAACACCCAGGGTAAACACTAAAAAGCAGGTTTCGTATTCCAGAAAGTGGGCACTGCAATAACTGCTTTTTTCTTTTTTGGTAAAGTTTACATTATTATTTCTAAAACATCTACAGCTCTGAGTGTTAGTCACAGGTTTCTAACTACAAACCCTTATCCAGCAGCACAATTTCTAATGCTACCATTTAGCCTGTTCTTTTCAAATTACTGACTTTATAATAATATAATACAAAAGCAGAGTATGCAATGCACTTCACCTGTCATTTATGAAGAGTATTTGATGTCTTACATTTTTAGATGTTTTAAAAATGCATTATCTGCAAATTCATTATTTTTATGCATTCCCCAAATTATGGGGAGGGTATCTAAGACAACTGATTAGAAAAAAGTCCCACACAATCCTTTTATTTTAAAGTAAAAATGTTGGAAGCTAAATTGCTGTAATTGAAGTTGAAAATGGTTTGCTTTTAATACTGATCATCTGTAGCTCCTTCAAGCTTTTTATGAATATTTACTAATTTCTCAGGATATTAAATATGACATCATTCTTTTTGATTTCTACAGAGCGAGAATGCTTCCGAAACAGCAAAACTATGTATGTTACTAAATACAATTATAACTCACCAGCTAAAAATGCCAGGATTGAATAACTGAAAACATATGCTATATGCCTGAAATTTTAAGGATGATGAAACTGTCACATTGGTAGCACACAGCATGTTCTAAAGAACTCCCACAATGTAGCAGTTGTTCAAAACTTGTACCCATCCGGTCATTCTATCTTTATAAAAAGATATATAAGACTCGATGATGATTTATTCAAAACACAGCTGCAGACTAACTTAAAGGTAACAACGAAGAAAAACCACACATACACACAAAAACCACCCAACTAAATACCCCTTCACATTACAGCATTAAAGCCATGTCAGAATGGCATGCACACAGAATAAAAGAAAAGCGTTTCCAAAAGCTCCAAATTTTATTCCCATCGGAGTTTATTCGAGGAGAGGACAGGTGAGAGGGAGCGGGAGAAGCGGAGTAGCGGAGCAAGCACACTCAGCCCAGAGCCCACTGTTCGTGCTCCCTTCAAGCACGGATCTGGAAGAGAAGCCCCCGGGGAAGGGGACGGCGCCCGCCCGACTCGCGGAGCCCCCGGCCCGGCCGGAGGAGGCCCTGGCCCGGCACGGCGGCTCCGGCAGCGGGGACAGCCCCGGCACCCCCGAGGGCGCGGACCGAGCCCCGGCCCCGCCGAGCGCCCCCGGCCCCCTCCGAGCGGGGGAGGTCGCGGCCGTGTCCCCCCGTCCCCCAGCACGGGCGAGCGCCGCACGTTCGGCTGAACACGTTCAGATGAACTTTCATTCGCGAGCATTTCCCGCCGCACCCGCCGCGAGCAACCGGACGCTCCCCGCGTCCCTCCGCGCTGGGGGCGGCTCCATCGCCACGCCGCGGTCGCCGCTCGGGAGCACCCCGGGCTGCCGCGGGAACAGCCTCGCCTCCACCCCCGGCGCTCTCCCCGGCTCTACGGGCAGCCGGGGATCGCCAGCCGCCGCCCCCGCTCTGAGCCCGGGGCAGGGGGGTAGCGCGGCCCCCGGCCCCAGCGACGCGGTCCCGACGGCCTCCCGCCTCTCTTCCCGACCCCAGCCAAAGCGTGGGGGCAGCCAGCGCTGCCGGGAGGCGGGATCCCGGCGCGGGGGAAGCCGCGGAGCTCCCCGCACCTGCGGGGCGGGGGTGGGGGGTGATGGGAGAGGGCGCCGCGCAGCCCCGGCACCGCTCCTCACCTTTCATCCAGTCGACGACCTGGCTCGGTGACCACTTACTGACGGGCTCCATGATGAGGGCCATGGGGGCTCGGGGGCGCGGGGCTCGGGCGGCCGCCGCTCTCCGGGCTCGGGGCTCGGCTGTGCGGGGCCGAGGGACCGCGCTGCCCGGAATCCCGGCGGCGGGAGGAGAGAGCCGCTATATCCCCGCTTGCCTCCGCTTCGCTCGCTCGCTCGCCGCCTCTGTGGCTCTCTGGGGATTTCAGTTCATGTTGCCGGCTCGGCAGGGAGGGGGAGGAGGAAGGAGGAGGAGGGGGCGGCACGCTCCGACGCCTCCCGCCCCCGCGAACCCGCGGGCAGCGGCGGCGGCTCCCGGCCCCGCCGAGAGGTCGGTCCTGGGCGGCGGTGAGCGGGACACGGGCTCGGCTCTGCCCGCTCTGGTGCCCGGCGGCTCCCGCGGCTCTCCGCGGCCGCGGCTGCCGCGCCGGTGTCTTTTTCTCCTGGCGGAAATGACGAGGCGGCTCCTGCCACCCGAAAATATCTCCAAGTGAAATGGGAAGCGACACCCGACGGCCGCCCGGGGAGGGGGGAGCCGGGATGACTCGCAAGGTGCCGCCGCCGGCGGGAGGGGGGTCTGGGGCGGCGGCAGCGCCGAGCACCTGCTCCCGGCGGGCCGGGCAGCGGGGGAGCCTGCGGGGGAGCGCAGCCAGCGGCACCGAGCTGGCGCTCGGGGTGTGGGTTTGTTGGGTTTTATTTTCCCTGAATTAAGCATCGCTGCGTGGGTGGGAAAAGTAATTTTTTTTTTCCTTTTTTTTTTTTTTTTTTTTTTTTTTTTGCGAGAGTGAAGCCCGGCTGTAAAACGGCAGTGATGGTCGGTGTCGCCGGGCGCCCCGAGGGAGCCGTGCCAGCAGCACCGGTGGGGTGGCGGCTTTTGCCCGCCGTGTGCGGGCGGCCCGGGCAGGGCAGGGAGAGGAGAGGACCTTGTTGATTGCCCGCCCCACGCCGAGGGTGCGGTAGTGGGGCAGACTGGAGCGAACCCAACCAGCAGAACGGGAGTAGGACCCCGCCGACCGCAGCACGGAGAGCACCGCGGGTGCCCGTCTGCCCTCCCTGTCCTGCGGGTTGCACCACGGTCGTATGGAGGCTGCAGGTGTGAAAATCCGCCATCCCTGCAGCGGGTCATCCTTGCTGGAGCTGTTAATTTTCTCCTCATTCTGTCTCCCCAGGCTACATCATCCTGGAAGTTACCCCCACAGGGCAATTCCCGTGGGCCCTGTGGCACAGTGTCTTTTGGTAGAAACCCCTCCCAAGCGTAGAACGCTTCCTCCTAGGATGGCTGTGACATCCTTTTCCTTCCTAGGAGCTTCTGCTCTGAGTAGGTGGCATTTCCCTCCGGAGCTCCAGGCACAGGATGGTGCTAAAGGTTATTTTCCTGCTGGTAAGCTGGCCAGTGTATGGCTTTGCCTGCCTTTGCATTCACCCTGCTCCTCCTGCCAAGGCTGAGGCAATGACCATCGAGGTGTTCCCTCTGACAGTGTTGGCTGATGAATGCCAACTGCTGACACTGACATTTAATATCTGTATGTGAGGAAAAAAGGATTCTCTCAGCCCTGAAGCGGTTATAGCAAAGGAATCAATTCCTTTGTGCTGTATGGGCAGTGCCAGAAGCTTTCCCACTTCGATGCATGCGGCTCAAGTAGCAGCGATGAGGGACAATAACACCCACAGGGTTGGTAACACCTCTCCCTGGAGACCCAGGAAGAATTTCCCTACCAGTTTGAAGTGGGTCTCACTTTAAAGGTTGTACGTATTTATCTTTGAGAAGAATCTTCTTTTTACTGAAAACTGGGGCTTACCCACTGTAATTTTCCTCGAATTTAGCTCTAGACTCGTGTCTCCTGTGTCACATTCCTGCCAGCACACTGATGAGGCCGTCTGCTTCTAAAGAGGTTGTGTTACTTAAAGCCACAGAAACAATAAACTCACTTGCAAACTAAGGCTGACTTTTTTTCCTTGTGAAAGGTTTGAAAGGTATGCAGGATTCTTATGTACTGAGTTATTGTTGTTGAAAGGGCATGTCATAATTTTAATTAGAAACCAGTAGTTTGAAAGGTTTAAAAGTATAAATATGCAAGATCAGACTGAAGCCTGGCATGTAATTTATAACATCATCGTGTAATTCTCATTAGGCTGAAAAGTTCTTTGTAGGTGAAGACAGGGGTAGTAGGTTCTCAGTACCTATGTATGTAGTCCTATAGTTCATAATTAGGCGTTCCCTGGGATTCCTATAGCATGCCAGCATAATTTGTAGCTACAGCAAATTTTTCAGTAAACCATCTGTGACCCAGGACTGTCCCCATGGTCAGTATCTAATACTTTTAAAGCCCCTTTATGGAGGTTTCATCAAATTATGGGGTGGTAAAAGGGAGTTCACTCTTCCACTTCAGTAAACAGATGAAGTGCTGAGCATCGAATCAAATTACCTTTATTGTTCTTCTCACAAAGCATAGCCATATCATAAATACTGGGGTAAATCCCTCTGTTTTACTTAGATCTTGTTTCAGTTTCACTGAAGATTGTTGGCTTGGCTATGGTAGGGAGGACTTGGCTCAGGAGTAATGATAAAATTATCCATCCATGGTATTTAACTTGGTGACCTATTACAGCAATGAATTCTATAGTCAGGACATGTGCTACATAAAAGTATTTTTTTTTAATTTGCTCTAAATTTATTGCTGCCTGATTTTATTATTGTTCTCTCTTTCTAGGGTAAGAAGGAGAGCTGAATGACTTTTTATGCTGACCTTCTAAAACTGAAGTGTTTCAGCCAAAATGCCTTAACCAATTTCTTTTGGCTGTTTTCATCTTCCAGTTTAGTGGCCTTCATCTTGCTATCACACTTGTATGAGTCAGGCCTTTTACATAAAGCACATGGGACAGTCTCTTGCGGAGACATTGAATTACAGCATTATGTCTTAACTCATCTTGTAGAATTACTCTGATCCATATAGTGCATAAAAAATTACTATATTTAAAAATACACCTAAATATATATGTTCTTGTTAGGAAGGCATTTATTAGGTAGTAAATGTAAAAGTAAGTACACAATAAAATTCAATATTGAAAGAAAAATAAAAAGAACAGGAATAAGTTTAAAATTGAACTGTAAGTCTGAACTCAGATGTATAAAACTACATATATGCTTAGATATCTATTTTCTGAGCAGCCATGGATATGGATGGACAGCTTCAGCAGATGAGTTTGGGCACACACACCTCCTGGATTAGCACCGCAAACTGCAAGCTTACAGAAGATACTGCTTTTCTGTCATGGTACGTTATCAAAAAACAACCTCCCTAGAGCTCAGCTGGCAATCATAGCTGCTACAGCAATACAGATTGAAAATAATACCAATAAATAGTTGGAGTCTGTCTAATAATGTACTTTTTGTGTATATTTAGCAGTAGGACAAAGGAAGTAGACCACTGCTCATCCTGAATAATGGTGGCAGCTAGATCCAGGTTCTAATGATAGTACACTGAATAGTCATTTGTTTTATGTATATAAAGCCAGACTCTAGAGTGGATATCATTGATGAGTTGCAAGCACAACTGTGGGTTCCTCAGAAACTTCATGGACTTCTTGCTAGTGTCTAGAAAGTATGCAAGATATTCAGAAATGACAATTTGAAATCTTGCCCTGAAGTTAGGGAAACTAATTTAGCTCTCAAAAGATGTTGTTTCTGGTGCTGGATATTAAAGCTGTTTCTTAGGTGGAAGATGAAAACAAGTGGAGGCAAATTAACAGTGACTAAAGCTGAGGTCTAATAAAAACAGTTGGAGTTAAATAAAAAGACAAAAGCAAGCTAAGTGGAAAAAAAGCTAATAGTTTCTTCACATTAATAAAGTTTGTTTTTGATAGCAAATAAATTCCTGATTTTTACAAATGAGTCTTTATTTGATAAGAATCGAGCTTTTCCACTGGTACTAGCTCATGCTGTAAATATCTGCTTTGGATGCCATATCTGCATTCTAGGGAGTATTTTATTCCACAGCTTGCAGCAAGGTGTAAAGCAAGTTGCTCTTCTCCTTAAGGGGAGGGCTGCTGTCTGTCCTCTGTTCCCCAGAGGCTTTTTCCCTTCAGAGTGGTGCCTGAACTGGTGCCTCAGCAGGGTGAGGATTGCCAGGGCTGGCATTTCCAAGGGGAAGGGAAAGACTGAGAGGGAGGGAAATAACAAATAGCCTTGGTTCCAGGGACCATGGGCAAGCAAAGGAGGAAGAGGAAGGTTCATGATCAGAGGCACAGTAAGGTAGTAAGCCTCTGAGAAGGGTAGACATGGGGCAGATAAGAAAGTTTAGAGGAGCAAAGGGGTTTAAATGCAGTTGAAGACCCAAGCTGATTTAGACTGGGGTCTCAACCTGAGCAGTTGTCCCTGGCAGTGGAGCATGGGGAGGTGGGAAGGCATGGGGTTGGGAAGGAGGCCCATCCCAGCTGAGAAAAGCAGGTGACTCTCTTGCCTGTGCCTCGGGGGTCTGCATGGCCCATTGCCCCCTGGCAACTGGCCACTGCTTGCTCCGTGGCCGTGGGCAACCTCTACCTACACAGCCAGGGTGACAAAATGACAGTGAGCCTCCAATGACTTAGGGCCTACATTGGGCTCTTGCTGTTCCCTCATTTCTTACCACTCATCTTCTTCAACCTGCTTGAAAGCACAAGTCTTTTAAAGTGTTTCAAATGCAAGCATCCTGGCCTTAAAGACATCCCTGGTAGTTTAATTTGACATAAAGGGCGGGGGGATGGTGTTGGGCAATTGATAGTATTTTGTATAATCAGAAATAAAAATCATAATCCCCCAAAGATGTTTAATAATTTAAAGTATTCAGAACTCAATTAAGGCTATTAAGAGATTAGAAATTAGATTAAAGGTGGCTAAAGGGTAGAAATTCAAGGACTTCAAACACCTTTTGTAATACAAAGGCTCTTAAAAAATGAAAACGCTGAGAATTTCCCCAGGAAATTCCTATCATTTTAATTAGGTTTCTTCATTTAAAATAAAAAAAAATCCACACAATTTGAGTCCCACTTCCTCTCTCAAGCAGTGGACTCAATTAATTGCCTGCTGAGACCTCCTCCTTTCCCAGGTTTGGGGGGACATGCAAAGGTCTAAAAGATTTTGACTACCAGGAGGGACCACCCCAATCATCTGACATGTTCTCCTGTATTGATGCCTGCCAAAGAAATTCTCCCAACCTTTCCTGTGGTGCTGGGAATTATCTTTCCTCTGATCATGTTTTCTCTGGCCCAAACTGTATCCATTTCTCATTTCCTCCCATATTGAGTCAAGTGGCTGGTTCTTTTTGTCACTGAAAAGAAGAGGAATCCCTGAAAATGTGGAAGGCTCTTGTCTTTCTACATCTCATGGTTTCTCCCAGCTGCTGCTGCTGCTTCACAACAAAGGGAAAGATGGCAAAGAGCAATGCTGCCATTAGGAAAGTGCAAGCCAGTGGCAAAGGGGCAACAGATATGTCCCTACAAATGCAGAGGGTTCTTCAGGAGCATTGGCCACTGAGTTGGAGCTGTGTGAGGAGCTGCAATCTCAAAAGAACAGTTTTCTGTTCCTTTGTGAAAAGAAATACACATAGGTTGTGCTGTGTGGGCCTTCTCATTTTCTGTTTCTCAGGCATGAGCCCTGTTTGTTCATCAGCTCAGCTAAGGCTCCACCTTTACTGCTGCCACACAAATGCCCTGCCCTAAATAACAAGAAACCCTAGGGAAGTGAGCTTCCGTGCTAAAATCATATAGAAAAAGATTATGAAAGAAAACAGCAACTGATTATTAACATCGGGTTCCTACTCAGGTCCCCACACTACTAACATCACAAATGTAAAATGGCTGCCAACAAGATTCAACTTGGAAATCTCATTAGAAGGGAATGTCACAGTTTATTCTGGGTGATAAATGCTACTTTATTGCCTTTGGAATGGTTGGCTGGTTTGGCTAAATGCAATGGGTGGCTCCCCTTGAGGTATATATTTCTACTGATGAATTCATATTGTCTGAAGAATAATAAATATCTGATAATTTTCTAAGCAATCTTGAAAATATTTAATGTTGCCAAAGAATGCAGTCATCTAAATTGCACACTGAAGTACAGAAGAAAAAGAATAATGATATGGTAATACAAAAAGGGTAAAATCATAGTGAAGAGGGACATTTGTCAGTATACTTAGAAAAACACAATCTGTCTCCCTGGTAATTTGGTGGAGTACAGAAAGTATTACATGCCATATTACAAGTATTACATTTTATTTCTGACTTCAAGAATTGTTACCATATGTTCAAAGTCAGACATGACCTCTTAAATATAGCATGTTCTTTGTTCGTGCTGTGCGGGCTTCATCCTGCTTGGACAGTTTTTATTCTGAAAAAATTAGAGAATATAAATCTTCCAGTGCCAGAAGACTTCATATCATCAGCTTTTGTGGATGAACTGGACAGCAATAATTTGGCTCCTACTGACCAGGGAAACTTGACAGGTCTGCATTATTTCTCATACCTAACAACTTCCTCTAAAAACTATTTATATGGAAATAGTCCTGAATTTCAAGAAGTATTTATTGCTTTCAAATACATTTTACAGGAAAAGGGAAAAACCCACATATTTGCAAATATTCCTGGTGTGCAGCAGCTTATTGATGGTACAATTAAATATGCCCTGATGTGCCCTGATAAGGCTTTGATTGGAAGTTATTTGAGATTTAATGCATGCAACTTCGTGTTTACAGATAGAGAAATGTATGACCTAAGGTCCTCTACTCTGAGTTGTCCTTCCCAGACTCCAAATTCTTCCTGGAGATCTCTTTGGACTGTACATAGACCTAAAGGTTCATCCATATCGTGTCACATTGAAAATAAAGGGAATTTTGGGAGTCTAATGGCCAAATCACAAGAATGCCTGCAGATCAATTTTTACCAGAGTGCATGTGAGACTAAAATACCCCACAGTGTTCATATATCACATCATTACTATGGTTTGGACTTTTCTACACCCTCACCTTCTTATTGTTCTTTTCGTACTGCTGTTTACAGACAGAGCTGGTTAGAGCATAAGATACAATGATAAGGTAAAGGACTATTGTTATTGTCAAAGGGAAGGATAACGAATATTTCTGTAACGTTTTCCAGTATTAAAGAACTGTAATAATGAAGGAAAAATATCAATATAGAAAGGAATGAGAGGTCAAGATGAAAAGGTAGCATTATGAAAGGAGTGACAGGGAAACAATACAATAACTTGAAAAAAAATATTATAAGAAATTGGGAAAATCAAGAATAATTAGAGGAAATGAAAGTATATATAAGTATGGATCAATCTGTAGGTACAGGTAGAATTAAGGGTAGAGAGGGTTAGAAAGAGTGAGAAAGAATGTAATAAAGATACGGCGTAGTATTAAAACTGGGAGGAATAATGAGAAAATGTGAATATCATCAATGCTAAGAAGTCCAAAACATGGACAGATTTTAGAAAAAAAAAATTTAAAAGGCAGGTGGATTGGACAGGGTGTATTTGAAATACCTAAAGTGACTCAGTAGGAATTCAACCAAGGATAAGTAGTTAACACTAATTAATCAGAGAAGAAAGCAAGCTCCTCCCAAAACATGCCCAAGTGCTCAACAAAAGCTTTTTGTTGTTATTTGTCTTGTTCCTTGTTGTATTAGAGCTAATGAATCGAGCTCTGTTGGATTAATAGTGCCTGACTCATTCTCCAACACTGGTCTCAGCTACTACAGAGTGGCTTATGTCCATGGCATTAAATAGCCTTTACCTGCAAAACCAAGTGGCTGCACTGCCACTGCCAGCATATTTTGAATGGTTCCTGGCCATGTTAACACCCCAACAGAGCTTGGGACTTGTCTGGGAGGTGCTTGCTGTGCTGGGCAGCATTTGAGCAGTTTGGTAGCAGAAGCATTCTTGCACCTGGAAATTTGCCAGGATCTAGATAGATTTTCTCCTAGGGAATTAAGGGTGGAACCTGCATTCATACCACAGGCTCTGGCATTGCTTTCCATGTCTCAGTTCATGCTCTGCTCTACTATGTCTTGAAAGCAGAATCCAGTAGGAGAAGCCTGGGCTGGACAGGGGGCTGGACAGTCTCCATCTGGTCTCACAATCCCTGTACTTTGGCAACCAAAGATCAAAGATGTCCTGGAGGTGTCATAAATCCCAAAGGAGAACCCTGGGGTGCTCTGGAAGTAACCTGGGAAGGCAATCTAAACTCTGTCTCAAAATAGTTTAGAATCAACTAGAAGTATCACAACATCTTACTTTCCCACAACCAGCCCCTCCTTACCTGTGCTTGAAAAAGCAGTAGGATGAGGACAAATAGTCAATAGTACAATACAGATGAAACCATTTACTCTAATTTCTTAGCTCTCTCTATCTTCAGAGCCTCAAAGTCCCAACAGAAATTTGGCCATCCTCCTACCTAGACAGTCTGATGGTAATCATGGTGCTGCCCCAGTCCTGAGATCTCCAGAAGCTTTTGTTTCTGTAATTGTCAAAGGATGACCAGTGAGAAGTCAGGACATAGGAGTCACAGATCAAAAACTTTGGCAGAGCTCTCAACTGCAGTTTGAATAAATGCTCACAGAAAATGCACAGCATGGTGTAATTTCAGATTCCTTTAACCACCTCAATTTAAAAAACTCTATTGATCCCAGTGACACCTGGGTATCACACCTGTCTAATCTCATCTTCTAAGGCATTTCCATTCCCACTGTGCTCCTCTCCATAGTATTCTGAGCATTTTAGATAATTAAATTAGTCTACCATATAACTTAATTAATATAGATTTTTGGTTCTCTTCTTGCTCAACATGGGAAGGAGGAAAAGGCACATAACTCATCTAGTTTAATTACTATTATTAAAATTATTACAGTGGGAAAACAATGACAGAGAGGACTCCTGCATTTTAGCCAGAGAACATTGATAACTGTGAGACTTCTGGTCTCTCGAAGGAGTGAATCCCAGAGAAAACTCTCCTCTCGTGATGTTGAACAGCACAGAGAACACTGCACTAGCATATCCAGATTTGTTCAAGTAGCCTTTCAGATACGTAGCAGAGGTGCATATTAACATTTGCAGTGCTGCAGCATGTATGGTTTCATACCCAAAATGGAACTGCATCCAATTTAAGGCCTGCCCTGCATCTGTGCACAGAGTTTGTATCCTAGTTTGCAAAATGCATTGTGCTGATGTGAATTCCTACTGTGCAAATGTGGCCATATGGCTTTTTAGAAATAAGTCATCTTGCAAATAATCTGGAATGAGTCTGTTGGGACTGATGGAGGTCAGGTCAGAGTCTGCAGAAATCACAATGATTTATTTGCCCACTTTCATTCTCATTGCAGGTCAGCTGCTATCTCTTGAACCAGCCTGAATTTTGTATTTTTCTCTCCAGAGCTGAGGTTATTTCTCAGCTGACTGGATTACATCTGTCCACTCTGGAAGTCAACAATTTTCAGAACCAAGTCAGCATATGGCAGCCATAGACTGGGTCTCCTACCATTACCATTGTGTAATTTCCCAGGCAAGGTCTACAAAAAAGGAAGGGCAACTGCTTCTGCAGCCTTCAGAGATAATTTTAGGATGACTTGAATGGCCATTATGACCTAAATGACCATGATGTGTCTTTGTTTTCATGAGAGGCTTTTGGCAGCCAGCACCAGTTATTTGCCAAGCAAGAACATTCACAACCAAAAGCGTGTCCTTTGTTCATAGCTCTTACTAAAAGGAAAGGTACTCCCTGCTGGCAATGTTAGAAATGAATCTAACATGAACTCATGTGGTGTATTTGAAAAATTACCAACTGCCCATTTTTTCCTTTCAGCCCAGGAGAGAGAAAGTACCAGCCCAACAGGGGAAAATGTTGAGCAGGTTTTACGTCTGACACTTCCTCCTGCACTCCACAGAAAATTGCCATCACCATCTCCACTAATTACAGATTAAATTCTCCACAAATGTATAAAGCAACATGAATGTATCCCAATTTCCATGGCACCTGTCTTATTGTTAGTAGAAGAAATCTTTCTTATAGCTGCCAATAAGCATGGAGAAAGTCAATGGGTTACACAGTAATCATTTACTGAAGGGGAACATAAGTTAGTATGGGAAATATAGCCTGGCTGGTTAATATGCATTTATTTGAAGGATATAAAAGACTTAGGAATGAATTTTATTTGGGGAACTTTATGTAGGCTTGCATACTATACTGTAAATGCAATTACTATGCAAATGCACTCCATAACCATGGAAGAAATTTAGGGTATAGCTGGTGGCACCACTCTTGGTTTGAAATCATAGAAACTGTTTTGACCGACTGATCCAATGTTACTGTGAGAAGCTAGAATTAATGTTGTCTTTTAGCTTGGGGACAGATTATCAAACAACATGTGATAAAATTTATTTTCTGGATCTATTTTTTTCCAGCACAGTTGCATGTGTAATTTCTGGGCATTAGATATGATTAACTAATTCTGACCCCTGTAACCATTATCCCATTATCCCAGACCTGTGCTAACCACTTTGACAGTTCTCTTTGTTCATCCTACATCATACATATCACTTTTGTGGTGAAGAACTGAGGAGAAAGTTGATTGGAACTGGTGAAGAGTGGTGCTGAGTGCTTCCCTACTACAGCAGGTGATACAGCTGCCAATTCAAAAGAGTGGGCAAATTTCCTCTGCTTCAGCTCCCTGTCTTTCTTGTTTTCTAAGAGGTCCTTTTCTGCTGCACTGTTAATCTCTGACCAGCAATGCAGGCTGGCTTCCAAAGCCTTTTGTATTAATGCTCATTCTAGTGGGTCCAATTTTCCTCTGAGTTAAACCCAATTAACTCCAGAATAACTCCATTAACTTCAAAGCACCAAGCAAGTGAGTATTAAGTGTATGGAAGGGTGTTCAGTGTATCGACTCTGGTAGTGCTGCTTTCCCCTGAACACCCTGGCACATAAGGAGAGAGCAGGAACCTTATTGTTCATCACTGCCTATTAATATCGAGTATCTGGAGGTTTGTTTTAGCCTCACCTTTGTGACAAGCTTGTCAAAGAGAACAGCAATGGGGTTTTCTCATGTTTTCGAAAGTCGTATCATATTTCAATTTTGTTATTTTTTCATTATGGCGTTTCTGCCCACAAAAAATATATAGTTCTAGGATAAATTGTTCTGTTCTGTCAGTCACATTAGCTCTAAAGTAACAACTGGAACAGAAAAATACATATCAAAACCTGTGGAAATACAGTCATATAACTACAAGACTGCATAGTATTCTATTCTTTGGTTTTCAGAAAAAATAAAAGAAAGAGAACACTTACAGTGAGAAAACACTGGAGTTTTTCAAAAGTTAGTTTTCCACTGGCATTAATCCAGTGTGTGCACTGCTCACAGTTTGAATAAAGCTTAAAAATATCTTAAGCTATCCTTTATATATGAAAAGTCAAGTGTGTTATAATTTGTAGTGCCTACTTAGAGGAGCTCAAAGCATCAGAGAAAACTATGTCAGACTGTAAAACAAGATTGTGTACTTTTACACTCAAAGTTACTCGTAGTACACGACAGTTAAAAATTGCATAAAATTATCATTTTTCAATCATATATTCAATAGGAATTTGGTACTAAAGGAAAGTTAATCTTTTAACATGCTATGTTGGGGAAGGATTGACCAGTAAATTAATATTCCTGTACTCCAGAAGCATTTTTTCACAACTACATATCCAAATTTATGCACCTAATCTTTTGATGTGACACTTGAATGCATGTAGTTTATGGTTCTGCCACAGAATAGAATAGGCAGACTCATTTAACTCTTTCCGGTCTATATTGCTTCATTATATTCATATGGGCAATTCCATTTATTTACATCAACTCTGAAGAAGTGCATGGATGTCTTGAGCAAGCTGAGATGTTGTTTTCCTGCCCACAGTCATGTTCATGTACTTGGGATTTGCCTTTTAAAAGCTCTTCCACTCTATTTGTCCTGGTGATTGACAAAATCACTTATCACTGCTTTCATATTTATATGGCATCTCTCACTCAGGGGTCTCAAGCATTATGAGTATTGAAACAAGCAAATGTGTAACATTCATCTGAAATATTTGTATTCCTCTTCTTGTGGAGGTCGAAAATCTGGCACACAAAGGCTAAGCAGCCTATGGGGCTTGCACAGCTGGCACTCCAAGAGTCATGGCTGTCAGCCTCATAGCCTCAAGGCTCTTTTTCCCTTTTGGACATTTCCAAAATAAAACCCATAACTCCCAGAGAAGTTCCCAAAACACTGTCCCACAGCACTCCTGAGATTTTTAGCTCACAAGGTTTGGTACAGTGAGAAACTCAACAAAATGCTGGTGTCAGGATGCCCTGACAAAGGGGTGGACAGAGAGGGAGGGAGAGAAGCTGCTGCCCCTGGCATGCCCAAAACATCAGTTACAGTGTGCAGCAAGTATACATGAAGTAGCTAGTAAGTATGTTTTCAAATAATCTTAAGGTTTTTAAGTTTTCCAGATTATCAGAAGTGTAAAGAAATCTAAAAATACTAAAGCAAAATAGGCAACACTTCTGAACTCTCTCTTTTAAAATATTTAGAATCATGCTAAATATTTTTAACTCTTGTTGCTTTGTTTCAGCTGCCTCCTCTTTTTTGCACATTTGCCTTTTCTTATAGGCTCTTGGTTACTGAGTGTTCCAAAAGTGTGTGCATGCTTTCTTGCATAAGTTCCCTGTATATTTGCTTCTCCTTATAAGTTGAATTTGAGGTCACCCACAAAATCTTGGCATAGTTTAAGATGTTTTATATGTTCATATTAAATAATCTAAACTTATTAGGAGATGCAAGGTTTAGTATTAAAATTTAGGGTATCATTTAGTAAAAGGTAAATCACCCTGGGATTTTATTGACATAATTCTTATATTCTATAATTCTTCATGTAATTCTAGTATTCTGCATTTTTCTCAATATAATTCTAGAGCTTCCAAAAAAAATCACATTTTCTCATCCAAGATCTATTTTCATAGGGAACCTAGAGTCCAGTTACAGAGTTATGAAGATGTATATAGCAACAGTATCCATGGAGCTTAGACTTTTTCATCCAAAGGAGGTAGGTTTGGATTTTTTTTCTCCTCTAGATTACACAGAAAATGCTAAACTTCCTTGAAAAACAATGAAAATAAGGAGCTGTCTATTAACCATAGTCATAGAGCAGTATAGATTGTATCACTCACTTTTAAATTATTTTCTAAGCTGTCACTCATAGACACACTGAAATCATTGCTGTACAATTGGGCTGCTCACGTCCAAAACAGACTGGCATCACTGGTGGTGATGCTGAATATTGTCTCTACCCCGCTGTTCACATCTTCCCCAGCCACACACTGTGACACTGGGGCATCAGCTTCACAGCCCAGCCTTCCCTCTGCCTTCATCTCTCCAGCCCAGGTGTCTGCAAATAGGGTGAGCAGTGCCTGGGGTGAGGCAGGGCAGGCAGGCAGTGATGGCCTGAGCTGAGCCACAGTGTGGATGCCTGCATAAACAGCTGCTAGTAAAGACCTGTAAAGACCTGTGAACAGCCTGTTCCTGGTCAATTCGAATTAGCATCCATATAGGAAGAGGGATTTGGCTCGGCTGTGGCCTTGGAAGTGGTTTGTGTGATGCCAGGGGCACTCCTGCCACAGGTGGGGAGCCACATCTGATGTCAGCCTGCATCAAAATAGATCAAGACAGTATTGCCTTCATGCTCCATAGAACAAGACCTGCAATGAGTGAATTATTTAGTGGTGATGCACACCTACTGAATATTCTTGCCCTATTTAGGAGCACACAAATGAAATAGTTGTTATGAGAAGTTTCTTGTCATCCTGTACATCAAACACATGCCAGATAGTTTGGGCAAAACTCTGGTACCTCAGCCACGAGTCAGCTTGTGTTTATTGCTGTTCTAGTTTTCTTTTTTTTTGTTTTTTCTTTTTACTATGTCCCATATTTTTAAATGGTAAGAAATATGATGCAATGCTAAACATTAAAGTTAAATCAGCAACAGTATATCTGGAAGTACTTCTCTGAATGGTGAAGGACATTTTGCAGGTAAGGTGCAAAAGAACAGCTTGTAGCTTGTCTTCCTGAGGAATTTGGTAGAGGTGAGGACTGGAAAACAGCATTCTTACTAAGCCTCGACAGCAGCTTTATTCTGCCATAGTCTTCTTGGATATGCATTGCCATTCTTTTATCTTTTTCATGTAAGAGAAAGAAGTGGGTCCAGTGCCCTTGGAACAAATTCAGAAAAAGAGCATCAAAAGGGGGCAGATTTCTTTGAGGATTTTCAATTTGTCCCTTTCCTGTCTCTCTTTGGGAGTTTAACTTCTTAAAACACTTTCAAACGTGGGCAAAAGTGCCTATTGGAAGGGCCCCATATGGCTGAAGTGCAGCTGGTGTGGAGCATGTTGCTATGCCTGCTTAAACACTTCGTGTGTAAGTAGGAACAATAACTTGTTTAACAGCAAGTTTGAGTGGGGAGACTTGGGAAAGTTATGGATAATCAAGTGGTGAAGTTAACAGGCATAAGTTCAAGCATGTTAAACTCCTGGGACATGTGTTTTCACTCAGAATAAAGAGGCTGGAGTTTGCAGCAATTTAAACAGAATTAAGCTGCAGAAAATGAAAGCAATTTTATTCCTCTGTGAGGGCACCCATATGGCGTTTATCAACCTGCAGGTTAGGCAAACTTACATTCCACCTTTATTTGATTAACTTTCCTGCATGCCTTCATAATAGGCTTGGTCTATGATTTTTGTTATTTCAGGAAGCTTAAACTATGCTATTTTACAAATACCATTCCTTGTTTGTGAACTAATATGGCTAACTGCAATCACACTAAAATTGCTGTAATAGTTGCTTAATAAATACACAAGATTAAATATTTCTACCTTAAAAGTAAAAAAAAAACAAAAAAAACCCCAAAAAAACAACAAACCCAAACATACTGTAATAGGACTAGCTCTCTAACAGAAATGAGCTTTTGTTTGTTGATGAATAAGTAACTTTTTTTTCCCCCCAAAGCCTAATGGCTCCATCAAGTACATCTATCCTCTCAGGTAACAATTCTCTACTTCATTTCCAGGTTCTGTCCTCTAATAGTCCATGTTAGTCCAGTTCCAGTCCAATCTGGCATGAATCGTCTAGATTTCCCCCAAACAAGAAGTGTGCTTACTTCTAAGGATACTTGGATGCTGGGCACCCTCCAGGACAGCACTGAGGGGCAGATTTGGCTGCCTCTGCCTCGTACAGCACCTGTCAGCAGGCAGTGTGAGGGGTTGGTGGGGGTAGGTCCAGCACACTCTACACATTTTATATTTTCTTTGGACTAAATCTAACATCAGGGAGGCATTAAATGTGCTCCTATGTGCCAAATGCCATGCTCTCTATACCTCTTTTCTCTCTTCTTTTTAAAATTAGAAACCAACTTCTGGTTTCATTTCTTCTGCTTGAAGGTACATCTACAGTCACGTTTCTGTCACAGCTGAAGTGAGTTTATCAACTGTCTCAATTTACTGTGCTTTTCCTCGAATGGAATTTGGGTCTTTGAACAGAAAAAAAGGATTCTTATACATCAGGTACACCAGAAGACTCCAGTGGCACAACAAATGATCTCCAGCTGCAGGTGAATTTACAGCCCAGGGACCAGACCAGAGATGCTTTGAGCTAATGAAATTCACAAATGACTGTGTACTCTTCTAGATACAGACTTTGGATTTGGTACCAGATATTGTACCTTTTGAAATCCTTGGCTCCCTGCTACTGTCAAGTCATTGTGTAGTCATGACTGGATACAAAGAGGAGCTGTGTGGCCCCAAGGTGCACATGGCACTTGGATTTGCAGTGTCTGCCATTGGTCACTGTCCTGGTTTGGGGCGAATTTGGGGAAAAACCTCCGGAAGGAGCCGCCAGACAGCAAACCCCACGACTCCTCCCCCCCCACCGGGTTCGCGAAGAATTTCCTCAGAGAAGAGTGGGAAAAAGACCTGTTTATTTAACAAGCAAAACACTCTCCAGCACAGGGAAACAACAACACCAGCTGACAAAAAAAAAACTCTTTCACCGTTCTGAAGGGATGGCAATCTCAGTCTCTCCGGCGAGTGGTCGCCCAGTTATCAGTCTCTGGCGCTGGGGAATGACTGCTGCAGGTGACAGAGTGTAGGCTCCCGGTGTTTCTTGGGGTTTCCCAGGTCCCCGTCCAGAACAGGTCCAGATGGTATCCAGGAGAGGGAGGGGACGGGGTGGAAAAAGAAAACAGTCCAGGGAAAAAAGTTGGACTGCCTAGCTGAACTAACTAACAAGCAAAAGCAAGGGCAAAGCGAAGGAAAGAAAAAGAGGCAGAAGCAAGCAAGCAGGCAAGCAAGCAAGCAATCAGAGCTAAAACCTCTCCTAAACATAGACCATGGGGGAGGTGAGCTGGCTGATAACAAGACAAAACAAAGCTTCACTTTCAGAGTCAGTCCTGTAAGCACAGGACATAATACCAAACATAATCAGAACACACGATTGGAGATACAAACACCATAACATCACCCTAGGACAGTCACACAAGGAAAGAAACAAAATGCACTTCTGGGAAAGGCAAATGCAGCATTAAAATGTGATCTGTGTGTTTGTCTGTGTTTATATGTGTATGTGTGAGAGCAGCCTGGTCTAGTGGAAAGCGTCCCTGCCTGTGGAAGGGGAGTTGGAACGAGATGATCTTCAAGGTCCCTTCCAACCCAACCATTCCATATTCTGTGATGTATCTGTGTGCAAGTGCCTGCTGGGATCACCTGCTCCACCTGGGGAGCTGCCCCTGTCAGTCTGCTGCCCCTTGTGCACAAACACAGCCACAGGACAGTCTTCCTCCTTTTCCAGCAGCCCCAGCCTTTCCTCTGGAGGGAGGATGGGAGCCATAACCTCCTGCAAGGCTGATGCAATTGGTGTGGAGTGGGTAGGCTGACAAAGGGGCAGCATCCTTCCCCTCAGGAACAAATGTGTCATCCCTGAGATTTTCCATCTGGCAGGGAACCAGCAGTCCCAAGGTTACTCCAGAGCTCAGCTCCCCTTTCCTGAATTACTCCATAAAATGAGCTTCCCAACCAGAGATTATGTTTTCCCACTAGTGTTGCATTTAAAGAAGATTTTATGGCATTTAGCTTAGTGATGGATATCATCCTGTGTCTGATGCAGGAGACTTCACAGTAAATTTGTCAAAAATTAATGTTCTGCTAATAAAGTGTTACTAGAAACAACTGTTTGCAAAGGTTTGAGTCTCTTCTATGCTTACTTAAATATGGTTAATGGGGGCGTTAGAGTATGAAAGCATTCATATATTAATTTAAAAACAAAAGGCAATTAAAAAAGCAATTAAAATAATCTTTTAAAATTCTAATTGATCATAGGGATCTTTTTTCCACTGAATGGCTTAGATACTTGAGCGTTTTTTATATTATGTGTGAAGTGGTTCTAACATAATATATACCTTGTTTAGAATTAAATTTCTTATAATTATCACAGAAAAATGTTTTAAAAAATTTAAGATTTCATAGAAAATTGGAAGTTTGTAATGAAAAATCATTCAGACTATGAATCCTCTGTGAAAAAAATAAATGTTTTCATTTCTGATGTCATTATTTGACTTCAGTCTGTAACATTTAAAACATAATAGATACAAAATATTCCAATTGACAGCAATCATCAATCTCAAGTCACATATAGAACATGATATTGTTTTATGGCCCTCCTATCAGGTACAGGCAAGAACTGATAAACACTGTGTGCCCCCACTACAGTGTCTGGGAGGGACACATCTTGCTTAACCATAAGTCAACAAACTTTAGACATCTCAGTCTGAGCTGGTCACCTTCAGAGCCCAATTAAGAGAAGCAGGCATTGCTAGAGGATGATTTGTCTAAAAGATCTTAGAGGAAGAGGGATTTCCCTCTGGAAATAACTGTCTCTCAACAGACTATAAAATGATCCAATAGTGAATAATTCAGACCCAGACATCTAATTTCTCAGAAAATCTAAACTGGAGTAAATGAAGCCCATACTCTATGTGCACAAATCTAGAGGCTAATGTGACAAAGCAACAAAAGCAATGTTGGGCATGTGAGTGCTTGAGCAGAAGTCACAAGAGCACTGCATGAAGCCATGTACTTTGGCATGAAACCATCTAAAACTGGTCATCTAAAATCAGTTATCTCAAGGACAATAGGAGAACTTTCCTTGGGCCTATGAAGTTTGAAAAATCATCCATACTCCCTTCAGTCTTGGTTTGCAGACTTACATCTTCACATGATGGAACTTGACTGAAATAGGCCAGCAACCTTCCTGGTATATTTGATATGGGAACTAAAATATTATGTTTATGGTCAAAAATATTAAGTGTCTTCATATATGTGTACTCAAATATGCATATTTTAACCTGAGATTTAATTAAAAGTTATGCAACCTAAAGGAAATTAATAAGATGTATAGGTATGCATCCATACCTAAGTGATTTTTTTCTGTTGTGGTAAATCTCTTCCAGGCATTCCAGTTAGTCATAACTAATAATGTTGCATTTTCTTAAGAACACATACATGTCATGATGTGCCTCTTGTTGGTATTGTTTGTTTGTTTGTTTTTATTGGTTGGGGGTTTTGTTTTTTTGGGATAAGTTTTGTTTGGTTGGGGTTTTTTAATTTTATATTTATAACTAGCATCAGCTGATCTAATGCACCCACGTGTCTCTGAACCACAGCTGGATAATCCCATTGACAACAGCTCCAGATTACTGTGTGTTACCGTAATATTTTCATGGGATGTGTCCATGCTTTCACTTCCAGCACAAGGCAAGGCAAGTGATGTCCTAACAGCAGATTCAAGATTGTCTGTGATCCATTCTGATCTCCTTCCTCCTGGATTTCTTTGGGTGAAGAGTTTGCTTCTGGGTGAGATTCCATTTGGATGAAACCTCAAGTACAATTTAGTGAGTGGCAAAATTCCCACTGACTTGAGATGGAGCAAGATTTTACCCTCAGAGTAAGTGCCACTATGGTTCCAGACATCAGGCCTTCAAGGAAGCCACATGCCCCAGAAACAGAGCCTGAAAGGAGGACTCTGCTTTTCCCATGCAACTGGAAAACAAGACCAGCTTATGCCACCTGAAAATCTAACCTCTTATATCCTTTCATTTTGGCAAATGCCAATGAACCTTCCGTTGATGCTGTGTTAAGTCAAAAGTTTTGAGTGTGTTTAATCTGTCATATAAAACCCCTGAGGAAGAGATTTTGTTTCAGTACTGTTAACAACTAATATTTTTATGACTTAGACCTAGGAAGCTACTTATTATGCTCAATTTCTTGTTTTATGGACAAAGCAGAAACAGCTTATATATAAAGACACAAATTTATTCTTAGTATAATTGAAACCTTAGGAGTTTAATCCAAAAGTCATTACTACTCCACAAACAACTATTAGAGAAAGAAAAGACAATGTCTATGCAGAAAGGTTGCAGCTGTAGTAGCAATAATAATACAGCTAAAACTGTGACTCTTTAGTTTCTACCCCTTCTCTCTGGTGAAATGCTCCTTCTTCCTCAGCCCTTTCAGGCCTGTGGGTGGCTGCTTTTGCTCAGGTATTGGAGTTGGCAGGATTATGGATTGTTGCTGGCATTTGTAGTTCTTCACCAGGAGGATTTTGATGTTCATGTTGATAGGGTTTTTTCTCACTGTAAGATCTATCTGGGTGCATTTTTGTATGTCAGCTAACATGCTTTTGCATCTTTGCTCTTTCTAAAATGGTCTGAACTCTCTATCAGATCTGAATTTGCTAAGGACAGAGCAAAGCCTTATGCATATGCTACATAATGTTCCTTTATTCTACTTGCTGCCCTAGAATCAGTTTTGTCCAGCCTCAGGTCTGCTTTTCTTTATCTGACACTGGTGAGTTGTTTATAGCTCTGGGGTCTCCAGATCCAAACCTGTGCCCCATCTCCTGTCACCCCATGCTGGTACTCCCCTGCACCACACATGGATCTGCCCATCCCAGAGCCACTGCCATCTCACCAGTGTGGAATTTCTCCTTCTGTATCACTCCTGTGCAGTCACAAAACAGCAGCAGGACCATGCAGCAATAAGTAAAACCAACCAAAATAGCCACAGGCACCTGGCCAGAATGAAAACTGCAGTTGCAGCTAAAGCAAGCTGAAGTGAAGCTGAGGACAGGTTAGACAGAGCAAGCTGGACAGGCTTCAGTGCTGAGGCTTGGCAAAACTGACACAAAACTCAAGGCCAGACACTGGCCACAGCAATGCTGTGCTGCAGGTCTGTGTGGGCACACTTTGAGTCCTGCTGTTGAAGCAGGTTGCTAACTCCTTGTACTGAATGAAGTGCATGGAAACGAAATCTATGGAAGAACTCAATTTCCAGCATGTCTTGGAAAGAAAAGGTTTTAGCACTACAGAGGCAAGGAGAAAGTTCTTCAACATCCTCATAAGTCTCAGGAGGGGTGTGATGTTTATAACAAATTTATGGAAAGGTGTTGAGGATATTTGTTGGAAGGATTTAATTTCTTTCAGGATAGGAGTTAAGACTGAAATATCCCCTCTAATATCTCTTTACTAATCTTTGGAAGTTCTCATGCAGAAAGCTTCTTCAAAGTACCTGCCTGCCTGGTACACTACAGCTATATTTATTTCTATATTCTAAATACTGTAAATACAGGTGATGTTAAAAAGACAGTCTGTTTTTGTGTGACTTTTCTCAGGCTTCTTTTGCTTGCATCTTCAGACTTCTCCCTGAAGAATTACTTTGGTTATTTATGCTGCTCCATTCACTAAGAATAAGGCTTTATTTTTACACTGATCTAAAATTGACTGAGCTTATAAAATACTTCACACTGATTTGTGTTTGTGGTGGAGACAGTTCTTCATGCTTTTTAATGTATGTCTAACAGAGGCCTTTTATATTATTAAAAATCTTATTTAAGGAGTAGAGGCAGAGTCCATTTCTTTCTCTGCCGAGGATGGTCACCCAGAGCACTCAGAGTTCATTAGGTTAGAGGGGCCGGTTCTGTTAATTGATGTTTGGGTTGGGGCCTTTTGCTTCCTCTGAAGATGAGGCAGGAGAAGAGGAAGGGCTGTCCAGCATAAATATTCCAGCACTCACTTGGGGTGAGACCCTGCTTGAGGCCAGATTAAAACAGAACCACAAATTACCTCAGACCCCTGCTTATATCTGACCCAGGGCTTTGGGTTTGACCAGAACCCAAAGAGTATATCTGAGCAGAACAGAATCCCTGGCTGTATCTGACCCAGGGCTTTGGGTTTGACCAGAACCCCTGGCTATCTCTGAGCAGAACCCCTGGCTATATCTGACCCAGGGCTTTGGGGTGGCATGGATGTCCCTTCAGGCAGGAGCCCAGTGCTGGATGAGCCTGAAGGGGCTGGAGCCTGGGTGGGCTCCTGGCCCTGGAGCTGCTCTGAGGACAGACAGTGACCCCATCCCTGAGCCTCACCCGGGGGCTGCTCAAGAGAAAATCCAGAGGTGGAACCCCTGGATGGGCAGGAGCTGCAGGACCACAGTGCTGCTCTTCAGTGTTTGAGTCTTAATCTCAGCTCAGGTCCCTGGAGCCTTCTGGGGATGCAGTCATGCAGTGTGGCAATTCAGTGACTGCTATGTATGTGTGAAAGCTAAAATTGTTTCAATTGTAAGCTGAAAAGTCTGACCTCTAAAATAAGAATATTTCGAAAAGATTGCAGTATCAGCATTCTGTGGGGAAATACCACTTCTAAAAAAAAATCAGGATATTTTTATAATGCTTGACATTTATATGTTGAAATAATGGCAAATCCTTATGTTGCCTTATTCTCCCCACCTCAACACCCCGGATGAAAATGGGAGTGAAAAGCAGGACTCTTTGAATAAATAAAATCAATATTTTAAATCTTAAAATATACTATTTTTCTATCACTAAAAGGAATATATTAAAACCAAAAATCAGCAGCTAACCTCTCTTCTGGTGAGAAGTTAACTTTTTCTCAGGGAGAAGTAAGGAAAAGTCTTCTCCTCCACTTTTAATTTTGATCTTTTCACTTACTCCAGTGACACAGAGAACAAGAAGTGTGAGAAAAAGAAAAAAAATAAGAAAGAGATTTGTAGAATGAAACACTGACTGTGCATTTCTGTTAATTTTGAATTTTTGCTTGAATATGATATGTTGTAACTCCCTAGATGTATTGAAGATGGTCGATTCTGTGACCCCTGTAGTGTCCTGTGGCCTGGTCCCTCTCCCCTCTGGCCGTGCCCAGTTGGCCAAGATCCAATTTCTTCCCTCCCCCTTACAGACCCTGGAAAAGACCTGTGCCCCCTGACCTCGCCCTCTTTTCACTCCTGGAAGCCCACATGAAATAAACCTCAGATTCCCCCCAGGGGGGAAAGAGCCTCTTTTGTTATCTTTTATTCACGTCCATGTAGTGGATCCCAGAGGCTTCTTCCAAATATCTGTGCAAGTCGGGAACAAGGGTCAAGTCTCAGGGAACGCTACAATGACATATAGTATTTAAAATATTTTATTTCTTTGAACTCTCAAGTTGTTATAGCTTCTACAAAACAAACTGCTTAAAGTTTTTGTATTTAAGTGTTCATCCCAGAAAATTTACTTTTCTGGAAATGGCCAAATTTTAGAGTACCCACATTTCCCAATATTTCCAGATGAAACTATGCATATTGTTGCCACTTTCTGAATATCGACCTTTTTGAAAACTATCCTAAACTAAACACCAATACATTTGAATGTATTTTTTAATGTCATATTGACTAAACATGAGAGGAAGCTTTTCAATAGGAGAATGAATATCTGAGCCCATCTCATGAGGGCAAAGTGCATAACACATTTTTGGTAGAAAGCAGAAGAACACCCTCTTAGCAATTAAATAATGGTACTCTTGGTACAGCCCTAAATTTTAAAATGTGGGAAACATTTTCTTAGGTTGACATTACAAGAAGAAACTCATGTATGTATCAAGCCTCACTAGGTTTAGATGTTTGTCATGTCTCCCACAGCTGTATATTTTGTTTTTACCTGTCTCCTTTCCATTCTGTTCCCATCATCTCCTGGCCCCTACCCATCAGATTTCAGACTCTCACAGATACTTTCTGGGAAAGTTAAGTTGCTGCTGGTTGCTACAAGGCACACTGCTACCCTGCCTAGCCATGTAATGGTGAGGTTTACCCATGTGGACAAAACATAAATTGATCTGTGCCTAGCAGATCTGGGAAGTCTGTGGTTAGTGGTGTTATTTGTACGCTTGTAGAAGGGAAACATACTCAAAGTAGTACAGTCTGGGGTTTTTTCTTTAATGTTCTTTTGCTTCTTGCACTGCCTAATTTTCCACATACATTATTTACTTTATTTTGTTGTATTTTGAGATAAATCAGCTCTCATAAAACATTTAGATGAGCATTTTCTAACCTGTTGCGTTGAACCAATTCTTGGTTTCTTAAAAATAATCGTCATTATTCATGTTACATGCAGACAAACCACATAGATTTTGTTTGCCCTTTTCATCTTTTACAGGTTAACTGAATGATTAAGGAAGTCACTGAAGTGAGTAGAGGAGAAGAGGAAGGCAAAAAAGCCACATCAGAGCCACTGAGGTCACTTGGTTTAATGATTAACAAAGAATACAGTCCAAAAAAAAATTTTGTTCTATGAAGTGATTCAATTCTCATGCAAATGTGTAATTACAGAAATAGCCCAGATTGTTTATCCCAGAGAACATCTTTTCTGGTTTTCTGGAGGTGTTCAGTTTGACATCTTACTATCAAAAGCAATTTGTAGCTGTCATATTGACCTGACCAATCTGATAATTAGGCCGGGCATTCTAAATGAAGTATTTTAATACTTTATTAAAAAGTTTGTACTACATGTGCCTTGCATATTCCACCTTAAATATTCACTCATGCAGTTGGATTTTTGAAAGAGACTAAGGAATTAATTGATACTTTCTAAATTAATTACCCCTTCTTAGTTACCTATTATGCGTATTTCAACTCAGTGCATAATACCATAATATATAAATATAATAATGGAGCTCTGTTAATAAATATATATTTACCCTACAGCCAAACCAGATTGCTGCTTCTGCACTTTGAGTATTTTTCCTCTGTTTTAGACTTCCTATCATCAAGCTCCCTCTTATTGATTACTTCACTTTGGTTTTTATTTACTCAGTCATTTGGATTAGGAAAACTTGGGAAACTGGAGAAAGATGTTAATAATATTTTGACGTATTATTGGTACTTTTCCTTCAAACAAGGTCACTTTCTATTCTCTGTGGGCTACAGAAAACAATACAAAAACCTGTTTACCAAAGATGCTGGCACTTGACACAGTCTTTGCCTTAAAAACACTGAAATATGATTGACTCTTACTAAAATAAGATTGCTTTTATTTATTCTACATTAAACAGCATGACCTTTTCAGTACCACTTTACATGCCACAAATTTGCTAAAAAAGACTCCGTGGAATGATTAATGAACCATTCCACTCATACCAATGAAATCTCCAAAGACAATCAGTATCTATCCCTCCCCCAGATGCCCCTGAAGTGAGATTGGCCTTACTGCTGGCAAATTTGGGGATAATGTAACCCAGTGTTTCCATTTCTTTAGCCTGATGTGCTCCCTTCTGCAGAGCCTCCACCTGCAGTTTGCTTTAATGCATTTCCTGGGAGAAGACAATCAATCAGAGGAAACAGAAACCTCAGAAGCAAACCATGGGCTGAAGCTTTGGGTGCAGCACAGCCAGGGGTACCCTCAATTTTTGGGGGCACTTCCCAAAGGGACAAAAGAAGCTGGTTTAGGGCAGTCTCATCCAGGATGGGCTCTCCTGTGGGAATCTGCAAATGGGTGATGGTGCAGTTCCCATTGCCTGGGTCTTGTCCCCATCTCTGCTGCTCAGCATGCTCCTGCAGATCCAGGGGCTGCTGCACAGCTGTGGCCACAGTCCTACAAATATAACATCAGGTCCTAGGAGTGATTTGGGGCCAGAGGGAGGCGATGCTGAAAGACCTGTTTTCACTAGAAGCTGGATTTCACCCCAAGCTTCTATGTTTTCAAAGATGTGATGCTATCGCATGGACTTGTTTTAAACTGTTCTGTCATGAAGTGATTTCAATTCTGAGAATTCATGAGATGTCCAATTTTCATCAGTTAAATGTACAAAGAACTTCAGGATTATTTGTGGCAAAAAGTTATTAATTTATGCTACTGTTCAGTACATGCCTGACTAGATTTATGCTTTCCAAATCAATTCTCAATTTGCATATCACAGAGGGTTTTCATTGCTAGGTAACATGCAACACACCTGTGTTATCCCCTCATTGCTCCTATTTAGGCTTGCATTTAATTTCCAAATTGCACCTGCACTTTCTGTGAGCTTCAACTAACAATTTTCTCTCATTCCTCTCTGATTTAATTTGAACAATTTAATTTTGGTTAACCTCCCATCTTCAGAACTTGAAAGACATGAATGTGCAACACCTGGCACAAAGCCTTGTGCAGAAGCACAGGACAGGGAGCAGTAGCAACTCTCCTGCAATGGGAAAGAGCAGAGGTTATGGCCCCAGTCTGGAAAAATACTTACACATGCACTTGTTGTTAAGCATAAGAAATATTCACATATAGGACTTTGAGCACACATACCTGTACCTGTACTGCTGGATTGCTGCCTGTGTTTCTTAAGAACAGACTTTACATTCTGATACTTGTCCATTGTGTAATACACTGACACTTCATCTTAGAGTATATTTTTTTGTGTAACCCAAGAGGCAATTCAGAACTTATAGAATCAGAGAATGGTTTGTGCTGGAAGGGACCTTAAACAGCATCCAGTTCCAACTGCCCAGCCACGGGCAGGGACACCTTCCACTAGACCATGTTGCTCAAAGCCACATCCACCTGCCCATGAACACTTCCAGGGATGGGGCATCCACAACTATCCTCACAGTAAATAACTTTTTCCTCATATGTAATTTAAATCTCTTTCAGTAAGCCATTCCCTACATAACCTTGTGAAAAGTCCCTCTCCAGCTTTCCTGTAAACCATGTAAACTGGAAGGTGCTGTAGGGTTTCCTGGAGCCTTTTCCTCTCCAGGATGAACAACTCCAAGCCTTGCAGCCTTTCGTCATAGGAGAGGTGCTCCAGCTCTCTGATCATCTTTGTGGCTTTCTCTGGGCTTGTTCCAGCAGGTCCATGTCCATGTCCTTCTGATTTTGGGGGCCCTGGATCTGGACACTGTGCTCCACTGTGGGGTGGGGTTTCATGAGAGTAGAGGGGCAGAATCACAACCCCCCTCCGCCCCCTTGCCCTGCTGCCCGTGCTGCTTTTTGATGCAGCTCAAGACATGTTTGGCTTTCTGGGCTGCAAGGGCACTCAAGCCACTGTCCATGTCACTGACAAAGATGTTAAACAAGTCCCAGTATCTGGTGCTCCCCTGAGGAGCACCACTCATCACTGGTCTCCACTTGGTTGTTGAATCATTGATCACAACACTTTGAGTGTGGCCATCCAGCCAGTTCCTCATCCACTGGATGGATAATCTGCCATATCCACGTCTCCCCACTTGAGAAACAAGGGCATCATGCTGGGCAGAGTCAAGTGCTTTGCACAAATCCAGGTAAGTGATGGCAGCTGCTCTTCCCTCATCCATCATCTCTGTAACTCAATGGAAGGCCACCAAATTTGTCAGGCACAGTTTGCCCTTAGTGAAGCTATGCTGGCTTTCACCAAGCACATCCTCATTTTCTGTGTGCCTTAGCACAACTGCCAGGAGGATCAGCTTTATAAACTTGCCAGGCACAAAGTTAAGACTGACTAGCCTGTAGTTACCTAGGTCTTCCTTTCTCCTCTCTTTAAAAATGGGTGTTGTTTCCCCTTTTCCAATCAGTGGGAGTTTCACTGAACTGCCATGACTTCTCAAATAAGATGGAAAGTGCCTTAGCTACTTCATCCACCAGTTTTCTACCCACAGATGTGTCTCATCAGGTGCCCTGGACTCATCCGCCTTCAGCTTCCTGGGATGATCTCAAACCTGATCTCCTATTGTGGGCAGTTTCTCATTCTCCCAATCCCTGCCTTTGCCTTCAGTGACTTGGGTGGTGTGACTGGAGAGCTTGCTGGT